>SWDC01000146.1:0-600000 GCA_004919715.1 Linderniella brevidens | reverse complement strand
CTTCAAGATCCGCTTGGAAGCCATTTCACAGATATCTAAACACCCAAACAGAGAGAGAAATAAAATCAGAAGATCAATTCATCTATCAATCTGACCAAAAATAAAGAAAACGAAAGAACAAAAAACAAAAGAACACGAGATCCTTGCTGAAATTCATACTTGAGAGAGAGAACAAAAGGTATCCTCCAATTTTCAGAGAAAATGCGAGTCACACAATGAAACAAAGGGTCTACTGCGTGATGATTGTTTGTGTATTTATTGACAAATATATATTTCTTTTTTTTTTCTTTTTAATTTTTAAGTTATAAATTGGAGATTCGTAACCATCATATATCATTTGCTTTGCCTGATATTGACCACGTTGCTGGACAATTCGAGTTTATCCAGTGTTCGATTTATATAGTATTTCCTTTTTCTTGTAAAAAAAAAATATGGCCACTCAAATATTTTCTACATGCTCACAAAATATAACAGAAATATTTTTTTAATCCTTAAAATTCTTATGTTTTGATAGTTAGTGAGTGTACGTTGTTTGATCCCGAAATATATTTCGTTACATTTTTACTCCTTTTTCGGAGCGGTTTTGCCATTTTCCTATTGGAGGTGCATTTGCCATACTTGAATATTATATTGTACAAGAGGGATATTATCCGCTCGTTAGCGGCTTATAATTTTTTTTAAGGCATGAAAAGCTATCGCTTGAAAATAAATATATAAATAAAATCAGAATTGCCAATTTAATATTATATATGAATATCTTAAAGTTAAAATCGGATCAGCCATAACATAATTGGCAACTATGTATGCACCAGCAACAGCATTACCAGTTACCACCACTGTCTTCAAGTCTTCACCTTATTGTTATTACACAGTCAATTCAAACATGAAGAGTAGTTCAGTTCATTCAAGCAAACTTGTCTTTCAATGAAGGTTTTGGTACTCTGCCCAAAACCCGAGCATTGAACACCGCGTACTGGTTCTCGAACTCCTCCTCAGCCGCCTTGGCAAAAGCCTCGATCTTATCTTCGTATTTCTCGTAAAACACAGGCACGGTGAACAACAACACGAGACCTAATTTCGAGATATCAAGAAACGAAAGCAAATTAAAGGGGAATTCATTCGTTATAAGTATTGCTAGTGATGATACAACCGAAAGCAAAGAAAGCAAAAGACTTACTTATGTAAACCAAGCTCAGGAAGTTGAACCAATCTGCCAGAGCAGATATTGCCCAAAGGTTAGCAATTATCTGCAAAACCATACAATTAGTCTCTGTCTCACATGTTTCAACTGAACTTCAAGAAATAAGCAATAATGGGCACAAAATGGAGACATAGCAGTAATGTAAGAACTGTCACATACCGCGAGGAATTTCTTGAGGGTTATTGCAGATGCATTATCTCGAAGGCTTGCAAGTCCTCTGTTGATTTCGACCCTGAGAGAAGAAGCTATGCTGAGGATGATATCTTCTGGGATTGCAACTTCTGGGATTTGAGGGGGAGACCTGATTAACATCAGAAAGAGTATAAGCCCAGTAAATTATTATTTCAAATGAAGGAGTTTTTTTTCTAGGGGATGATAAAGAAAGATCCATACTTGTTGATGAAGGTGGACGTGTTTGCCCAAAGGAAAGTGATCGTGAGAGCAAAGATCAGAGCATGGGAAACTACCGTAAGCAAGTGGCATTCGAGCAATTCAAAAAGCACCCAAACGGTGGTGGCGAACCCCAGCAAGACAGCAGAAACCTTCTTGTCTTTCCATAGGAAGATGTCAGCAACTGTACGAAATTGTACCAAATCGTGAGATGATCCTAATGATGCAACAAATCTGCAGGCATATTCTCAACAGATGTTTGACATGAATGGCAAATCCAACTCAGAAATTGCCACAATCTACTAGAGAGACAGACTTTTATTTCATCACAAGTCCAAAACCCCAGAAACAACATCAATTTGTTGCTCCAGTGTTCAATAAACTTCATTAAACTTAGTCAAAAGCTGAGAGATAACAATATTTGGCAGGTTTAACAAAAATCTAGAAGTAGAACCAATCTAGAAGCTAAAAAACCCCAAATCTTGAACTCGTATGCAGCAGCACCGCACCGACTAAAATAAAAAAAGGAAGCAGCTACGAATAACGTAAAATCGTACGTTTACCACCACCGAGAACCTTATGCACGGGTTTTTCGCGACCGAACAAGCGATAGATCTTAGGCTTCGCAGAAGGCGACGACAACTCCGAGGGGTCGGATTTCTCAGTGATCTGATCGATCGTAGATTCTTGTTTCTCCTGCTCACCAGTGTTATCAGCCATTGGATATGATCTCCGAGGGGTCTACTATACTTTCTGTTTCTGACCTTAAAACAACGAAAATGAACTGACGGTGGTGCTTGTTGATGGTTGAGCTTCGACGAAGTTGTTCAGGTTCGGAATTTCGGAGCCGCGAGGTTTGGAGCAGCCGACGTTGACCAAGTCTACTTATTATTATGACTTGTAGTGTGTACTTTTCTTATTGCTTAATCATTTTTTAATTCTTTTATTTAGAGACTAAAGTTAGAAGAACATCTAAATTAGGAAGAAAAAAAATTAGAACATAAATTTTGAAATTAGATAAATATTCTCATGCCCAAAAATTTGATTTGAATCGAATTTTTCTCGGTGTCACCTATAACTTCCAATAAGTTAACTTGCGCATCACATATGTTAACTTTGGACTGAAATGATCTATTGCGTTCTCAAATTGCTTCAATTCATCAAAGATGATTTAGACATATTTTTTCCAACAGTCATGTATGATTTTCCTCGAAATTATTTGTCATGTGTCGCAACATGTGTTAATTCTATGTTTAAATTAACTTTTAAGCATTAATTATCTTTAAATTGCTTCAATTTCAAAACTTATTACCCGAAAGACATATCCTTATTGAAAATGACAGTCCCCAAGCAAACATGATTAAAAAACTTGAGCCCTTTTCTATTTTTTTGGGGTACTTTCTCAGCATCATTACGCAGTTTCATAAAGACACCGACTATTCTTACAAGATGGGATGTGAACTACTAGCAAGGATCAAGACAAGAAAAAGGAGATCAAACATGTTATAAATTAATAAGTCAACAAATAGTACACACTATACGTGGAAATACATATTTTTATAGCATATATGTATATGAATATTAACGAATAAAAGAAACATCTCTCCCTAGACAAAATTTTTTAGAACCGCGTACGATGTTAGAACTTGTAAAGAAACTTGAAATCAACAGCTGCTTGTGAATATCATTCGTCATCTGTTCCCAGATTGTGGCAGCATCGGGAAGAAGCTCCATTTGCCACGTGGACTCGATAAATCTTCCTCAACATCGTCGTCGTCATCTACGGCTTCTTCCCTCGCGTTGTTAAAGTTGAAATCCTTGCTAGATCCCACAGACACCGTGCGGTTATTACGATAAACTCCCTCGTCATTACTCTCGTTCGAGGTTCTCCCATCGCCTTCATCAATCGCCGATGAAATTGTACGAGGCACTTCCCTCACGACACAAACGGGAATATCGTCGTCGAAGAGCCTAAAAGACACTCTGTGATCGGTTACGGCGTCGCTCTCTCGAGAGCCACCGTCTTCAGCTTTAGAAGCTTCGCCGCCTTCTGTTAATTTACCGGCTCCGTCATTAGGCGTCAAAGAACCAGAATCGAGCCCTGAAATCCCGCCGCCGTTCGGCGTCGCCGATCCCGAGCCGAACCTCGAAACCCACTTGTAATTCGGATAATATTCGTTGTCAAGAAACGGCGGCGACGAGGTCCCGGAGCTAGATCGGAACCCGTAGGGTCCCGGATTTTTTCCGCCGTATCTTTGATTTCTCGCTAGGGACGAAGACAGAAGCTGGGCGAAGGGTACCTCCGGGGAAGAAGGCGTGGTGGTGGTCATCTGAACGGGCTCCGGCGGCGGGGTGAAGGAAGCGGTTGACGGCTCCGTCGTGAAGGCGGAGAACGCGGGAGGGGAGACCAATTGGGTCTCGTGGGCGTAAGGGCCCACGGCGAAAATCTGCTGCCTCGTCGCGTCTTCGTTGCCGGCAGCGAGGGATGCGAAGTTATCCGCCGGCGAGGGGGCATCGGAGGGAAGAAAGGAAGCCGGAGAAGAAGGAGGGGCTATGAAGGGCATCATTACAAGAGTCGAAGGATTGTTGTTGCTGCTGCTATGGTTGTCTGCAGCGGGAGAGGCGACGCGGGGCGGGTTCGGGTCGGAGGAGACGAGAACGGCGTGCCCGATTCGTTTGGTGCTGTGTTTGCCCGACCCGAAACACCAGAGCCGTAGATTCCAGAAGCTTCCCCGTCTTCTTCTCTGAGACACGATCACATTGAATTCGTCAGATTTAATCTCCTAAAACTTGTTGTTCTCCTTCAATCGCTCACATAATTGCCGGCCCAAATCGCCGAATTGAGAAAAGAATCACTTTGATCGATGAAATCGCAGAAAAATTCGATCTTGAAGTAAAATCAAAGGTCCATTTTTTAAGGCAAACAACGACGACTGAGAAGCAAGCAGAGAAAGAGATACAGATATATACACATATATATATATATACATATATGTACAATTAATACCTGAGCTGTTGAAGGCTGAACTCTTGATTCAGCTGTAAAAATGGCTGCCGCTGCAGCATTTACAGTGTCGACGCTGTTGGGCACGCTGCTCATGATAACAGGAAATGAATAAATAAATAATAAATGTAAATATATATTAGAGTTTCGGCGATGAGTATGACGTCAGATTCCGGTGGCTTGCGTGGAAGTTAGAGATCAATCATGGAGAGGTTAGAGGTAGGAAGGAGAAGGGGATAGGTAAACATAAACAAGCCATGGCCAGGCCAGATCAGATCACATGGCGTATTTCAATAGGCTCAAACAAATATATATGTGCAAACAAATCAAGAAAACGGTGATTTTTTCATTAATTTTTATTAAAAATGAGCCCCACCAAGTATGATTAATTACGTTTGCTCCCCTCCAACTATTCTTTTTTCTCGATTTTTTTAATGAGAGATGAGTTGTAAGAAATCGTTAGGAAGGCATATTTCGGCGGGGGGCTAGAGATGAGAGCAGAGACGTTGGCTTTTATTATTATTGTTATTATTATTATTACAAATGGGAAAATGGATTGGAGCATTCAATGCGCCATATGCTCGAAACATACCTATTTACTTCAACTCACGTGACATTTTCTTCAACTGTTTTTTCGCATTTATCTTTTTTCGAGTTAGCTTCAAAATTCAATCATGAACAACCAGATATAATACGTGCAAGAAAACACTTGGACTTCACCATCTTTTTTTCTTTTTAACCTTTTCGATTCTTTTCACGTAGTACATTCAAAAACAATTATTGATGTGACCATGTAGCAATTGACTTACCCTTTTCAGGACAGGAGATGTGGTTGGCTGCAGAATTGCATTTGCAAAAAAGTTTTGCAATAATTGCAACTTTTTAGATCCCATCGAGAAAATATTAGGTATACTCAGTCTTGTGTCTCTTACGTGTCCAAAACAAGCCCAAACCAAGTTCAAGTGGCCATAATCTTTCTGAGGCCCAAAAATTGTTCTATGTCTCTCAGCTTCTCACAGCTGTCACCTCAGTTGCATACAAAAAATTGATTTTTCTATGATTATGAAATTATTGCCAGAATGTGCAGTTTACTCATTTAATATCATTTTTTATAAGAAAGAAAATGGGGAAAAATGCTCATTTTCATGGAGCCAAACAGTTGAGTATTATAAATTGTAAAAGGGACCAACGCATCTTTTACCAACTTCGTGCTCATGTAATAAAAACTTGGTCTTTATCTTTTCATGAACGCGCACGACTCGAAGAGGTGGCTGAGAAAAACCATTGCCTCCTTTATTTTCTCTTCTCCACCAGCTTTTTTTAATCTCTTCAATCAAGGGAAAAGAAAAGAAGAAGAAAAAAAAGAAATAATTTCACCATTTCATTTTAATTTTCACCTCAATTATCGTCTTTTACCATCAGTCTCTTTCTTTTGCAGGTTTTTGGTCTTTTTATTTCCTGGTCGTCGCAAAGGGCGCAAAATGGTAATAACGACATCGTTTCATTCCCTGTTTACGACAAGCTTGTTGTCTGCATGCATTATCGTACTGCTGCTTGATTTGATTATCCGTTTATATAAGCAATAATGCATTTGATGATATTCGAGATTTAACGATTATCATGGTTTGTTTATCTCCTCGTGATTTCATGTGTCGAATCCCCTAATCTTGCTCATTTCTTTAATTAATTAGCTCTACAGAAGATCATATTTATTTGTTCATAAGAAAGGAAAACGTACTCATCTTAATTTTAATGAGGATTAGGGTTTTCTTTTCGGAGGGAACCATATAAATTCTATCTTAAAAATCATCAATTAAATGTGACCAGATTTAATATATCAAAGAGTCAAATTCACCAATCAGCTGTTGGTTTTAGGTTGAAGCCAGTCATCAGTTTATAAAACGGTTATTTCGTATCATTTTTCAATAGTCTTTGATTTTCATATTTATATTAGGTCACCGAAAACGTCGAAAGTGAGGAATAAGATGGTTTACGCTAGCTCGAAGGCAGGTTCAAGAGGGAACTAGACGGGATTCAAGTGGAGTTGCAAGCCACAGATCCCAGCGAAATGAGCTTCGATATCATCAAATGGATCAATATTTACTTTTCGTGCTCATTTAGGGACTGAATTGTCAGGTTTAAATGTAATACTATTTCTTTCTACACTCACAACTGAATGAGTATATGCTATGTTTCTCTTACAAAAACTAGTCTTTTCATGACAAATAAATGCAGATATGTAAAGGTTTAGACAATAATACATAGGTCTATCATTATTTCTGGCCCTTCCCATACTCTTCCTCCCATTTATCCACTTGCTTTATAGCACTATTTTTCCTCTCAAGAACGTCGAGAATAGAACCCGGGCTACGAGGTGACGGCATCTCGCAGGGCCCGGAATCTCGAGGGCCCACAACCATTGATTCCTCCATGAACTTCTTCTCCAATGATCCCTTTGCAGAGCAAAAAATTGATTCCCAACAAAGCTCCACAGCCTTTTCTGGGATCTTTGGCTTGTATATTAAGAGCTTTGCATACTCACTCATTAGATGAAACATGTAGTCGTAGATATAATCCATCTTTAGCTCGTTTAGGACGAAATCGCTCGCCCATTTTCCAATAGCTCGAGCCTGTGAATCATTTACATAAATAAATATATATACATACATATATATATAGATAGAGAGAGAAATTTTATGTATATATATAGATAAGATATCGCTCACCATAATATTTCCCTCATGCTTACCTTATATGAGCATATGTTATGTGATACTAATTGACACCCTCTGCGTGCCATTGACTGACTTTTTAATGTTGATGTTGCATGTTTATGTGCCACCAATCAGTGTTATGTACTCACATAAGGTGACAACCATAACATATCTCTATGTAATAAACATGATAGACAAAAACAAAAGGTGAAAATTATGCGTTACCTCTCGTGGATGGCTATTTCCCCACTCGACGGCATACTTGATAGACCTGCACTTATCATTGTCTCTAACGGGCCAGTAATGTCTCAACGGTACCAAACTCCGCGTGAAGAAGTCGTGGTAATGAGGCTTTATCAGCAACGCGACCGAATCGCAAGCGAGAATGTATTTCTCGCTCACCGACCACGCGGAGCCTTCCACGTAGATTTTGTACCTGTGATTGCATTGGCTTGCCAAGTTTGATTCCTTGAACCCCTCCTTCTGTTCTTTTATCCAATCCTGTGTGTAATAGAAAGTTTATGCCATTTGATCTCTCTCTCTCTCTCTCTATATATATATATATATTATGATAGATAAATTTATTGTAACCTGAATGTATATACGAGCATTCCAATCTTGTTTGTCTGAAACATTACACGTAAGCAAATCCATCCTCGTCTGTGCGACGTGAGGATTACCCTTCCAGTAAGCATGTGGCTCCCTCTGGGCCCACTTTGTCCTCTCATTTCCTTCCTTAATATCTTCGCTCAGTAGTTCCCATGGTTTTATATTTAGTTCAGACCTACATATATCACAAAAGAGCATTAAATAGATGATATATATATAGAGAGAAATCTTATGGTGCTCACTATGTGAGCATATTATGCTGAGCAACTGTTATATGACACTGATTGATGTCACGTCAACATGCTAAAATATAAGATGTGACGTGACATATATTGAAATCTTCTACGTGCCATTGATTGATACATCTTTATATTGGTGTGGTATACTGATGTGTCGCATAGCAAGTGCTCACGTAAAGTGATCCGCCATAGAATTTTTTTTTTCTCTTTCTCTCTCTATATATATTCGGTCTCTTTATATGTCACCTTTTATGTTGACGTGGCATGTTAATGTGCTACCGATCAATGACACATAACAAAAACTCATATAAAGATGAGCACCATAAAATTTCTCTCTATATTTATAGTTCCAGTTTTCAAAATGTTATCAAGATTTTGAAGGTGGAGAAAAGCTAACATACCATCCCCAGAAAGACCAATCTGGAAAAACTATGTCATAACTAAGATCATCGCTGCAGTACTTAAACAACGGAGGGGGGACCTCGTAATTTTTCCGGGGATCGTTCTTATTCTCGTAGAGCTTCTTCTCGATTAGAGGACGATCCCCGCAGTTGAAAATCATGTCCAAATCCGGGATTCTCCCGGGGTACCTTCTTAACAGCTGCAAGATTCCCCATAACGTAAACGTGTCTCGTGTCTGAAAAGATTTCTCGTAAGTTTCCACGTATGCTCTTCCCCCGACGATCACCAGCCTGAAGTGGGCCCCGGGGATTGCTTTGGTGACCGTTTCCTCTGCGATTCCCGTCTTGCTCCACGGGGATAAGTCCTCGTAGATGTAGTAGAAGTAATCGGGGCAAGTAGGGTTTGATTTTTTTGCTGATGATTTATTTTCGGTTTTGTGGGAGTGGCTGAAAGAGCAGGATTGTGATGTGTTGTTGTTGCTGGGAATAATCATGGAGCAGTTTATGAGTGGGATTATTTCTAGGGTTTTGTTAGGACCGTGTTGTTGTTGTTGATGATGATCAGGTGTTGTCTTTGTGGCCGTTAGAACTGGTTCTATCAGCTGTTAAGAGAGACGATAAACAATCGAAGAATACACAGAAACAGATTCATCAGAGAGGAGACTTTTAGTTCATCAAAGATTGAGTTTTTAGCGTAGGTTTTCAATCAAAATCCACATGCAGAGCCACATGGAATATATATATATATATATATATATATATATATATTTCTCTAGTCGAAAATGTTACGAATCCCCAGAGAAATAGTTTGATGAAGAAAAAGGAAGACGGGAAGCGCGTGTGAAGCTTTGGAGTGTTAAGAACTTACAGCAAATGCAGAAGAGTCGAGGTAGCGCGTGCATACCAACGCGCCGAGAGTTAACACGGCAAGAAGGGCTGCCGCCACCGTGGATGACCTCAGCAACGGCCGTCGGATGGTATCCATGAGCCCTTTTTTAATTGGAGGGCTTTGCCGATTAATCTTCTCTCGAACTTAGTGAATGAATATATATCAGATGGGAGGAGATGATGATGAGCTGTAAATGTAATTAATTAGTTGTTGTGTGTTTACTGAAAGATGTGGATTGAACTGGTTATATATCGAATATACATATGTTCAGGCACTTCGTTTTGTTATGTAATAAATGGAGTTTGTTAAGGATTTATGTGTTGGTTTCTTGTGCGAGATTCTCATTTCGGAGTATTAACTAAGTTATAATTTGGAGTGAATGGACAAGAATAGTGTCTTTTTTAAAATCATGTTAGATTAACTTTCTACCTTTATTAGAGAGAGACTAATAACGTTTTAATTTTAACTATTGTTATTTATATTTTTTACTCTAAAACCTTCTAAATCATTGCAAGCTTTGACAATTATTATTTCAAGTTACTATTAACTACAATCCATTTTTAACCATGAAAATAATTCAATCTCATAACCGTGAAAACAAGTTCTCATGTGAGTATAAGTTCTCACTGTTATTGCGTTGTCTAATCTACTTTTAAGAACATCGAAGGTGATAGATCGCTTGAACAAGAACGACATTTATTTCAAGATAGTAAAATAATTCTTATTAACTATTAATTTATTTGAATTAGTAGTATTTGCAACCCTCCCGAAAAGAAAAAAATTAAAAAAATAAAATAAAATGGTAATCTTGGAGCCCTTTATCTAATGAAGAAGCAAGACATATAATAGCACTTCATTTCTCCTACAAGCAAGCTAACTCTTTTTTTTTTTATTATTGGAGAGTTGAGTTGACCGGCGACATTGTCTTTATCTTGGAATTCTGAGTCTTCACTTGACTTTCGAGTACGGAGATGATGAATTTCAAAGCAAGAACCGCCCTTTTTTCTAATTTTATAAGAAATAATATATAATAATCCAATAATAATTACCTGGACTTTTTCGAATGGGCCGGCCCATTTGAGACCGGGCTAATATAGGCCCGACTGTGAGATTATTACTACAAAGGTCTTCGAAAGATCATAATAATTCTTTTTTTCTTCTCTCTGTTGCAAAGGAACAAATCCCCATAGTCTCAAGTGTTTTTCTTATTTTATATTTTCTCTGTTAATCTGTAATGATATCCGTTTTATACTTTGGCGACAAATTATGAGGAATTTTCAAGCTCATAAGAAAGACCAGAAAAAAGCCACCCTTATTAAGGTAGATTAAGAACAAGAAACAAGTAATCTCTAGGAAGGCGGCGTTTAAGCAGAGACTCCGCCGACATCCGTCCCTTGCAAGAATCCGACACCGCCGCTTTCGTCGGGAAAATCCAGCAACAGCCCCATAATCTCATCATCCCCATAATCATCATCACACCTCAAATCACCACAAAGAGTCACCACTTCATCTTCTGCTTCGTTCTCACAGTTCAAAGCTCCTCCTCCTTCATCGCTCGGCCCCTGAACCCAGTGGAACAGCTTCACCGGCGCCGACGAAGTTCGTGATTCTACACCGTGCGACCCATCGTCTTCAGATCCTCCTGCACCAGAGGATCCATCGCCATCGCTTGATAGATCATTCCGAAGAATTAGGGCTTTCGATTTCTTCGATTTTCGATTCGAAGCACAATCACCGGTCTTCACCAGCCTCTTCTTCAGATTCGTGTTCCACAAGTTCTTTATGTCGTTGTCGGTTCTTCCCGGTAAACGAGAGGCTATCGCCGCCCACCTGCAACACAAATTCAATCACAGCAAGATAAGGAGATAGAGAGCTGACTCTTGATTTAACTGCTGTAGTAAGAGGATGAGTTTACTTGTTCCCTAGTGTGCTGTGGAGGTGAATGATTGTGTCCTCCTCTTCGGTGCTGAAAGGATCTCGTTTAATCCCCGGCTGGAGGTAGTTGACCCACCGGAGCCGGCAGCTTTTTCCGCACCGGAGAAGACCTGCCGCCGTAGTAAGTACATGTAAGAACAGAACAGAGAGCATATAACAGTAGAGTAGAAAAAAAAGAAAAAAAAAAAGGAGGCTCGCCTGCAAGTTTAGGCAGATTTCTCCAGGTTCCATGGCCGTTTGCTGTAATGAAATCGACGAGAATCTTGTCCTCTTCGAGGCTCCATGGCCCTCTTCTTAATCCTTCTTTCCCGTCGCAGCAAGCCCTTTGTCCTCTGTTTTTCTTCGTCTCCTTCTCTCTCCTTTTCCCCATTTTTCTAACTGCGAGAAAACAGAGGCCTTCGAGTAGTGAAGGGTGTTCGATTATGTATGTATTTCTTATGGCATTGAATGCTCTTTTTATTACAGCCGTTTAATCCCCATGTTTTCTTGATTAGAGCGCTCCTACTCCTCTACATGGGAAACTCTCTCAAGCCTACAATACAAGAGGACCGATTTTAATACACACATTTAAAATAATGAAGCCATTGCCGATCTCTACAAGCCTAAAACATTGATACCCGTACTTGTGCTCACTGAAATGAACCTAAATCTTACACAAGTGGTTAAAGAGAGTGAGAGAGAGAGAGAGAGAGATTTGCTTACCAGTTAAAACTGAAGTGATAAGAAAAACAGAGGAAGGAGACATTTAAGACTACATTAAGTCATCCTCGTTTTTCATGCAGCATGTTACACGTGGTGACTGATGTAGGCCATTTTTTATGGGAGTGCTCTGCTCTGCGTGTTTGTTTTTATATTCTCAGGTCTGAAATAATAACTTTTCTTTTAAAAATATATATATGTATATATATAATAAGGGACTCGATGAATATGGACAAAGGAAGAAACCTTGCGAGTTTTTGGAGATATTAGTGGGCATGGAAGAGACTGAAAAAGGCAGAAGGAAGATGTGTTTGCTTGTTATTTTACATCCTTGTGCTAAATCAATAATGTCTAAGATAGAATCATCATGATTCATGCGCTAAAAAATCACGATTCATGGCGCATTTTGATTCATGTTTGTTTTAAAAGAAAGATGCTTTTTAGTTGCGTATGTATTGTTTTGTTTACGATTGGTGGTGGCTGTTGCTTATGCTATATTATTGATTCTGATTTATCTTCTTTAATAAAAAAATTAGGGAAAATATGCAATTAAATTTATAAACAATTTACTTGAAACAATACAATTCTTTTTTTTTTTTTTCGAATTATCACCACCCCGTAGTCTCCTCGCTCCTAAAATTTAGTTTGAAGCAAATATAAACCTTATTATTATGACATATCTATTATTTTCCAAGTCCGCCCACCAACAAAAGAAAAAGATATCAGAAGGCACTGTAAAAAATTTATAAGTGATTAAAAAAAAAAGTCCGAAGATTCTAATTTTTAAACATCGTCAACAAATGTTTCCTAGGAATTTTTTTTTTTCAATTCAAAACTGCCACAATACAATTCAATCATGGCCGGCTTGGCATGTATAATAATAAAGAGGTGGGTATAATAAAGTCCAAGTTCGGCATCAATTAGAAAAGAAAGAAAAATCGACTTTGGCGTCTATATTTAAAAATCATTAGTCCAAACTCCTAAAAAATTAATTTAGTCTATTCCCTCCCTGCAGTTTCCATAGTATTAATTAAGAAAATTAAACGATACCAAAATAATTACACAATTATTAATTATATAATCAGGCTGTGTGTACATACATGACAGACCCACCTAACATCCTCTCTCTCTCTCTGATGGCCGTCCAAGTATGGGAGTCTCTGAAAGAGTCAATCACAGCGTACACGGGGCTTTCTCCAGCCACCTTCTTCACCGTTATCGCAGTAGCCCTCGCCCTTTACTACGTCGTCTCCGACTTGTTCGGATCATCCGATGATAATAGGCACGCGCAGCACCGGCCCAGAGAAGAAGAAGTGGAGCCTTTGCCGCCGCCGGTTCAGCTCGGAGAGATCACCGACGAGGAGCTGAAACAGTACGACGGTACTGACGAAAAGAAGCCCCTGCTCATGGCTATCAAGGGCCAGATCTACGATGTATCGCAGAGCAGGTATAAAAATAATCCCTTTTTTTTTTCTCTCTTTCTTGAAACCGATTTATTGCGTGGGTTTCGTGTGATTTAGGGTTTTGTTGCTTCAATTGCTAATTTCTTGGTGGTGGGCTATCAAAGAATCGTGTCTACTGCTGCTATGTTTCTTTGCTGACTTGTTTATTTCTGATCAATTTATTCCGTAATCTAAAATTTGCTCATGAGGGGTTATCTCAAAGATAAAAACTTGATCTTTATGGTTATCTTTTGGGGATAGTATTTCATCATCTGATATATTCTTGTCTAAAAATCACATATGCTTTTGGCCCTTGTGATTTAATTTTCTGGGCCATCTTTTTCACAGAATGTTCTACGGACCCGGTGGACCTTATGCACTGTTCGCGGGAAAAGATGCCAGCAGAGCACTTGCAAAGATGTCTTTCGAAGAGAAAGATTTGAACGGAGACCTCACGGGGCTTGGAATGTTCGAGCTCGATGCCTTGCGGGATTGGGAGTACAAGTTTATGAGCAAATACGTGAAGGTGGGAACGATCAAGAAACCCGATGAAGTGAGTGATCGTGCAGCTGATGGGCAACAACAAGAAGAAGTAACTGCTGCTGATTCTAAGCCCGTAGAGGCTTCTGATGACAACGTTGAGCAATCAAAGGAAAACGAACAAGTGAGTGCTCATTCGGGTGAGGCTGAGAAGAACGAGTGAATTGTTGTTTGAGGAAATGAAGGCTTTGTAACGTTTAGGATTTTTATCTATTTGTTACGCGCATTTAATAAAATCTTGATTGGACATGTTGTGTAATGTGAAGTGATAATGTAATGTTTGCTCGTGAAGAAAGGTATACACTACAACCTGCGATTCTTGGTTTCTCTTTTATCGCTGAAACATCATTCATATATGTCTAATTATCGTAGTTTGCCTCAGCCACGCTTGGAGTTTTAATGATCTTTTATTGCAACGTAAGCAGAGGGAAATAAAAGGCACTTTCTTTTACTTGCCCGTGTAGTGAATTTTTTGCGCAGGTATGTTCGAGGGATGCAATTTGTCAGGATTTTGTGGCGGAAGGTTCAAAATGAAAGTACTAATAATGTGAGGGTGCAAGGTGTAGATTAATATTATATGATGTCAGCCAGTCAGATTTGCGTGCTCCACGTCGGTCAACTTTGGTTTATTCGCAATTTTACGCTTATGCGGGGACCATTTTCTAATTTAATCCCGCGAAAGAATGAATGTAATATAATAAAAGGCTAACAAATATCTTAACGCATCTCTTGTTGACAATTTTCGGAGAAAGCAATTGGAGGGCATCGACGTTAAAGAAGTGGAATGTATGGAAGATCTCTTCTCGTCGTAGATTAATTTCCTATCACGCAGTTTCGTTCGAATTTGTTCGTTTTTCCCCCTAGTTTTAATAAATGGTTTGATTCCGATCGAATTAAATTAGGGCTCAAGTCATTTGAGTTTTCATCGATTAACTCATGTTTGATTTTTTGTCGTGTGATTGGCATCCGAATTGTCTGTTCTCTGAAAGTGAAATCTGCGACCCGCGATGTGCTGCGGACATAAATGATTGATCCTTAATTCCGAATTCCGAATTGCTTGTTTGTATGTCATATGAAGTTCCCCTATTGTCTCCGTTGCAAAATCATATGTTCAATTTTACGTTTGAGAGGATTATTGTCATATCTAGGTTATATTTTAAGCATAATTCTACTTTCTGCCTTCTTCGACTCTGGGGGAACATACTTTGTAGTTTCTAGATATTGTTTACATAATTTGTGTCCGGTTTATTTCGCGATCGTTGTTGACATTAATTTATGTCCAATCTCCAACATTATGCAAACGAAGTAAACTGACTTGCGGTGCCAGGTCACGAGTTAGCTGGGATGAAGCTAATATCGGGGAGATTGAGAAAAACAAACCCATTAGGCAAAAAATAACCGAACCAAAGACTCCGTACCATCCCATGATCGATGACGATGAAGAAGATGATGGTCAGATATTTTAATCTCTTGTTCCCTTTTTCATCATTTCATTTCATTGCCTGATTTTCAATGTCTTATATAATGCTTTGTCGTTTGTGCTAAAAAACTGGCTGATTATTCCCTGTAGATCCAACAGCTTCCATGGTCAGAGAAAAAAGCTTCCAAGATGGCTTCGATGATGCAATTCACGCAGAAGCTGTACGTTCCGCATTGAACGATGTAAGTGGTTCCTCTAGTAAAGCCGGTGCTCACCACTCGGGGTGGACCACTTCTGAAGATGAAGGAGATGCAATGGATGAAGATGAAGGTTCTTTATTTAATTAAATTGTCCCTTATATAATAGCCTTAAAATATTTCACGGTTAGCCCACGAGGGCACTAATGTTTAATTTTTTATCCTTTGAAACGCTGCAGTAGAGACTGATTGTAAGAGACGCAGAAGCTTTAGGGAACATAGAAAAGCCCATTACGACGAGTTTATTAAGATTAAAGAACTCCGGAGGAAGGGATCGGTGTTTGAGGATGAATCTGAGGAGGAGATCGAGGAAAAAGGGCGTAAAGGTCAATGCGATTCGTCATCATCGATAACTGCTGGTGTCAAAGACATTGACATTACAGGATCTTCACAGCTTGGAAATGGATCTTAAGGTCGTGTTTGTGTGGAAGTTGCTTTATTGCAAGGCTCTCTATTCTCATTCAGTGTATGCTTTTTGTTGTTGTCCTAACGGAAACTTGAATCATCATCAAGTGTATGGGTGATGAAAACTTGAAGTAACTTATGTTTTACTTTTGGAAATTTTTAGATTTCACCTAGTAATTGCTGCTTTTGTCAACAGATAACTATAATGTGAGTTTTCATAGTTCTTTTTCATTTTCATATGTTAGTGCTCTAAGCTTTTTCCCATAAAATTCATCAAATACAGACTCGGTATATGCTTTGAGATTTGTTTCCCACCCAAAAATAGGACAATAAATGAATAGAAAATAAAAACGAAAAAGGAAAATAAGCATATATAATTTACAAAGCTCCCCAAGAAATGGCAGATCTCATTGTCAGCTACATATATATATCTCACAGCAATACATTCCCAATAAATCACACATCTAACATCCTTAACTACGCTGCCGTTTTGTCTCTGCTATGACCTCACTAACATCGCTGTTTCTCTCCACGAACAACCTCATAATCCACGCATCGGCCACCATACTGCTCACATTCATTTTCAATTTCGTAAAAATCCCATCTTTGTACCTCCACAGCCTCCACACGTACATCCACCCCGATGACGTCAGCCCTAATTCCAACACGTCCGGGGTCAGAGCTGCAATCAGGCGACCGGGGGCTAACGGCAACGATCCGCCGAAGCCCAGGAAGAAATCCAAGGAAAGATTCGATTTTGACGAGAGTAAGGCCCAGATCTTCAGGCTCAAGCTCGACGAAGGCCACTTGCAATCGCGAATGTATTTCAGAGAGTTCTACAGCGCTTTCAATTTCTCCATCGTTGCGTTGCTTTCCCTGTTGCTCCATAGATTCTTGAACGTGAACGCCGACTCCGGATTTGTGAAAAATGGGACCGTGATCCCTTTCCTGTTGGGCTTAGTCGCTTTCTGTAGATTGTTGTTTCTAACCGTCAAGGTTTGCTCCGAGAGGTCCGCATCGAAGAGGACCGAGAGGCTACTGAGCTTTGTTTTGGGCTTTGTTGGCTTTGTTTTCGGGCTAATCGTTGCCCTCGAAATCATCCCAAAAGGCTTCTTCTATGATTTCGATTTCGGTTCATTGGATGGTATCGGCAGATTTCTCATTGCTGCTTACATGGGATCCCTCGTTGGCTTCCTTTACATCCCCGCATTGAGGAATGCTCGGGCTTTTTGGCTCGGTACCGATCAGATTCGCTGTAATCTATCGATTATTTCCTGTGGATGGTTCTCAAGAATGATCCTTTATGCTAACTATCTTTTTGTCATATTCACTTCTTTGCTATGGATTAAGCCACTTGAAGACTTTCTTACCATAAAAAATGCCAATTTGAAGCAAGAGGCTATCGAATTGGTGGGCCACATCGGTTTCTCGGGACCGAAATTCGAAAAATTTAGGGTTTGGTGCCTGTTGATAACCGGGATCGTGCAGTTCTTGGCGATCAGGCCCAACGTGCAGATGTTCCTGAACGAAGCCGTGCTGAGCTGGTACCAGAGGCTCCACGCGAGCAAAGTCCCGGATTTGGATTACAGCAGGGCTAAGGTCTTCCTCCACAATCACTACTTGTGCTTGGTGGCCATTCAACTCTTTTTTCCCTCCACGGTTGTGCTTCTTCTTCTTGGATTGTCTCAAATGGAGTGTGCTTCTCTTGGCCTCGTGGTGCCGTTTTCTAGTGCATTGTTGGGGGATGTTGCCTTGTTCATGGCGTGGTGGGTTGTTTTTGTTTGGGCTGTGCTTAATACGGCGATTTTGGGGATGTACCGCCGTGGAAGTCTATATATTTCTTGAATTGGATTTTTTTTTTCTTTATTGACCATATTGGGGTTGTTCTCTGTAAACATGTGATGTGTTTTAACACTATTTTTGTGACTGTGACCTCATTATATTTTGGTATTCTGTTGAATTTGTGCCGGTTAAAAATCTATAACGTAAGTAGCGGATGGGCCTATGGATTCTCAAATCAGAGGTCTCGGGTTCGAATCTTACTGCCGACTTTGATTGGAGAGTGAGACCTGCTCACCTGACCGCGGAATTTAGTTCCATCCCCGAACGGAACGGGGAATCCCCGATATTGTATCACAGCGGGGCGGGGACGGGGAGAGATTTTTTCCCGCGGGGATCCCCGTCCCGTTCCCCGATATATTATAATATTTATTATATTCGATTTATATTATTATAATATAAATAATATTAAAATACAGTTTAACTAATATTTAAATAAATAAATAGTATAAATTATATTAAAATATAGTTTCTATTATAAATGATATATATTTTACTAAAAAAATATTACCTAGACGGGGAATCCTGCGGGGACGGGGGTGAGATGATTTCGTCCCCGAATGCCTCGCTAGGACGGAGACGGAGAATAATAGATCCCCGCCCCCGCCCCGCTTCGCCCCGTTGAGATCCCTAACCCTAAGCCTAACACAGAGTACAGACACCTTGTACAATCCATCTTTGTAACAAAATTATTTAGGAACGTTTAAGTAAATAGTCTCTGAATGAAACAATATTTTTTTTTTACATAAATAGCGTCATTGGCGCGACTTTTTTGTAAATAACCTTAAATTTAAGGTACATTATACATGGTTCGTGCGCTCCGATGGGCTGTCGGTCTGCGGGTGATGCGCCGACGAAAGACGTAGCTTGGCGCCACCGTAATGTTCTTTTAAATCAGACTTATATTGGTAAACACAGCAATAAATTATAAATAAATAGCGGGTGTAGCATGAATGACGAACCAATTAAAAATATTACGAAAATGTAAACATCATTATGTGGTGACATTATTATTAGTTTCATTTAATAAACCCCTCGCGGAACATACTTTAATGCACGCCTTCCTTAATGGGAGCATCACGGTGATTTGTTTAGTTTATCGTCTTTGTCTAAGCAAGATTTTTATAGGATGCTTAATATACGGAATTTATGAATCTAATATTGATGCATTCGAGAAGTTACAGTCAACGATCCATGTGAGCCAGACGACGATTCAATAGTTAGTTTAATAAATAGCGAGAGAAGGATAAAATGTTATTTAACCAAACCAATTAAAGTATGGAATATAAACGTTCGTATCTATGTAATAAGACGTATAGTCTTTTGGCAACAATATATTTATTTATTTTTATTTTATTTGTTGGGCCAATGGTGTGTACCCCTCCAAACCTAGCACACCTTCCAACTTATGATATATTTTATCATGTATCGTGTGGATTTATTTATATTATCTTATCTTTGCTTAAGAAATAATTTAGTTGATTGATCCATGTGATCTTGACGTTTCAAGGGTTAATTTAATAAATAACGAGAGAAGGATGAAATGATATTTAACCAAACCAACTAAAGTATTACGGAATATAAACGTTCTTATTTACGTAATGACGTTTAGTCTTTTGGCAACATATATTTATTTATTTTTATTTTATTTGTCGTGACAATGGTACGTATAGACTTGCCCAACCGCCGGTTACGGTTAACCGGCGGTTGGGAACCGGCGTCAACCGGCCGGAGACGGTTGCCGGTTGACCAACCGGCGGTTGGTCAAACCGCCGGTCAAAGGGTGTCGGGCGGTTGGTAACCGCCGGATTTTTTAATTTTTTTTTAATTTTTTATTTTAATTTATAGTGTGTATTTCGATAGTTTTCGACTTTTCGGGACACAATTATGTTTTTTTCGGTATATAACAAGGGTTTCGATTTAAAAGTTTTAATCATCATAAATTAATTTTATTACAAAAACAAAGTTACATTTACAATTAAAATTTACAAAGTCGAAAATACAAAGTAAGAAATAAAAATTTATTCGCCATTTGCCAACGCCAGTCGATAATCGATTTCTGAAAAAAAAAATATACAATAGAAGTTAGTTAGATAATAATTATAATATTCTTTTGTACAATCGCCATTAAAAAATGAAATTAGTTTTAAGGACTTATCTTTTTCGGACTTGTCGTTGGCTTGGATGTCGTCACGCGAGCGATTTCGTGGAGACGTTGGCTGAAAAATAAGATTGTATGAGTAAGTAATTATTTAAAAATACAGATAAAAAAATGATATATGATAAAATAGCTGAACTTGTGGTTTTATACGGTGAAAGATATCAAGATGCTTTAATTAAAGGAGTTTTCATGAATATATATTATATATCATCAAAAGGTAATATACCACATAAATTTGGATATCCGGAATCTAGAGATATTCTTGATAATATTATAAATGTTATGAATTCAGATCACATAAGTTCTAATTTACCAGAAGTAAAATCACTGTTGTTTAAAAACAGTCGTATACCATCTAAGATAACAGCATTAAAAAGCAAAAATATAAAAGAATGTCGAGCTTTCATTATTGCTGATATAGAGACAATTATAAAATAAAAAAATTAATACAATGAGATTAGTATTAAGGACTTATCTTTTTTCGGGCTTGAATCTTTCGCCATTTTCGGATATTCTCTATTCTCTCTACTCTTAGTCGTCCCCGTCCCCGCCATTGCCGCCACCACTAGTCGATGTGCCGGTGGTGTCGTCGAATACGTCGTCGTCCGAATCGGTATTCGTTAAATCTTGTGTCCGATGTTCGGCTCTCGTCCAATCATCGAGAAGGCATTGGTATTCGACGTTTTCTACTGTCAACCTCGAACGCCTTTCACTTAAAGTTAAGCCGTCCATGCTAAAAGCTTGTTCAACCGCGACGGTTGAAATTGGGACGACAAAGATTTCCCTAGCGATCTTCGCCAACGTTGGATATGTTGGCGACATCTTCGACCACCATCTGAGGACGTTGAACTGATCCTCGTCCTCAGCGAACTCAAAAGTGGTCGACAAGTAGTTATCTAACTCGATGAACGGGTTCGTCGACCTTTGACGTTTGCTCGTGTTGAGGAGGTTGTAGTAGGAGGCTAAGCGATCACTACCGCTAGCACTACTACTACTAGTGGATTGACCCGAACTCGATCGAGTTGGGTCTTGGCCAATATCGGTCTTATACGCTCTAAAGACTGCCTTTAGAGCGTCGTACCCTATATTCATAACTTGAATGTGATAGCCATCGGGGATAACACTAGAATTAGCCGCAATGGACTGGTAGTATAATCCCAAAAAATTATCTGTCCCCTCTACGCGTAATATGAGGTCTAATATCTTCGCAATTATGAAGATATCGGGTAGATCCCAAAAGTATTTCAGCCATTTAGCCTTCATGGCTAAAACGGCCGAACCCGCAATCTCGTCATTTACAAAACCGTTTAGAATGCATGCGACTTTAACGCAATGATCTAATGCTAAGATAGATGTCGGGTAATATATTCCCGACATCTCCCTCGTGGCATCGTGAAATACTTGAAGTATTTCACATATGCCGTTGCATCCGTCCCACATCGTAGGATGTAATGCTACCCCGAATTCGGGGTTTTCGTCGTAGAAATCGCTCAAGGTATGGCGATATTCGTACGACGTCTCCAACATCTTATAGGTGGAATTCCACCTGTTGGGTACATCTAAGGCAAACTTCTTGGGCATAACACCCAAACTTCTACAATGACGCTTCCACTTCTTCAGTACAGAAGAGTGGCGCATCATGTAACTAATCGTCGTTCGTATCGGCGTAACGTGTGCCTTTAGATGCGTGAGTGCGTCCTGAACACATAGGTTAAGTATGTGGCAGAAGCACCGGACATGAAAGAATCGGCCGCCAAATGACGGTCGACAATACTTAATCAAATCTTCAATGCTCGCGTTATTAGCTCTAGCATTATCAAAGGATACCGAGAAAATCTTCTCGAGTATCCTATATTCCGATAAGATACTCCTAAGCTTAAGTGCGATGTTTTGAGCTGTGTGTGCTGTGTCAAATTCCCTATACGCAATTAAGCGTTTCTATACTTGCCAAGAGTCATCAATCCAATGGCATGTAACGCCCATGTAATGATGATCTTGCCAGTGATCGCTCAATATATCGGAGGCAATGGATACTCTACACTCTAAGTTTCCTAATTGATCTATTAACTCGCGTTTATACGCGAGTACGGTCTTCCTAATGTCTCGCGTAAGGGTGCTACGTGAAACTTTCTTCGCTTGGGGGTTATACGACTTTCTGATCCAATCTTCGTAGATCGGATCGTCGGCAAACCGAAAAGGAAGATGTTTCGCGCAAACAAATTTTGCAAGTTGTTTGCGCGCAACGTCTTCGTTGTACATGAACAAAGACGTCGGACTCGCACTGGGTCCTTGTCCGGTAGCGGACGAACCAGTACCGTAGCCCCGTGCATTTGACTTTGACTTTGACTAATTCATATCTTAGTAGGATGTTTTGAGCGGACATAGCCGGTAAAATTGCCATATCCGCCCCCCTTCCTAAAAGGGTACTCCTTACCACAATACTTACATATAACTCTAAAAATATCTTTATTTTCGGTCGGTACCTTCTTGAAGTGTACCGCGAAAATATCCGAGCGTAGGGCGGCGGCGGCGGCCCGTGTTTGGGTGTCGGTCGGCGGCGTCGGCGTCGGCATCGGAATTTCTTCCGTTTGGTCCCGTTGCGTGTTGCTTTGCGTTCCATCCATGTCCTAGCCGAGTACGTCACTTAGGTCGAGCATAATTTCGGGGGAGTCGTCATATTGGTAGTAGTCATCTTGCGATGAACTACCAACAATCTGTTTCCCCCTAGATCTCGAACTCGATCCTCGACGACGGCTATCCATATCTAAAATAAAATGTTAGAATAAACGTTCGATAAAAAAAAAGTGTAAACTTACAAAAAAAGAGGCGAGTGAAATTCGGAGTGCCGTGTAGTAGAGCCGGGCGGGGATTGATGAGCGTAGTAAAGCCGGGCGGGGAATGAGAGACTAGTATTTTAATTAGTTTATTTTTAGTTCGTGGACTACAACTAGACTGAGAATTACGCGTTTTGAGAGTGAATAATTGAGAGAAAGAGATAGAATTGAGTTGTGATTTTTTGAAGAGGGGTGGGGGGTATTTATAATTTTTTTTTAGGGACTAGCCGTTGCAACCCGGCGGTTGCAACGGCTATTTTTTTATTTTTTATTTATTATTTTTTCTCTAACGGTTACTTTTTTTAAATTTTTTTTTTATATATCTATTTATATTTATATATTAAATATATTAATATATATATATTGCCGGAAACCGCCGGTTGACAACCGGCGGTTTGCGGTTTGGGAAAATCCCAAACCGCCCGGAACCGGCCACCCGCGGTTGCCGGATACGGTTGGTGGCCGGTTCCGGTTTGGCGGTTGGCCGGTCGGAACCGCCGGTTCCGGTTGGTTTTGGGCAACTCTAGTACGAACCCCTCCAAACCTAGCACGCCTTCCAACTAATAATGATATATTTTAGGGCCCTACTACTCACACCCCTTACACCACCAAATAAAATGCACA
Organism: Linderniella brevidens; assembly: GCA_004919715.1. Lineage (NCBI taxonomy): Eukaryota > Viridiplantae > Streptophyta > Magnoliopsida > Lamiales > Linderniaceae > Linderniella > Linderniella brevidens. Next base: position 576,397 of record SWDC01000146.1, on the reverse strand, counting down.
TGAAATTTCTAAAACTTATTAATTTATCACATGAATTTTACAATAGTTATTTAATTGAATTTTTTTATATAATTCAACAACATTAATTGCATGTATTATTCAACAAACTAGTATTATATTTATTTATTTTTAATTGTACATCTCCTTAAATTAGTCGCTGAACTTTTATATTAACTTTAAAATATTAAATTTTTTTATATTTATCAATATTAATATTTAAGTATTTTAGTAAAAAACATTTCCTATTACATAAGTATTCCTATTAACATAAATAAACTTAAATAAACACATAAACAATAACAATATCAAGATTTTATTAAAAACACATGAAATTTGCAAATAACCACATTAATTCAACAATATTATATTATTAATTTATTTTTCTACATAATTCACCACCATTAATTGCATGAGTTTATCTAACAATATTAATTAAAATTATTTACCCAAAGGTCAAATATACAATATTTAGTTTGATTTTCATCGTATCAATCCTTATATTAATTACAGCGTTTTGTATTAACTTAAAAAATTAATATTTTTAAATTTATCAATATCAATATTTTTAATTTATTTTGAATAACAATATTAATATATCATAAATACTTTTTAAGTAACATATAAAATATAAATAAACACAGAAATTGTCAAATTAGCTAAAGATTAATATTATCTTTTTGGGAAAAAAATGAGAGTTGATTATATGATATAATAGTTCAAAATTCGTATATACACACGTTCTCACATTTGTAACAATTTTTTTTTTTTTTAAAGTTAAAACGTGTAAAATAAAATCGATTACTATTATATTTTGGAAAATATTGAGGAGTTGATTTTATAAAATGCACAATTTTAGGAGCAATGGATATTATTAACCTTAAAAAAAAAACCATATTTTTCATGGAAAGATGAGGAAATAATTAATAAATAATCTATTAACGTTAAAACTTGAAGATTGAAGTATTGTTATAGTTGACTTCAATTACTAGGGGTGCAAATAGGACAAAGGGTGGTGCAAATAGAATTACCCTATATTTTATTCATGCTCGAACTTCACGAGGATTTATGTATATTATCTTATATATCTTTGAGTAAGAAAGAGTTTAGTTGATTGATCCATTTCAATAAGTCAACGATCCGCAAGATGCGTGGAAAAATGCTATTGTATTGTAAGTACATAGTTATTGATGAATAGAGCCACTCGCAAAAATGATATACTCTATAACATTTACTCTAAATTACGCAATATATTACAGATTAATAAATATGAAGAAAAAATGAGAAATTATAAAATTAGGTCCCTAAGTATCCAAGTTTTTCATTTTGGGTCACTATGTTTGATAATTGCAAAAGTAGATCATTAACTTTGTATGTCAAAACAATATTGCATCATATTTTCAATTTTTGGTCACTAAGTTTACATTTTTCGATTTTGGGTCACTAAGTATATATATTTTTTAATTTTGGGTCACTCATTTGGTAACTAACTTTATAAACATAGTGACCCAAAAATAAAAAATGTATACTTAGTGACCCAAAATCGAAAAAATATATACTTAGTGACCTAAAATTGCAAACATGACCCAAAATTGTTTTGACATACAAAATTAGTCACCTACTTTTGCAACTATCAAACATAGTGACCAAAAAACGAAAACTTAAATACTTAATGACATAATTTTATAATTTTGCCGGAAAAAAAATTATAGCAGTTGCTATATATATATATATATATATATTATATATGTGTGTGTGTAATAGATCGGTCGTTCTATAAATTCTGCAACTGAGCAGCCTATTGTATCAAAAGAGAGGCAATATATACACACACATATCAAAAGAATAAAGCATCGCTCTTTATTATTATTCATGGAGATGGTCTCTTCATTCCTTGTCCTCCTATCCTTCATCTTCTTACTCTTATCAATCCTTTCTCTAAAGCATCACTACCGAAATCCAATCCGAAGTAATAATCTTCCACCGGGACCAAAACCCTACCCGATCATCGGGAACATTCCTCATATCGGGCAAGATTTTCATCGTTCGCTGTACAAACTCTCGCAGGCGTACGGTCCCATCATGAGGCTCAACCTCGGAAGCAAACTGGTAATAGTAATTTCCTCCCCGGAGATCACCCAAGAGATGGTAAGAAACCACGAGCACGCCTTTAAGTTCCCGTTCAGACCCGTTGTTTCAACGGTCCACGAGCACGACAAGTACAGCATGCCCTTTCGATCAATGGACTCCGGGTGGCGGAGGCTGCGTAGGATATGCAAAGAGAATATGTTCTCAGCTCAGTGCCTCAACGCTACCCAAGATCTGAGGCAAGAGACGATGAGTAGGTTGTGCGGTTACGTCAGCAAATGCAGTGAACGAGGCCACGCGATGGATCTTGGAGATGCCCTCTTTATTACCATGCTCAACTACGTGTCTGAGTTGCTGTTCTCGATCTCCGTGTCCGATTATGAATCATCTGTGGGTTCCCAGGAGCTAAGGGAGACCATAGAAGGCGTTATAAATGTGGTGAGTGAGAATAATATTGCTGACCTGTTTCCTATTCTCGAGCCGTTCGATCCTCAGGGCGTTAAGAAGAGGGCGGAGTTTCACTTCGGGAAGTTGCTTTCGACGATCGAGGGCTTCGTGAACCGAAGGTTGGAGGAAAGAAAAGGCGGTGACGACGACAGCAGTTCGAAGAAGAAGAAGAAGAAGCACAACGATGTGCTTGAGAGACTTATCGGCGTGATGGAGGAAAGTGATGATAACGGAGACTTCACCGTCGAAAACATCAAGCATTTATTCTTGGTAAAATAGAAATTATATATATCGGTCCCCCAAAAATACTCTTTTTGATTATTTCAATTTTAGAGATCAGAAACTAATATATATATATATATATATATATATATTGCGTCGCTGTTTCTAAATGGATTAACTGAAAAATGAAACCCTAGCTCTAAATTGTTTCTACGTACGGACTTGCTACATAACCATATATATAGGCAAAATTATAAAATTAGGTCACTAAGTATCCAAGTTTTCGTTTTTAGTTCACTATGTTTGATAATTGCAAAAGTAAGTCAATACCTTTGTATGTCAAAACAATTTTGGGTCATGTTTTAAATTTTAGGTCACTAAATATATATTTTTTCGATTTTTGGTCACTAAGTATACATGTTTCATTTTTGGGTCACTATGTTTACAAAGTTAGTTACCAAATGAGTGACCCGAAATTGAAAATGTATATACTTAGTGACCCAAAATCGAAATATATAAACTTAGTGACCTAAAATTGAAAATATGACCCAAAATTATTTTGACATACAAAGTTAGTAACTTACTTTTGCAATTATCAAACATAGTGACTCAAAAACGAAAACTTGAATACTTAGTGACTTAATTTTATAATTTTCCATATATATATATATTGCATATTAAAATTGCATATATATATATATATATGTATTACTTGTCAGGAGCTGTACGTGGGAGGATCCGAATCACTATCCTCGGCAGTGGAGTGGATAATGACAGAATTATTACGAAACCCTAATGTGATGAGGAAGGTCCAAGAAGAGGTTAGGGCAGTGGTGGACATGGAGGAGCAAGAAGTTCAAGAATCGGACATACCGAAACTCCCTTACCTCAATGCGGTCATCAAGGAAACCCTAAGACATCACCCTCCTTCGTCGCTATTTACGCGTGCTGCGGAACAGGACATGCAAGTGGCGGGTTACGTAATTCCCAAATACACTCAAGTTATTTTTAACATTTTCGCCATCGGGAGGGATCCGAATTCTTGGTCAGATCCGGACGAGTTTATTCCCGAGAGGTTTATATCGGGAGCGGAGGGCAACAGAGATTACAAGGGACACGATTTCGAGTTGCTTCCTTTCGGTTCCGGAAGAAGATTGTGCCCGGGGATGCCATTAGCTGACCGAATGATGCCCAAGATGGTTGCCACTTTGGTTCATAGGTTCGATTGGAAGCTCGAACCGGGGATGAAACCCGAGGATTTGGACATGATGGAGAAACCTAAGGCCACACTGCGAAAGAATGTTCCCCTCATGGCTATTCCAGTTAAGCCCACAATCAACAACATCGTCAATAATCAAAGAATATCATCATCATAATAAAGAGAAGCAGGCTTCTTGCGATTTCTTTACTTTCAAGGGTTTCTACTTGTTGTTGCATAATATGGTCATGATTTTGCTCCGTGTACGTGATCAAAATACTAAATAAAAACCCTAAACGATATCATGTAACCGTTGTAATGTAATCAATCCAATAAATATTCACAAGTTACTTTTTTTTTTTTGTTCAGAAGTTAATGTAATCAATCCAATAAATTTTTTTTTTTGTCTCGTGATCAAAATACTAAATAAAAATACTTTTTTTTTTGTTCAGAAGTTACTCATTTTCCTTTTCTGTTTCGGTCCAAATACGATAGAGTGTGACCCTCATCTCCACTCAACACACACAATGGGAAGATCACGAAACCGGTGATGGAAGCTAATACACACGATTTGCATTGATCACCAATAATTTATTCACATCCCCTTTATATAAATAATAGACTTCCTTCATATACTCCAAATATAACACAATAATACAACCCAAAAAGATTAAAAAGAGAAAAGACCACCACGTCCTATAAATGGTAAAAAGGTGCCATCTTTTGGCCTCATCCGCATTCATAGTAGTGGCGATGAGTTTCATTTTGTGGACAAGAGTTTCTTCGGAGATCGACTGCGGTACGGTTACGGCTCTGGTCTCCGCCTGCTCCAGCTTCGTCACATACGGGTCGCCCGACCCGTTACCCGGATCCCCGTGCTGCGTGGCCATGGAGAGCTTGAACAACCTTGCGGGCTCCGGCGAGAACCGCCGCGACGTGTGCCGATGCGTGATGGATTTGGTCGCCGCTTACAGCAGCAACGCCACCGCCATCGCCACGGTCCCGGGATTCTGCGGGGTTTCCCTCGGGTTCACCATTGATCCCGAGACCGACTGTGAATAGTATTATTTATTAGCATCATTAAAATTCATCCTCTTTTTTTCTTTTTCTTAGAAAATCAAACTAATGTCGACTGATGATGAGTAACATGTTGTTGTTGCTGTGTTGATTTTGCAGTATTGGGGATCTTTACGCTGCTGAGCTCAGAGGAGATGAATCTTGAGGTGATTATGTGTCGATGACGATCGATGCAATATGCATGCGTGCGAATAATATTATTATTCATCATATTATTTCTTAAAAATCTTTATATAGAGAGAATATAGAGATGTAATGACATTATTATTTTCGTTTAAGAAAAATCCCTCCAAACATAATTAATAGAATACATAAAAGAGTAAAATAAGGGAAAAGGAAACCAAGCACTTATAATTTATCAACCAACAAGACAAGAAGTATATAAATTATAATCAAGCTAAAAATATATCACAAAGTATCTCTCCCCATTTTATTCGCACAACGCTCACACCTTCCAGTTGAAGCTCACATCATCATCACCAAAAACGCCATCGAAAAACGCATCATCCAAAAACTGTGAAACGCCGTCGTCTTTCTGAGGAGGCTCGTCCGTTGCTTTCCGGTCAGTGACAGCTGGCGATTCGGTATTCGAACAAGACTTAAAACTGCTGCTTCCGCTCGGAATCTGATCGACGATTACGCTGCTACCGTTCCCATTCGCAGCCGAAGAATTCGCAAAACCAAAGCCATCGCAGCCACTTTGCACAGAAGGCGATTGCTGAGCGGTGAAAGACACTTCTTGTTGTAATACTTGTGGTGGCAAAGATTGTTTTTTTTGTAAGAAGTTAGCACTTGCCATCGAATGGCTCCTCGTAATCTGTGATGGTGGCGGTGGATTCTGTGAGAAAACCGAAGACCCGAGGCTCGATGACGTGGATGGCTCTTGTTTAACAATCGGGTTCTTGCGGGCTGAGTTCATCGAGTTGTGTCTCGTGAGAATATATTGGCTCAAATCCTGAATATTCCTTGTGGGATTTTCAATCTCTTGCATCTTCATAGGCTCGGGTTCTGAAGTACTACGCTTTGGGATGTTTTTCAAGCCCTCTGCAAATTGAGGTTCCCCAATTAAATTTCTGAGTCTCTTAAGTTAACTCATTATAAGTAACGTGTAAATAGAGAAGGTAAAAAAAATGAAACAGGCAATCAGTAATTTCCTACTACTGTTAAGATCTGCATAAAGAATCAAAATCTCCCGGAAGGATAATGAGACATTACCGATGGGGCCCACTTTTTGTACTCTGCAGAAATCGATTAGGTCCTTCATGCTATTAACCACGTCTGCTATCTGATGAGAGAGAGAGAGAGAGAGAGAGAGAGAGAGAGGTGATGATGATGAGAAATATTGATGGAAGGAGAAGATATACTAGATTGATACCTGTAGGCACCGCACGTATCTTTTCGGGAACCCCAAATCGTTTAGTGACTGCGACTCAAAACTCCTAGCAAGTTGACGACCAGCTGTCACAATCCTGAAACAGGACACACAATGAGTTTGTAAAGAGTTGATAATTTTTCAAGAAAATGTGACTAACAGGATTAAGAGGAAAGAAGGTGGAAAAAAAAGAAATTTGATGAGAAAAAATTCCACTTACATTGCACTGTTTGCCTGTAAATCTTGTTGAGGAACTCCATCTTTTCCAGTTTCAGAAATCGTGCTCTGGCATCTCTGTGCAGCCTGCAACAATTGATTCACCTGCAGAAAAATGGCTACCCAGTGAGAGCAAAATCAACTTTGTAAAATGGATAGCATAAAGTAGTCAATTTTTTTTTTTTAGAATATAAATTGAAATCAAGGATTTTAGTATACCTGCGGTGTAACCAACCTACGAGGAAGGAGCTCTTCGTGACGTCTTGCACAAAATTCCCAAGATAATATCTAAATAAACAACAGAGATACTCAGTTGTAGTCACACTTACACATGAGGACAATAATGTAAAAGTGATGAATTTTTACCTTTAATTCAGGGCTAAACACGATGCGGAGTTGACCCTCACGAACCACACAGATCTGCTCGTAGACACTTTCTTGAACCGCCTTTGCATACTCGAGCACCATTGAACCAGATGGGAATCGATATTCACGGGGCAAGTCGAGAAATAGAAGCTCGTCGACAACGCCGCTCCCAAATTTGATTTCGTTAAGCCTCGGAAGAACTTCAAAAGTAGCCTCTGAGAAACCACGAGAGAATATATCAGTAGGGAAACCTTATGTAAGAAAAAAGGGAAGAAAACGGCGCGATCGTGTTATGTTTATATCTGGTTCAAATCTTACTATATTTTAGTATAGATTATTAAAATTCACAGACTATTTTGGACAATATGACACTTGGAAAGACAACCCACCAAATCCTCTGCCAGATTTTGAACCACAGATGTCACACTGCCATGAGTCCTGCACAATAAAGAACCACCACAAAACAAATATGAAGGATATCAACTCCAAACATAATAAATGACATCATTAGATTAAAAAAAAGGTATAACAATCAAGGATCCTTGCAACCCAAATCAGAAAAAAAAAATGTATTTACAGCACAAACATCTAAGATTATTTACCGGTGATGCCTGGGGAAACACTCCGGGCGAATGGTGCGCTACATTATCATACTGGGACAGACACCACCTTTTCTTTGCACGTGGAGAGTAATACTCAGCAACAAACTTTCTCCAGTAGGCAATCGCATTCTCCTGAATAAACCAATATCCATTAGGTATCAAGCAAATCTTCACAGCTGCATAACGATTGACCGATAAAGGAAAAAAACTACTAGATTAAGTTTAAAAAAACTATGAGGTGCTCACAGCAGGGCGTTGTCTTTGATGATACAAATACTGCATCAACCTACGTGAGCACACACCACCATCAAAGGGGCGTTTTATTCCCAATCCAGGTTGTTGTTGCCTTAATAGCAACTGTTGTTGTTGCTGCTGCTGTTGCCTTAACAGCAACTGCTGTTGTTGTTGCTGGTGCTGTTGCTGCAAGAACTGAACACGCTGCATCGGCGACAATGACTGAATCAGTTGCTGCTCTTGTTGCCTTCTCTGCTGCTGAATCAACGCATGCAAGTGAGGACTCGAATCCGATACATGCGGATAATCGTGTTGCCTCTTCAACAACTGTTGCATAGCCTGCTGCTGCAAAACATCTTCTCTTTTGATATCCAAACAAGGTTTCTTTTGCAGATGAGATATCCCTGTTGGGTCCCGAGTGAAGGAACTAGCAACCCTTGGACCACCAGGGAGCTGAAGAAGATGCCCCATCTGAGGACTAGGCAAAGAATTGACACTAGAAGTTCCTTGTGTGTGGGACTTTTGTTGAGTATTAGATCCATCTATAACAGCAGAACCATAAATGCTAACATTATTTGAAGAGAAAGACAATGGCGATGAAGGCAATCGCATGTATGATTCTGTGTTTATACTAGCACTTCTTTGAAAGTGGGATCCTCCGGAAATTCCTGAACTTGAACCGGCTACTAGAGAATTTTCACCAACACTGGGTCCTGAATATGCCATGCTGTTTAAGACTGTGTTGCTGAGATCACCAGAAACAGGAACCGTGCTAGCACGTGGTGGCCCACCTCCTTGAGACAATATTTCTGAGCTGGAAGATGATTGTGAAATTCCCCCTACCACCCGAGAAGGCACCATTGAATTTAAGGCCCAAAGAATCTCGCTCCGAAGAGCTATTAATTCTTATCACTATCGGTCCAAAGTCACACCTTGAGAAAGGTAACTCAGTTTCACCTTCTCAAGAAACCAGTTAATATTTTACTGAAACAAAGGAACTAAGAGTGTATTAGATTCAAACATCGCAATTGCAGAGGACAAATTAGAGGCCACTAAGGTAGAGTAATAATGTAAATGAAAAAATTAATATATATGATCTACGGATCCAAAGATCAAATCAAATTAGCATAACCAACTTGAAAAGTTGATGCTTTGGAGCCGAGTCAACCAAGAGAAAGCCCCATCCGAGGCTGCTCTCGACATCCCCACCAAACCCTAATTCACGACCACTAAATTACTCAACTCGAATACAGACCAGCAAAAAATTTTGGCAAATAGAAACTGAATTATCGGTAGAATGGAGATAATTAGGCCACAGTTAAATTTCAACCATAAAAACAGTGAATATTACCGCAATTACTTATACTTTGCATGCACTCATCTATCGGCTGACAGAATCAATAATCAAAGATCCTCAGACAACCTTTGTCCCTAAAGGCCTAAACCCAGAAAGATAACCCAATATAAAACAGTAACAATCGGAACAATGGAGAAATTTCGCACAAAAAATTAAACATGGAGTTTTTCAATCGAATTTACAAAGTGAAAATTAATACATACTCAGGCAATCATGATAAATGCAAGAAGATGAAACGGGATAATTCAAGAATAGGATGGATCAATCGTACATAGCTGCGAAGAGAGTGTATAAGCTCAGAATTGCGAGTCCATTGTTCCTGGTCGGTGATTAAATAGAATAGGGTACAAATGACCGGATGTATCCGGTCTTTATTATTACATACCGGGTATAGCCGGTTATGGAACACGTAGGACTACCGTAGATATGGATTTTGATAAAATATTAGACAGTATATTACTTTATAACATTATTTTGTTATGCGACGGAATCATGAAAATAAATAAATAAAATAATTTCTGAAAATTAATTGCAGGCTCTGGCTCAGTAGCGAGGCCCATCCGAACAAGGGTTCCTCTCTCTCCCAGCAAGATCCGCGTTTTCTAAGCCTATATCTATATTTGTCTGTCGATTCGTACTCCGCTTACGCGAGGATTCTCTCCACATATCCATAGTTAAGTAATCGACTCAATTAATATTGTTTCCTTGTATTCTCATAAAAATTCAAACTTTCTTCGGCAGCAATTGGACTGAATATGCAGAACAGAGAAGAAATGGATCCTTTTCTGTCGAATTACACCGCCGATGAAATCAAGATCGCCGGCGAGTTTCTGTCGAATTGGGTGCCGTTTTTATCTCGTGGGCTGTGCAGATCTTGCACGGGAACACTCTCTGATGCCATACGGTCTCTTGAGACTGGAGGTAACGCATGATATGATACTCTTTATGCTGTAAAAATCGAGACTTTAGGCACAGTTTTTGGAAATTCAGCTTCTTCTTCATCTGTTTCCGGATTTTTGACTTGTTGTCTGTTTTTTTTTTACTTCAAAAGGTGTCGATTTTACGCAGAATCCCTTCTCAATTAAGATTGGAGTGTCAATTATGTTTGGCTTTTTATGGGTTTTTGCTTGATTTGCTTCACGTTGGAGATTAGGGCTTTTGGTTCTGCTGTAGATTAACCTATTTCTTTATTATATTGCGTTTTTCATGTATTAGTTCCTCTCTAACACAGGTAAAATAGATCTCAAGAACTGTAAAGGAGATCACCGAAATTGCAACGGCCAAACAAGTACCATAATTGGCTCGAGCATTATCGATGCCAATGATGCTGATACGCAATCATTGGGTAGTTGGAAGGATGAAGCAGATTTATTATCATCGGATCAATTCATTCAATCATCGAGCAAATCCTTTAGCTCCTCGAGCGTGAAAAAGTCTTGGGCCGATATAACTCAAGAGGAGGATGAAATTGCAGAAGAAGAAGAAGAAGAAGATAACGAAGTTAACAGCGAAGATTCAAACTTGCAAAACCCTTCGACGGAGGTTATTAAGCCCAAGGTGGAATTGTCCCGAGAACAGAGAGAATACATACGGTTTAAGAGCGTCCAGAGGCAAAAGGACTTCATTTCCTTAGAAAGAGTTAATGGGAAGTTAGTCAACGTACTACAGGGTTTGGAGCTGCACACCGGTGTCTTCAGTGCTGCTGAGCAGAGAAGGATCGTTGCCTTTGTCGAAGAGCTTCAAGAGAAGGGAAAGAACGGGCATTTAAAAGGTGAGTTGTTCGTTTTTCCTTTAAAACTGGCATGAGATAACGAGATGTTAGTGTGATGCAAATATTACTATTAAGATGTTGCCAAATTTGTTGATGGAAAAAGATTCTGTAGTTATCAAGATCAATAGAAAATTGTACGTATTTATTGTTTGTTTACTTGTAACGGTTTTCTTGTTATTGTCCATACATTTTGTTAATTCAGAACGAACTTACACCGCGCCCCAAAAGTGGATGAGAGGCAAGGGACGCGTAACTCTTCAGTTCGGCTGCTGCTACAACTATGCAACGGTGAGTCCCCCAACTCAATAAAAATCCAATCTTTACACAACTTTAACCGCCCGACCCATTTTTTTTTTAAAATTTGTAATTTATATTCGATGCAGGATAAAAAAGGGAATCCACCCGGGATTTTGAAGAACGAGGCCGTCGACGCTTTGCCTCCGCTCTTCAAAACGATGATCAAAAGGCTCGTGAGGTGGCACGTTTTGCCACCTTCTTGCGTGCCCGACAGCTGCATAGTCAACATCTACGAGGAAGGAGATTGCATACCTCCTCACATCGACCACCACGATTTCGTGAGACCGTTTTGTACCGTCTCGTTCCTCAGCGAGTGCGATATTCTCTTCGGGACTACCCTGAAAATCGTGGGACCCGGAGAATTTTCTGGAAATTACAAGATCCCGTTACCTCTCGGGTAAGAAAATATCCCCCTTTTTTTTACTTGAATATTCGAAATTTTCGCATTCTTTGGAAATTGAATCGGGGTCTTTCTACTTTTCGAACAGATCTGTGCTTGTTTTGAATGGAAATGGAGCTGATGTGGCAAAACACTGTGTACCTGCTGTTCCTTCCAAAAGGTGTATATATATATATATATATATATATATTGATCTTTAGTTTGTTCTTTCTTCGTGTTTCGGTTTTGAAATATTGTAATTTTTTCCAGGATATCGATTACTTTTCGAAAAATGGACGAATCGAAGCATCCATTTAAGTTCGTCCCGGAATTTGATTTGCAAGGGCTCGAGCCTTTGCCGGAGGACGAAGCAGATAGTTCTAACGAGTCGAGATCGAGACATTTTCCGAGGAAGCCAATGCTGCGAGATGATCGAACGAGAGGAGATGATGCAGATTCCTCGAGAGGCCGAGGCAGACGAAGATACCGTTACAGACATAGGCATCAAAATTAGTTCACTAAGATGAAGAGTGGCATTTTAATAAACATCATTTCTTGTCGGAATCTCTATAATATTGTGGCTTCTCTTCTCTCATTTTGGACTTTAAAAACCATACACTAATCACCTTTTGTAATACATTGTCTTTGCATCAACGAAAGCAGTGAAGCTTTTTTCTGTATTGTGACCTCTTTGTATCTAGTGTTCCCTTCAGGATTTTCTAGCTTTTTGAGGCTTGGATAATGAATTTTTCTAAGTATTACTATATGTACCACCATATTATAAATTTATAATTTCTTGTGCGTTTCAATGAGAATGGGACTTACTATTCTAAAATCGGTCTCGAATAATATATTTTTTCCAGATGGGCTTACTAATTTATTATTCACAATGCTAGTGTTGCAACTCTTCGATCCACTTTTTGACATTAAATGTTTTATTGATAGAGATGATTCCTACATTTTTCGAAATCCACCGAGGTTGTCTTGTTTCTTAGATTAGTACGCAATTAACGAATGCCTAGGCAAAGTCATTAAGCATTTAATAGTATAAATTTTGTTCATTCCTAAAAGCAAGGTCTATGTGTGTAGATTTTTCATAGCCTTTAAGAAAAATTAAATAACTTCATTGAATAATTAGGCAAACTAAACATTAATAAATTAACCGTTATTACATTAAATCCTACGAGCAGTCGTATGGTGAGTGTAGTAGTACTAGGTTTCGTGTTTACATGATAACGTAAGGTTCACTATTTCACGTTATTCATATTCATTTATATGGCGGTGGATTAAATAATTGTTATTTATAAGGCGGAGCAGCATCTTCACGAACTTATAATTCCCAGTTGGTTTAGTTTTTTATTATTATTATTATTATTTTTATTATTATTATTATTACAATACTATCGCGTCTTTCCTCGTGGATGCGTATTAATATAATGACTTTCATGATTAATCAGATGGTTGACTTGAAATTGCATCTGTGTTGCCCAAATAAAACAATTACAGACCATTTGATTACTTACATAGACCACAGGTTGTAATTAAGCTAAATTTAACTGCTTAGCCAACCCTCGTTTTCGAATAGTCCAATTAAATGTCAATGATGCAAATGATCTTGTCGTACTCCCTATTGGTTATTTAATACCTACATCAGGAAAACAAAAATTATAATATTTTATTTATTCCCTTTACAAAATGGAGACATGTAATGAATTTTTTATGTACAAAATAGTAACAAATATGGCTAGAGTCACGTTTAATCTTGCTGAATGATGTGGTTGCCGATTGTGAGATTTATATTCATTTTATACGAAAAACTTAGACGGAATACGTAGACTAGTGGTCGTTTCATAGTCAACTGTGAGATTTAGATTTATTTTAGACGGAAATTAGTCGAAATATGTTGACGACGTTTTGGGATAATTACGAAAAAAATATGTCACCCATGTGATGTTCGATTCCCATTGGTCTATGTGAGAAACTTTGATAAAAAAAAGTACAAAGAAATGCATAATTTATTATTAATTATTTTTATTTTAATTAAATTCAATAAATTTATCAGAACATGTGCTGTCAGAACTCATTCGCTGACACATCATATCATAGTACGATGATTTAATGGACGGGACGCGATCAACCATTTCCGTGACTCTACCGATTAATAGTTTATTCAAATTCAATTTTCTTCCAGCACAAATATAGCTGTTGTGTAAATGTCTCACCATTTTTTTTTCTCTTACCATTATCTAACCGTTACTAAATTTTGCTGTTTCCTTTTTTGTGTTTACGAAATTTTATATTTACATTTCTTATCAAGCACAAACCTTTATGTGGGCCTTTCCTTTTTTGTGGGTGGAACTTTATACAGAAAGACGAGGAGAATAACAGATTGTATGATCGAAGAGGAAATATTGGGTTTTGTGGTCTGAAAATAAAGAGATTGTTGCATCAACTACCATCAGGTTCTTAGCTCCCAATCCTCTTCTTTCAATCTGTTCTTTCTTCTTATGCTTATATATCCTTGGCATTTTCGGAGTCGTGTGTGCTCGACTAGATTCTTGAATTAATTCAAGCTATTTTCTTTTCTTTATCATTTTTAGCCTCTCTCTCTCTCTCTTATGGGCTTGAAGCGAATACTTTGATTTCACAAGCTGGGGTTTTCTTGACAGTGCTTTGTCTTTCTACTAATTTTGGTATCTCATCTGATGACCTTTATTTCCTCGAAGTCAATTGATTTTATGATTCTAGGGTTTATTAGGCCTTGCTCCTGCTTTGTTTATCTGAGTTGGTTTTGTGGAGTTTAGATGTATTTAATAGGGTTTTGCTTTTATATGATTCCCTGAGCATTCTTTGAAGCATTTTGTACTCATTTAAACACCAACCCTTGTTCTTGAATTTTTCTTAAACCATCTTTTTTGGGTATTCTCCTGATTAAAAGATTTTTAGGGGACTATTCAGATCTTCCAATATTTCCATATCTTTTTTCATGTTGAGATAATAAATGGGCTACAAGGGTTATTCAACAACTCACGATGAAGAAGAAGATGTATTTCCTAAGAAGGGTTTCATAATTTTTTTTCTTAAAGTAATTCATTAATTATATCTGCAGAAAAAAGGGGAAAATGGTGAGAGGAAAAGTTGAGATGAAGCGAATAGAAAACTCAACGAGCAGGCAAGTTACCTTTTCAAAGAGAAGAAATGGTCTGATGAAGAAAGCTCACGAGCTATCTGTACTTTGTGATGCTGAAGTAGCTTTGATCATCTTCTCACAGAAAGGAAGATTGTACGAATTCTCAAGCAACAAGTAAGCTATCTATTTTTTTTTTTCTTTGAAAAAATATTGTTTTTTTTTTTTTCAAATCCAACAAAGTTTTTGGCTCTAATTTTCTTTCGTAAGTTTCACTTCGTTCAATGTTGTTTTGTACCTCGGTTTGGTGCTTTCCACTTGCCTTTTTTTTTTTTTTCGTACTGATGAGAGATATATTGTTTCAATGCTTGGTTTGATGTAATAAGATATGTAGCCTCTCGAGCACTCAAGTAGCATTTAGTACTCCATGTACTGTCTTGTAGTAATGCCCAATCATTCCATGTCCTATATCATCAATTTGCCTTAAAATAAACCATTATTTTTTGTGTATAAAAAGGATTCTTCTGAATTATTTGTAAAGTTCTTTGAAATAATTAGGATTTAAGATCCAACTGCAATTTTAAACCTTCCTGTTTTGTTCATGGCTGTTTAGCATCTCATGTATGCAATAACTTGGATTAATCTTTCTTGACATTCTACTCGATCAATAATATCGTAAGATATACAAAGAAAGATCCCATGTTTTCATTGAATATACAAAATAAAATGCCTGCTGAATGCAGATATGTTAAATGCATGGTTATTACCACATGGATTTCACTTTCTTTGCCATTTTCTTTGAATGTATAGCAAGAGAATGGAGTCATGTCGAATAAAAAATTTAATTGTAAAGGACATTCTTAAAAAAAAAAATTAGGTTAATAATCCAATTAGACGAAAACCTGCAAACTCGCATGAGCTTTGGGGTTTTTTCTCCGAAGCTCGTGGCTCGTTTTTCGTTTGATTACATCACTTATTTTCTTCTCATTTCATGGCTTGTTTTTTTTTTTTTGAATGTTTCAGCATGAAAAAGACCATTGAGAGATACCTCGAGCATGCTAAAGAAGATCGCAGCAATAGCACTGAAGCTGAGCAGCAAATGCAGGTTCTATATCTTACAATCTCTCATACAATAAATCTACTAATACCCTTGTTTTTCATCTGGTAATTAATGCACTGTTAGCCCTCTAAAAATCTATACATTTTGTATTCTCAGCATTTGAAACACGAAGCAGCATTCTTGGGGAAGAAGATAGAGATGATAGAGAGTTCCCAACGGTTCTATTCCTTAATCAATACTAACTTTCTATTTTTTTTTATCTCTCCATGTATTGTTGTAATATTCGGTTGAAACGTAAAATTAGAAGGAAAAACAACATTAATTTTGGAAAATATGTAGTCTTAAATAAGCCATTGTTCGCATCAGGAAGCTTTTAGGGCATAACTTGGGCACATGTTCCTCGCAAGAGCTTCAAGAAATCGACAACCAGCTTGAAAGAAGCTTAAAGAACATCAGAGCCCGAAAGGTATATATGCACTAAAACAAGTTTTTCTTAATCAAAATCTATTACAAGAATTCCTCTTTTAAGCATATATTCTCCAGGCTCAAGTCTTCAAGGAGGAATTAGAAAAACTACATACGAAGGTAAAATACAATCAAGTCTCATTCATCATTAATAAGTTTCCAATCTGTAGCTGATATATCTTACATGTATATTTTCCAGGAAAAGCTCTTGCTAGAAGAAAATGCCAGGTTAATACAAAAGGTACCCACTCGCCGTAAGCATAAAAATTAATTTTTTTTTTTAAATTATTGTGTCGTTATCGTGCACATTCAACCTCGTACTATTAGGGCTAATATATTATGATTCATCGTACCATAAATTAATTATGGACAGTGTGGATTGAGGAGTGGTAAATTGATAGCCGAGCAGCAGCATAAGGAAATTGCTGGAAGCTCCAATCAAAGTACGATTAGCTCGGAGGAGGTGGTGACTGAATTGTTCATCGGTCCACCAATTACAAGAAATTAAATAATGGGATTTGATACTTATATCAAATACAACCCTAATCTGATAAATATGAAAATACATATATAGGTTTCTTTTTCCGTGTACTTTAATAAGATGGGATGGGGTGTGTTAGTAATGTGCATGAATATTAGTATGACTTTCAAGCTTCTACTCTACGATACATGCATTTCTATTTACTAAGAGTCATTTATATGTTCGAGGAGTCTTAAGTTATTATTAGTATGAAGTCCTAAAGTCATGTTAATCATCTATAAGATGATGAACTCTGTAATCGATCATGATAAGTAAAAAAATAATAAACAAGTTCTCTTCCAAATTTCTGTCCATCTCTCGTACTCCCCAACATATTTTTGGTATCAGAGCCTCGTCGAAAAAAAATTAATAATAATAATAATAATAATAAACGATCGTAAACCCGAAAATGGATCATACACAAATTCCATTATTTTCCGGAGATCACTACGATCATTGGTGTGTCAAAATTAAGACCATCCTCAGATCATTGGATCTTTGGGAATACGTTGAAGATGGCTACGACGAAGTTGAGGAAGATGACGGAACTCCTCTCACAGCTCAACAGAAGAGGGAACTAAAAGAGCATCGAAAAAAAAATTCAAAAGCACTCTCGATCATCCAGCAAGGTGTTAGTTCGGATATTTTTTCCAGAATCATGACAGTAGAAAACGCTAAAGACGCATGGGAAGTACTACAGAATGAGTTCCAAGGAAACGTAAAAATAAAGAACGTCGTCCTTCAAACTCTTCGAAGAGATCTCGAAAATCTTAAGATGAGCGATGCCGAAACCATCCAAGATTACTACACTAAAATCACCAGAGTTGTGAATGAAATGAAGACGTACGGCGAAAACATTACAGACGAAAGGATCGTGGAAAAGATTCTAGTAAGTCTACCGGCGAAGTTCGATTCAATGGTGTCCATAATCGAAGAAACGAAAGATATCACAAAGCTGGGTGTTCAAGAGTTGATGGGATCTCTCTGAAGGCTCACGAAAAAAGAACACAAAGACACGTCGGAACATCTCTCGAAAGTGCATTTCAGTCAAAGGCAAATCTAAACGCCCAAAGTCCCTCTAACAATTCAGAAAAAGGGGGAGATGCACAAAGAGGTGGCCGAGGTAGAGGCCGTGGCCGAGGTTCGAGAGGAAGAGGAAGAAGCAATTCTCAGAAAAACAGCCCCGAAACTGGTTTTCGTTGCAACGTTTGTGGGCGAAACAACCACACCGAGAAGGACTGTTGGCATAAAGGCAAACCACAATGTTTTCATTGCAAGAAGTTTGGTCACGTCGAAAAAGATTGCAGATTCAAGAAAAATCAGCAAGCACACTTTTCAGAAGAAAACCAAGATGAAGGAAACGTGTTCTACGCATGTCATGTTGCTGCCGAAACAAAAAATAAATGTTGGTTTCTCGACAGCGGCTGTAGTAATCACATGGCAAATGATATGACACTTTTTGGTGATTTAGATGAAGCCGTGAAGACAAAAATAAAGATGGGAAATGGCGATGTTGTCCCAGCGAAAGGACTTGGAAGCGTTGGCGTTCAGACCAAGGACGGGAAGAAAGTCATGCGTGACGTGTTGTACGTCCCCGATTTGGATCAGAATTTGTTGAGTATTGGACAGCTTATGGAGCACAAATATGCCATTCACTTTGAAGATAACGAGTGTCTCATCTACGACAAAAAGAGCGGACAGAAACGACTCGCACTCAAGATTCAAATGCAAAAAGATCGCAGCTTTCCGATATACCTTGAAAAGGTCGAGGATCGAACCTTCAAAGCTGCTGTTGTTGAAGACTCGTACATTTGGCATCGGCGACTTGGGCACTTGAATTTTCGAAGCCTCAAATTACTTCAACATAAAGGGATGGTGCATGGACTTCCAAAAATCGAGGACACCCACC
Organism: Linderniella brevidens; assembly: GCA_004919715.1. Lineage (NCBI taxonomy): Eukaryota > Viridiplantae > Streptophyta > Magnoliopsida > Lamiales > Linderniaceae > Linderniella > Linderniella brevidens. The sequence goes on along the minus strand of SWDC01000146.1, from coordinate 557,693 downwards.
AAGTTTGTGAAGGATGTGCTCTCGGCAAACAACATCGACAACCATTTCCCAAAGGCGTTGCTTGGAGAGCAGGTGACATTCTCGAACTTATTCACACAGATGTGTGTGGGCCGATGAGGACGTTGTCTCATGGAGGTAACAAGTACTTTATACTCTTCATCGATGATTTTTCGAGAATGACGTGGGTCTATTTTATGAGAGAAAAATCTGAAGTTTTCTCCATATTCAAGAAATTCAAGAGTTTCGTTGAAACTCAGACAGAAAAAAAATAAAAGTCCTACGAAGTGATCGAGGAAAGGAGTATACTTCGAATGCGTTTCAGGAATTATGTGATGACGAAGGCGTGGATAGACAGCTCACGGTTGGTTATACACCACAACAGAACGGTGTGGCTGAGAGAAAAAACCGATCCGTGATGGAGATGGCGAAATCGATGATGCACGATAAAAGACTTCCTCGAGAGTTTTGGGCCGAAGCCGTTCGGAACGCCGTCTATCTATTGAATCGAAGTCCCACAAAAGCTGTATGGGACAAAACTCCAATCGAAGCATGGAACGGGAGAAAGCCTTCGGTGAAGCATCTAAAAGTCTTCGGGAGCATTTGTTATGCACAAATTCCAAAAGAGAAAAGGAGCAAACTCGACGAAGTAAGTGAAAAATGCATTTTCGTCGGATATTGTTCTAAGTCGAAAGGTTATCGTCTATATAATTTGAAGACTAACAAAATTCTGATTTCCCGAGACGTTATTTTCAATGAAAATGATACTCTTAATTGGGAAGACGGAACCATGAGTAAGGAAGTCGTTCTTTCGCAATATAACGATGAAAAAGGCGATGGCGACGATGATGAAGTGCATGCAGAAAATTTAAGTCCTTTAGGCGCAAGTCCAAGTTCCGGATCAAGTTCCTCAAGCTCAAGTTCTCCAGATTCAACTCCAAGGAAATTCGGAAGCATGAGCGAGTTATACAAAAGATGCAATTTCTGCGTTCTTGAACCAGAAATTTCGAAGAAGCGAACGATGAAGCGGATTGGAGAAAAGCGATGGAGGAAGAAATATCTGCTATAAAGAAAAATCAGACGTGGGAGCTTGTATCAAAACCGCAAAAAAAGGATGTTATTGGCGTCAAATGGGTTTTCAAAGTGAAGTTAAATCCTGATGGCTCGATTCAAAGGAAAAAGGCGCGTCTCGTGGCTAAGGGCTATGCACAACAGCCCGGCATCGACTACGCAGAAACATTCGCCCCCGTTGCACGACTCGATACTATTCGTGCGATCATTGCCACAACAGCCCAAAATGGATGGAAACTCTATCAGCTCGACGTTAAATCTGCATTTTTAAACGGTGAGTTGAAAGAAGAGGTGTATGTTGAACAACCTCAGGGGTTTATCAAGAAAGGCGAGGAGGATAAAGTCTATAAGTTGAAGAAGGCTCTCTACGGTTTAAAACAAGCACCGAGAGCGTGGTATAGCCAAATTGACTCGTACTTCATAGCTCAAAAGTTCGAGCGAAGCAAAAGCGAGCCAACCTTGTACGTGAAAATTCAAGGTAAATCAAATATCCTCATTGTTGCATTATACGTTGATGATCTTCTTTATACGGGTAACAATGAGAAGATGATTGCTGATTTTAAGCGAGACATGATGAAAAAATACGAGATGAACGATTTGGGGCTGCTACATCATTTTCTTGGCATGGAAATTTATCAACATGACGATGGAGTTTTTCTATGTCAAAAGAAGTATGCTGGAAATATACTTGCGAAGTTTGGCATGCTTGATAGCAAGCCTTTATCAACTCCGTTGGTTGTGAACGAGAAGTTCGTTAAAGACGATGGAGCTAAAAGAGCTGACCGAACCCTCTTCAGAAGTTTGGTCGGAAATCTACTTTATCTTACATCCACAAGACCGGATATTATGTACGCTTCGAGTTTATTATCGAGGTTTATGCATAATTCGAGCCAGCTACATCTTGGAGGAGCTAAAAGAGTCCTAAGATATATCAAAGGTACGCTCAATTTTGGATGAAGTTTAGCAAAACTGCTGAAATATCATTATCAGGATTTTGCGATAGCGATTGGGCTGGCCAAACTGATGATCTTCGAAGCACGTCTGGTTATTATTTTTCGCTTGGTACCGGTGTAATTTCTTGGGCGTCTAAGAAGCAAGAAACTGTTGCGTTATCTTCAGCCGAAGCTGAATATGTTTCAGCAAGTTTGGCGACGTCTCAAGTTCTGTGGTTACGAAGAATTCTCGAAGATATTGGTGAGAAGCAAACGGAAGCTACTGCGGTGTTCTGCGACAATAAATCTGCCATTCATCTCGCCAAAAATCCGTTGTACCACAGCAGAACACGTCACATTGCTATCAAGTATCACTTCATACGAGAAATAATCGAGGACGGAAAAATCGATTTGAGATTTTGCAAGAGCGAAGATCAAGTGGCGGATATATTTACTAAACCACTCTCGAAGGATAAGTTCGTCAAATTCCGCGACATGCTCGGCGTTCAAGAAGAGCACACTAAGGGGGAAATTTGTTAGTAATGTGCATGAATATTAGTCATGACTTTCAAGCTTCTACTCTACGATACATGCATTTCTATTTACTAAGAGTCATTTATATGTTTGAGGAGTCTTAAGTTATTATTAGTATGAAGTACTAGAGTCATGTTAATCATCTATAAGATGATGAATTCTGTAATCGATCATGATAATTAAAAAAATAATAAACAAGTTCTCTTCCAAATTTCTGTCCATCTCTCGTACTCCCAACAGGGTGTAATAAAATTAAAAATTTGTGATTCTATCTATAGTTTTGCTCGTTTATCTCATATATTCTTGCACAAGATAGAAATTACTTCACTCTATTACATATAAAAGCTTGCATCTTTATGAACAAAAAGACAAAAACAAACTTCTTTCTCTTGTTTCAACACAGTTAATCCAAGGCCTTTTCTTCTTCTTCTTCTTCTTTGTTCACATTAGTCTCAGTTGCAAGTGCTTCTTCCATTTCTTGTGCAGGCCAACGAATCCATCCATGCCAGCTCCAAACACACAGCACCCAAATCCACTATTGCCTCTCATAAACTCCTGCAATAAATTAATAACCTCAACAATTTAAATTATACCAATAAAACTGAGATAATAATAAGCTTTACCAACGATGGCTGTTTCTTCATCTTCACAATTTTCTTCTGTATGCTCCTCCGTCGGCTCATTACAATAAGCTCACCGAGCGTCAGCAACGGCCTCGCAACAACGCTTCTATTATTAATATTACTACCGCCAACAACAACTTCATCAAGCTTCGAATCTTGGACTCGTTGACCAGCAGAAATATGGACCTTTTCTTCTCGGCCAGTTTCATCAACGAGGGCGTCGTCTTCTAAACTCGAACCCGGCGGCACCACAAGCAACGGAAACAGCCACTCCAAGAAAGAAGCACCGACCCATCTCTTCGAGCCCGTTTCACAGGTTACGGATCTCGAGAGCTCCGCGGGTCGGGTCGTCAGCAGGGAATTGGAGGTTGCAGAGCTAAACGAATCACTACTCGTCTTGAAGCTGCTGCATGTGTCGAGAAGCTCCGAGGAGTCTGATAACGACGACGACGACCCATTTTCAGCGGCTCATCGTCCACGAGATTGTGATCAATGGCGGCTGAATTAGCTTCGGGGTCGACGACGGCGCCGGATTGAAGTGGGGTGCCGGGCTTTTCCTCCCACCCGAAGGGGACGGATACGACGAGCTTGACAGGTGTCGAAAAGGGATTGGCTGGTAATATTGGTTTAGGGGTCGGTTTCCAGTCTTTCTTGGGCGTGCCTGGTTTTATTTCCCATACGAATGGGACTGAGATTGGCTGTTTCTCTCTTTTTCTTTCAACCTTTGAGGGTTGTCTTTCAACTGAAATTTCTGCCATTTTTTTTCTATTTTTCTGTGGGGATCTGTTTTTTTGAATGGATTATGGTTAATATATCTTGTATATATATATATAGATGTTTGGTTAGTGGAGTAGTAGCTTTTCCGCTAATTAATTATATTGTGTTATGATCGCACTATATTGAGTTGAAGATTAGGCTTACCTAAACTACTTTGAAGTTTGAATATGGTCTTTTGCCTACTTTTAGAAAATGGATAGGTCTAACATTTATTTATATTTATGTAATAAAAACTTTAGAAAAATGTGTTCTTTTATCTTCGACGTTGGTTCAAATTCAACTATGTCTCATAGTAACGTCATAGGACTCGCCTACGATTGTAAAATGATGGCTAATTAAAAAATCATTCTTGCAACAATTGTCTATGGGGCCTTTTCCTATTATTTAGTTAATAAATAATTATTTCACTAAGAAAAAAAATAGTCAAATCGAGTTATGTAATGAAACTACAGCGATATTTTTAGACAACAACGCCAGCTGTAAAAGAAACGAGAAAGAAGAGAAAAGAAAAAGAAAAAGAGAAAGAAAAGAAAAAAATTTCCACCCACGTTCGACGAAGATCTAACTGGAAAAGCGAACGTGTGACTGGAGAAATTAGATTAGCCCTAATCGATAGATCCCATCGTCTACACGTACTGAAACCCCCCATCTCCTGTTCTTAGATGAGTGGGCACACAGATCCGAGGATTTGGAGGAGAAGAAATTCATGAACATGGCATCGGCCAACGAATCGTCGAAACATGCACTGTATCCGAGGAGCTTCGTTTCGATTGTTGCTTCGGTGGGAGGGCTCGCCTTGTTCTTGATCGTTGCGTCGTCGGTGCTGGTTTCGCAGCCTATCGGCGACACCGTTCGTGGGTATTTCTACAATGTCGATAGTTCGAGAGCGATGAGCTCGGAGCCTTCTATAAGCCAATTAGTTTCGGATTCAGATGGGTCCGTCGATGAAGGTGGGGGAAAATTGAATTTGAAAAACTCGGGGGATGATGAATCGAAGGAAAAGATTGAATCTTTGGGTTCTGGGCTGACAAAATCGGATGATTGGAAGGGAGAAGTTTCTAATCTTGAGGTAGCTAAAGAAGATGTTCCGAAAATGAATTTTTCCTTGCCTGATTCTTCTTCTTCATCAAGGGGAAACGCAGGGGAGTCCAAGGAAATGCAGAAAGAGGAGAAGAGAACTCAAGAGCCTTTGGTTGCTGCCATTGATTCGGGTCGAAACAGTGTCATCGATTCAGGTATTTCACTGATATTACATTAAGCTTCTATGGTGGCTCATATTTAGTCTAAGTGTGGAAAGAGTAGAATGCTAATGTGGTTGTTAACTGGGGTTAGGCAACATGAAGTTGTTATGTTGGTTACCTTAGGTTTTCTTGATGTAGAAGAAGTGGACTAAAGTGATGCATATGAGAGTTATACGTAATTGATATACGTGCAGGGTAATTCCCGTGAAGGGGGAAGATATATGATGAAATATCTCATGCATATATGTTGGTTGCTTGAGATGGTTTGGTGGTGGAGGAAGGTCTAGCACAGCTGAGGTGGTGGTGGTTATGGAGGATGAGTGGTGGTGGCAAGATTTGGGAGGAAATATGAGAGGGAAAAGTCTTGATTTTGAAAATACCAAATAATTAACTGAATACTTAGTCAAATATGAACCCTTCTTCACTTCACTTGGTTAGTTGAAAACAAAGAAATCTTCAAAATTTACTAGAGAGAGGGAAATTTGGATTTTCCTTTCCAATCAGAACCCTTAGTCTTAGTTTGGTACACGGAATTTGTGGGTAGAAAAGACGAAGGAAATCAATGTTAGTGTATCAGGCACGGTACGATACGCTTCGACTATCGTACCATTACACATTTCCTTTTATTTTCCACATCGGAATCTTTATACCAAATGCAGCCTTAGCCTGTAATGGTACGACACTGGAAGCGTAATTAACATTGTTTTCCTTCGTCTTTTCCATGCAGAAATTCCGCGTACTAGACAGAGTCTTAGTTTTTTTGTTTGAGTCTAAAGTTCACCGGGCCTTCATTTCGATTTGATTACATCTAAACTCTTCTCGAACGCAACCTCGATACGTGATTTGGGAGGAATAATGAGAGGGAAAAGTCTTGATTTCGAAAATAAAAAATAATTAACTGAATACTCAGTCAAATATGGTATGAACACTTGTTGACTTGGTTGGATAAAACAAAGAAACTTTCAAAGTTCACTAGAGAGAGGGAAAATTGGTTTCAGGGCTCGACCCCATTGATTGTTTCAGGGCTCGCTTATATTCCACTCGTTTATTTCAGGTTGCGATCTTTTCCGCGGGAAATGGGTTAACGACTCGTGTGGACCGTTGTACACGAACAATTCGTGCCCGATAATCACGCAGATGCAGAATTGTCAGGGAAACGGTAGACCCGACAAAGATTACGAAAACTGGAGGTGGAAGCCTTCTCAATGCGAGATCCCCAGATTCGACCCCAAAAGATTCTTGGAGATAATGAGAGGCAAAACCCTAGCATTCATCGGCGATTCCGTTGCTAGAAATCAGATGGAGTCGATGCTCTGCATTCTCTGGCAGGTCAGTAAAACAATGACAAATTCAATTATTTCATTCATCGCCCGTGACTGTGAAAACCGTTCTCAAACTTGTTTTCCCTACTATCAGAAATTGAGGGCTTCATCCCGAAATCAATTGGTGATGGGTGAAAATTGTCTCCTGGTATTATATTAATTGAGAATGAGAGCTTGAATATTTCGACGTGGGACAACCCACAATTTCAACACCTGCAGTGTAATAGTTCTACGAATCGAAACATGTTGCTCACCAGTTGTTTCGAGGTCGTAATAGTAAATAACACACTCGAAAAGAAAAGCCCATTTCATCATTTGCAGAAGAATCAACAGCTGTGGATCTATTACAAGTTCTTGCATGCTAAATAGGTGTAACTAATCTTTAATCATCCTTAATCGCAGGTTGAGGAACCCAAGAACAGAGGCAACAAGAAGATGCAACGCTACTACTTCAGATCCACATCGACAACAATCGTTCGCATATGGTCCTCTTGGCTGGTCCACCAAACACCCGAACCGTTCGATTACGCCCCCTCGGGAGTGGTCAAGCTCCACCTCGACTCCCCCGACGAAACCTTCATGGACTACATCGCGGGATTCGACGTGATCGTCCTCTCCTCGGGCCACTGGTTCGCTAAGCAATCGGTCTACGTCCTAAACAACGAGATCGTAGGCGGGCAACTGTGGTGGCCCGATAAATCGAAGCAAATGAAGGTCAACAACATCGAAGCCTTTGGAATCTCCGTTGAAACTATTCTTACATCGTTGGGCACTCACGAAAACTACACCGGGCTCACCATCGTAAGGAGCTTTTCCCCGGATCATTACGAGGGCGGAGAGTGGAATACGGGCGGGTCGTGCACGGGTAAGGTTAAGCCACTCGAGGAGGGTAAGTTGGTCGAAAATGGGTTTACGAATGCGATGCACGAGAAGCAAGTTACGGGTTTCGAACGCGCGGTGAAGAGACAGAGGAATAGGTCGAAGCTTAGGTTGATGGATATTACGGAGGCGTTTTCTTACAGGCACGACGGTCATCCGGGCCCGTATCGAAGCCCGGACCCGAATAAGGTCACTAAGAGGGGGCCCGATGGTAGGCCGCCGCCTCAGGATTGTCTGCACTGGTGCATGCCGGGCCCGGTCGACACGTGGAACGAGCTGGTTTTCGAGATTATTAAAAGGGAAATTTCGTGAGATGCCATACAATTGTTCTTGTTTTGATTAGACGTAGTTTTTACTGTAAGTTATATATATAGATGAAATGAGGCCTAGATTCGTTTGTTGTAATAGCTTGTACGTTTATTAAAATCTCAGAAACACATCAAAACAAGCTTGATAATAAGCAGCCGTGGACTTTCTGCAAATTCTCTTCTTAATTTATGGTCGAAGATTTCAACTTCCTAATATGTGCTTAATTACATGGCCAGCTTTTGGGGTAAAGTAAGTGAGGAAGGGCCCCAAATCGAGGCCCCAATTTATTAATGTTATTAATAAATACAATGTAAGATGTTTAAAATATCCATATAAATTTGACTCAACACTAATTTAAGTTTACACGTTAAAAAATAAACAATATTAGCGCCTAAAATCAATAAAATATTTTATCTAGAACAAAATGTGTATGATAATAAAGGCTCCAGATTGATTAACTTTTAATCTATAAAAAAAGAACATTTATGTGCGGTTAGGGAACTTGCAACTTTCAATATATATTATTTAATTTTTTATTTTCTTTCAAAAGAGGCGCAATTTGAAACTCGTTTTAGGCAAGAATCAATTTATTCAACACATAAGTATAGTATCGACGAAAAAGAGTGCCCATAATATTGAATATTAATACGAATAAAAATAAATTAAAAAATACCTTTTCTATTGGAAATGTAAGGATAGATGCGAGGCTACTGATGGCATGTTAGCCAAACATTACTGGCTAGTAGAGAGAGAGAGAGTGCATGTGCAATGGCTTCAATTGTATCCTCCTTTCCTCCTCTTCATCAACACCACCACCGAGCTGCTGCATCATCCACAACCATCTGTTGCTGTGACACTGCTACTCTCAACCAGCAGAAATTCGGGAGGAAAGGCATCAGTTTCTCCGAATCGGGGGAGGAAGTTGAGCTCAGAGTTAGGAACGGTAGTTCGCTGAAGCTTCAGATATCCAACGGCCACATAACTTCTTACAAGCCCAAGGTTTACTGGAGAGACGACGGCCACGTAGAGCTCCTCCACACCGTCGCCGGAGGATCGAGCTCGAGAGGGGGCATTGCTTTGGTCGTCGACGAGGCGGAACCGAATTCCAAGATAATTGCTCGTGCCGGCGAATGGACGGTGAAGGACGTCGATTCCGATTCTACCGATGCTCTACAGGTGCACACGTTGGCTTGTGCTTTCTTCCTTCTTTCTTCGGTGTTTCTTTTCTTCTTCTTTTTATTTTTTTTTTGTCCCGAAGTATCGTATCGATCTGGCTATTAGCTAGCCCCTAATACCTGCGTCGGCTTGCGCCTCACACTCTAATGGTGGGACTGATCCTGGGGCCAGATGAATAACGTCTCAAATTCACCTAACAACGATTGTCATGGTCTAATAAAGCCCATGTGGACTACTCAATGAATTGTGGGAGGAGGGATTACTAGCTCACAAATCCTTACGGCCTCCTCCTAAACCATGCTTGATTGGCCCTTTTCTTTTTCTTCTTTGTTTCATCAAAAAAACGGCTGAAAGAATGTAGTGTCATGAGAGATTTAGGTTGAATTGAGCTGCACGAAAGGGAGCTTGGACATAACTTACGTGGTGTCGCTGTACCCGCTGAGCATCGCCACGGCGGTGATAGTGAAGAACAACGGGAGGAAAGCTGTGAACCTAACGAGCGCCATACTCAGCCATTTCAAGCTGAGGAGGCGAAGCGGCGCCGGAGTGCAGGGACTGCGGGGCTGCACGTACTGCACGCACCCTCCTCCACCGTCGCCCTTTGAAATCTTGACGCCGTCGGAGGCTGTCAAGTCCGAGGACGCCGGCTTCTTCTCCTTCGGGTGGGAGCCAGAGAAGAAGCCCGGAGAATGGAGCGTGCAGGACGTGCCCATAACCGTCTTGAAGCACAAGCTAAGCAGGATTTACGCTGCTCCGCCGCATCAACGCTCGAACTTATACCATAGAACCACGCCCTCTAAATACGAAACGATCGACCAGGTCAAAAATTACTCTTTTTTTTTTTTTCTGTCATGAAGTATACCCACTCTGGTTATGGGGTAGCCTCTAAATATCGGCGTGACCTTAATTGCGCCATACACTCTAGTGGTCAGATGAATACGTCCCAAACCCACCTGAAAACGATAGTTATTGACGATTAAGCTCGTGGGGACTACTCAAGGAAATGTGGGAGAGGGGATTCGATCCCACGACGTATAACCGACAAATCCTAAAGGCCTCCTCCTTAACCACTAGGCCAAGGCCTCATTCGCAAGTCAATTTTCTATTTTTTGACAACGCGGCGGTCGCCTCTTTCTTTTGTTTTTCTTCAGGACCGCGAACTCTTCTTCAGGGTAATACGAATGGGTTTCGATGAGATTTACTTGTCGGGTCCCGGTTCGTTCTCCGAAAAGTTTGGGAAGGACTATTTTATATGTACAGGCCCGGCGGCAATGTTGGTTCCTGTGACTGTGAACCCTGGTGATGAGTGGAGAGGGGCGCAAGTCATTGAACACGACAATTTGTGATCTTTCTTTGCTTTGTTATAATATAATCCATCTCATACATTTTCTATAACACCATCACAAGGCTTTTGTTTAACTTTTCTTGTTTCCATTTATTCCTATTGTTGAGATCGGGAACTCGACAAACTCTTCTAATGTGTGAAATGTAAACTCTTCTGCAAATTCTGTTCTTAATATATGCTTGAAGATTTCAACGCGGTAATGGAAATCTATTCTATGTCCATAAAAAAAAAAAAAACAGAATTATTGGGACTATTACAAGATTTAAATAGAGGTAATAATAACATGAGAAAGATAGGTATATCTGATACAATCTTTTCTGGGCTTCCATTGTCCCAAGTATAATGTAATAACCTTCCTAAATGAACCCAACACCAATTGCCTTTCACATGGTCACCCTTGCACGTTGCATTAACAACATTCGATTACCTATATAAAACATTTCATTACACCATCCTTAAACAAGCCAAATAAGTAAAAAAAAAAAAAAAAAAAGAGGTAAAAAAAAACAATAAGTTAAAAAAGAAAAAAAAAAAAGGAAAAGAAACCGAAGCCAACATGGCCACAATCAACGCCTACGGGAAGCTCGACGAGGCAGAAAACGAACGCCTCGTATCCAAACGAAAAACCCGAAGGAGGCTCGCAATCATCGGTTTGTCTTCTTTCTTCCTCGTAGCCATCGTAGTAGCAGCCGTGCTCGGAGTTTCCGAAACCAAGAAATCGAACGAAGATCACAGCAACAATGAGAATCAATCGATTTCTTCATCGGTGAAAGCTGTTTGCAGCGTCACCTTATACCCCGACTCGTGCTACAACAGCTTGGCCCCACAGGCGAAATCGGGCCACGTCACCCCTCAAGAATTGTACGAATTATCGGTCCACGTGGCCATTGACGAACTCTCAAAGGCCTCGGGAAATTTCAAGCAAGAAAGCTTCAACGTCACAGACCCGAAAACACTCGCGGCAGCACAGAGTTGCCAACAACTCTTCGATCTCGCGTTGAATCACCTCAATGCCTCACTGACCGTGCCCGACATGAAAGACTCTTACGTCTTCGACGATCTTCAGACATGGCTGAGCTCTTCGTTGACTTATATTCAGACGTGCATGGATGACGTGGCAATAGTGGATCAGAACCTGACGAATCACCTGCAAGAAACTTTCAAGAACTCTGCAGAGTACAGCAGCAATAGCTTGGCGATCATCAAGTATGTGGGTGAGTCTCTCAATGCTTTAGGTGCATTGGGAAGAAGACGCTTGCTGAGGGAAGATGGTGACGTACCGAGCTGGTTGTCTTTTAAGGACCGGAAGCTTCTAGAAGATTCTTCCAACGGAACTGCCGTGAAGCCCGATGCTGTGGTGGCCAAAGATGGTTCGGGCAAGTACAAGACTATTTCTGCTGCTTTGAGAGATGTTCCATTGAACAGCGGGAAGAAGCTCGTGATCTACGTGAAGAAGGGGGTTTACGTTGAGAAAGTTACCGTTGAAGCAAACATGTGGAATGTTATGATGATCGGAGATGGAATGTCGGTGACCACCGTTTCGGGGAGCCTCAACGTCGTCGATGGGACTCCAACTTTTCAATCTGCAACTTTCTGTAAGAAATTCTTTTCGATCTCCTTTTTCATAATTCGAAAACCCTAATTTTGTGACGTGCAGCTGTATTTGGGAAAGGATTCGTGGCTCGAGACATCGGCTTCGCCAACACCGCCGGGCCGGTGAAGCAGCAGGCGGTGGCGCTGATATCCGCGTCGGACCTCTCCGTCTTCCACCGCTGCAGGTTCGACGGGTACCAAGACACCCTCTACGCGCACTCCAATCGCCAGTTCTACCGCGACTGCGACGTCTACGGCACGGTGGACTTCGTCTTCGGGAACTCGGCGGCGGTGATGCAGAGCTGCAACGTGCTGCCCAGGAAGCCGTTGCCGGGCAAGAGCAACACCGTCACGGCACAGGGGAAACTCGACCCGAATCAGAATACGGGTCTCGCGATCCAGAACTGCACGGTTCGACCCGCCGAGAGCCTCACCGGCGTGAAGACTTACCTGGGTCGGCCGTGGAAGAATTATTCGACGACGGTGTTCTTTCAGAGCTCGCTGGGGAGTTTGATTAGCCCGGATGGGTGGCTGCCGTGGATGGGGTCGCCGCCTCCGAAGACCGTCTTCTACGGCGAGTATATGAATTCTGGGCCCGGAGCTGGGACGACGAAGAGGGTTCGGTGGTTTGGTGTGAAGCTCAATTTGAGCGCGGCCCAGGTTCGGAAGTTTACCGTTGGGCCGTTTATTAATGGGCCCAATTGGCTTCCAGCAAATGGGGTTCCATTTAAAGTTGGGCTTTGATGTTAGTTGGGTATTTGGCGGCTCTGTTGTTGTACGTGTGGCGTGTGTGTGTTTTTATGAGTTTTTCTTGTTTGAATTTCGCTAATTGATTGTTATTATTTATTTTGCATTCATATAATTGTGGGAGAAAACATAGAATGATCTCCAAGGTTTATTATGGGAAATAATTTAGTATTTGATGTTGTCGATCTTGGATTAATTTAATTATTTCTTCACGAACAATTTTAATGAAAATCTAGCACGTGCTAATGTCTCCGTCGATAAATGGTTACTGAAATTAGTTTGTTTTAGTATTTGTTTTGGGTTTTCTTCCTATAACTGTAAAACAAGAATCGAATATTGTATTTTATTAAAATTAGTATCATAACAGATTTCGTAATTTACAATGGATTTTATATTAAATAATGTGACCCTGAAAATTTGACCAATTCTTGTGTCATCATCCACCCTCAAAGCTTCCAACGGTCAGGTTGTTTTAAAAATTCATCACTTTTTTTTTTCTCAACAATCTTTTTCTGTCTCTTTTCTCTGGAATTCGAGCTAAAGAACACTGACATCACTTCAATTCCGGGTTGTAGCTCAAAGATTTGGTTCGAAATTCTTATATTTCAATTTCAGGTAGGACACGCTATTGATTCGGATTTGAAAAACACAATCAGATGTTCATTAGGTTTCTTCGTTTTGCAAACCTGAATTTGGGGGAAATAAGAGTTCTGTTTGAGTGGATCGCTGTTATCCTTATTCAAGTACTTTGTTTTCCAGGTTAATCAGTCTATAATGTGCTAAGCGAGGCAGAGAATGGCTTCTCTAAGCAAGGATAGCTTCCTTAAGATGTCGAAGGGCCTAAGCAACCTTCTTTCGCAGATGGCATCAAATTGCGGATCTTTCCTTTACGAATTGCAGGTTTGTTAGAATTCTCACTATTCACGTCTCTTCTTTATGTATGTTGATGAAATATTTATATGAATTTCATAAGATTCCATTATCTCCTTCTGCAATTTGGTTTAGCTTATATGGGATGAGATCGGAGAATCTGAAGCTGAGAGGGAGGAGATTTTGCATGAGCTCGAAGAAGAATGTTTAGCTGTTTGTAGGAAAAAAGTGGATCAGGCAAACCAGTTGAGAGCTCAGCTTAAGAAGACCATTGCTGATGCCGAAGCTGAGCTTGCTGCTATATGCTCTGCAATGGGAGAGCTCCCACCATGCATTAGGCCCACTGATCAAATTCCGCAAAGCTTAAAAGCTCAGCTTAGAAACAAAATGCCTCAGCTTGAGGAGATGTGGAAGAGAAAATGTGACAGGAAGAATCAATTTATCGAAGTACTATCGGAGATACAAAGTATTAAGAATGAATTCACTGGGGTAGATGGGTCATGTTTAAGTTACCCAGAAATTGATGTCAGTGATTTGTCTGTGAAGAAACTTCAAGAATTACAAATGGAGCTCACAGCAGTTCAGAAGGAAAAGGTTATACATTGCTTTAACATTCAAGTGTTTTTTTTCATCAACTGGTACTTGATTTTCGATGAAATTTCCCTGATATCATTTCTCTGTGCAGAGCGAGCGTCGCAAGCAGGTTCTCGAACGCCTGAAGTATCTGAACTCATTGTGCACAGTGCTTGGTTTAGATTTTAAGCAAATTGTAGATGAGATTCATTCGAGCTTAGGAGAAGGAGAAGGTTCAAAAGATGTTTCTGATGGGACCATTCTTATGTTAGGGACTGCTGTGCATAAACTAAGCGAGCTCAAACTACAGAGGATGCAGCAAGTATGTAATTCTCTAGGCCAATTGAAACCATTATGCGAAACTAATATACCTTATTATTTCAACCAATGTAGCTGCAAGATCTTGGAGCTTCTCTATTGGAGCTTTGGAACTTGATGGATACGCCGAGTGAGGAGCAGCAGATGTTTCATAAGGTCACTTGTAACATAGCTTCCACGGAAGATGAAATGACGGAGCCAGACATGCTTTCTATTGATTTTTTAAACTACGTAAGTCATTTGGATTGAATTTGCCTTTTGAAAACTGAAAATGTGGGAGTGTACAAAAAAAGTTGCACCTGTGGCTGAATATTACAGGTCAAGGACGAAGTTCGTCGACTCGAAGAGTTGAAAGAAAGCAAAATGAGGGAACTTGTCCTGAAAAAGAAAGGGGAGCTAGAAACTGTCTGCAGGAGGACACACCTTATTCATGATGTCTGTGTAGTCCAAGAAGCTATAGATGCTATGGATTCAGGTAGAAAATCATACCATTTTTTCTTTCTTACAATAAGTTTTTGTTATTTTAACGTGTATTCTCTTTATATTTCTTGTCAAAGGAGCTGTGGATGCTGCTTTAGTGCTGGAGACGATCGAGCGGAATATATCTAGCATAAAAGAAGAGTCCCTCAGCAGGCACGAAATCCTCGATAAGTTTGAGAAGTTTATGGCTGCTCGTGAAGAAGAAAAATGGCTCGAGGAGTACAATAAGGTTTGTCTTCAATTTTCATCGCCTCTGCTTTTGAGTTCTGAACGAGAAGTATTTCAAGTGTTAATTACTGTTGACCGAGCTTCATATTCTCAGGATAATAATCGCTACAATCCCGGGAGAGGCGCGCATCTGATACTTAAACGCGCCGAAAAAGCCCGTGCTTTGGTCAGCAAGATTCCATGTACGGTTAACTTTATGTCTTCATGATATTTCTGGTGAGATAGATTCAAATACATTTATTCTCATGAAGAGTTTGCTTTTCTCTTCTTTTATCCCAAAACAGCGATGGTTTACGCATTGGTTTCGAAGACCAGAAGTTGGGAAATCGAGAAGGGAAAAGCATTCCTCTACGATGATGTAAGTACTATATTTTTGTTCCTTTACTTACCAGAAAGAATCAATGTTTCGTTGATATTCGAGATGAGTTGTTAAAATCTTTATTTTTCACCAAATCTGCTCGTTTTAGGTTCGTCTGCTCTCGATGCTAGAAGAATATACAGCTCAAAGGAACGAAAAAGAACAGGAACGGAAAAGGCAAAGGGTACAAGCAAATCTTTCCACTTGCTGCTTCTTCGTTCGATCTTTTCTATAGAACTCTCACATCTTAAAGCAATACATTTCGATCTCAGGAGCAGAAGAAGCTCCAGGGACAGATACTAACGGAACAGGAGGCCATATACGGTTCGAAGCCGAGCCCCTCGAAGAACCAGAGTGTGAAGAAACGGCCTAGGCTGTCGAGTGGCGGCGGTGCAAACACCAGAAAGCTCTCATTGGTTGGAAATATGTCACTGCAGACTCCAAAGCCTTGTAGTAAGAAGATGCCTAATTCTTTCAAAGCTGCTACTCCTAGTAGTACGTGTAAGAACAATAAGAGAAACGGCCCTACTTTCGACCGCCTTAAGGGAAACGGGAACACAATGACCACTCAATCTCCTCTGGGTATGTTGTTACTATTACATATCTAAATGAGCTTAGATCCTTGTTTTTTTTTTGTTTATGAATTTTCTTTGTTTCTTGACTTAAAGGGAGGAGAGGATTAGACATGACTAAATCTCCGGTAAATCCGTGTCCTAAGACAACAGCAACATCCCCCGGGTTAAGAAAACCGTTCTCTCCCATTTCTCGTGTAGTTGCGTTCAAGGACCACCGTTCGAAAGATGGTAGTGGGAATATTCAAGAAACGGTAGTGAGTGACATGTTGCAAATTTCTACTACTACTCCTCCTCCTCCTCCTAAGGTTATTAGTTCTGGGGCTGATGAACAGAAGAAGAAGAAGACAACACCACCTCCATCTCGGAAAAATTTAGTCAGTGCAGCAACAGTTGAAGAGGAGGAGAAGGAGGAAGTTGAAGAATACTCGTTCGAGGAGCGAAGAGCCGGTTTTGTGTTACAAACATCACATTGAACTAAGTAGTGATGTGTGATACACAGAAGCCAACAACTACCAGTTACTTGTTGGTGTGTATATTTATTGATTGAACTTTGGTAGGGGGCTAAGTTGTTCATAGTGATATGATGCTCATGGAAGTTATTGTGGTTAATTATAAACGTTACAAATATGTATATATATATATATATATATATATTTCGTTGTTATGAGTTTCATATTTCTGACTAGACGTGAAAGATGAGTCTAGCTTACACTCCACTGAACTCGTGACAGCCATGATCGATTTCGTGACTGTCGAAGAAGGAAAATAAATATTTTTTATTTACCTCATTTAAATTTTTTTTAGCTCTAACTCGAGATAGAACTTAATTATTTTTGAAAAAAAAAAAAAGAGCTGGTCGGGCTCTAGCCTAACTAAAAATGAGCTGAAATCACTCATTTATAAAGAAATATTAAGATTTGCTGGTGCCAAAGGCATGATTTGGGCCATAATTGGGCCTCCAATGAAATCAGTTTGTAAAACATATACATATTATTAGAGCCCTAATTCGCCCTAGCGATTATAAGTTACCAGTCGAAGTTCGGCGGCAGGCAGTGATCAGATCAGACAAACCCTCAGCTGCGGATTACCGATACCATGGGTCGTATGCACAGTAGCGGGTAAGCCAACCTTTTTTTCCCCCCTGCTATTTCAAAGGTTTAATCGTGTTCGCATTTGTTGGATCCATTTTACGAGTTTGCTTTTTTTTTTTTGTTTTTCAGAAATGGCATTTCGGCTTCTGCTCTTCCTTACAAGAGGTCCCCACCTAGCTGGCTGAATGCATCACCCCAAGATGTAATTTTATTTTTTATATTTTTGAATTTCATTATCATATTGTCTGATTGACATGTTGATGTTCCTCTTAGCTTGGAGCTTCTGTGGGATTTTTTTTTCGATTTGGTGTAATATGTTGAATTTGACCTCTGGAAATGCTTAGGTTTGTATCAGGGTGCGTGAGTTTATTGATCTTTACTCGCTTGTGAAAAGTCCTGTTTTCATGGATCTCATGTATCACTCACTCTTTTATACATTCTAATTGATGTTAAATTGAAGAGAACTT
Organism: Linderniella brevidens; assembly: GCA_004919715.1. Taxonomy (NCBI): domain Eukaryota; kingdom Viridiplantae; phylum Streptophyta; class Magnoliopsida; order Lamiales; family Linderniaceae; genus Linderniella; species Linderniella brevidens. The sequence continues at coordinate 540,187 of SWDC01000146.1, read as the reverse complement.
TGATCTATTGATACCAATTCTAGTGTTCTGTTTTGTGCATTGACTAAGTGTTTCTTACTGCCACGCTTAATAGGTTGAAGAGAGCATCTGCAAGTTTGCAAAGAAGGGTATCGCACCTTCACAGATTGGTGTGATTCTCCGTGACTCTCAGGGTATTGCTCAGGTGAAGGGTGTTACCGGAAGCAAAATCCTGCGTATTCTCAAGGCTCATGGTATGCACTTTTTTTCTCTTTCTGAAGTATCTAGTTAACCAATAAAAAAAAAGTGATTTTATTTATATGAAAATGTACTTTAGGGCTTGCACCGGAGATTCCTGAGGATCTTTACCATCTGATCAAGAAGGCCGTTGCTGTGAGGAAGCATCTGGAGAGGAACAGGAACGACAAGGATTCGAAGTTCAGGCTGATTCTTGTGGAGAGCAGGATTCACCGCCTTGCTCGTTACTACAAGCAGACCAAGAAGCTCCCACCCGTGTGGAAATAGTAATGATCTCCCTCTCTCTCTCTCTCTCTCTCTCTCTCCCTCTCTCTCCCTCCCTCCTCTCTCTTTCTATCTTTCTTTGTTGAAATTACTTTGTGGTACCTTAAATTCCACTAATAAACTTACGAATCCATTACGGAGGAGGGTCATTACATAACCAGTGATCGCACTATTCTTTTCTTACATTTACATGGCAACTAAGTATTATCATGATGCATGTAAAGGCTACATAGTATCAATTCATGAATTGATGAATCATTTACAGATCACAATTGGGTGTTTATTTTGAATACCTGTTGTTGCATTGCAGCGAGTCTACCACTGCCAGCACACTGGTGGCTTAGGCTGGGAAATTCACTGGGCGGAGATTTTTTATTAGCATATCATGTAATGTGGTGATTGATCTTGAAGTTTTCTTTCTATATGTTTTGGCACTATTCACTGAGCAGTGGATGATGGTGTTTTATTTGCTTTTACCATTCAAGAACTATTTTTTTTTTTTATCAATATTGTTTAACAGTTATCTGGGCTATATTGTTAGTTGACATCTCTCTCTACCTATTTTGTTTGCATGGTGAGAATATGTATCAACGTAGAATAAGGCAAAGAATCATAGTACATATCATATTATATTCTCAGACAAAACGCTCAATATCTACGTCAATATTTCCCTACTAATTTATACCGAAGCAGGCAATTTCCGTGAAGTGAGTTAGTATAGTAGAATAGAATGTGGGAAAGAAATAAAAAAAGATAATGTGGAAAAAACTGCAGGAACATACTACCTTAAGAAGTATCACGAGGACGAGGAGTAGCAGTAGTAGATATGGCGGACATGTGAAGCTCAGGCATTGTGGGACCCACCGAGCATTACGGATACAGCAATCTCATAGGTTGCCGTAGAATTCATCATACGCACGGAATATTTTGCCTACACTATATATATATATATATTATATATATAGATATTTATATTGTATATATAACTTGCATTTCTATTTCAGTATTCTTCAGAAGCAGTACGCATGATCAATGAGCCAAGTATACATTATATGTAAATCTGCTTTCTTTATTGTCTAATGACACGTTTTACCAGGTTTTGCATAATGATGAGGGGCGGTGGTGGTGTAAGAAACGTATTGGTTACGAGCTAAGAATGAAGAAGCTGCTGGTATGTCCAATGATGTCACTAAATGATTAAACTTTCAATGATTTATGTCACTAGAGAATAAATCATATTTTCTTATAACATTAACGATTGCTGGTGTCTCTCCGAGAAATTCGAAAGCTATATTTACAACACACACACGCATATATATTTATATATATATATATATATCCTACATTTCCCCTGCAATGTTGATCACTATGAAAATAGAAGCTTTAACCTATACTTCGTGACCATCAAAATTGTCGACTCTCTCTTGTCATAACATGATGAAGCATATTAATGAACGAAAGCATTTGACATATAAGTAATTGGATTCGATTTCATGTAACATGTTATCATGGAATTTTCCACATCGTGACTGCGCGCGGGAAAGTATTTACAATAAATTCACTACGAATTAAGTAGTTTTATGATAAAAAATTGATCATGATTAATATGATCATTAAGAAGCTAACGACTTGTAATACGTATGAGATAACATCAACAAGAATAATGACATTATGACTGTACCAAACGCCAAGGACTTGTTATTTGCCTCGTGCGCATATGGGCCCCTTGTGCTTATTTGTAATGAAGAAGACATCATGGTAGGGACAAAGATTGATCATTCATAACCGGGCAACTAGATTTATTTTCTCAATTTGGACAAGAAATATGTCTTCTTGTTAAAAAAATGGTAAAAGAAATAAAAGGAGAGGTCCCAATCAGTTGCGGTTGGCACAGGTGGCACTTTCCCACAAGCCCAGCCCTAATTTCTGTGCCACCTTCAACATACTTTCCCAACAATTCAGCTTATAAACAAGAGACAAATTGTAATAAATACAACAATCTCAACTACACAGATCGATTAATGTTTCATCATTATTATGGTCAAGGCTACACTCTTTTTTTCGTTCTCTCTCTAATGGGTAACAAGCTTTTCTTTTGCTTAGTTGATGTTTTGTGCTTCTAGTCTCCACTTGCCTCGTTCACGTTAGGGTTTCTTCTTCTTTTTCTTCAATCTCCCTCCCTCTCTCTCTCTCTCTCTCTCTCTCTCTCTCTCTCCCCCCTCTTCGTGTTACGCAGGGGACAGGAGAGAGTTCGGGATCTGGGCTATATTGAAACATCAAGAACCCACTTTCCAGCCAAAACTGTTGAGATGTTCAACTTTTGAGGGAAAAAAACACAAGTTTTTGTTTGGACATTTTTTAGCGGTCTGCAGATCTTGGTCTTTAGTTGTCATAAGGTTGTCTATTGCTCTCGGAATTAATCCTAAATTCAGTTATTTTTTCAGCAAAAGTATTCTTTTGGGAATTTGCAGATCTTCATTTATTTCTCTTTTTGAAAAAGGGTCTCGTGCGACTTGATCTTTGGTGAAGGGTTCGCTCGTAAATCATACGCCGCATATCAGTCGGAAGTCTCAAGGTCAGTTTTTTGTTTGCTTATGTGGCGTCGTATATATAATAGCATGCTATGTAATATAGCTCGGAAATTAAATATATTATTGAAATGTATGTACCGTGAATTCATACATGATTGTTGTCTCATGTCATGTGTGTCTGGATTGGTCAGCAACAATAGATCGCTTAAGTTAAAATGATCAGAATTATGTTATACTAGTCATCATATCAATATATCATCATGAAATACTAAATTGCACAAGAAGTTAATTACAATTCAGGTCCATCTCGCTTGTAACAACCAAATATATAGCTACAATTCTAGAAAAATCAAAAGTTATATCCATCCAATAGATATATACTCAAGAACTGCTCAAGTTTGATCGAAGCACTTAATAAAGACAGTGTTTTCTATATAATTATATAATGTCCTCTATTTATTATCACAACAACAAGGAATGTGTTCCTAGTATGACTCGTCGATATATTTATATATGTCTAATCTATATAACAAGCAAATTAAATGTACATAATTATTAAGCCCACATGAGCGGTGTATCCAGAAAATGGACAAAAAGATTAAAGATTTGAGAATATCAAGTGAACATGACATGGATATTTTCAAGCTTAATTTCATATTTATACCTGCGAGAAAAGAAAATAATACGGCATTTCTATGCTGTTTGCAGGCACCAAAATTATGAATAAATTTTCTCATGTTCCACCCGGATTCCGATTCCATCCCACCGATGAAGAGCTCGTCGGCTATTATCTAAGGCGAAAGGTTAGTTCAAGACGTATTGACTTGGATGTGATCAAAGATGTCGATCTTTACAAAATTGAACCATGGGATCTTCAAGGTAATAAGAAAATTTAATCAAGAATTAATTTCATAGATTGCTGCTCTATTAGTAGGAAGTATTTACCATGTTCTTTTTTTATCTGTTTTTGTTTTCTTTGCTCTTTTTTTTTTGGTAGAGCTTTGCAGATTAGGAACAGAAGAGCAGAGTGAGTACTACTTCTTCAGCCACAAGGACAAGAAATACCCAACGGGAACTCGTACTAATCGAGCCACAACGGCTGGATTTTGGAAAGCAACGGGGCGCGACAAGGCAATTTATTCGAAGCACGATTTGATTGGAATGAGAAAGACATTGGTTTTCTACAAAGGAAGAGCACCTAATGGTCAGAAATCAGATTGGATCATCCACGAATATAGGCTTGAAACTGATGAAAATGGAACTCCACAGGTTAGGGTTTTCTAACAACATTTTTTAAACAATTTTCAAAGCATTATAATTACATAAAATTTCCTTTTTTTTTTCTTTCATGGGTTGTGAATTATAAACCCTTTAGGAAGAAGGATGGGTAGTTTGCAAAGTGTTCAAGAAAAGAATAGCCACCACGCAGAGAATGAGCGAGCACGATTCCCCGATCTGGTTCGATGATCAAGTCTCGTTCATGCCCGAATCTCCAAAGCAGCAGCAGGATCATTCTCACAACCCTAATCTTCGATACAGCTATCAATACACCAACAACACTCCTTGTAAGAAAGAGAATATGGATCTACAATATGCAATAGCCTCGCACGATCACCATCACCAACAGTTTCTTCAGCTGCCTCTTCTTGGAAGCCCTAAAATGCTCCCGTTCGGCGGGATCAGCATCAACAACAGCAGTTTGCAATTGTTGGGGCTCAGTCATCAAGAACAGATGATCCATCAAAACCCTAATTTAAGCTCGATGTTTGGAGGTATCAACAACAACAACAGAGAAGAAGCCGGAGATCATCAAGTTATGGATTGGAGGGTTCTTGATAAGTTTGTGGCCTCTCAGCTCAGCCAGGAAGAAATGATTGCTACTACGTGCGTGAAAAGTGGATGCGAAGAGACGAATATAATTTCTTCGAATGAAAAGCAAGAAGTGACGCACCAAGACAACGCATCAACCCCATCCTCAAGTTGCCAGATTGATCTGTGGAAATAATATGAAAGCTGTGGAAGCAACAAAAATCCCGCATATTATTTTTTAAAGTCTTTCTGGTAAATAATAAAACCGATCATATTTACGACCTAACTATGATTAAATTAAGGAGACACCGCATGGTTCTTCTGTTAGATAAAAGCATTTTAGAATTGAAGAAGAAGCTGGCATTTGCAAAACCAGCTTGAATATTTGTTATTAAATCTGTTGGTTACCACTGATGCATTGTATTGATGCTAATTGCATATTGTAAAAACTACATAATATTGCAGTATATAATATATTTACTTCATACTGTAGCAAGTTTCCGTGGTCTTTCACAGTTTTAATGAACTAATTTACACCTATCTAAGCGCTTGTATTATAATCTTCATCTTTTTTAGAATTGATCATTATATATATGGACGTTTTAATCATTGAAGAAATATTATACTTGAGCTTTTCTTCTTGGTACATATACTAGAAATAACGTCACTTACAAGGCCGGGCTTGTGAGCAGTAGTTTTCTTTCTCAATTAAATTAGGTCATCATACATATGATTTTCATGAGAAGCCTTTATCCAAAAGTTTCCTTACACTTTACATCCAAGATATGTCGGAGTAGTAGTAGTAAAGTACACGAATATTACGACAATGATGACATCTATCTGTCTTTGTCGTAGAGGTTAACTGATCAAGCAGGAGCTATATTAAATTAACCCGTCTAGCTAGGTTATTGAAAAGATATACAATCAAATCTTAACTTGATTACAAGTAAGTGCAAGAAATTAGCTACGAAGTCAACCTTGTACTGGTCAGCAATTCAGTGAAACTCTTTTAACTTTGTTTTGTGCGGCAATGAAATTACACCGCCTGTGTATGCGTGCTGTGACTGTATAGCAAACTAGTGAACGTTCGAGCTTTTATATACAAAGTCATCATTGGCCTCCTCAAAGTCTCGGAGTTAGCTGAGAGAGTTTATAATAAAGCTGGCATTACAAGCAAAAATGTAGGTACACAGATATATCTTATGACAAAAATTAAGCTATGAATATATCATGTAATATAAATTAACATGTAACATTGAGAGGAGCATTAATGCGGTCCTCTCATAATACATCACCGGGTGGGTTCAGAGATATTCTCTTAGGTTTTCACCGCTCAAATTTTCCATGTCCTTAACAATCTCCTGAGCAAGAGACTTGACGGGAAGCTCCGTGTCCTCGAGCAGTTCCGCAAGGAACGGCATTGACTCGGGCAAAAATGTCAGATATTCTTCTCTCAAATTGTCCAAAAGGTACTTTATTATTCTCAGACCCAACACGCGAGCCCGTGTCTTTTCGCTCCGTGTTTGCATTAATACCTGCAGTATCACAATTATTCCTTCATCATCACAAGAGGCTACTAAACTACAACATATTGTCAGAAGAGACAACAATTAAAAAAAAAAAAAAAAAAGCAATAATCGAATTCAAATACAGGAGGCAATAATCCGGAAAAAAAAACACATATAACATTGAAGGAACCAAAGAAGAGTGCAATCATAAAATAGAAGGTTGAGGTACAGAAAAAGAAATTCCTTTACGATGCATCCAAAAAACCAACGAAAGATAAGACGATTAAAAGGAGGAATGGTAATTCGGTCACCTCATGGTTTAGTGGTTTCCAGAGAAGGTCTGAGCCAGCAGTAATAGCCATCTGACCAACACAGCTTACTAGCAAATCACCTACTTCTTTGGTTGATGGAACATCGGGAACATCATCGACAGATACGGGAGGATCCACAGAGAGCTGTGATATGATGGGTTTCAGAAGCACCTGAAGAAATGAAAGGCATCGATTATGAAATTTATGGAAAATCCGGTCAAGTAACACAAATTTTAGGTGATCGTTCGCATGAAGGAAGAGAGTGAATTGTGCTTGCCTGAAAATTTTCATTATCGAGAAACTTCCTAGTTCCCATATCATAGAGAAAACATTGATGCAGAGATGAGAGAATCAATGCTCGGAGATGCCAGCTTTCAAGAGTTGACGTTCTCTCTCCATCACTGAGGAGCTTAGCCCTTTTTGTCTTCTGATTCAGCTTTGTTTTCTTATCATCCACAAGAGCACGGACAGAGCCATCAAGCAAGCAATTGAAGTAGGTGACGAACAGAGACCTGATTTTCAAGTTCACAAATGAATGCAAAGTTGGAAACGCATTCATAAAGAATTATGCAACCGTAATATCCTTCATAAAGGCATGACATAACACATCATTAGTCAACTCACCGATGGCTTTCAGCAAGTGTGTTGACAAGACTGTAGAGAGAAATCGCCCGAGAATAATCTTCACTTTGGGTATTTTCGCCATCTTCCTCATTTATACCAGACCATTCAACAGCCTTGATGAACAGAGACTTAAACATGGAATCTGTCAGTTTCATACTCAGGGCAACTATAGCATTGTTGACGCTTTGCTCAACGGTGTCAATATTCTTGATAGACGAGAGTTTCTGACAGCGAAGATCAAGAGACAACAGGCACTGATCGAAAATTTTTCCATGATACGCGGCGATCGAGGCTTTATCCATTGAGCCAAACAAGTTGCTAAGCATTTCAAAAACAGCTGCCACGCTTGATTCATTCGATTTAACAGCATCGGAGTACATTGACAAGATGCGAGGGAGCAGTAGCCGGACCTAATGAAGGAAAAGAGAAGCCAGCTGAAGAAGAGGGGAAAAGAGAGAGCAATCCAAAACAATAGCAAATGTAGTATTAAATGAACTAACTAAGTTACTCACAGGTATTTTCTCAGTTATGAGTTTGCGAACGGCTTCAGCTTTCAGCTTAAGTTTAACCTCTGAGGGAGAAAGAGATAAAGGATGTAGTATAAGTAACTGTAAGATGTCTCCCAGGTATGGATTTAGGAATCCAGCAAGCTTGTCAACAACTGCCTCTAAAGTCAGCAAAATGGACATGAAAGTTGATTCCGCTGATCTGTCACGAGATTGTTCGAGCACATATCTCATCACACTAGGAAGTTCAGGCAGTGCTTTTGGTCCAAGTGCATTGACTAAAGCACCAGCGGCTCGAAGGCAACGATTGGAGAGAGCAGAACTATGAGGAGAGGCCCTCTTACATATGGACCCGAGGCACTTGCCAAAGATCATATCTTGTGAAGGGTACTTGTTAGCCAAAACTTCCAATGCTGATACTGCAGCAAGTCTCAAGGAAGTACTTGAGTTATTATTGTCAGAGGCATCAAGCAATGTCAATATTTCCTTGCACAGGTCCTCGAATGATTTCAGAGATTCCTCGTTCAGATGCAACCATAAGCTTGCAGTTGAATGCTTCTTACCAATCTTCGAATTTGTGCTCAAGTCCTTCACAGTCTCAGACAGAAGCCCAAGAGCCTGCTCAACAACGAATAAAATGTGCATTGGCCTCCAGATGAATTAGATATGAATAAGGAAACCCTAGCTACATGAATAAGAGACATTTTTGGTTTATAAGCTTGTTAAACACTGAAATGCTAAGGAAACTATCTAAAATGGGATAAGATTGACCATTTCCAAAGCAACGCTCTTGAAAGTAAGACCAATACGTAATTTTGATGCAGGGACTACTGTAGTTACCTTCTTCCTCACGTTTGCATCGTCATGGCCAACCAACCTAATAATGACTTCAAAATAGGTTGATGGGACAAGGCCTTTTCTAAGAGTTTTCAACACGACCTGAATGAATTCTATGAGTTCACTCATGACAGCGACAGGAACGCCTTTATGCTTCTTCTTTAAGTCCACTAGTTGCAGATGGCATACAACTTGCTCCATTAGTTCACCTGCTACAGCCTGCATATTTGAATTTCACCGAGATGAGAATGCAATGCGCATATTTATGAGTAACAAATAACTCTTACCCATAAGCTATTAACAAGGTCAGACAAATAGCACTTACACATAAGCTATTAACAAGATCAGAAACCCCAAATTATTGAACAAAAACAATCAAATGAACTGCTTTCAGCAACTATTCAAATGAACCACTAATGACTAACAAAATGCAGCTTCTCTCCCTAAATATAAATCTGAAACACAAAGAATGTAGATGCCCATGCCTGAATATTATTTGATTTTTCTCCAGAGTCAAACTTCAATGAGATCTCAGGATCTCGCAGCTTTTCTGCAACGAAATGCATCGTAACAAGAAGTTGGGCAAACATGTCTGCACTCAATTCGCTAGTTCCAACTTTCTTAAGAGAAACAATCAGAGAAGGGAGCCAAATCGTGCAAGAATACTGCTCGCAAACGTTAATGGCGAATAGATACTCCCACTGCTTATTAATGATCAAAAGTGCATTATCCAAAGAGGGCTCGTCAACAAGGACGTTTAGTAGGCCATTCCTTGCTATTAATGAGTTGAAGAGCAGGAAGAGCAGTGACCCCAAACTTTGAACCTCTCCAAGACATCTGTACAACAGATTTGTAAGAAAAAGAACAAATCTGAGGACAAGAATAGCACACAACATTTACCTCAATATCTGTGACACAATAAAAAATCTCCTGTGCTCAGCAACTTGCGGCAATATGTTCACGAAAACCTAAAAATCGGTAAAGAATAAGAAAATGAGGGTTAAGACTAAAGAGGATTTTGGTCAATCTGCATAGGGACTTTGGTAACAAGCAATTTTGAAATGGAATTACCTGAAGTAATTGATCGGCGTCACGTGTCCGAGTGAGCCAGCATGGTATTAGTGCTGAAGTAAGGCCTTCAAACACGCGTTGCGAATAGCTATCCCACTACAAACAGATAATGTGCATAATTGTTATTCTGGTTTCTCTGAATATGAATAAACACTAATGATATAGATTAAAAGTATCAGTGAGAAAATACGTCTTCCATTGCAATCATAAAAAGCTGAATACATCATGAAATAAGGTCTTGACAAATCAATATAGTTATTCTGCTGCAAGGTCCACCAGAAGTTAATCGCCCTGTTCTGTATCAATGGTTTAATCGCATAAAATCTATATTTACTTGACAAAGTGGCCAACCTGAGTCACAGTAGAATCTGCTACAACAGTGACAATATCTAGGATGTGGTCCAAGACTTTGTCTGGCACGATCTTTGCAAGAGTAGTTATGAATGAGAATACATGATTGCGAGTAATAGCATCACTCGAAGAGCGGGCACAATTGACTAACACTTGCACGTCAATTGTCTGAAAATTATCCTGCGAAGATTTCCATAAAGTGTCAGGGCAATCCAAGCCATAAAAACAAGAAAGTTGCAAGTAAAAAGGTGATAAATGGAAACCTTGAGTTGACTATCACTTGTAATGGAGGCAGTGATATCTTCTAGAATCGACAGAAGAGTCTGCTGAATGTAAGAAATCAACTCGGAAGAAGTCTGATGAGAGCCAGGAGAAGCTGCACATGTTTTATCCGCACCAATGGCTTTGATCACCCAGTCGTCATTCATAAAAATTAACCAAAGAAGCTTAACTAAGGGACCCATTAGAGAAACTCTGCCAAAAAAAAAGTTATAAAAATGATACTCAGCTGCATGGCGCATTTAGGGGGAAAAAGGGCAACCATCAAAGATAGAAGTGGCACGTACAACAAACCTGTTCTCAATGTTTTTCTTCATTAGTAATACTTCTAGAAAAGCACTCAAGAAAGGTAACATGTTTTCTCTTCTTAAGGTCAGATCGGTAATATGATAGGATTTGACTGATTTTTTTCTCTTCTTCCCAGATGCAGAATCAACTGAACAGAATTTCTGATCCAATATGAAATCAAGCACCCGACCAACAACGGCGGAACTTAACTGCAATGACGAGAAACAAAAGTATAGGAACATAAGTTTTAAGTCTCACTGAAATTACCCCGATTAACCTTGTTAAATCTCCTAAAGGAAACACCCCTATTAACCTTGTTAAAGCTCCTAAAGGAAACAAAAAACCGCATATACTTTGATAATTTAGCAAATAAACCTACCCAAAATACAAGTAGATTTCTTTAAGAGAGGCAACAAAAGTATACAATCAGGATAAAACTCATTAAAATAAGGGTCCAGCCATCAAATGTGTGCTTAAACTTAGATAAAAGAAGACTGGTGCATTAAACTTCAAAGGGAAATGTAATAAATATCACCGTCAGTAAATTGACATTAATGAGTTTTTGAAGCAGGGAAGCTTAGGATGTGGCATAATATGATTCTCATATAAAACAAAATGGAATAGAATAAAATATTGCATCCTATAAAAAAGACAGAAAATTGATAGAAATATAGACCTCAGTCAAAGGAACATACATTAATTCTTAGCAAGGTATCCCTAGAGGCATTTTGTACATCGCCATTGGAACTCCGATACAGAAGCAAGAGACTTTGGAAGATTGGCTCCTGCAAGTTTCAAAAGAACTAATGATATTTAACTGGCAAGTCTAACGTCTGTAACTCCTAAGAACGAAAGATCATCATATTATGGCCTGTCCACATGTTAAGATTATGCTATATGAAATTTCAGATAAGACTTATGTCACTGGTACATGGACTAAAGCAATGGAAAGCAAATGTCTCCGCGTAACCCATATTATAGGCTATTGAACGAACTAATCCAAAAAATTGACCGTGCCACTGCCCACAAAACAAAACATAAAATTAAATATTAATAAAATCTTTTTCAATCTGTTTCTGCCATATATATCGACCCTAGAAGAAACAAACTACGTAGCCGATCCAAGTCTGATAGAAGAAACAAACCTGAGTTTCGACACTCAGCTTTTCGTAAAGAGAACTGCTCATATTTCTCAAGATAGTCAAGCATGGCTCCACAACTACAGAGTCATCAGTATCACAGTTTTTCTGAAAATGCAAATACCAATTAAATTTAACAGAAAATTATAACTATGATGATAAACAAACTTGAAAGCAGCTAGTAACCTGTAATACTTTCAGAATTAAATCACCAAAATCACGTTCATCGGAGGATGAAGAAGCCCCAGTCTGCAATATACAGAATTTTTCCTGACATAATTTTCCAGATGCCAGAAGTACAAGGATATGGAAACCATGTCCAGATGAATTTTACCTCAAGTAGGAGGCACAAAAGGTCAACCTCATTTGGCGACAACTTATTCAACAGTTGTGTATCAGTGAGATGAAGTTTGTTACGCCTTTCCAGGAGATCATTTAGCAACGGCTTTACACCAGGAACAAGAATGAGCTTACTTCCAACACCTTTGATCAAAGAAATAATTTTGAACTGCGACAAAGGCAAGATAAATAAGAAATTGGTTTCTTAGACAACGGAAATGAACTTTCAAATTATACTAGAAACAAATAAATACACACAACAACACCACTATCAGTTCCAAACTGGATTGAAAAATAAACACTAGTAACAAACCTTAGCATGGGCTGGAAGTCCGAGAGAATGACTCAAAATGGAAGCAAGTACGCAATCTTTCGTGGAATCATCAAAACTGAAAATAAAATCACAAAATGTGAACAAAGATCTCCATGCCAGTACATTAGAAATTGATTAAAAAACAAATAATTCTACTTAGGCATTTCTAATATGTTGTAAAACGATAGATTTCAACCTCATTCCAATTATATGTGGCACCAGCAGGCTACGTGATGAAGAGCTCAGCAGAGATGTGAAAAGGGAGGCAATGACATTTTTGTCTGATAGTATCATCTTCTTCTGCTGTATAAGTAAGTGCAATAGATCTCCTAGGAAATTTAAATGGACTCCATTTTTGCCTGCAATATCAGAAAATTAAGAGGAAAATATGGAATTCAAGCAAAGGATTGTGGCATTAGCGTATTTCTCATACCATGTTTAGTAATGCGTTTAAACAGAGTAAGTAGCTCTTCAATGCAGCTCATAGCAGCCACCCGCACATCCTGTTTATCACAAAAGAAACAAAAAAGGCATGGATTGTTAGAGAGGAAAATATAGAGCCTAAAAGGCATTTTTTTAAAATTGATTTCATGCCATTACAACACCAAAAACAAAGATATTCATAGCAGAAAACAATTTTCTCTGAATCAACTCCATAGCAGTTCCACATATTTCTTCAATCAGAAAATCGATGGAACCAGGGAATAATATGACAGCAAGTCAGAAAGAGAACCTCAAGAGCAAATACCTTATAGTCACTTGAAAGATGGAGAAAAACTGATGGAAACTCAGCAAGAAGTTGAAAGCCAGAACTCTCATCCAAGTGAGAACACATGTCGGACAATAAATGAAGGCTCTCAATTTGAGCAGCCTTAGGGATACCTGTGAATTAGAAGATGTGATTTTCTTTGCCTACAGCGCATTAAACAAAAAAAACTAAAACAAATTTCAGAAAGGAAGAGAAGAGGAAATACTTCTGGAGCCCAAAGAAATCAAATAAAATCGGCTTTCCTTAGAAGCTCTTCACCATATGGTCATCTCTTTCCAAAAGTTTTTTGTCCACTAAATTATTCCTAGAGATATTTTTAGCGTGTTTTAAAATGGCCTTCTCTGGTTTCAGCATATCATAAAATGTCGTACATTAAGCTGTCTTCTCAAGATTCAGATCAATACTCATCGACGACTCACAACCCTCAATGGCAAAAAACACAAACCAAAAGATTAATGCAGATCTTCACGAACTATGTCACAATCAAGCACAAATATTCTATGTACGGACAAAATCCATCAAAAAAGAAAACATCTATGAATTCCAACAAATCAATAGTTTTCATTAAATGTTGAAAAGTAAAGTTATGTCCTCAAATCATCAACCCAAGCTGAAAAAAATGAGTTCGGCTTTTTTTGCTTCTTAGTAATTAAAAACCTCTGTTCCAAATTATTATTTTAAGTTTCACAATACAAGATTGTATCAGAAGTAAGACCACATTAGTATATTGGAAAAAAGCGACAAAAAGAACTATGAAATTAATTTGAGCACCTTCATCCGTCAACAACTTTAGCATTATTAAGGCCAGAGAGATATTGCGCTTTGTAAACAGCCTTCGTAGATGTGTTTTGATGGAATCTTTAAAATGACATGTGGAAAATACAAATAAATCTTGGAACGTGCATGCCCACTTCCCAGCAAAATCCTGCGAAATATGCGAAGCTTAGCACAGCAGGGAATAATAAAGACTACAATACGTAATAGCATACTAAACATGATCAATCACCAACCAGAGATAAATCTTCAGGAGCTATTGTGATTAACGTTTCCAAAAATCTCAAAAACAGGCAAGCAAGCATCTCAGCATTGAGGTTCTTGATGTCAGCGTCAAGAAGACCTTGTAGGATTTCTCTACAGTCACCATCTAGTATGCTCTTCTTGGACTGACAGCAATGTAACAAATTGTCGGTCATAAACATTTCATTCATAGCAAAAAAAAGGGAACCAACTTTATGCATAGATTATGATACCAGCTCCACACCCACAGCGCCCAGCATTTCCCACTCCTCCTTCAGAAGCAGAAAGCAAGAATCAAAAAGAACCAAGCACTGGCTAGCATCTGACACAATTACAGATACAATAATAAATAAACAATGTAACTTAATCAAAATCATCGTGAAGTAGTTACATTTATATCAGTATATGGAAGAAACAATGTCCAACAATTCCTGGCATTTAATACTACCAGAAAAGCAAAGCACAACCTTTTACACGTGATGTAAAACGAATCCTAAGAAACGAGAGACAAAAGGTGTAAGAAATACGAAATGGTAAAGGAATGAAGTTGGTAACTGTCATTGTCCATCAACTGAGACATGTGGAACAAGCAGCTCTACTCATTACCAATGTAAAATAACATTAATATCATCTTGCAATACATTCTGAAGGATTTAACGAGTCTATGAATTCCACAACGAACAAGTGACTGAAGCAGTACATCTCACCATTTTTTCGGAATTCAGCAAACACAAAGACGACCGAACACACTGATGATAAGTTCAATAAGAAAACAAGAATGAAGTGTTTACCCATTTTAAGCATTTTCAATGATTGCAAGAGAACAAGGAAGAATAAAGTCTTCGACAAATCATTGGAGTTGCGGCATGTTGCAAACCAAGGTATGTACCCCTCAGGGCTCGATGAAAGTTTCTCTGAAAGCTTACTGATGTTCTCAAGATTGACTGAAGAAACCTGCTCCGGTCCTAATGTCTGAAATCATTCGTAATCCAATCATTTAAGACAAATGAGATCCATAAATGGTTTTCAGTGACTGGTTTGAAAAAAAAATACAAAGGGCCCATATAATCAACTGCATTTTCTATATTCATTTGCAAACCGCTTCATAAAAAAAATACAGTATGGATAAGCCTGATAATGGTCTTCAAAGCATAAAAAGAAAAGAAAAGAAAAACAATAAACGTTCCCGCAAGAAAAAATACAATTGCGAAAGATATCAGGCCAAAAAAGATAGTCTCAGGTCAACGATCAAGTGATTTAAGTATTATAGCGAAGATATTAGTTTTGAACATCTACCTTCTCAGTCTCAGAAGGACAGACAAGGTCTCCATAGATCGGCCATTTTAGTGCAACAGCGAGTTCCAACGCTTTCAAGTTTAATATCCTAGTCTGGATTTTAACAGAAGTAGAGCAAAAACTGAGGTACAAAAATCACATTATATCTCGAAAGCGACCAAAATAAGTGTGAAAAATGGAAACCTTAGGTCGGATCAAAACAAGCGAGAAAATCACGGTTGCCCATGTCTTGGCATATTGTTCCTCATCTTTGAAATTGGCAATGACTTGCTGAAGACACGCCAATGCAACATCCAAGAGCATCGATGTTCTAGCTGATGAACCTGCAACATTAATTTCACTTGAGAAGTTGAGAATAATTAGGAACACTAATGATATTCAGTACTGGCCATTAAAAAGCTAATATATCGATGGTGGGAAAGTCACCTCCTGCATAGTCAAGACTCTCAACAGGTTAGGCCTTTGTTCAAAAAGAATATTAAAAATTAATTAACGTCATCTTGAAAAAGAAAAATCCCTATGTAATGAGAACGGGATGGTAACAGTCTTCTAAGTGCCACTAAAACTCATGAGCCGTGAGAAGGTATAAACTATAATATTATAACTCAACAGAGTAAATTGACACGCATAATAAGTGCCTCAATAAAACTGTATAAAATTCAAACATGTCCAATGAGATCTACAAAATCTATGCTGAATACACAAATAAAACATACGAATATCAGATAACCCTCAATCTTATCCATAATATGATACCAACGATCAGAATATCGTCTTGATAATATCTCTTGCAGCTAGCAATAAATAAATGTCTTTTGACAACAAGAAGATAACAATATGATAAGACCAAGTTTCTTAACCTTCATATCCTTTGCAGAAAATCAACAAATTAGGAGTTATATGGTAACACAAATTCTAGACATCATTTCATAAAACGTGAGATTACAGGAGTCTGGAGGAAAAGATAATCACCCTTACTTGTCAGCAAAACTCGAATGCATCTTTCGAGTACATGCTGGAGAGCTTCAAAAAGAAGAGGACGACTTAATATTTCAGGCAGACTTTTCAGATTCAATGTTGCAAGAACTACATTTAAGTCATCGTCTTTAAGCCTCCGACTGATTGCATCTTGAATGGCAAAAAATTTCTGGAAAGATATGAAAAAAATTATGTTTAGAAATGATATGAAGTAACAAGCAGTAAAATAGAATTAGAAGCACAAAGCTCAAGATACCCGAACCAATGCTAGAATATAATGAAGAGAACCACAAAGAAATAAGGAAACTAAATGTGAGGCGACCTCGGTCAGAATCTTGACCACGGAAACTCTCTTGATTTGGTGCAAGTACATGGCTATTTGGTTCCAAAACTAAGAAAGGTGTAATCTTACATGCAAGGACTTCCAAAATCGAAAAATGGCCATGCTCTGTTCAAACAGAAATTATAGGGAAGTCCTTACAATGTTCAGGAGAAGTGATCCGCAAAGTCAGACAGTAACATGACTTGCAGATTCTCAATATAGTAACATTACAACCTTACATGAGGTTAGCAAAAACTCAATAGACAGAGAGTAAGACAACCTTGGAGCCAGCATCCTTTTCCCTCAAAATGCTGGCAACATCCAAGTCCACAATTGCCGATCTACGAATCTCTGCCTGCAGAAACAATCGCGCGCATTACACTTCAAAACTCGTTACGTTCAGTCAAAATAAAATTGGTTCAAGCAAACCTCTAGTGATTTAAATAACTTCAGGTACTAAATGTTTGTAATTTAATACCCGATGTATAATGTGATTTAAACAACGCTAAATGGTGATACCTCAGAATGTTCAAGAGCAAAAAATACTTTGGGATCTGGAACATCATCTGATGAGTCCAAATGGCCGCCCACTATCTTGCAGAGCAAATCATAGCTTGAACCGATATTCTTGGACTGTATCTTCGCATCCTAAGAAGGTATCATATAAATATTTGACCAAATTACATAAGTTAGCAAACTTGCCAAAAGAAAAGAGGAAATCAACCTTCAGGAAACTATAGAAGGCTCTACGTGCTTGATTTGGATACTTCTCACATAGATTAGCCAGAATCTGTTTGGCCGGGTACCCTAATAAACATAAAAATAAAAATAAACAGGTAAACACCAAATTACGCTAAGCAATAAATAAAGAACACCAGTGTTAATATATTGGATGAGGATATAGCACAAAACATTGAGAAATTTAATAACTATAAACCTGATTCGGAGGTTATGAAACTAATCCTGCCTTGAGATATCTTCAAGTTCATAGCAATAAGTTTAGGTACTATGAGATTAACATACTCTTCCATCGGCATTGTATCAATTATTGATAATAGAGCATGATGACAACGATCATCGGATGTACTGAAATGTAAAACGCTTTGTTAGAAGCACAAAAAGAAGGAAAAGCAAAAGAATTCTCTGCTAAAGAAACATGAAACGTTGGAACCTGTGCTCTAGTAAGGAGTGCAGCATAACTCTTATGAACTTTTCGATGTTGAACTCCTTAGTCAGTTCAGAAAGGATCGAGAAAATATCCCTAAAAATTAGTGGATGAATCAATAAATTGAAATCTATAATTCCAGAATGGTAATAGTGGTCTAAAAATACTGCACAAGGATGTATATAATTACCCGATTTCAATTATGGCAATCAATGGCTTCTTTGGGATTAGTTCTACAGATTGAATCTAGAAAACACACACACACACACACACACACAGAGGGAGAGAGATCAGTCTTAATAATCAGTCGACAAATTCGATGTTTAATTCAGCTATCCTAAACCTATCAGGAATTCAAATTACTACGACATGACAATAGAATAATATGACTCGATTCACTGATGTGCCAAGATCAACAGCGAAGGTTTCATTGATTTCACATGGCAAGTTTATTTAATAAAAGTCATATCACAGGTTACAGGTACCTGAACGATATTGATTAAGACCAAAATTGACATGCGTTGCCACTGCATGTCACCTACTTCTCTTGCATTTGCTCTAGCACTATCAGCGACAGATAGCAGCAAGCTCTTCACGATATTAGGAGCTAGAGCCGCTTTTTGCGCTAGTAAACTCACAATCATTAGAGACCCAGCCTGTTTAACAGAAAAAGAATGAATATTGTATAATGGGAGGAAGGGAAATAAAAAAAACAAATGACCCAGAACTTGACCTTCTGGTCGGGTTCTCTGGCACTAGTTTGCAGCCCACAACTCACAAATGGAAGAATATTTTTAACAACATCATCCTCAATAGTAACGCGTCCCAACACCTCGAAAATGACTGCCGTACAAAATCCGATCACTTGCTTTGATGGTTGAATCTTTTTCATTGGCATACCCTACAACATTAACAACTTCACGTATTCATAACAGGCACTCAGAACAAAAATACAAATTAAGAAACCTTACATAATTAGAAATAGCTTCCAAAATCCTTTTATCCTTGATGCATTGTTGCACAACCACCTCCCTAGGTAGCCGAGCACCGGAAATTTTAACTCCATCAAGAAACTTCCATGCACTACTACTGCTCAACCAAAAATCAAAGCATTGCATCTAAAATCAGAACGAATCGAATTTAAAACAAATCAAACAAAGTGGATTTGTGAATCATTTCACGAGCCATAGCATGCTTACCCTGTGTCCATTAGCTGGACTATTTGGACAAAGACATGTGTATCATGGTAAGGCAACGCACATAATATTAGGTCTTCTGAATTGTATTGGTGAATCCTTTTAAGAAAAAATCAAATAGTGAGCATAAATGATTCTTAAAATCATAATGGACAATCTAGGTAATACTAAAGGAAATAAAATACTTGTATCGACGAATCAAATATTCCAATGTCTTCAAAGCCGAGTGCAATTCGAGATATCCCGATAACAATCTCAAATACGAGCCAACAGATGCATCAATTTGCTTATTTTCTTCAGTGCTGCGTAACTCCCTGTCTAAGTCTCTACTCTGGGAACTGAACAAATCATTCTTGTAGTTCCTAAACCGTTCCTCCATGGTTATCAAAACCTCCAAACCTGTTTGAAAGCAAGTATAGATCAATCATAACAATATAGTTTAAGGTGTCCGGATTATAGAAAAGACTTGAGAACACAGAATTTCATCAATAAGAATCGTGACTTATCCGAAAACAAAAAGGAAAAAGAAACAAAATTAACTTTAACCGCAACTCCTAAGACACTAAACCATGTCGATATACCGCCTAACTATTCCCTATCAAGAGGTCCAATTTCTATGAAACAAGCTAAATATGTACTGAAGTTTCGTTTTGCATCAAATGAAATTGAATACCAGATACTGCAATGTCGTAGATAGTGTCAACGTCGATGTCAGCCGCTGCTTTCGAGTCGAAGAGAATCGATGGTTTAGTCAACGGTCGGCGTTGACCGGGCTCTGGTTCCACGGCAGTGGCGTTTACGGCGAATTTAATTGCCTGCAACTGAGATGAAAGTGAGGTCCCTGCCATGGTGCTCTGCTGTGATACGATGTACTGTGCGAGCGACCGAGCGAGGCAGGGGTTTAGGGTTTTTGGTAATAGACGACGGTGTTTCTAGTTTTAATTACGGTTACTCTCGCCCGCACATCTATTGTGCCACCATCCATGTTAGTAAGCGAGGCCCAATATAGAACGGCCGGCCCAATTAAAATTTTAATAGGAAATTGGAAAATATTAAACTCAATTTAAATACTACATAGTTTGCCAAACAAAAGCCACCACTCTCTTGCTTCGTTTGTTGACCATGTAAGATTTAAAACAATAAAAATTAAAATTAACTCTAGATTTGAGAAGGTGTCTTAACATCATAACTAGTGTTTTAAGATACTCACAACATGTGAAATATAATATAAATATATAATATTATTTTATACGTAATAAGTTATCATTAATTTAAATATTTAATAGTTGAAATTTTAATTGAATGATAAAATTGGAATAGATTTACAATTGAAGGGTAAAATTGTAAAAAATGGCATATAAGATAAATTGAACAGTTATTGCAGGTTACTGAACGGTTGATTATATTTAGTATATGTATATACATATATGTGATCGTGTTCTTTGATCTTCTCTATTTTTAGCTACATACGATGTGTGTCTGCAATATTTGAATCCAACAAAAAAGAACATTTATAATTTAAAAATAAAATAATAGTTACATAATATTATACTCGTTATCCGTGCTTTTTTAAAATTCACACAAATATACAGTGGCGTCATGCTCTCACCGTTTATTGAATAGAATATATTGAATAGATTAATTTCGTAAAATGTATAATTCAACGACTTGTCTCGCCGTCGTCTTCTCTTCTCCTCTTCCGACCGGAGCTAACCGGAGGAGGCGGAGGATTTCCGGCATCCATCGGAAAATTCAAAATAGCTTTTCTACCCCTCATCTCGTACGCCGCGCAATCATAAGCCCTCGCTGCGTCCACGTCAGTGTCGTACGTCCCCAGCCAGACCCGGCTTCCCTTGCGGGTCGGGTCGCGGATCTCCGCCGCGTACGTGCCCCACGGCCTCCTCCTCACTCCCCTGTAGCCCTGGACCGGCCCGCGAACCATCTCGGGTTCGGGTTTAGTTCGCGGGGGAGATTTGTCCGAGAGCAACCCGCCCCGGGTATCGAATCCGAAAGTTTCCGGGTCGAGATCGAAGCCCGCGGAGCTGAAAATGCCGGGTTCTTCGGATGATCCGGCTGGTTTTGGGTCCGACCCGGAACGTAAATATTCATCTTCGCAGCAATCGTGAAGATCTCCGAATAGATGCTGCCGTATGTGATCCAACGTCTCCGAGGTTTTCATGATTTTTCTAACTAGTTGCTCACATATATATATATATATATATATATATATCTGTGTGTGTGCGTTATACGGCGATGTTTATGTGGAAACGGTTTTGCAATTTCGGGTGTGCTGAAATTTGATCCAAGTTGTCGAGTTAGAGTTATTACAACCTTAGCACATTATATATATATACATATATAAGTGTTGTCGATGATTGATTTATGATGGAATATTTAAGTATCCGACACATTACGATGTTTTGCTTGTCATTCTATTATTTGACCGAGTCAGTTCAAAATCTCATAAGAATATATTTGGAGTTAAATGATTGTACAACATATGAACTTTGACTTTATTATTTTGGCTGTTCAATTTTTTTCTAGTCGCCCGTCATAAAGTCACGACAAGTGATAGGTAGCTGTGCTTGACCGTCTTTGATGAAGATTATTGCGTTACATTTATATTATGTGTAATAAAAGTCTCTAAATTCTCTTTTCCTCAAAGTTGGGTGTTTTTATGTGAGTGTCCCGACGGGGTTAAAAAAATTATGGATTTATCATTCCACATCCGGAGAAATAATAGAAAAGTAGTCAGCAATACACGCGGAGAATAATTATACATCCTGCATTTTTCGGAAAGATATTTCCTTTTGATTTGGATTTGATTGTAATGACATCTAAATATTGATCAAAATAATATATAAATTTCATTCTCGTTTTTCCACGGCAGCAATTGAAATTCTATCCAAGCGTAAGGGAAAAGTATTATAAAAAGTTTGGATAACGAAAATTATTTAAGTTTTTAGTTGGTTTAGTTGTATGCGAATTGAGAATGATATTTATCCTTATTTATATTTCGTTCTTCTTTGCATTCATGCATAAGTACGATAAATATCTAGCGAGATGTTGAATTGTCGATTTACAAAAAGACTTTGATTTTCATCTTCCTAGCAAGATTTGACACAAGTTGCATAATTGTTGTGACACGTGATAAATAAATAGACTAATTCACAAGAATGATCAATACCATACATTTCAGCACTGTAATAGCCTCGTAGGATTTCAACAGGTTTTACCAATTCGAACATCAATCACCTTAACTTGATGTATTACGTCAGCATATACGTTATTTTACATCAAATGTCAAAAGTTTGCGTTTATTATAAACGATTCGAAAAACCGAACAAATACAACCTATTATAACCATATCCGGAAAATCCATTTCAATATAATCGACGAGTGAGTCTATAACATAATTCGATTCTGCTCAATGCAAGGACATTCACTTATTTAAATAAAAATTGTGTTTAATGAAGCCTTTAAAGCTAACAATCAACCAATAAATATCCAAATCTTGAAGTATCTTCGTATTACGGTGTACATATGAAGGATGATAAACACTTTAGACAAAAGTACGATGATGTATTGATTCATCAGTCTTTTGTATATTGGTAGTGAAGTCGAAACCCGTAAACGTATTACAAACTTTGAAATCTTTCAAACTCTTGACCCGTAAACCATTCTTAAATTACAACTTTTCTTTTTAGAAATAATTTTTTCTTTATACAAATAACAAAAATATAATATTGTGATAGGGGATGACTCTATTTTTTTCTTTCTTTTGTTTCTTATCTTGCAAACATGTACTGTGATCGGGGATATTTTGTATTAGCTCAGCAAATTCACGGTTATAAAGAATACTTCCATCATCAGAATATTGATTTTATTTTCACCCACAGCTACTTTGCAGCTGTGTCTAAAGGTGTCCTAAGATTAAACAAAATACTCATCACCTGATGGATTACCGCTCACAATCTACAAATTAAGTTACGACAAGAAAATAAGGTAAAATCAAAACGACCGAATTTTTCTATGGATTCAGAAGCTGATAATCATCACGTTGAGAAACAAATCTCACACTTCAGTCCAAGTGTTGGAAAAATTAAGACTATTGCTTCATCGTCATCCAAAAAATTGTAAATTAATTCCAAAAAAAAAAAAACTAAAAAATGGAAGGGGGAAATCGGAATACTCAGTGGTGGCAATTTAAGTAATAGGTTCGATTCTGCCAGCAAAATCGTCCACAGCAATTCAGAAGAGGGAGCTTTTTATCCTCATCGTAAACAATTTCCCCCAGAAAAAAATTCAACAAAACGAAAAAATAGAGAAACAGATCTGTAAAGCAACGAGAGATCGCTCGGTTCAGCGGGGCTATCGACACGCAGGTGAAATCAAAAGTAATAACACCTGCAATCCGGTCTGTTGAGCTTGAATTTTCGGAGTCGTCACTGCGAAATCTCTCGTTTTCACAATCCTTTTCAACTCGAAAAAATAATTGAAAACTAATAATCAGAAGAACAGCAGGTGATTGTGAACAAGGGGTGCGTAGTTTGGTTTATATAGAGTGGTCGGTCTTCCTCTGCTAGGGTTTCGTTTGTTGTATAACTTCCACGGCGTTGCTATGTTTGGGCCCTATTGTTGGGCTGATTTAGGCTTTTGACTCGATCTTGTTATTATCCATCTAACCGATTTTGAATAAATCTTAACACGCTATAAAAAAAATAGCTATAAAGTGAAATAGTATTTTTCACTTTTTTCGATCTTCACCTTTAAATCATACCACGGACGGAGTGACAATCCCACCACGGACGGAGAAATAACTCATACTTGAGAAGACAAAAAGCTCACAAATCAAAAGATTCGAAAAAAATGAAAACTTCAAAGCTAAAGACAATCATCTCGACTCATCTTTCACCAATTTACAATCATGTTATAATTCCACCATTGTGAAAATAATGCCAAAAAAAAAATAAATTCCAACATGAAGCAAAGATCAAGAATAAAATCCAACACATAGCATTAGTTCAATTAAATTGACCGACTTACATGTATGAGATTAACTTAAGAGCCTACATCGTCATAACTACTCAAAACACAACTCATATATATATATATATATATATATATATATATATATATATCAGTTCACTTCAATGACAACACCACACAATAACGATACATACACACTATTCTTTCTATATAAAAGAGATTCCATGTAACACTCATAATGTAACCAACCACAAACAACACACACCGAGGCTATTGTTATTGTATCAAGTATTCATCCATATGCTCTAGTTGGACCACACATGCACGAGGCCGTGCCTGTTGCCGGTGTAGATCTCGTTCCTGTCCTCGTCATAGAAGAGAGCAGTGATGTCTTCGAGTGCCTCAGCAACGGTGCTTCTCATTCGAGGAGAAACCCGTCTCTGCGAAGTGCAGTTTCTTCCTCCGCAGTCACATTCGGGTGTGTTGCTTGCTTTTATCTTTGCAAGGCACTTTCCGGTTAAGATGTTGCTGATGTTGATAGAGCCAGCTGCAATGCAAAAATAAAAATAAAAAAATTGGTGGGCTATAGTCTTTTAGGTGCCAGATAAGCATATTTCAGCGAGATATGGAAATGGAAAAAAAAGTTTGAAGGAACAACAAACAAAGCAAAGTGAATCATTGTTCTTTGCATGGACATCTTTTCCCCGTAAGTTTTCCTCATGTGAATTTATCGGACAAAAAATAGACTATACGTAGTGTGTGCTTCCCATGACGTAAGAGAAAACATAATAAAGAGAGAGAGAATGTACATACCAGTTCCTTCAGACAGTGACTCTTCAGTCTCAGCCTTGCAATAAGATATGATGAGATCCTGATCACTGGTGATGTAGATGTTATTGGTGTTACAATCGGGGTGCCACAGAAGGTGATCCTCGAATGAGGTCACGAGTTCTCCTCTGAAGTTCCACACAGCAACAGTGCGGTTTCTGAATGTAAGAAACAATTGGTTCTCGTACAAGAATATAAATGCAGATGGGGTCATGAACTCGGTCCTGCTAACTTCGGTTATTTGATTGTCGCGAACCTAATAAAATGGGCCCACGAGAAGCAAAAATCATCAGAGTTGGGTAAGAAAGAAACCGAGCTTATGAAAGAATGAGTGCAAAGAAAACTTGCATCGTGAATCTGGAGATTTTCGTTCTCTTGCTTGACAAGAAGCTTCTCGTTGAATTGCTCGATGAAATCCACTTTCTTGCTTCGATGAAGAGCGTGGCAGAATGATTTCAGGACGGTTCCATCCTCGATTGAGAGGATCTTCAGAGGAACACCGCCATGGGTCTTCTTAAATATTAACAGCATTATTCCTGGACTGTTTCCCAATTTTAGAAGAAAAAATTAATCAAGAACGATATTTTATTAACAGTTCTAAGAAATAGGAAATCAAGGGAGATGACAGTATCAAATGCCCATGATGGGAGGATAAAAACGAAGAAGTTTAAGAAAAATGTCAGCAAAAAGACCGTAAACTGGGAACATGAAAAAGGAAAATTTCAGACTGCGAATGTAAAGCTTACCTGATTTTGATTTCTTGAACATTTTTGTCTGAAATGGAGTACAACATTGTATAGTTTTTCAGGTCAAAGACTTTGTATACGCTGGAAAAACAACCGAGGAAAACAAGCATAATTATAGCACTCTAAGAGGTCAAAAGGTATCACAGATAAGCTTCATAATACCGCACCTATCTTGTGCAGAAAATGTCAGAACCTTTCCATTAACATCATCAAATTCCACAAAACCGGGCCACTTCAGAGACTCGGACTCAAAGAGCGGAAAACCAGCATCGGGTTGTCCCCTTCTAATGTATCTGAAATACAAGGAAAATGAGACAAGTGAGTGGAGCATTGAAAAGAAGTAAAGGGAGTAACGTTCATGAATGCCAAATAAGACCCATACTCGATCCTTGTGGTTCTACATTTTAAGGAACTAAAATTATCCGAAGCATAAACTGAGACGGTGATGAGGGAATCATTATTTTTGTTGTAAAATAGGCTCCGAATCACTTCATCAGGGCTGACATTCAAATAGCATATCCTCTCGTTAATCTCTGCATCAACAGGTACATTCATAAATTATGCTGCCAATATTTATAAAAAAACACTGTGAAAGAAAATGACACCTATATACCTCGGCTAAATGCTGCACAAACCCCGGACTGCGAGAGAGCAAAGACAATATCGTGCGCTGCAACTATTTCAATAACTTTTGACCGCTTCTTCAAAAATGCCAAAGCCAAATCGCTACATCCCTTGGGATCATGAGTATCATATTCTTCCTGAAAAATGATCAATTCAAGATGAGCTAGAATAAGCTTCAAAATATATAGTCATTGCTTATCTTTTCAAATAAAACTAGTTTGATAGCAAAAATGTAAAAATATTGTAATGGGACATGCCCAAGCTCAAATATTAAAGGGTACACTTGTGTGTCTCACTCGGATAATAAAGTTACAAATCATACATCAGATATCCATCACACCAAAGAAGACACGTAATTCCCGGTGATCTAACAACGAATGATTTGCATTGCCCAAAAAAGAAGTTGTGGTTTTTTGCATCTATCACGGACAGGTTGATGAAGGGAAACAACTTAGATAATGAAAAAACCAATCAAGTGGTGTTTGACTCGGATAGAAATAACGGGATCATCAAAATTCGGTAACAGAAATTCCTTTCAAATACCATCAAAGAGAAGGTGACGTTTTTTTTTTCAAAAATGAAAACACTAAAAAGTTGTCATCCAATGCCCGAAAAAACCCACCACCCGAAGTAGCTTTAGAAGTTCGAAAACTACTAACTAAATGCTTCTCCGCTAACCGACAAATCCACTAACAGAATGCCCCTCTTTGTAGCATAGTTTATCCCTACATCCATAAGGATCCTTCATTGCATAGCCCAAACAAAGTTTTTATTCAGCCAATAAACTAGAACATTTCTCAGAATAGCTTGTCCTTAAAAGAAAACCGGAGTAAAAAGTTGTGGTATACTAACATCTATATAAAAATACGAATACAATCAAGAAACATAAGGCAACCAACAAATCATTTGCACACAACCACAAACATGCCATGAAATAATAATGAAACAAGTAAAAACTAAACCTGAAGGCTGATATTACGGAACCGTTCTTGAGCATCACTCATACTGAACGCACGGTCACGCTTCGACGAGATCTCTCTTCTTTGCAGCTTCTTCACACTGTTAACAAACCCATCAAAACCACCGCGACGACGCTTCTTAGCCACCACTCGTCGCCCCGAACAAGGCCTTGGACTTGCTGTTATTCTTCTACCATCCATCCCTTGTTATCCTCGATTTGTTACAGAAACAAACCTAACTACGAAACCCTAATTTAGCACACGCAGATGAAGCGAACCCACGCGAGAATCAGCTCGTACTCAACAACAGAAGGATGGGTTCTCAATTTCGCGAATTGTAAACCCCAAATCCTCCGAACCCAGGAAAAATAAAAGGTTGTTGGTTCAAAGAAGATTCAGGGAAGGTTAGATCGAAAATTTTCAGCCACTAAAGAGCTCGATTGCCCAGTTCTATAACCACAGAACTGGCTATTTTACGCAGCGATTTAGAGTTTCGCTGTTAATCTGGTGCTTGCAATGTCGGTCGCGGAAAACAGAGATTGAAGAATGATTCATAATTTATTGCGATTTTGACGTCTGATCTCGAGTTCAAAAAAGCAGAGGGCAGATTGACAAAAATCGACTTCGGGCTAAATATTAACTAATTATTTATTTACTTCTTCAAAAAATATTTCATTATTTTTTGTAATACCCTACGCAACCCCAAGTATTTTGGATTTATAAACCCCAAGTAATAATTTCAACCGTTTGTCATAAAATAATATACCATCAACTTTAATTGAACGAAATATAATATTAATTCGTAAATTTTTTTTGCACGAAACGACTCACAATATCACATTATGCACGGAACGAATCATAACCAGGTTGAGTAGGGATAACTCGTGAAAGTAAAAAAAAAGTTATCCGTATCTTTTCACTTTTTCTGATAGTAGACCCGTATCTATTCATTGTTATAATATCATGATTTGTAACTTTATTATTTCATGTAAAGTGTGAATTTTCACATTCTCACTCACCTCTATTATATTCCTCTTTGTGAGCTTAAATAAAACCATTGCAGCATAAGATACATCTATCATATACGCTCGTGAAGAAAACCACATATCTTGCTATGCAAATTTCTTACACATATGCTCGTGACAATCTCTTTCTTCAACCGATTGAATAATAGGGTTCATTGGAAGAAGATTAGAAGAAGTAGACGAAGAGACTCGACGATCCATCGCCGTACGATTGCAGGTCCGTCCCGGGTCTAACCATGGCCCTACATAACGGGCAAGTCCGTTCCCGTTCGAACCTGTAAAAAAATAAATCGACCGAATTATTAACATATTCGTTCGATTTCAATCATCATGAGATAAAATAACCAAAAGCTAGCTAACCATTCGGTGACGCAGTCTTCGCAGAATAAGTGCTTGCAGCTCAACAAGACAGGGTTCAAAAATAATCTCTTGGCATATGGCACAAAGGTCTCCCGCATTTACCTGCTCATGCTAGTCAAATGACAACTTCATCTAAAAACTTGAAAATGAATGTGTATCATATTTTAAATTACATATTTTATTTTCAACACGCGACATCGTTTACACTGCTTTGTTTCTTATATAGCATTATACGTGTAATTTTTCTTATGGATAGTCATAACCTCATTGTTTGGGATATCTGATGTCGTGCCAAATGATCACTTCACATAAAGGCTAGTGAGCGGATTATAAGTTAAAGTTCAAGTCTCTTTTATTTATATATTGAGCCAGGCCAGATGCATTTACTTTCCTAAAATAGACAAATAATCTCATCACACCTACTCGTGTGTGGCACGATTCAAAGTCTAACGCGTAGATGTATTCAAATCGGGTCGAGTTAAGCCAAACAAGCGTGGTAAGATACATGCATATCGAACCCGCTCTGATACCATGTAAAATGGAGAGGGTGTGACACATGTCACAATCTCCACCCACTTCGGTTATACCCAACTGGTGGGTATGATAAAAATAAACCGACAAATAGTCTCAAAAAATTATTTTCAACAATGGAGAAAATTGAAATTTTTCGGAATAAAACGAGGAAAAAAGATATATTACCTGTTCGGTCGTTGCGTAAGAACCGAAATGGACTTGGCTTATGCGGTCAACTCTCGTTATGTGTGGGCCTGTGTGCGTAGGCCCGGTGACTAATTTCACAGAGGAAAGGAAAAAAAAAAGAAGGCATACCGTTGACGAGGATGGCGAAAATTGCATGCCGGAAAGGCGGGATTTTCTTCGGAGGAATCATGAACAACGGATGTAAAAGGCCATGTTTGCGGTTCCATAAGTATATACCGAAAATGTGGAGAGTGAACAAAACCGAATAGCCGAGAAGAACGGAGAATCGCCTTTCTCCCTGCAAGAAAAATTGGATGAAATACTAGTTATTTTGGGCTCTGTTTGGCACGTGGGATTTGTACGTGAAAAAAGATTGAAGGAAACAATATTAGTGTATTGGCGTACCATTACACGTTTCCTTTTTCTTTTTCGCATCAGAATCTTTGTACCAAACGGAGCCTTAGCATTCGAGGATACCAGAAAGAAAATAAGGTAAGGAGAAGGAAACCTTCAGAGCTGTCTGCTTCCGGAGAATATCATCGGACTTGATCAACACGGCGGTGATATAAACGGCAACAACAAAGGCTGCAGTAACATAACATGAAATCATCGCATAATCGGAGAAATGAAATGAAATCAAATGAATTTTGAGCAAAAAAGTTTTTCAACCTTGCAAGTGCTGCCTGATGAAAACGACCAGCAAGAGCAGCGAGAAGGGCAAAATCTGCTTGAGCAGCTTAGCAGCTGGTTGAATATCGTACCTCTGATACGGCGACGTTTCTAGAATTTCCCTATCGTCCTCCGCGGCCTCACCTGGTACGCTCGAATCGCCATATATCCTAATCGACACCTCGTCGCTATCGCTACCTCCGGAGCCGCTTTCAATTTCCGGGGCACCACCGTCAGAAATCGAATCCGGAGGCGCCAAAGGGTCGGGTCGGGTCCGATTGAGTATGCCCGAGTTTTTAGCTAGGTTTTGGAATGGGGATTGCAGAAACCATACGATTGGAAACTGCAGGCGCCGATGTAAGCTGCTTCTAGCCTCAGGCTCTAAGTTTGTCGCCTCCATGAACGCAGGAGATTTAGAAAAAAAAAACCTCAGATTACGAGGAATATGTTAGCTAAAGCAGGTAACTTTCGTGCTGTTTTGTTGATGAAGAAAAGCGAGGACCTTGAGATAATTTTTCCGCCTCGTTTAGTTGAGTATGCAGAGCCAGTGATGAGGAAGGATTCAAACAAAGAAAAAGTGAGAAACGAGTGCCATGTGTACAGAAAATGTGTTCACATGTGTACGGATTAACAGACGACTGCAACCCACAAGTTGATCTGATTAAAGAATGAAGAATTGCTGGGAAAAAAGATCCCTTTAAATCCGTCTTTAATCATGACAAATTGCATCCTTAACCATGAATGCTGTCGAGTTATTATTACACTAACGGTCTGTTTCCTTTCGTTTTCCTATGTTAGGCAAAGACGGGCAACGTAAAGAGCAAAAACAGAGCCTTTCATTGGAAATCGGAAGTACCGTATTCGATGCGTGGACTTTGTAACGAGTCTACTCTTCAACAAGAATAAGATTTAAGTATTCCTTGAATTACGTATAGTCGTGTAATAAATACGTGGGGCATCAAAGATTACATTTTTTGTTTCATACTCATGACTTCGAATAGAAACAGAGATTCGGTAATAACATACTTTCATTACAGAGAGCTTTCATATTTATTACAGGGGCTGATGGTGAAACATCGCAATACAAACACTTGTCTTGTTTATTAACCTCTCCAGTTATCCTTTCGCTGCCTAATCTCCTTGATGGCTTCAACCGGAGAATCGCATCCAACTTTTTTCTGCACCATCAACCAAAATTAAAGTCTTTGTGCCTCGGGATTTCACACAAATCGGGAGGAAAACGGGCAATATAGTTTTCATTACATACCTGTATCTCGGGCATATCGACGCGAACGAAAGGGTTGGTCTCCAATTCTTCGGCTATGGTCGAAGGAATAGTTGGGAGATCGTTCTTCCTCTGGTGCTCGGCCCACGACAGCTTCTGTGATATTTTCGCGTTATCGGGCTCCACGGTCAACGCGAACTGCAGGTTCTTCACCGTGTACTGGAAGATTATAAACACGAGTATAAACATGATGAGTTGGTACTAAAATGCCTTCTTCTTCTTCTTCGTGTTATTACATGGTATCGTGACTGTTTGTGATGGATGTTACCTCGTGGCCACAAAATACCCGAGTGGGCTTTGGCAAAGATCCCAAGGTGACGCATAAGGATTGATACATTTGTTCTGCTGTTCCCTCGAAGAACTTACCGCATCCCGCGACGAACTTCAAAAAAAATTTCAGAAATGACTTTTGAGAGATAAAATACCAACCCTTTAGAATCTAGTCTTAGTAAGTTTTAGTTATGTACTATTTTTATAATGCTTGATTATTATTCTAATACTGTATATTTAGGAGAGTGGCGACATTTTAAGGACACTTCTCGAACATTTCTCGAACAATAAGTTCCGAAATTGAACATATTTAAGGACACATAAATTAAATGTTGCAATTCTAGCACAATAATTATCAAAATTGAAGCAGTTTGAAGACAATTTTGATGTACTAAAAATACGGGCGTTAAATGTTCTCAAATTGTTTCAATTTTGAAATTTACTGTCCTAAAATTGCAAATTTTAATTTAGGTGTCAAGAAATTGCTACAATTTTGATGTACTAAAATAACCCTTTAATTTAAGTGTTCTTATAACGCCACCACCCCTAAGATACACGACCAAAAAGAACTAAGCCTTTTTATAAATGAAAACTTAAAAAGCTCTTGCTCACCATTGTGTCACCGGTAAATACAGCAGGATCTTCTCCTCCTTTGTCAGTGACGTAGTAACTTATATGCCCCTTAGTGTGGCTGAAATAAAACATAAGAGGCCATGAGCTAATAATGCATATAATAAGATGCCCAGTTTCCATCTATTCATCAAATTCGGATCGTTTATGTGCTTTGAGCTACGTAATACTCTTCATTTTCACAGCTTGGCACCACAATTATGATGATTGGTATAATTAACAAAAGGGCAAATACAATTCAACTAAGAACCCGGGAATTACTGACCATGGAGTGTGAAGAGCAAGTATATCGACACCGGACCCGAGCGTTATCTTATCGCCATTCTCGACCGCATTTGTACATCCTGGAACATTATCAATAGAACCTCCGAAAACCTTGATTTCGGGCACTAGTTGTCTCACCTTCTCATTGCCACCAGCATGATCCCTACAACACCATTCATCATCATTACCAGCAATTTGATGATAATCCAACAAATCTGCCTGTTATCAAAGAAGTTAATTTACTACAAAAACTGCATCAACTGATAAAATTACCCAAACAACGTTTAGTTTCTGACGAAATTACTAAAAACCATTTTGGAGTCCATCTTTAATCCAACTTTAACCCTTTAAAAATCTACTGCTTTACTACCAGACCACAAAAACCCATCATTGATTTTAAAATAGGCAACAAAGAGTTAAACGGACAGATAATTAGA
This sequence comes from Linderniella brevidens, assembly GCA_004919715.1. NCBI lineage: Eukaryota > Viridiplantae > Streptophyta > Magnoliopsida > Lamiales > Linderniaceae > Linderniella > Linderniella brevidens. The sequence goes on along the minus strand of SWDC01000146.1, from coordinate 507,273 downwards.
CCATAGTCAGCAAAAATAATTGGGTATCAAAACAAGAACATAATTCCAACCAGAAAAAATGAAAACAGAGGAAAAGATAGATAAAAGAACCAGTGATGGTGAGTAGTAAGAACGAGTTTAAGCTTAGCCTCGTTTTCCTGAGCAACCCTAATGATCTTGTGAGGCTCGACTGGGTCAACAACTGCTGCTTCTTTTGTGGCATCGTCGATGATCCTGCGAAATAGCAAGAACAAAAATACATTTTTTTCAGCATAAAGGGTAGCAAATGGCGATTGAAAAGTCTATCGGAGCATCATAATCGTGCGATTACATGTATGAGTAGTTGTCCTCGAGACATGGAATGTGAAGGATCTGCATATTAACCGGTGGATCGTTTTCTTCTTTATCCTCAACGATAATTTGGAAGCTGAAAATTGCAAAATCTGAGCCGCTGCGAAGATGCTACACAGCACTAGATAGCTGTGGAAGAGAGGGTGACGTCAGCGATAATTTCGATTTATTTGGGCTTAAGCCCACTGGGCCTGTGAAGAATGTTTTGGCCCCATCTGTATATGTTTTAATAAACTTCTATTAATTATTTGATATTATTTAATTTCGTAAACTCCATTGCTAAGCTAACACACTGGTTAATAAATAGAGATTTCTTCACTGATCATTATTACATACGAGGTTGAGATTTTGAGTTTTGTGGTGTTGATCCAAAGCCAAACACAACATTGTCTTTAAATCTGTCTACTTTCAACTCCCACAGCCCAACAACTGGCATTTCAGTTTCTTCACATCTGACTGTTTAAGAGGCTTAAGCATGAACATCTCAGCTCCTTCTTCTAAGCACCTATTCATTCAATATGATATATATATATATATATGTGTGTGTGTGTGTTTGTAAGAACCACAAATGAGTAAATATGAACAGAAAATGCATGTAATTTTGAAAAAAAAAATGGGGGTAAGTAAGTATTCTTACTCGTTAATTCTGGTAGGTACATTCTCGGACGACATGATGACGACCGGCACATCCTTCATAACCGATGATTCCTGTCGGTATTTTTTTACCGAAAATTTATCTTGAAAATAGTTTGTGAAAAAAAATATATATATATAAAAAAGAAATTGAATTATATAATTTACCTTAATTTTCTTGAGCAACTCATATCCTGTCATCTCAGGCATGCAATAATCCGTGATGATCATATTCACCTTGGGATCTGGCTGTTGCATAACAATCGAGTGAAGAGCTTCAATGTAATAACACAATAATTACACACACACACAATTATGATATATATATATATATAAGCAAGCAAGGTGGCGTACATTATTTCTAATCTCCTTGTGTTTGCCATCTCCTGACAAGCCAAGAAACTCTAAAGCCCTCAATCCATTTTCTGCAGTAGTCACTGCGACAAAAGATATAAAACATCATTTTTTTTTTCCTACTATTGGATTTGAACCAATGACTCTCGCCTAACATGCACGATAAGAATCTCAAGAATCCATGCACTTGATTACAAAATAATGAAAAAGAAATAAATAAATGTTGAAACGAAAAGATACAACTCACCTCTGCAAGATGAGTTCTTCAGCAACTTCTCTACAATCGTACGATCAATCAAATTGTCATCGACGGCCAAAACATGGACTTCTTCCTTTCCAGCCATTCTTAAAGTCTCCTTATTTCTTCACCAGTCGCCTCTATAAATTACACACCACATCTCAATAAAATCGAAGGATCTCTAATATATAGTTACACAGAATAATAATAATAATGTGCTGAGATTTTCTCCTTCAAAACTATTCCTTTGTTGGGTTTTTTGTCACGGATACTGCGTGATCTTCTTGGGCGGTACTGTTCTTTTTGTATATTTTTTTGTAGAAAATATATAATTTATATATTACAACATATATTCTATCCAATCACACTACATTGATTCTCACACTATCTATGATCTATCCATATTATTCTTGACAGAATCAAACGCACTTGCTTATCGTATCTCCCGACTGCTCTGCAAGATCCTTTGCTTACACCCACCTCATTTATTATTTTTATTATTACAACCTTTCTCTAGTACAATCCCATTTGAATCCTTTGGGATTTCGTTCATTTATTGCTGTGGATCAGTCGAGTTCAACGCATTTATTGTGAGAATTGAAGGTAGTTGTTACACAAGCATGAATGATGTCACGTAATATGTTGCAGTTGATGTACTTTAATATGACACTATACCATTATATATATATTAAAAAAATAGAGTTCATTTATTGGAAATATCAGTAGTTAGTAGTTACAAGTTACTAGTAGATATATATATATAGTAAAGATTAAGCTCTTTAAACTTCTTCGTGAATCAAAATGGGGATTTGGAATGATCTTCCTCAAGTTTATTAAAATCAAGTAGATAGCGGTTTTATATTTAATCTGTTATGACGTCATAATTGATTTTCTTTTTCTTTTTTTAATTTTCAACGGTCAACATAGAATATTATTTCTTACGAACGAGTCTCCGAACAACAAAGTATTGTTTTTGTGATATCATGTTTATTACCATCTATTGTTTATGTTGTGTTTCCAATTTCCCATATATTCCTCCAATTATCAGCAACAATGACAAATGGGCTCAGAATTTTGGGTCTATTTTCAGAATGGGCTCACAGATATGGGCCTATAAGTAGAAGCCTTTTTTAGATTAGGTGATAATTGGGTCAGCGGTGGAAAATGTCTCAATAGTCATTGGATTCCCGTCATAATTCCGATTAATTTATAATATTATATTATAATTTAATGTCCAGACCAGAAGTATTGAGCTGTAAAGATGATGCAGAATGCAGATTAGAAGAATTTAAGAAAATAAATAGGTGCGTGCAGTAGGATATGCTCCCCAGTGGCCTCGACCAATCAAATAAAAATGAAATTTAATTTAGTTTATTTCGTTGGCCTTGTCAGACTTATTACCTTTATTTCTCTGTCTTGACTATTCTGCCTATTTGATAAGAATGAATCTTAAATGTCTCATTAAAAAAAAAATATTCTTAAATGTCTCATTAATGCATTTATATAATTCATTACAACTGTTAAAAGTCTAAAGTGGCATGGCCTTTCTTACTACAAGATCGATAGAATATTTACTTTTATTCTGTTTTTTAACTATTTCTTTTTATCTCACGTCCTTTTTTTTCCCTCTCTCTTTTTGTTACAAAGCTTTTGTATGCTTCGAAAATAGGGTACCGTTGTTCACACAGAGTGTAAAAATTGACCTAACGGACGTCCCATTTTGTCGTTAAGCGTTTGTAATTTTCCCTTTTGCCTTTTTTCAAATTGACAGTCTCGACGCCGTCAAGTCACGGAGAGAGGAAGGAGGAAAGGTTTTTTCGACGTTTGACTTTCATCTGCCAATGTGACGTTGCACTTTGAATTGAGAATTATTATGAAATTGTGATATAAATGATGGGATGTGATTTTGATAAAATAGTAAGTTATAATAATAAATCGTGTAAATAGAAGACATAAACAGTATTGTAATTATTCCTAATAAAATTCATTTAGGATATACCGATTCTAATTATTGATATATATATAACCTTTTTTCTTTTTTGGTTGATAATTTAAAGCAAAGCAAAAAGGGGTTATAAAAGCAAAAGTGTGTAGTCCCTCTCCAAACCTCTGCAGAATGTAACCCCACTATTTACTCAACCTTATTTATTGTCACCACCCACTAAATATAAAGATGCATACAAAGAATACATTACTCTTTATTTAAAATACATGACGAATTTCATCCACCATTAAATAATAAATGAATATATTTATTTTAACGAAGCAGCATTTAATGCTTCAAAATTGAAAAAAAAATATATAAAAAAATTAATGGTCTCGTCTCGATACTAAATGTCCACGTAGGATTTATCCCAACCAATGAAGCGTCGCCACGTAGATATATAATAAAACATTAAACGCGCCTTCTCTCACCCACTCTCTGTCTTTGCAATAAGTGCAACAAACGCCAACACACACTCACACACACACACTCACCACCACCACGACGACACGAGAGAAAGAGAGCGAGTGATAGAGAGCCATTAAAAGCTTCCACCCGCCACCGCTGAGAAGCTCCCCGTTTCCCGGCGTATTTACCGGCAGCACATAACATATCCGGCGAGTCGCTTACATTGAAATCTTACTTCACGATAGAAAGTTTTTACAATCTCTGTATTGCTCGCATTGTTTCCTTTAACATCTCCTGTTTCGGAGATATTCATTTCGCGTTTCTTCTCCTTCTGCGTTTCTGTGGGGTTCGTTATCGCTTGCGGCTCTTCGGAGCTTCTTGAGGTGATTTCTAGCCGTTAAAGAGTCAAAGAGCTTTAACGACTTCTACAGCTTAGGTCACTACTCTCTGTAATTTGGCCCTATTTCTTGATATTTTCTTTCGAACGCCGAAAGAGGGCTAATTTTGCTGCTATTTTCATATAATGGAAGAATCATTGTGGTGTTCATTATAACGTTTTTGGCTTCTGTGAGTCCTCGAAAAATGAGAAACACAATCTCCTGCGTTGTTCTCTTCCTACTTTTTGCCCTATCTCCACCATTAGTGAGACCTCTGAGCCCCTCTCTAAACGACGACGTTTTGGGTCTAATCGTGTTCAAAGCCGACCTGCAAGATCCCGACGGAAAATTAACCTCATGGAACGAAGAAGACGACAGCCCCTGTAACTGGGCCGGCGTAAGATGCAACCCTAAATCGAACAGAGTCTCCGATCTCGTCGTCGACGGCTTTAACCTCTCCGGGAAGCTCGGCAGAGGTTTGCTTCAGCTGAAATTTCTGCGCAGGCTTTCGCTGGCGAGGAACAATCTGACCGGAAGCGTCACGCTTAGCTTCACTCAGTTGTCTGATTTGAGAATCCTCGACTTGAGCGAAAATGGGTTCTCAGGGACAATCAGCAGCGATTTATTCGCCCAATGTGGTTCTCTGAGGTCCATTTCTTTGGCGGACAACGATTTTACTGGGCAAGTTCCTGAGAGTTTAGGCTCCTGCTCGACTCTTGCGTCTCTGAATTTGTCTGGGAATCAGTTTTCTGGTTCGTTGCCTGTAGGGATTTGGTCTTTGCCCGGTCTGAGATCGCTCGATTTGTCTGAAAACGAGCTAGAGGGCGAAATCCCCGTGCAAATTTCCGGTTTAAACAACTTGAGAGCTTTGAATTTGAGGAACAATAAGTTTACTGGTTCGGTTCCTGAGGGGATTGGAAATTGCTTGCTGTTGAGGTCCCTCGATTTGAGTCGAAATGATTTTTCAGGCGAAATCCCGAGCACGATGCAGAGGCTTTCTCTGTGCAATAATCTCGTCTTAGGTGGTAATAACTTCACCGGTGAAGTTCCCGATTGGTTCGGAGAAATGATTAGCCTCGAGGCACTCGATCTTTCGGTTAATCTCCTTACCGGCGAAATCCCAGATTCTTTCGGAAAGCTCCAATCTTTGAAGGTCTTAAACGTTTCCCACAATGCCCTCACCGGGATTTTACCCGAAGCTTTAGGTAGCTGTGTGAATCTTTTAACTGCTGATGTTAGCCATAATTCTTTCACCGGCGGCGTACCTTCTTGGGTGTTCAAGCTCGGTTTGCAGCAGATTCTCTTTTCAGACAATAAACTGAACGGAAACGTGGGTGGTGCGTTTTCTTCTTCGTCGGATAACTCGAGGAAGAAGATTCTTCTCTTAGATATCTCGGGAAATCGGTTGTCGGGCGAAATCCCGTCATCTCTCGGGGATTTCAGCAGCTTACAATCTCTAAACATGGCAGAAAACGAATTCTCCGGCAGAATCCCGTCAAGCATCGGGCCATTAAAGTCCTTACGCATTCTTGATTTCAGCAAGAACCGTTTGAACGGTAGCATCCCTGCAGAAATAGGATCACTTTCCTCTCTTACATCCCTGTAAGTTTTATTACATTCTCCCTTCTTACCATGATTCACTATCCTTTTCTCTTCTTGATTATTAACACTTTTCCTACAGGTCCCTGGCACGCAACGAAATAACGGGCTCGATCCCTTCGTCACTCTCGAAGCTCAACAACCTCGAAGAAGTAGATTTCTCCTTCAACGAATTATCGGGAACGATCCCGAAGAACCTCGCAAACCTCGTACACCTTCGAAATTTAAACATCTCCCACAACAAGCTCCAAGGGGAGCTACCGAGCGGAAGCTTCTTCAACACCATCGACCCTTCCTCGGTCTCGGGAAACCCGTCCCTCTGCGGTTCCGCGGTCAACCGAACCTGCCCCACGGTTCTCCCCAAGCCACTCGTGCTGAACCCGAACGACACGGACCCCTCTGAGCCCAACACAATCGCGCAGAGCCTCGGCCGCGGCAAGAAGATCCTCAGCATCTCTGCCCTAATCGCGATCGGTGCTGCAGCTGCAATAATCGTCGGCGTAGTGGCGATCACCGTCCTTAACCTCCGCGTAAGAACCGTTTCCGCTCCCCGTGCACCCGCCGCTGCGTACGATTACTCCCCCGGGGACGACGACTTCAGCCGCTCGAACTCCACCGAGGGCGATTCGGGGAAACTGGTGATGTTCACGGGCGACCCGGATTTCAACACGGGCACCCAGTCTCTGCTCAACAAGGACTGCGAGCTGGGCCGGGGCGGGTTCGGCGCTGTGTACCGCACCGTGCTCGGAGACGGTCGCTCGGTAGCCATAAAGAAGCTCACGGTCTCGAGCCTCGTGAAGTCACAGGAAGACTTCGAGCGCGAGGTCAAGGCCCTCGGGAAAGCGAGGCACGCGAACCTCGTGGCCCTGGACGGTTACTACTGGACCCCGTCGCTGCAGCTCATCATATACGAGTACGTCTCCGGCGGGACCCTCTACAAGCACCTCCACGAACCCGGGACCGGGGCCCACCTGTCGTGGAACGAACGGTTCGGTGTGATCCTCGGGGCGGCCCGCGGGCTGGCCCATCTGCACAGGACGGGCATAATCCACTACAACCTCAAATCGAGCAACGTGTTGCTGGACGAATCGGGGGAGGCTAAGGTGGCTGACTTCGGCCTGGCCCGTTTGCTCCCGATGCTCGACCGCTACGTCCTCAGCAGCAAGATTCAGAGCGCGTTGGGCTACATGGCACCCGAATTCGCGTGCAAGACCGTGAAGATTACAGAGAAGTGCGATGTTTACGGGTTCGGTGTTCTCGTTCTCGAGGTGATCACGGGAAAAAGGCCCGTTGAGTACATGGAGGACGACGTGGTGGTGCTTTGTGACATGGTAAGGGAGTCTTTGGAGGAGGGGAGAGGGGAAGAGTGCGTCGATGGGAAGCTTCAGGGGAAGTTTCCGGTGGACGAAGTGGTTCCTGTGATGAAACTGGGATTGATTTGCACGTCACAGGTGCCTTCGAACAGGCCCGAAATGTCCGAGGTTGTCAACATATTGGAGCTGATTCGGTGTCCCGTTGAGGAAGAAGATTCCGGAAGTTTCAGCTGATTGTTGGGGAAGATGAATCCGGTGGGGGGACTTTTGTTGTGTTAGGTCTTTTGATTTAGTTGTGCTGTTTAAGTTGTTCTGCGTTTAGACCGGATTTGTCTTCGCCGGCGGCTGGATTATTTTCTTTGCCGTTGTTAGGGTTATTGTTTAGGATTTATTTAACGTTTTTGTGATGCTGCTGATGATTGATGGACTTTTGTTGTTGGAAGCTGAGTTTCAATTGTGAAGGATTTTTCTGAAATTATTTCTTTGTGGTACGAAAGTTCTTTTCTTACTTTTATTTTCCATGATGCAAGAATAAAGCTTGCATTGATTATGGAGGTGAGGTGGATTCCATTTTCATCGTGGGAAGCGGGTAAAGCCTGTGCATGTGTGACTTTTTCCACGTGAGATAAGGGCAATTATGTCACTTGGATTATTTGAAAATCAGACAGTTGTACGTTGAAGTCAAAAGCTACTACGTTTGATGGTTGTGTCTCTGTGTGATGTTTTTTCAAGATTCTTGGTTCCAACTCCCAAGAAAACAATCTAAGTTATGGGTTTTAGTAGATAAAGAAATTTATGTCAGGTAGCTGTAATTAGCATATATATAGGTTTTAGTTAACGCGGACACGGTTGCCATGCTTATCTTATTCTATTTTCTAGGTTATTTGATAATTTTATCTCCTTTTTTTTCTTCATTTTGATATTTGAATAATAAATAAGTGGTGTTTGGCCCAAGACAACCTAACCACTTGGCGTTTTCAACACCGTCTTTGCACATGGGGACAATTAATTATAGCTTTTCATTGCTTATGTTTTACCATGTGATTTCATTTTCATGAAATTGATTTAAAATTGCCATGTATGATTGTTATAACATGCATGCTTAGGTCGATAAGAGGGATCCGAAATTCGATTTTCAAAGATTAATCATTCTTACCAAGAAAGTGGAAGCAAAAGCAGCATTCAAAAGCCTAGGATATAGTGTTCTTCTTACTACTTGGGAATAATCAAAAAGCTCATATGCAATATCCTCGTATTGTATATATAACCATTAATCACGCACGCTTGTGCTTTCACTTTATTGAGAAATGCAAAGCATCTTTTCAAGGGCCGTTCGATTATAAATCCTTTTGTCAAGATTAAATGACTGTGGGCCGTAGGATTTTTTCCATTGGTGCCCCTATAATAGGGCTGAAAGAACATGGCCCAATTGTATCAGGCCTTTGATTTCATACAGCCTAAAGCCCATAGTTGTAATGAAATCAAGCAATGAGCACACTTGGGCACAAGCCCACAAACTCGCTGAGGCTTATGGGCCACCGTGGACCCATCCCGTCGAGTCCGACCCGTAAACCAAGACCCGGATCTCGTTCACCGTGGGCCGCGGTGTACACTTTTCACAACAGCCTTGAGATAACAATCACTGTAATGATTCAGATTTCACTCGAAAGTTTATACTTTTCTACGTCTTTAGAGGTTATATACGGTCATAAATAATAGTAATTATAATGTGTATTGAGACACGCTAAGCGCTAACAAACTCTTGGTGAACCAACGACTGCGACCGCTGAACTCATCGCGCTGAATTTTTTTAATCTGGTTTCTCACCAATTTGCCAATTGCAGATCAACGCAACCACCGCACGGATACAGCTCTTTTTTGGCTATATATAACAGCGATCTAAGCAGGTGGGTGTCGAATTGCTTCCTTTGTTCGATTGGTGAATGTTTGTTTTGATCTTCTTTGGGTGATTTGCGTTGTGGGTTTTGCGATTTATAGGAAATAAAGATGAACGAGAGTAAGGGTTTTCAGCTGGGAACCGTTGGAGCGCTGACATTGTCGGTGGTTTCGTCGGTTTCGATCGTGATCTGTAACAAAGCGCTCATGAGCTCGTTGCATTTCATATTTGGTGAGCTTGAAATCGTTTATTCGATGTTGTTCCGTGGAGTTCGTGAAAGTTACCTTCTTTATGATGATTTGTGGTTTATCCCTTATTAACATATGAATCTGTGACGTAGCATATTTGTTCTTTTCCTCCTGAGAATTTGACTAGCTGCTAGCCAATAACTCACCATGTGTTCGATTAAATGTTTCTGTATGATTACAAGCCTTGAGCTCGAGAAAAAGTTTTGTTTTTGGTTTGATGTTTGGTTTAATTTTGTTGACAATGGAAGCAAATCTCGTGTGATCTTTCCAAAAAGGAAATAATTGCAGTTAGACTTGAATTCTAACAATTTGTTATCATTGTATTTTGATTGTTTCGTTACGTAGCTACAACTCTCACAAGCTGGCATCTACTGGTTACTTTTTGCTCTCTTCACGTGGCCCTTTCGATGAAATTTTTCGAGCACAAGCCAATAGATTCACAAACGCGTATCGGGTTTGGTATTCTGAATGGGATTTCCATTGGACTGTTGAACCTGAGTTTGGGCTTCAACTCGGTTGGTTTCTATCAAGTAAGCAACAAACATCATCTACCGTTTTCTGCTTTGGTCATATATTCTATTAATTTAGATACTTACGTAAACATATGTTATGTTACCAGATGACAAAGCTTGCAATCATCCCTTGCACAGTAATGTTGGAGACCCTTTTCTTAAGCAAAAAGTTCAGGTAAGAATGTTCACGTTCATGTATTCGTACTTCTTGATTTCCTTAAAAGCAATTATTTGGATTGTGCACAAACGCTCATTGCGATAATTAACATGAACGGGCTTCTTGATTGGAGTTTTCTAGTGCTTTCCTTCTATCTCGAACACTTGAATTTTTTTGGTGATTGCAGTCAAAATATTAAGCTTTCCCTCACCGTTCTTCTCCTCGGTGTTGGTATTGCAACGATTACTGATCTGCAGCTGAATGCTCTTGGCTCTTTTCTTTCTCTCCTTGCTGTTGTCACCACGTGCGTTGCCCAAATCGTATCCTTTTCTCGGTATCTACATGCACTGTTTTTTTCATTTTCTCTATATTAGTATCCCTTGAAGAAAAGAGAAAAAAAAATGTGTTGCCCAAATTGCTCTTCTGCTTCGTAAAACCGCATTCTTGTTAGACCTTGACTAACCATGGCAGATGACCAACACAATCCAGAAGAAATATAAAATCTCTTCAACACAACTTCTGTACCAAACTTGTCTGTATCAAGCAACAACCTTGCTTGTCTCGGGCCCATTTCTCGATAAGCTTCTTACAAGCTTAAACGTATTCTCCTTTGATTACACACCGAAAGTCGTGGTAAGCCCAATAACTTCCTCACATGTTAAATCGTTTTTTCGTCATAAATCATGCAGCTGATGAATATTCCTTGTAAAATCGCAGGCTTTCATCGTCCTTTCGTGCCTGATCTCAATCTCGGTCAACTTCAGCACGTTCCTTGTAATAGGAAAGACATCCCCAGTAACCTATCAAGTTCTCGGGCACCTTAAAACGTGTCTGGTGCTTGCATTTGGCTATGTTTTGCTCCGTGATCCTTTTAGTTGGAGGAACATCCTCGGGATATTGGTTGCACTTGTAGGGATGCTTTTGTATTCGTATTACTGCGTTGTGGAGAATCAGAAAAAGGCTGATGAAGTGGCCCCATTGAATCAGGTACAGAAACTGCTTATCTTTTGCATAAAGACTTCATATTCATTCTCGTATAATAACCGAAAACTCTTTGCTTAAAAGGCGAAAGAAGCGGAATCGGACCCGCTATTACACGCGGAGAACGGGAATACAAAGTCGAATGATCTTCTTCCGGTCTCCAAAGGCACAGTGTGGGAATCGGACAAGGACTTGAGTGCTTGAAGTTGGTGGCTTAGAGATATACATAAAATACAGTAAACATTTTTTTTTTTTCACCACTAAGCTTAATTCCTATGGCCTTGCAAGTGGGATTTTGATGCGAAGGTGATAAATCATACGATGGATTAACTTGTGTTGAAGGAGTACTTCTGAATTTTTTTCGTATATTACATTGTAATGTAACAGTCTTAGTGAGCTTTGTTTGAATCGAATTTGTCAGTCATGGAAATAAGTACTTAGGTATAATATACTTCGTTTACTTCGAAATATCTCCGATCATAAATAAAAATAATTTGTGTGTATATTTTCCTATATTTAATCCGAAACCTCATTGACATATATCTATATAATATATATATGTATATATATCCGAGTAGACATGGGATTCCTTCAAACTCTCGTATCATCACTCACGAGCTCCTGTTGCCATCATACACACGAACGTCACATTATCATTTTCATAGAGAAAAAAAAATTTAAAAAAAAAATCACGCAGAAGGTGCAATAAAACGAAACAATTTTATTACATTTTATTCGTCATATATAAGTCTTACCGCACTAATCGCTGATATTATTAAAATGTCGACTAGGAGCGGAAACTGGTAATAACCCCTTTGGTAACATACTGAATATCACACCAACTTTTTTATCTTTTTCCATTTTCTTGATTTTGTGATCTGGTTTTGTTTCGCCATGGAAGACCCTTTTCTCCTGCTTGTTGTCATCTCTATTACGATCATGCATGGGCCGGGCCCGGGCTGACCCGAGATGATCATAAGTGAGCAGCAAAAGGAAGAAGAAGATGGTACACACACTCTGGAAAATATCGAGTTTTGCCATGAATTACGAGTTTAATAAAGGATTTGTATTTTTCGAGGAAATAAAATAAATAGAAGGTAGCCTATGGCTGTGTGAATATATATAATGGGGTTGCTAGAAAGTCAAAGTGATTGTCTGAATTGAAATTAAGGTCAAGGGAAATTATTTATTGCATGTTAAGAAAGTGTATTTGTGTTACATAGTTGGTGTTTTCAAACAGTTATATTTACGCAATATATTGTATTTATGAGATAAAATATTACAAGTGCATTGACCACCTATTCCATGATTCGATTTCATTTTCTTTCAACCAAAGTTATCCTCAATCTAAATTCATTGTAATTACATGCTCCGATTAAATTTCAATTGAATCGAATCTGAACAACATTGTCGAATATGAGACGAACTCAACTTCCAACACGATTAATTCTCCTAGGACCTCAATGTGAAAAAATATGTGCCTTTGACTATTTGGGATACGTCATTCTTTATTTTTTACAAGCACTCATGGTTTTGTCAATGCATATAGTTGAAATGACGGTATTGGGCCGATGAGATGGGCTTGAAAAAATTGAATTGGGCCCTTAACGAATTGGCCCTTTTTATCACACCATTAATAAAATAAAAGATTAATTGACAAATGACAATACTATTGAATGTTCCCCTCATTCGTCGACGAGGAGAAAAGCACAAATGTCGGTCTGCAAACTATAAACCCGTGGAGTTCTCCAAGATTAGACAGCCCACTCCACTTTAGTATCTCCGAAGACCAAATCTGCTGGCAATTTTTTATTTTATTGATATATTATTTATTTTTATTATTGTGTGTACTACGTATATGAATTCGTTGAATATCCCATAATACAGCTTATAAGTTACGACTACGAGTTAGAGAGATAGTAGACAAAGATTTACATATTATATAATAAAAAAAAGGATATTAATGGAGCCGAACATCCGAGGACAAAGAGGTCCATGTTCTAGTCACGTGGTAATGCTATTCATAAAACAACAAATAATGGAATGGAATACAAGCAACACTTGGCTCAAAGTTTAGTTATTTTGTCCCTTTTTATCTGTTTTTTTAATTCCAACAACTTATTGCTTTTTTTTTTTTATCTGGTTTTTAATTCCCACAACTTATTTTGTCTTACGTTTTTTCTGCTCGTTATTTTCAATTTCACATTTCTTTACCGTTAACGGTTTCATCTAACTCTTTCCTCCCAACGAGTGTATGAAAAACACAACGTGGGTTTGCGGTGTTCATCGACATAAATCGAAGGGCACCCATTTTCCTTCCCTTCGTCTTAGGTAAAAGGCTCCTTCTTTATTACTTCGCTCTATGAAGTGTCCCTCTTTACGTAGTTTAATATTATTGCCGCTCCTTAAAAGCTGGTAGGAATTCGTCACGTCAGTTAAATTTTTGCATTAAAATAATATCCCAACAGTTAACTGCATCCTTTTCTTTTTTTTTTTTTTAAACAAAGAACGATTATTTAAGTAGCATGTCGGGCTCTCACTCACTAGTCACTACTGTGTGCGCAATTGATGGTCCTTAAAGTAGCCTTTATTCTCGTGGGGCATAAACGCAGAAACAAGTTGGTGCAAATGGTCTCGTAATACAAAATACAAAATACAACCCCCTTTGTTGAATCATGTGATTTTGGTTCTATCTCCTCACACTTTGTACATTCTCTCCTTTTTTTTCCATCATATTTTTTCTTCTCCTCCAATTTTTTCATGCTTATTTCCTCCCTGCATTCATTGCTATGGTCTTCACCTAGATTTTTCTTCTTGGTGTTTCATTTCTTCAATTCACTTGAATGTCATAATCTTTAGCTCTCGATTTCGATAGACTGTGACGTCACGAGTCGCAATTCGAAGACCCTTTTCCTCTCTCTTATCCTTTGCCCTCACGCAAACGGGTGTCGTCACTCACTAATGCCTAAAAATGTCAGTGCGTCGTGGTTCTAAGTGAGAAGTAGGCAAATGTTTGGTCGTATTCATCAGTTTCTGGTAGGAAACCGAGTCGGTTATTAAAGTTCTCGTCTTTCTCATCAATTGATCGTCGATTCATGGATCTCGAGTACGGAAAATGCTGGAACACGGGCAAGGTTAGTTTCATTTCGTCCTCATCCTCATCCAAATACTAAGATTCGTCGATTGCTGAGGTTTTAAAAAAACGTCGTCTTTTTTCTGGGCTTCTTCTGCGTTGTAAAGGATTCGTGGAGAACAACGCTGCTGTTGGCTTACCAGAGCCTCGGCGTAGTGTACGGCGACCTCAGCATCTCCCCTTTGTACGTCTACAAGAGCACCTTCGCCGAAGACATTCACCACTCGGAGACCAACGAGGAGATCTACGGCGTCCTCTCCTTCGTTTTCTGGACTCTGACTCTCGTCCCCCTCTTCAAGTACGTCTTCATCGTCCTCAGAGCCGACGACAACGGAGAAGGTGAGAAATCTTCTAACAATTCGAATTTTTTAAATTCAAACCCAGCAGAGAAATTGGACATGAATTTTGTTTCAATTCAGGCGGCACTTTTGCTCTGTACTCGCTGATATGCCGACACGCCAAGGTGGGGCTCCTCCCTAACCGGCAAGCGGCGGACGAGTCTCTCTCCACCTACAAATTAGAGCAGCCGCCGGACGAGAAATACAGCTCGAGGGTGAAGCTTTTTCTCGAGAAGCACAAGTCATTACACGTCGCTTTGCTGCTCCTCGTTCTCATCGGCACTTGCATGGTCATCGGCGATGGATTGCTCACTCCTGCAATTTCTGGTATTGCTTTTAATTTTGTGTTAGAAATTGAGGATTTCATTCTAAATTTTGTTATTAATTGAGACTTAGAGCTTTAATTAAGCCACGTGGGACAACACCCACTCTTTTTAATCTCAACAGTTGCTAAATTGGTTTAAGGACAAAAATCCTTAATTTTCGACATCTTGCAGTGTTTTCTGCTGTTTCGGGCCTCGAGCTGTCGATGTCCAAAGAGCACCACCAGTGTAAGCCTTTTTTTTGTTCCCGAATCATCACGTTACGAAGCGTGTGATGATTTTGTTTGTAATAAATGGTGGCATTTATGGGCCTTGCAGATGCGATGGTGCCGATAACTTGCTTCATATTAGTGTGCCTTTTTGCTCTGCAACACTACGGCACCCACCGCGTCGGTTTCTTCTTCGCACCGATCGTTCTTACATGGCTACTCTGCATAAGCGGGCTCGGGCTTTACAACATCTTCCACTGGAATCCCGAGGTGTACCAAGCGCTTTCGCCCGTGTACATGTTCAGGTTCTTGAAGAAGACTAGGAAAAGCGGTTGGATGTCTCTCGGCGGGATTCTCTTGTGCATCACAGGTTCGATTCTATCACGTGTTTGCAATTATATAGTGACTTTAAGGCTGCGTTTGGTATGCAGAATTCAGTAAGAAAAGTGTAGAGGTACAATGGTTGAAGCGTGAAGTGCAGTTGTTTGATGCGCTAACTTAGTTTTCAATCTTGCTGTCCACACACGAATCGTATGCTTGCTGACGATTCGATTTTCTTCTTATAGGATCGGAGGCAATGTTCGCCGATCTCGGCCATTTTTCGTATCGGGCGATTCAGGTTTCTGGGCCCAAGTTATTACGGTCGAAAGTTATTCGGTTTTTTGGCTGCTTAAGACAACCTTAATAATATGTTTTTTCTATGTGCAGATAGCTTTCACCTTCTTGGTATACCCTGCTCTGATATTGGCTTACATGGGCCAAGCGGCTTACCTATCGAAACACCACCACACGATTCACAAGATCGGTTTCTACGTCTCCGTCCCAGGTTTTGTACCAAAAAAAAAAACTATCCGTTCCCGTTGAGATCGAAGCCTTAAAGACCGAATTTTTATTTGTATTTTTTAAATTTTGGCGGGTGGATAATGCAGCGACGGTGAGGTGGCCGGTGCTGGTTGTGGCGATACTGGCGTCGGTGGTGGGGAGTCAGGCGATCATCAGCGGGACGTTCTCAATAATAAACCAGAGCCAGTCGCTCGGCTGCTTCCCGAGGGTTAAGGTGGTCCACACCTCGGAGAAGATACACGGACAGATTTACATACCCGAGATCAACTGGATCCTCATGGTCCTCTGCATCGCCGTCACCATCGGGTTTCGAGACATCAAGCACATGGGAAACGCATCCGGTGAGTCGTCAATTGACCAAGCTTTAAGTGGCATTTACAACTGTAGCATCCATTTAAAAAAAATTAAAAAAATTGCGCGTTTAAGCCTAGATAAGAAAAAGACCCAGCTTAGGTAGGTGCAAGGGGCGCGTTGGCAGTAAAAGTATATAAAATTAAAATATGAGCTCCCATTCCGTTCAAGCTTAAGCTTTCAGGTGGCAGTGGTCATTTAAGAAAATTCCACGTTTGAGGCTAATAAGAAAAAAGAAATATTGACGCTAGGGGACGTTTTAGAATAGAAATATATAAAATTAAAATCTGATATGTTGTCGTGTAGTCAAGCTTAACCTTTCATGTGGAGTGATCGTTTAACAATTAGTCATCCCATTATATTACAATCTCTTACGGCACCACATCGACTTTGCAGGTTTGGCGGTAATGGCGGTGATGGTAGTGACGACGTGCCTCACGTCCCTGGTGATCATCCTGTGCTGGCACAAACACCCCCTCGTCGCCCTCTCCTTCCTCCTCTTCTTTGGGTCCATCGAGCTCCTCTACCTCTCGGCCTCCCTCATCAAGTTCCTCGAGGGCGCGTGGCTCCCGATCCTCCTCTCGCTCTTCCTCGTCACCGTCATGTTCGTGTGGCACTACGCCACCGTTAAGAAGTACGAGTATGACCTCCACAACAAGGTCTCCCTCGAGTGGCTCCTCGCCCTCGGCCCGAGCCTCGGCATCGCCCGCGTCCCCGGCATCGGCCTCGTCTTCACCGACCTCACCTCCGGCGTCCCCGCCAACTTCTCCCGGTTCGTCACCAACCTCCCCGCCTTCCACCGCGTCCTCGTCTTCGTCTGCGTCAAGTCCGTCCCCGTCCCCTACGTCCCCCGGGCCGAGAGGTACCTCGTGGGCCGCGTCGGCCCCGCGAACCACCGCTCCTACCGGTGCATCGTCCGCTATGGGTACCGCGACGTCCACCGCGACGTCGACTCGTTCGAGTCCGAACTCGTCGCCAAGCTCGCCGACTTCATCAAGTACGACTGGTGCAGCAGCAACAACAACAACAACAGCAACAGTAATTCTCCGTCAGGGGAGCAGAGGCTGGCGGTGATAGGGACGGTGCCGTTGACCTCCTTCGAATTTGACTTTGACTTCGAGGGGGATACGGTGCGGTTGGAGAGCGTGTCGGTGGGGATTCGATCGGTGGAGAGCTTGGGGAACGATGCGATTGAAATGGAGCCCGCGGAGCGGAGACGGGTTAGGTTTTCCATCGACGGTGGAGATGATGCGATCATGAACGGGCTGAGGGAGGAGATGCACGACCTGTACGAGGCGAGGCAGGCGGGGACCGCGTTCATCGTGGGGCACTCGCACGTGAGGGCGAAGGGGGGCTCGTCGTGCCTGAAGAGGCTGGCGATCAACGTCGGGTATAATTTCTTGAGGAAGAACTGCAGGGGCGCTGACGTGGCCTTGAAGGTGCCTCCGGCGTCTCTGTTGGAGGTGGGGATGGTTTACGTTGTGTGAGGGAAAATGTGGAGTTGTGGATTTGTTTTTCTTGTAAAGGTAAAGAGTACGCGAGTTAGTTGCATTTGTGTAAAGCTAAAGATTCGATCAAATTGTCTGAAAATTAACTTATCATGCTATAAAGAGGAAAGAAATATAGCACTAGGGATCATAAAACAATTTCCTATATGTTCTTTAACATAGGGTGACATTGACCATTGACTTTATTACATTAATCAATGTTGCGGGAGTTTCTAACCTTGTGTAAAGGAGACGATGAATGATGAGAAAATAAACGAGACCAACGACTTGCGTGGTTGACTCGAAAAAATGGGCTACGTCGCCCAGCAATTTGGGAACGGTAAGTTTAAAAATTACGGTGTATTCAAATTGCTTTACTTTGATATTTACTGACCTAAAATTGTAATACTTTAGTTTAAGTTTTCTCAAATTGGTTCGATTTTGAAACTTCTTTTTTCGGCCCCGTAGTATCCCCATTTAACATGCTTATTTGCTAGCCTCTAAATACCAGCGTGGACTTGCGTCACACACTTCAATAGTGGAACTAATCATCGGGCCAGATTTTGACTTATTACCCTAAATTTACAACTACTTAATTTGGTAGTTCTTGTAAAGCCACCAAAACAATAATTGAGCCGCAGGATAAAACGAATGCTGAAAATTTCATGTTTTCTTTTTCTTCTTCTTCGCTATGCCTCGAAAACCACTTTTCATAATTGGGATTAAACCGACTATTTTACCATATGGTGAAATAAACACCCGAAAAAATCGATTGGGATTCCCTGTTCCCGTTTCGGTGTGCCAGTCCGTCTTCCACATAGAAAAACGCATTCTACCTTCCCCGACAAGTGTTGAAACACCCGTAAATATCATAACATCTATTAATATCAATATACGTAGTGTTTAAACACAAAAAAAATCAATATAATCTTGATGAGTATGAAACTGAAAAATATATAATATTGTTTTGTTGTGTTTAAACACTTCATATATTGATATTAATGAGTGTTATGATATTTACGGATGTTTCAACACTTGTCGGGGAAGGTGTAATGCGTTTTTCTATGTGGAACACGGACGGGCACATCGAAACGGGAACAGGGAATCCCAACCGTGAAAAAATTAATCTGAAAATTCATAAGCCCGATTCAAAGTAAATACTCACAATCCAATACAAGTAGGAATCTTAAAATTTCCTGATCATATAATATGAACAAAAATGTCGCTATTTATAGGAAACATTAAGACGAGACTTGTTGCTGCTAATAAACATTCGTCCCATTGAAAAGACTCTTGCAGCTGTTCGTCTTTATATGTCGAAAGCTGTATATACGTCGTGCAAGTGACGAGAATACGAATGAAGCGTTATGGAAATTCATTGTAATCTTGTAATCATGAAGCGGCACACATGTGAATATATATAGATATATATAGTTGTCTTTAAAAGTATCGAGCCAGTATTTTACGATACAAAGTCTTATAACTAATGCAGTACTCTTACGCAACTTGAAAACATGCAAATCACTTTAATCAGCGTGGCGTTGTGGATAATGCATGTTTTATTATATAACGATTTTTCCATGAAAGAATATTTTTTTTTCTTGGAATTTGATTTTAGGAGAAATAGTGTCGCACGTGTAGAAAGAGAAGGGAGAAAGCGAGAAGACAAAAGATGACGGCTGTTTCTGAGAGTGAAGCTCCAAATATCCCGTGAGGAGGCTTTGGAGCCATCTATAAATTTTTTTTCCATGATTTAATACATCAATATACAAAAAGATACAACAGTCCATATATCGATTTTTGATATAACATCACAGCCCATGCGCGCTTACAATGTATGCATAATATTAATCAAATAATGTCATTATCTGCAACACCAAATAAGGTGACATTTTTCGTAAATCAGCTATCGGTATTTTATGCATCTTATATTATTAAATGAATCTGATATTTATGAGAGGGAAACGGACAAAAAGAGGTGATGTTGATCTGCGTAGGCTACAAAACCCTTTTTAAAGGGCTCTTCGGTACACATAATTGTAAGAAAGAAATAAAAGGCGTTTTCTTGAAGTTTTTTCAAGAGCATCATCAATGGCTTCAAGAGAACACAAAACCGAAGATCATATGCGCCCCAAGTTTCAGCTTCTTCGTTCGGTTACAAAGTCTCATGCAGTACGTAATTGGCATCCCTATATATATATATATATATATATATATATATATATATATATGTATTGCTGATGCATATGAGGTTATTACAAGTTATATATCTGATTACTTGTGTCTGAAATTAATTAGCAGACCAATGATGCATCAGTTGTAATAGATGCTTCCAATTACATCAGAAAGTTGAAAAAGAAAGTAGAAAAGCTCAACCAGGAAATGGTTGCGCAAGAGCAGAGCAGCTCCTCATTCCCTGTAACATGTTCTTCCATAACTATTACACTAATTCTTTAATCTTTTATGTAATAATTCAATGTATTCTCCTAAAAATTATATGCAGAAAGTAACTGTAAAATCTCTGGAAAAGGGTTTTGTGGTGAATGTCCATTCGGGAAGAAGCTGCCCGGGATTACTAGTTTTATTACTGGAAGTATTTGAGGAGCTTGGATTGCATGTTCTTCAAGCTAGGGTTTCTTGTGCAGACAGTTTCCACGTACAAGCCATTGGAGGACAAGAAGAACCCGTGAGCAAATATTTTATATGGATATTCATAGTTATCGATGATCACATCATTTGTAATAAAATTTTTGAACACAGAACGAAGAAGTCAATGCCCAACTGATAAAGCGAGCGATCTCAAATGCTATCAAGAACTGGAGGGAAAAGTAATAATGAAGATCCCATGATAGCATAATGTTGTTGACGTCGTCGGGTTCTTTTTCTTTCTATTATCTCAGGCTCACAAGGTTTTGTCTGAATTTTTTATTTTTCTTTCTCAATTGTCGTGAAGCGTTGCCATAACGCGAGAGATCTTGATATTGACTCGGGGAACCCGAAAATATCTTTTGGAGATTCGAAGTATGTAGTTATTCCATTGCAATTGATATTAATTGAATTTGAATTTAATATACTCTCATATAATTTATTCTTTATATAAGAAATGATTGAAGTACGAAATAAGAAGTTTCAAGTCCGAGATTCATTGGCCCGAATCGCCATGACTGGTGGATGTAATATTTCATTATGGAGATTACAGTTTCAAATCCTCTAGAGACCTTGATTTCATTGTGGTCAAAGAGTATGATATTCTTGGCCTCAGGAAATTAATCTCACACGATGGAGCATGTGATGTGCAAGTCCATTGCTAGTCCAGTAGGGATTAAATAAAAAAAGTTCGAGATTATTGATAATATCTTCTTGCATGAAAAAAAAAATATCTTTTATTGGTTTTCTTTTTTTTTTTCTGAAAAATAGAAAAAAACAAGCCCAAACAGTTGAAACCCAAACTTAGTTGGCCCAAGCGATTGAGCCTCGACAGGTAGCCCAAATGTCAATCTCAAATTGATGATAGTCAAAGTCAACGAAGCCACGGGGGCTAATTCTTCTATAGCCACACCCAAATTCAATCAATCCAATCCGTGAATGTTTTCTCTCTCTCCCTTTAAAACCCAGCAATTATAATATAATACATCACCATCTCCATTTCTTTTGATCTAAGCTAACGAATAAAAGTATCCTTCGAAAAGGGTCAATAAGGAAAATGGGTGACCACATCGCGAGAGGCGAGGATTTCGAGAAGAAAGCTGAGAAGAAATTAAGCGGATGGGGATTGTTCGGCTCCAAACACGAAGATGCAGCTGATTTATTCGAGAAGGCTGCTAATTCCTTCAAGCTGGCTAAATCATGTAATTTTGCCAATTTCAATCGACTAATTGCATTTTTATCCTCTGTTTGTTGTTGTTTTTTTGCTACTATGTCTAGCTAGATCGATTAAATTGGTTATTTGGTTTTCGATGTTACTTCTAGATATTCGTGAAGAACAAAAACATTCGATTATCTGGTGAGAGTTATCGATGATCATATTCGATGATGACGTGTTGAGATCTGGATGTTTTATAGAAACAAGTCATTGCTTTTTGTATGGACTCGAGCTTGTGTGCAACAAGAGCCTTTTTCCTTATCATGCGGAACGCTTTCCGTGCTTGTCATTTGAATTCATGGGTCTCAATTTTATCTTTGGCTGCCTAAGTATTCTATATTTTTGCTTCAATCGAATTGGTCCCCTCTGACCTTGCAATTGAAGCATCATTTGCCTTTCTGAGAACATCAGCTTAATGCTCAAATTGGAATCTGAATCTGTGTTTGGTAATTTTGTAGCTTTTTTATGGTGACTTTGATTGGATGGCCTTCACTATTTGATAAACGTTAAAGCTGTTCATCGGCATAATGGTTTGATCATTATTATTTTTATCAGGGGATCAAGCTGGGGCAGTATATGTGAAGTTGGCCAACTGTCACCTCAAGGTGAGTTTTTAGTTTGCAACAGTTGCTTCAACAGAGCTCAGTTGTGCTTATTTTGGCGGTTGACACCTTATGTGCCTTCAATATTACTATGCAGATGGACAGCAAGCATGAAGCCGCGAATGCATTTGCTGATGCTGCTCATTGCTACAAAAAGACTAACACGAAAGGTGTGGGTGGGATTTTTTTTGGGTGATCATTTGGTTCGTCTCAAATTTTTATTTGGTACTTGTGGGTGCATGAATTGCACGGAGGTTGAAGTTACGGTCCTTCTCAAAGGAGATTTGAGATTACCACATTTGCTTAGTGTTTCCTTTTCAATTTTCTTATTTTGTTTGGTGGGATCCTCCAAAAGTGATTTGTCTGGTTTCATCTTAATGAAGCTGTTGCTTTTCTATGTCAAAACGGTTCGAAATTTGTCTAGAAACTTTTTGTTTTCTGTTCTGATGATTACTCTGCGAGCTGCACCATTTTAATTTATTTTTTTTTTTCAGAGGCTATATCATGTCTAGAGCAATCCGTAAATATGTTCCTGGAAATTGGAAGGCTTAATATGTCTGCCAGATATTACAAGGTAAATTTTCCTGGAACGTTGCTGCTGCCTATCGGTGAATGATAAAAGAAAATTCTTACTGAACTCTTTTTTTCTGTAGGAAATAGCAGAGTTGTACGAGCAAGAACAAAACTTGGATCAGGCTATTGTTTTCTATGAGAGAGCTGCTGACCTCTTCCAAAGCGAAGAAGTAACAACATCTGCAAATCAATGCAGGCAAAAAGTTGCACAGTTTGCTGCACAATTGGAACAGTTGAGTTTCAATATTTTTTTTATTGCGTAGGCTCTAATTTTCTCCTATCTTTTGTCCCATTCACGGGTTCACAATTTTCACAGATACCCGAAGGCTATCGAGATTTATGAAGACATCGCTCGACAATCCCTCAACAATAACTTGTTGAAGTACGGAGTGAAAGGCCACCTACTTAATGCTGGTATTTGTGAGCTTTGTAAGGGTGATGTTGTTGCAATCACCAATGCTTTAGAGCGATACCAGGTACTTATTTCTATTTTACTAAGTAATAAGTCCACATTTTCTCTAATGAATATCAATAAACTATACAAGGTTACAATTTTTTTTTTCCAATCTTAAATCACTGTAGGAATTGGATCCTACATTTTCTGGAACCCGTGAATGCAAACTGCTGAGGGTATGCATTTTACCTTGCACTAGTTTCTTTCTTATTCCATAAGTTTGCATTTATTGACTTTTTGTTTTTACATCATGTTTATTGTTTCTTTGCTTTATACATGCATAAAAATCTGTCTATAACAGGATGTGGCTACTGCAATTGATGAGGAAGACGTTGCTAAGTTCACCGATGCTGTCAAAGAGTACGATAGCATGACCCAGCTGGTAAATCAACTTCCATGTATCATCGTATCCCTTCTCTTAAATATTTTGTCATCTCCACTTTTACTTAATAATATTTTGGACATTATATTCTTAGGATGCTTGGAAGACCACACTTCTTCTGAGAGCAAAGGAGGCATTAAAAGCGAAGGAGCTCGAAGACGATGATCTTACCTAAGTTTGATGCGATTTCGGTAATGGATTCTATATTTCTATAAATTGGCTTTGTTCTTTGTGGTTTTTGCCTCCTTGTTATGATTTATGCGCTCTCTAATGTTCACGGTATATCTATGTAAGAGAAGCCATGAGAACTCTTTACATGTGTGTGGACATAATGTGATTGTGTTGCATTATGTGTGATTTCTGTGTGACTATATTTCTTGTATCTTCTTGATTGTTGCTTTGTTCTGGTTTCCATTTTAGAAAGGCAAAATATTTTCATTTTCTTGCTTTCAAGTTTCAATTTTTAATGATTATTTTTTCTTGGAATTAATACATCAACTGTTTGATAAAATCACACTTGACTAAAAACTTTTTAAATATTGATATCTTTTGTGAATTTAGAGATAAAAGCTATCCGATATTACCCGAAATTAACACTTGATGAGTCGCAATTCAAGAATATTGAACGAAAAGGAAAGCCCACTTCGTGACAAGGACGTAACGTAAAGCACGATGGAACAAAAATCTATTATTGCCGCAAAGGAAATCTCAAACTAAAAGGCACGTTCATTTAAAAAGATTATTATTTATCATCACAACACAAATTTAACAAAACAAACAAGAAAAAACACAAAAATAAAACTAAGCCCATAAAATGCAAGAAAATTCCTATTCTTACCTTAAAACTCATTACTCTAATCACCTCGGACCAAAACAAAAGGCTAAGCTAGAACTCCCTAGGATCAACAAAAATGGACAGACCCGGCGGCGAATTGGTCCAGTCACCGACGGGCCCGGGCCCGTCTCTGTTGTCCTCCTCCCCTAACCTCTTAATGCACCATAAATCCTCGGCGCACGATATGCTCTTCCAATGCGGAATCCCTAACCTGAGCGGCTCCTGGCTAGCCACCTCAGTCACCACCACACCGCACCCACGCTCCTTCGCCATGTTATGGGCCAGCCCACACAACTCCTTCACGTACTTCACCTTCTTGGCCCCATCGCCGCCGAGGCCGTACAAGAAATGAAACCCAAAGGACCTGAAAACCGCCGGCACAGACGGCAGGCTCAGCCACGGAAGAGCCCTGTCCGCCAACCTCGTACACTTCGCCAGGACCCTACGCGCCCGCGACGCGCCTCGCACTTCGAGCCTGTACACGTCCACGCAGTTCCACACGCTCATCACGGCCCACGACTCCGGCGGGTCGGCCAGGAACTGGCTCGCACCGGGCCACGTCGTCCCCTTGGGCACGGCCAAGAAAGTACCGAGGTTGAGCTTGTTGGTGAGGATCGAGTCGACGTCGCGGGGGAAGAACTCGACGGTGGAGAAACGGTGGCGGTAGAGGGCAGCGGCGTCCGTAGGTTCGAGCTTGATGATGGCGACCCGCTTGCTGAGTCCGACCCGGTGTCCAAATACGGGTCGGACAAGGATGGATGGCGTACGGAACTTGTAGTATCCGCATTTTTTAGTGAAGAGGTTTATCGATGCGTGGTTGTCGTTTTCTGTGGCCATGTAGGAGTAGTTGGCTCCGTTCTGTCGGAACCATTCTTCTAATTCGCGCACTAGCTTTAACCCTATTCCCATTCTCCTGTTTGAAGATAATTATTTTTTAGACAAACAAATCTTTTTTTAAAATAGGAAAGAAATAAATAGCGCCTTCTCTTTCGCATATATACATAATACATTGCAGCGTATTCGTAGAAAAAGAAAAGGGGGTAAAAAGATGTAATAAATAGGTGGTCTACCCAAAGAGTTTCTTACATGAGAAAGAATCCATTTGAGGAAATTAACTATGTACACAAAACATGACAAAAAGGAAAAGGCAACGAGACTGCGACGTTTGTTCGGCTCAAGAATGAAAATTTTCGCAACCCCACCACGTAAATTAATTTTTTTTATTAAGAAAAAAAAAATTAGATTTTAAAGATTTTATTGGTTTTTCATTACTTAATTACCTGTGTGAAGGAGAGACGCGTAGGCCCAAGATGTAAGCAAGTTTAGTGCAGACAGGTTGAAGTTGAATTTGCTTGGTTGAGATATTATTGCAATTTGTAGAGTCATTTGTTGTTCCGCACGTAACGGTCTTGATGCAGCCCCTTATCATCCCCACTATTTCCCTCCTCTCTTTGTCCTCTTCGCTGCCCAAAATCACCATTTCAGCAACCTGCAAATGCAATAAAAAAAAATTAATAAATTGCTCAAAATGATTATTGATTATTTATAATAAATAAATAATATGTAATTACTCACGAGCATGAGATAAGCGGGTGAATTTCGGACACGGCATATGGGATCTCCCAAGAGGTCTGTGTACAAAGACATTTTACCGCTCGGACCAACTTCACATCGCTTCTCGACTTCTTCAGCCGCTACACAATCTTTCTTTACATCGTATTCTCTAACGATAACAACCGCAACAATACCCTCTTCGATCACCATTTCTTGTACTATTTTTAGTACTACGTGTGTGTGTTTCTTTAAGATTGATGGGTGATGAAAAAAAAACTCTAGTCGGCGTTATATAAAGAAAGACAAGCAGGTCCTACGATACGAAGTTTGTTACAGAAGTTAAATAAAAAGTTATGGGAAAGAAAGGGCTAGTAAATTTAAATAAAAAGATTATCGTAGGAATTCAGATGATCATCGATGTGCTCGAGGAGGAAAGTGAGGATATAAAGGCGTAAGCGGCCGTTCTATATGGGCTAAGATGAATTTCATCGTCATCATCATCATCATCATCATCGCATTTAATGTGTTTTTTGTCACTCTTTTGTTGGCTTGTGGTGATTTATGTCATCGGTGTGTGGCCTTTTTATACTTGAAGACGTGGTTAGCTAAGCCGTAATAATAATGGCAAGGAAAGAATAATGTTATTGCGATGGAAGCCGAAGATTGTAATATCTAATATGGAAATGATAATAATATTGTTCTACGCGTGTCCGATATATATTGTGATGGATAAATATTCTCTGTTACATAGTATTTGGCTAATTTTATTTTTGAGAAAATAACATGGGCAAGATAAGTCGATATATATTCGTCGTACATGTGTCCTCATTCGGCTCCTAAGGCTGTTTCGTTGCCATTCCCATTATAATGGACGAGAAATAGAGGATAAACATTTTATCAGAAATAATAATTGCCCTATTTTCATAAATACTATTTACTGTATTAATCATTACATAAAATAGTGGGAAGAAGAATTGGCGGCTATGGCTGCGTATGTTAGCTATAACTTTTTCTCTTTCCTTATAAATTAATTATTTAGGCTATAAATAAAGAAACCATAATATAACGTTCCACTCATTTATTTCGTAAAATGATTGTACCGCCATGTCTTACCTCTTAAGCTCTCAACGTATTTGAAGGGAAAAAATATATTAGATGTTTGACATTGACTATACTATTTTCACTGATAAATTTACGTAATTTTCGCAACCATCCACTTTTATTTTATTTTATTAACTTTATAAAATTGAAAAATATAAGATTACAGGTGTCGGCTGTCCCGACAGTGTGAGCCCACCTATGTGTAAGTGAATGTATAAAGTGAATAATCATTTAATTTACTGACAATGGCGTTTGGAGTCACTTCTTAAGCACTGATGATAACTATCGCCATCGCCACCATCTCTACATGAAGAAGTGGACGGCCACGATTCGCTCTGTCCGACGGTATAGATTTTCCATATCTCAAACTGCAATTTTTGGCTGCCGACCATTCTTTGAGCTCATTGAAAAAAAAAACATACTTTTAGCTCGGTTAATCATAATTAAAAATGATATATAAAAAGGATTAACCGCTTTTATTTTTTAAACCCAAATCAACTGCGATATAATTAAAAACAAAATGGACAAAATAGATTTAATAATATCAAATGGTTCATGCATGACGTTGAAACAAGAAAGCCCCACGATGAATAATGGGTCTCTTCGAACCATTTTAGTCGAAGCATTAGGCTTTAATCATTTAATATTTTTCACAATGATTGGATATTTTTAGGAAGTGGGAATGCCATCATCATTATTATTTAACGTTTTTCTTAATTAAATATTTTATCATATCTTATTTGTCGTTTGAGTTCGTAGATTCATTCACTTGAATGAGTGCGAGCGGTGACAAGAAACTGATAGATTTTCTATTATTTTTTGCTGTCTCCGTATCTTTTTTTTTCAATCCAAGGAATTCACATTCAACTTAACTATGAGTTTCCGCCGCATATTTAATGAGAAAAAATCTTACTGTCATCTGTCAATGTCTTAAATCTCCATTCAGTCCAGTAACAACAGTCAAATAAAGGTCTGTCGACAGCAGGATTCGAACAGTCGAACTTGATACCTTGTTAAATCAAAGGTTCCATCTTAAAATCGAGGAGCCTTTTGATTTTTTATATATTGAATCGAGTATAGTTAATTTCTTGATATGGGACAAATAATCGCAAACATACCCTCTCATTTGTGACACGATGCAAAACCTATCACATGGACATATTAAATCGAATAGCAATGAGTGAAAAAAGTGTGGTAACACGCTCATCGAACTCACTCTGGTGAAATGAGGGTTTCATCCCAAAACTATTTAGTGATAAAATGATATGTCTCCCTTTATATTTAGAGTCAAATGAAGTTATTTCCGCAGTGGGGAATAAATAATCTCAATAGATCTCCATAATGAAAGTCACGATTCCAACTTATAGGTCATCGGCTAAATTTATCTATTATTCAGTTAATAAATAATTGGGCTCATGAATTGCAGTTTTTGTGATACAATGACTCATATTAGCAAATGCTCATTCCTATGCCAAAAAGGAAAGAGAGCGACATGAACATATAGTTGGAGACTGCATATTAGATAAAAAGTATGATTTATCTATTGACCTAAATCATACATGTTCTCGACAGCGATATTATAGCAACATATGTAGATAAGTATTAATATCATCGATCGTGTGTTGGTGGATTTCTTTGTCCGTAGTTACGAGTTCGTCGTCTGTCATGATTTTGTCTACACACTTTTACGATATATTAAGGGTTTTTAAATATTGAGAATAACAGTTCCCATTTTCTCCAATGGTTAATGTTGGAAGCACCTATGTATTGCCGTTTGGATGTAATTATTAAAAATAAATGATGATAATTGTGCAAAATCGTTAGCACCAGGGTGGTCCCAACATGTCTTTTTTTAATTTCATAATCACGCCATTAATGTAGTTACGTTGTTCCCATTAGATACTATACCAAGACAATAATTTTAATTAGTACACAAATTGGGATTACTTTAATAATAATTCAAGAAATAACAGTTTAACATAACATATATACAGGTAAGAACTAGACAAAGGCCTCGGTATTATAATGGGCAGGAACGAGCTTGTTCCCTTTTACATGTCTACATACATGTAATGATCCGTACAACGGAATCGTATTCGAATGAGAGATAAACACGAAGCACAATGACATTTTAGTGTGTAGGCCCTCTCCCAAACACAAAACCCTCACATTATGCATTATTATTATGTCGTTTGCTTTTTTTATTTATTTATTTAATTGCCGATGTGTTAGACCCTAATAATCATCGGACTCAAGAAAACAGATCTCAAAGTCAACGAAGATCTTTCGACTGACATAAAAATCTAACTAAGATCCTAATTTCGGTTAAGGAAGGTATCTTAACTCATGACGTTGGAAGACGAAGTTTGAACTATGGCTGGCGTGGCTCGAGGAATAATATATAAACATATGATAAATGTAAGATCATAAGGAGACATAATTATAATATATATATATATATATATATATTATTTGATTACTCATCATCGGGTTGGGGCAATTCTCCACCAAGTTGCTCTGCTCTGCCAAACGAATAATTCAAATCTAACCCGGCAAAAACTGAATACAAATCTGCTCACAGACACTCTCAGGAGATTAGAAAATTGACTACACTTGCATGAGACTTGTTTTCTTTCGTTCTACGTGTTCTTTTAGGGTCTACGATCATATAATTGGGACCTTAAAATTTCACCATATTGTACAAAGAGACATATAGTTTATATACACGTAGATACATTTATAGGCCCCAGCCTAACAGCTATTGAACAATTATTATTTATCTTTTACAAAGATTCGTTTTGTATACCATAGGAGACGGCTCAGGAGCTGTCATTTCATATATTTCTCCATTTTTCATGTTTTTTTATTTGCTTTTTTTGGTTAATTTGGAATTATTTTCATGCATGTAGACCATGTGAGCGACACTATAGTGAGGTCCTCGTTCGAACGAATCCCTATTATTGAGCACCATGTCTTGGAGCTGTCTGTAAATAATCATCCGTATAAAAATGAATAATGCCTTGAAATGACAATACATAGTCATATTATCATCTTTTATAATTGCATGATGTACGTACCTTGTCGATAGATTTTTAATAATATTATTACAGGATTCGAAGAACACATTACAGGGCTCGTCGGTCAATTCTTGCATGCAGCAGAAACGGAAAAATCGAGATATTACAGCTAATGAGGAGATGAACTTGGGTATGCTTATCTCTTTTATTTAAATCGGGATCTTTCATTGGGTAATGCATGCAAGCTGACAAGATGTATATATTAACAAGCTATTATAGACAAATAATTAGTTAATAATAAAATTAATTACTAACACGGGCATTATTGTACGTAATGTGTCTCTTTAGGGTTTCCTAAGCCACTTTGAAGTACACCTAATACAACAAGGTCCTCTCTACTTATAGCCTAGCTTGCTGATAATTAAATGATAATCTAATTAATTAACCACTTTTTAAGGGGGGTAAGTAATTACATGTGCCACATGTCTATGGTTGGTTCATATGACACAATGCTGGTTAAAATGTGGCACTTTTTTTCTTGGATTGTGAAGTCGTTGCTTGTAATTAGTGTTTTCTTGAACTGATGAATAATTGAGAGAGAACATGTCGGAGTCATATGCTTAAATCTTCTTACAATAGTCGTGTTTTAAGATTATACGTTTGTTGAAATTCTAACAATGGAAGGAAGCTGCAGAAAATATATCTACCGGAAACTATAGAAGCAAAACTATACATTCCATGCACTTAACACACACATATATAATATATATATATATATATATATATATATAAATATATTGTTAATGTTGAAGACATCAACATTGATAATGTTGGGACAACATTCCAATCAACATTGTTGTCTGAGAATGTGTCCGACTTCTGTTTTATCTTTCATGCCCAAAATATGTTTTAATAGATAACGTGGTTTTTATTAGTGTCATGCAGGTCATGGATAAGGATGGAATGATTTAAAACGTGTGGATTGCGTGTGGATAAGGTGGAGCGAAATTAGGAGTGGAAGCATACTAAAAATAGGAAGATTGGTGCTCAAGTCAAGACCAAGTCATTTTGAGCTGATCTGAATTAACTCTCAACGGTCTCACCTATCTTAGTGGACGTTGTGGAATGAGGCGACCAAGTCTGTTGTGAAGTAGTCAAAATCGAAGACTTATAAAAAGGGGACTTCACTTAACCATTTAGTAATGGCGAGAGATATGAGATTCGAAGAGAAAAGTTTGAGTGAGTCTGAACCATTACGAGAGTTTCTTTTAGCCTAGTATTTCTATTTTGCAAAAGTCGAAAGACTTTGTAGTTTGGTAGAATTTATGTGGATTCGTTTCCTTTTCTAGGCTTGTTTTTATAATCCATCTTTATAGTGGAATTTCGCCTTGAGGCACGCAACAAGTTTTTATAACTTGCTGCAAAATTTACATCTCGTGTTTATCAGTTTTTGTTACTAAGTAATTTACATATTCCGCTGTGCGCTTTTGTGTTAGATCGAATGTTCCCTCAACATTAGTTCCAACATTTAGGTTACATTTTACTACTTAGTTTACATCCATATCGGGACCCCACTATATATATATATATATGTGTATATATATATATCTTATATATATGTGTATATATATATATCTTATATATATATGTGTATATATATATATATATATATAGAGAGAGAGAGGGAGGAAGGGGGTTAAAGAAAACTATAATAACATTAATTATAGATAAAACGTCAATAGTTCAAGAATTGTGATAATGGTAAAGATGAGTTGGAAAAAAAAAATTAAAATTGTCCCACGTAAATCTGGAAGCATATATTTAGCTGGTATGTTTAGTTCTGCATCTTCCTCATCGATACATCTCCGTCAATAGACCTTTCGCTTTCAACCCCACCACTCATCACCCATTCTAATTTAAACTTTATCCTATGATTATAATGATTTAATCTACAATTTGAGAGAATATTGTCCGTGACGTGTGTTAGTCTATAACCTCACCTCAATACAACCCTACTATGATATATGAATTTTCCTGTTATGATATCTTCTTTCTTACCTACATATCTACTATGAAAGTATTATCTTTGTTTATAGACTTACTACGCTCCTCAAGTCAAAACACTTAGTAAGTTGGGCTAAAATCAATCTATTCTCATCGATTTGATCCATACTTTTCCGTACCGACAACTAACATTATGGGCTACAATATATTGATGACCTCTAAGGCCCCAATCGAGGGCACTTTTTTTTTATTTCCAAAATTGTCACCTTGTTCATAAAAAATAATTGCATTGGCTAGGTTTCCACAATAAAATCAGTAGAAAGGAGCACAATACAACCAATCTTTAAGATCGAACTTAGGAAGAAAAAAACTGAATTCATAGACTTCTTCAAAACAACACTAACTAAAAGCATGAACTTCTACTACAAGATGACTTTAAAACTCGATAACAATGTTGGCTAATAAAGAAGACATGATGTTGATTACACACTTTCAGCCAACGACGAAGAGCACTATCCCCCGAGAAAAGTTATGTCTTCGGTTTGATGAAGATACCTTAAGTTAGATATGTAACATTCTCGAACTAAAAACCCTAGATATATCCTACCAAACAAGCTTTCACACTCCTAAGAATGAAAAAACTCTTTAATAATTAGATATTAAAGTCTCTAATATGATAACAACGCCGCATCAAGGAGAAGAAGACCCCGTAAAGGGGTCGAAAAACCTCCATTACAGAAGATAAAAGATCCCATTTATGAGCCGAAAAATCAAACTAGACGAAGCTGAAAAGGAGAAAAATAGGAAAAGGGAAGTCGTATACTCCCCCAACCCTTTTAATAGAGGAAAGGGGAGATGGGGGCTGCTTTTTTTCTGAGAAAAAGTAATTGTGAGAGAAAATTTTGTCAACTATCATTATCTATAATCGAATGCATTCCATTCAAGCCATTTTTTGATATATGCAGCCCTGTGCTCAAATTATATTGCGGGATCAGGCCGTGAAGACTAAAGTTAATAAGCTCTTGCCATAGTCTTTAAAGAAAGACTATATTAATGCCCAAAATGCAATGCCCACAAATGTCAGAACCACGAATAAGCCAACGCATCATCAGAAAATGCAAAAGAAAAAGGAGAGAATGATGAACACATTATATTCTTCTGAACACGTTAAGCATATCAGTAGTCAGCGGAAGAAAAAGTAATAATTCGAAAATACAAAACGTAAAATCTGATGAAAATAAGAAAAAGAAAAACCAGTACGTACGTACACTGACGTACTAAAGCTTCTCTAAACACGACACCGATCGTCGAATAAAGGTAGCAGCAACCATACCATCAATGAATTAGAGCCCTTCAACAAGGCAACCAAGCACTAGCAAAGACGACGTTGTGCCCTTTCCACGTCAGCACGAGGTCGTCTTCCTCCTTCTTCAGACCCCAACCAGCCGCGTGCTCGTCGAGCATGCCCTTCACCTCCGCAACCGCATCATCGCCGAAGGCGGCACCTCGAAACCCGGCGTTCCTCATCCTCTGAACCCACCTGCACTTTGGCTCGAGGCGTTCGATTCTCTGATGCCCTTCGTGCGAGATCACGTTTTCGATCTTCCATGATATGTCAGCCTCGTACCACTGCCTCTGCCTGCTATGCCCACGTGGCAAAA
The DNA here is from genome assembly GCA_004919715.1 of Linderniella brevidens. Classification (NCBI taxonomy): domain Eukaryota; kingdom Viridiplantae; phylum Streptophyta; class Magnoliopsida; order Lamiales; family Linderniaceae; genus Linderniella; species Linderniella brevidens. Next base: position 473,513 of record SWDC01000146.1, on the reverse strand, counting down.
ACGTGTCCACGGTGTCGTAGGGTATCCAGAGATAGTTGTAAGCCGATCTCAATCTGCTGACGAGGTTGTTGGACGTGAAATCTGCGTCTTCGTCCACTAATATCACCAGCGTTGGATCTAAGCTTCTCAACTCCTTGAGGAACATCGTACGCAAGCATGAGACTCCTGCGACGATGCTGTCTTGAAGCAACAAGGAAGGAGGCGCCGTACTGCTCGTACTCGTCATGTTGTTTAACGGGTCGATGATGTCCAAAGATAGAGTTTCTTCGGGTATGTAATGAAGCATCATGTGGCAGTTCACCACTAAAGCCTCGCTACTTTCTGATCTTACAAGGTGCTGCATTTTTAGCTGTTCGATTAAGGATGAAAACCCATTCGAATAGCTCGAACGGACCAAATTAAACTCCATGGCAACGTTGCGTGACCGGGCGAAGTTAACCAGCTTAAACCCTAGCTCTTCATAAGAAACACCAAGCATCGGAGGCAAATCATGGTCAACAGCTTCAACCACGGTTAACTTAACCAAAGGAGGACCTTCGAGCCTCGTGGCTATGGAGTCAACAAGCGTGGGGATCTGCATGCAATGGGTCAAACTCAAGTCAACTATATGAACGACTGAGTAGCCCTCGATCGCCTCCAACACGGCCATGTTGGCCGCCGTGAACCCAAAACGGTGCCACGGCGTCAAGTCCACGTAGTTTGCGAGCTCGATGATGGTGAACTTGTGATTCTGCAAGGACAAATCCTCCGAGTGGATGTTAACCATGGCGGTTAAGAGCTTGTTGCCGCTCTTGGCGGCTCTCGCGATGAGGGCTCGAAGGAAACCGCAGGTTAACCGCTGATTGGAGTCTCCGTCTTGAGGAGCTATGTTGTTTAGGACCCACAAGATCTGCTGAGCTAGGGTTGCGTCGTTGTTCTCTATGGCTGTTGCGCAGTGGACTAACAACTGTTCCATGCAATTTGCGTCTCCGAAGTTGCTGTTCGAAGAGGACGATTTTGGGGTTGGAAATCCGGGCCAAGGGGTGCGCGTCGTCTGATTCAAGAATTGGTTTTTGTTCATCGGAGGATGAGAAGAAGATGATGCAATAAACTGGTTGTTTATTTGCATCGTGGGCCGTGACCCTATTTTCTGTTTTTTTTTCTTTCCTTTTTTCTTCTATTATTATACAGCAAAACTAGAGACAATAGAGAGTGTGAAGAGTGCTTATATGAAGAGGTGTGTAAGAAAGTAGGGATTCTTTAGAAGGGGAAAAGTGAAGCAGAAAGAAAGAAAGTGACAAGACTAAAAGTGGTGGTACCTCCGCTGGAGGAGAAAGAATTTTTTCTGCAGATGATATCGAAGAGAAATGGACTGTTCATCTTTTCTTTTCTTTTTTTCTTGTAAGAAGCGAAATTATTCTCCTGTCTCCATGCACGGCAAGAAGAGACTGATCTGACGACGATGATCACAGAGATTATTGATGGTCATTTGAAAATAATAATCATCATCCATTTTGACTTCTCATGCTCATGAGAATCTACAGCGGTATGGTTTCTCTGCGGAGATGGGAGGCAACAGGGTTGGGAAATTTGATGTATATGTGTGCGAGAGAGCGAGAGAGAGAGAGAGAGACGAAAGAGGGGATGTGGAAAGATTTTGGTGGCATCTGGAAGTGGCCGGCCAGAGAATTGCTTGTCGTCTGGTGGATTTTTGTCATGTGATGTAATGGAAATAAAACCAACGGGAAATGAAGCTTAGCTTTCAATTGCTGATCACGGACGATATGTATATAGATCATGATGGAGAAATGATTTGAGCTTTTTTTTCTCTCTTTATTTTAGATATAGTCCTACTATAGTGGTAGGATTATAAGTAGAAAACGTCCCGTTTGGGGTTGGTTTTCTTGTATATATGTCCCAAAGTGAAAATAATCTCAACCTTGAGTGGTCCTATGTTCTCAAGAGGAGGAAATTGATTAATAATATAATCTATTATGGGCTTTATGTGATTTATACATATCTTTTTTTATAATTATTTTCTTATTATGTGTTATATATAGCTAAATATAACGCATTCTCGCATATATCTTGATAGAAAAATGAATTTTTGTTTCGTCTCTACATTAATATTGGAACTGATGAGAAGTTAAAGCGAAGATTGTCCCGTCTCTTCCATGGTTGCTATATATAAAAACGACATTCTTCAACTTAACAAAATACATCAAACTAAATTGGGTTTATTATTATTTTGCATAAGTTGCTATCAATGAGAATGAGAATATGTCTTTATTACACACGGACATAAGAAAGATATATTATAAATAAAAGGGTGGACGTGGAGTTGCATGTTAGGTTATCTCTTTCGAGGGGCCCTTACATGACTCATCTCAGACAGCAGCCAAAAGAATTCTCGTGCAATAACGAAGGCGAAAGATTAGCATGTCATTTTCCTAATATAACAACGGATGCATTACGCAATGAGCACGATTAAACACTTTAATTAGTTCCATAATGTTCTTGTTTAGTTCCTTGAATTATTTGTCTCTATTGTATATATTGTGTATGTAGCACGCACACACCCATACAAACACACACATGGGTGTAGAAAGGAGAAGACAAGAATCCAAATATCCAAATTGTTATAAAAATCTTATCCAGTTGAAAACTACAATTATCCACCGTAAAAAGAGAGAAAGAAACCCTGGCATGTAAGCGACGGAACAAGACCGTATAATATCTTCGTCCGTCTCATCATATCATTACCACATAAATGATTATTATTGTCTCGATTTTATACAATCCCATTTCGTACGATAAAATTAATTCGAATTATGGGTTAGACCCCGATTATGAATTTCCCATGATTGCACTTGTGAGATTCATAACTAACTCTCTTTCAAGTTTCAACTCCAAAACCCGCCTCCCTCACAAACCCAAATTCCTAAAATAAATACAAAAAACAGCCAAGAATATATGTATTTAATACAATTAATAAAGTGTATACTCTATGAACTATAGTTTGTCCTATCTTGTCCTAAAGCAGACTTGACTCGCCTTTTGTCCGATATTGTCCTAAGCCAGAGTCCAACTATTTAATGAACTAAACATCGTGTCAATGTTGTTGGGGAATCGAATGAGGCATTAGAAGAATCTTGAGGGCACCGCAAAGGGATAATCACGTAATGATAAAAACACCTGCGCTATGAAGTTTAAATATTCGAATAAATTATTAATTTTTTTTTAGCGATGATATTGAGGACGACGCACAGAAGACAACCCATTCCTCTCAATTTTCAAAAAATTGGAATTGTTATTTTCTGAAGTGAAATTCTCTAGCATTAGAATCTCAAGGAGATTAATTTTCCATTTCTCAAGACTAACAAAACACGAAAATAAACAAGAGCGCAGCCACGTGGCACGGATACCACAATCACGCAAAGTTACTCTACATTTGATCCAAAACAGCATGATAGTTTGATGTTTTATACAATCGATAAAATTCGAACTTTTTTGGAGGTAAAGGTATGTAGTGACGCAGGAAGAAAAAAGGTGAAATTTTGAAGTTCGTGTAATGTCGTACTCATGTTGTCTGATGCTTTTTGGTTCGTATGGTAGGTGGGTTAATATTCCGTGAGTAAGATCTGTAATAATTTAATCTATTTTTCAAGAGTTACGATTAATAAAAATTCAGATTTATAGGGAAACTCGAATCAAATACGATATAGATGTATGTGTATCATTTGATTGAGACTTTGAGAGTCGATTTGAGTTGGAAGAAAAAAAGAAGAAAACGAAAAATGTAGTATTTCCTAGGACAAAAAGAGAAAATATTGGGCCAAAGAATGGGCCCATATATCATTCTCTCTCTACACATGAATGGGCACAAATACCTTTTCGTGTCCTTTGACTCGCTCGTTGACTTGTGAAATATTATTTTGACTGATTCCTTCTGCCCTAATCTCACTTGTTTGTATTTCAAAATGGAAGGCCTATTACAGCTCATTTCGGGGTTTGTCTCAAAGTCAACGGGAGAGAAATTATGAATCTCTCGGGATTTGGCATGTACAGTCTGAAAAGATTTATGGTAAATTGAGGTTTCATATTAAAATCAATTCGTGATAAGAGTACAATTTGTATTGTATAATGTATCAGGCCAAGTTGGTTTCTTTGTGTGGGTGGGACAAATAATAATCTCTATAATTTCCTTGTATGAATAGTGATAGTAAGGGTGTGTTTGGTTTGTGGAAATTATTAGGAAAAAGGAAAATTAGTTTTTATGTTTGGTTGATTGAGGAAATAGATAATGAAAAAAAATATATAGCTTAAGTTTACAATTAAAACTAAGGAAAACTAGTTTCTTCACCAGAGGAAAATGTAAGAAAAACTTATGAAAATCTCTCCAATTTTCTTTTCCACACTAATTTTCTTAAACCAAACACATCCTAAAGGTTTAATTTGTCTAGGTAAAGAGTGGCGTTATATATTAACTAAAGGAAAAAATGCAGCTGCGGAGGTTTCTACCAACAAACTCGAGATGAGATAATTATTTATTTCCTATTTCTAATTATTGTCAAGTATTTTTATATTTCCGTCACCGGAAATATCTATAAAAGAATCCAAATAAAAGCATGCTATAACAAAAGGACAAAAATTACCCATGTGGCCCCAAACGAATTTAATTTGGTCTCCGATACAAAAGATAGATTAGATGTGACTATCTCAAATATAAATATATATACATATATGTATATATTATTAGTCACGATGCACTAGCGGACAGATCGGTTTCATTATTGATGCGATCTCAATCAATATTCCCGCAGATGTTCATTCCAACTTTCGAGTGTATGTATATTTAAATATGTTGAGATTCTGTCTACATACGTTGTATTCCAAAGACTATACATATCTTACTTTAAACACAGCTGTCTTATAATGAGACAAACTGGATTTTATTTCTCTATTACAATTTAGTTGCTATAGATATTTCTCACTCGTACATATATATTAGATCACTATCTTCTCTATGAGCGGAATCTTGTGTCCTCGATAAGAGTTTTCTCTCTACTTGTGATGTTCGTGCACTAACTTGTACGAAATACACCTTCAGCAAACACACACACACATACAAATCTTATTTATACACATAGTTGTATGGTTCTTGGGGTTTCCTTGCAATGGAGAAGAATCTTAATCACTACGACGACGAGGAATACATGAAAATGGCCATGTTAAAGCACGAAAAAACATTTCGTGAGCAGGTATAATATATATATATATACACATATTCTCAATTTGCTAATATATATATATACATACTATATTCCAACATGTTCTTGAACTTGCTTCAAACAGGTTTATGAACTCCACCGACTCTACAGAATCCAGAAAACACTAATGCAAGATATCGCCAAAAAGCAGTGTCTTGATGACGTGGAATTCAGACAAGTTCATGAGAATGATCTCGAGTTGACTTTAGCCCCGAGAAGCTACGACCAAAGGAAGAAGGTTATGGTAGCGGAGTCCTTACCAATAAGAAATATAGAATTCCCTATGCAAGCTCAAGAAATATTGAACAGTAATAGTAATAACAATAGCCCACCATGGTTTTTCCACGCTTTAAGCCTGAACATTTCTTAAATTATTATGTGGGGTTGTTTGATTTTGAGGATTTGTGTAATGAAATTTAGATCTTCCTATCTTTTGTATTTCTAGCTATATTTGCGATCTCATCCTACATTTTGACGAGACCGTGGGCCTCTGCATTGTCCCACATATAGAGCTGTCAAAAAAGCTCAAAGTCCGCGGACCGGCATGCTCAGGCCCGCCAAAAGGGCGGGGCGGGCCTAAGTGGGCAAAGCCCGTGCGGGCCGCGGGCTTTGGCGGGGCGGGGCGGGGCGGGTATCCCGCGGGCTACCCGCTTATTTTTAAAAAATAAATAATATATTTTTTATTAATAATTTAATATATATGTAATAAATTATATAAATATGTCATTAGTCTAGTGGTAAAAGTGCATAATTTAATATGTAAGGTGTTGGGTTCGAACTCTAATTACACTTTTTTTTCATATTTTTTTTTCATTTTTTTTAATTTTTGCGTCAATTTTATTTTATTTTTTAAAATTGGGCGGGCCGTCCGCCGGCCCGCCGCCCGCCGCGGGGCGGGCCTGTGTTTCAGAGGCCCGCCCCCGCCCCGCCAAGATGGCGGGCCAAGCCCATAGGCCCGTTTTGACCGCTCTACCCACATATGACAAAATTTATATATAATTTATGTTACGCGATAACTGTACTGTATCAATTATTGGTCTTTTCAAGATAAATTTATTATTGGACATAATTGCCCGATTTATTTTATCATGAACCCTACTTTAGGATTATATCTTTATTTTGCGAATTATATAATTTTATGTGATGAATATGTCCAAAAGGGAATCCAAGTCCTCCATTATTGAAGGGACAATCGTACTTTTGTGGAGTCTGTTTGATGAGATATCTCTTTACACGTACTTCCAAAAGGAGATTGGAGACGAATATCAGGTATATATATATATATATATATATATTGTTTGATTCAATTTTAATTTGTATAAATAATAATATAAATTTAGAACATATGCCTACCAATAACGAGCCGACCCATTAGTTTGTACAGCGACCTTCTATATTGCACCAAATACATAGAAAAAATAATGATAATTTCCAATCCATTGCCCTAAGTGTAAGAATCTTAGGTATAGTTTGATGTGTCTGCCACCAAACGGACAATAAGATTCCATCCCAATTATATTAACAAAAGCTGCCACTATAATACAAATATGTACGTGTGATTGAACTCTGATCTTCAGAGAATATCTTCTCTTCGAAACCCAATAAAGAAAAAAAAATCTGATTTTTTTTTTCACACGGCATGGATAATTACTTCTAGCACAACCATATTCTTCCTATCAAGTAACAATAATGAAGAGATGGAGAAAAATGAATGTACACAGGCACAACCATTATTAATGCAGATTCTTTTAATGATTTTTTTTCTACATTTTTTCAGGGGATAAAAAATACATAAGATATTCAAATTTTATATACAAGACGACAGAAATTAGAAAGAAAAATCAATCAAGCAACCATAGTGTGGAGCAAATCTACAACAAAGAAAGCTTCGATATGACACAGATGGGAATATGACGCAAGCCAAATGATGCATTCAGAGTAGCTTCGATATGATGCCATAAGAGGTCCAGAAAGCTGTTGAAGCAGCACTAAACAGCACAGGGTTTTGATATACTCTGTAAACGAAATAAACACAAGAACGGAGACAATAAAATCGGAGATTTAATGCCTTTGCTAATCTTAACTACTGTTTGTAAGAGAAGCAAGAAGATCCACAGTTGTTTAAGAAAGGAGAGCTCACCCGATTGCTGTAGCACCCCACGAAGCAACATTGTAGATTACTTTGGTTCCGTCCCAAGCTTTACGAAGCTTACCCTTCTTCTTCTTCGTGGAGAATGTTTTACTCAGAGCTGATGAAACAAAAAAATTGAAGAAAACTGATGTTTCCCCCTATCTATGTAGGATTATGTAGAATAAGAAAAGAATGGATAAAGTATCACTATGAGGAGTAGAGGTAAAACACACCTTCTTGAAGCTTGTTTGGAGCCAAATCCTGTAAAAGGAGCAAAAATCATTTAATGAGAATGAATATAAGAGAAGAACAAATTCTATCCGTGGAATAATTGATCATACGTTTGATAGTGAAATTGAATTATTCTACATGAGTGGACCCACCTTAGATTGTTCAAGGGATAGTAGATATGCAGCCATGAATGCTGCGATGCTCTCCGCTATATCTTCTTTGCTCACCAGAACGAAATCATCTTTTCCTAATGTAGGCTCTCCAACATCCCAAGTATCAGTTTTGTTCACTATGTCCCATGAATTGCTTTCCTCTGAATAAAAGGGGGAAAAAAACATTTTTGGGTAGAGAGAGACGGAGGAAGAGAAAGATAGGCACAATCTCTAATCCAATTGAATCAATTCGAGGTCAATTAAAGTGAAAATAATGTAATCAATTAAGGCAAATGGTGTGCTTATAGCAGTAATGAACGTATATTGCCATCCATCGTTATTATGAATTTGTGATTTACAGAAGAGGCACTCACGAGTAATAAGAAGAGTAGAAGTGTACCAGCAATGTTTTGTGAAATGGATGCCTGAGCGTGTTCTATTTTCTTGAGAAAATCAGCAGTGTTAACCTTAGATTGCACGAGACCAAATAACTGCATTGAAGAAAGAAAATAATATTTGAACTCTGTGCAAAAACTTTTGGATTCCTCACGGAAGGAAACGAAATTTAAAGAATGTATCTTTAGCATGGACATTATTCTCAGATATGTATGTAACTGCAAAATTCGACAGCAGACTTGGTTTGAAACACATATAAGTTAAGATTACACAGGAAAAACAAAAGAATTTGATAGTCAAATTCACCTCAGCATTGTCAATGTCGGATATTGTAGAAACAGAGGTCTCATTAGAATCCTGAGGAACATCATATGCACCACCACTAGCATCATCGCTGTTATCACCATCACCACCATCATCATCATCATCACAACCAGAGTTAAGTTGTTGTAGGGCTAATTGACACTGCTCGATAGCTGCCTCGAGGATCTTTCTGTCCACACGGAGCTTCTCTTTACGAACACAAGTTAGCTCCGCTGGCTTCATTGTTTCTTACAAATCCTTGTAAAATGAAAAAAGACACTATAAGAAGGTAAAGAAAAACAGACTCTCAGTAATACAATGCAGGGATATTGTTGGTTCACAAACACCAGCTCATGAATCTCGCCCGAGGATGCATATATTGGGGAATAATGATTCCTAATAACAACGAAACTATTCATCCTAATAACAACGAAACAACATATCAACACACACAGGCAAACTATAAAATTTCAGAAGCATGCAGTAAAAAGTCATATTCATTCTCTGAGACACGAGAAAAAAGAAAGAAAATTCAAAATTCAAATCCCCGAGCCTAGAACTCTCAAGCAGTACTGTATAATTCAATAAGAAACGCCATTCCCAGCTGCCAACAACGATGGTGTTAATTTCCCAACATGATTACCCATCAACAAAGGGCACGATTAACATCGGGAGGATTACTTAAGAACACGGAACAAACTGATTGAGCTCAACAACCTCAAACGAAAAAGAAAGAAAGAAAGAAAGAAGGAAAAATCGAAAAAGGAATAAAGCTCTTTCAAGATCTTGGAGGATCTCAACGAAAAGGTCAAATTACCCACCTGAAACCCGTCAATAGGGTTCTATTTTCAATTTCCTTTCCTTTTGGTTTGATTCCTCTTGCTGCGCTGCACGCTTCTAATTTTATTTTCTTTTTTATATCGTATAATAATAGCATAAGGACGAACGGCGATGGGGACACGCACGGCACGGCACGGCACGTCAAAGGTAAAAAAAACTTAACTTTTTAAAATTGAATACTAATTACCCGCCCCGTAATTTACCCTCATTACGTCCGATTTGGGTTTGTGCACTTGTGTATTTTTTTCTAGTTTTCATTACTTGTATATTTTTTCTTTTAATCTTTTTCGATTTATTTTGTATTATTCTATACAGGAGAAAAGCATATAAAAATTTTACCATTTATATTTTTCCTTTTTACGATCATCGCCACAACTCAATTTTTTTCTCACATTTAAAATTAAATTTTTTATATCAAAAGTCTTAAATTAAAAATAATTCTTAAAATACAATAATATACATTTCTATGTTACATGGTATGCTTAAAATACTAGTTCATATAAAAAGGGCTCGCTAAAAATAGAGGTGAAATTGAATCGAACCCGCTCACAAGTTTGTAACTGTTCGAAATTACATAAATTTCATATGAAACAACGGTACTGCATAATATTCCAACGAAACAGAGACTGTATATCCTATGAAATTAAATTATAAACGAAAACTATTTCACAACATTAGTTTTAAGACAGAAACACAAGGAAGTCCGTCCATGTGATTCTCTCACAAGAATATGAAAAAGAAAAAAGAAAAAAGAAGCATGAGTGATGTGTTCTTCCTTCCATGTAAATAAATACCAAAGGTTGGGTTCTTTCTTCTTCTATTGCAACTCTCCCACAGGAGCCTCGTTTAGCCACAAGAAATGAATGAAGTCGTATAGTTTTGCACTGACACTCACCTGTATATTTACAGTTTTACACAGACATTACATATGTATATATATTAATGGCAAAATAGTAATTTGAAATTGTCGGACCAAATTGACAGTTATTAAAAAGGCAAGAAAAAAGAAGTGTGTAAGTATTCATGGGACGGAGGCTACCTTGTAGGGGGTCGGGTTCAATCTCCTCATGTGGTCGGGCCGCATTTGCTCCAACTGCTCAATGCACCGATCTCTTATCGCCTTGAGCGGAGGCAACTCTTCTCTTTTTCTTCCTATAACAGCAGTGTTGGAAATAAAAAAGTATATGAAAATGAAAATACGATACAGTCCCTTTCTTTTTATGTCCCAAAATTAATTTCTCCTTAATAAAAAGAGAGAAAAGAAATCAAACGAGAAGAAGAAAATTCAAACAAACCCGATTTTCCGGGCCAGTAGCACTTGAGAAGCTCCTCCACCCTCTGCGGCACCACGTACGCCCTCTTCGATTCGTTAAAAGGATGCCTACACAGTAGCCTTTCTCCCACCTTCGGTGAGGGCTCGTTCTCCCCCGTCATGATGTCCACTAAAGGATACCCTTCTTTACCGTATAAACGGTAGCACCTTTTCTTGCATGGAATAGAAACCTGAGAAATTCCAAAACCTCAATAACTACACCGAGAGTTAGGTGTTTGTGTGTGCATGTTGATGTGGTACCAATCAGTGCCACATAGGATGATCTCCATAAAACCTCTCCTCTCTCTCTCTCTCTCTCTCACTATATATATATATATATATATATAAACTACACCTTTGAAACATCTTCAGAGAGCTTGATTCGAGGCTGATCATTTATCTCTACCAGTTTGAATACTACGCCTAGAGCGGGCTGAGCATAGCACGTCACCAAGTGGGTCCCGATTCCATACGCATCGATTTCGTGGCCCTGGAGAAGTTAACGATGTGTAATGTGTTGACATCATCATTATCTTAGGTAGAATTGGAATTAATATGAAGGGATTCGTTCACCTGTTTGTTTAAGGCATCGAGTGTTTCTTCGTTGAGGTCGTTGCTCGCTGTGATGTTCATTCGTCCGAAATCTTGCACTCCGAAATCTTTCTCGATGGCCCGAAAGAATTTTCGGGACTCGCACGATAGGTAGGCGAGATCTCCCGAGTCGAGCCTGATGCCCGTTGCTTTGTACCTTTGCAAACAGTTATGTGCCCACAAATATTTATTAGCAGAAAGTGCAAGAAAATGTGAATGTATAATTCGATCGACACTGTCACCACATGATAAAGATTTTATTTTCACACCCCAAATCATTCAGAGCGAGGGCCACTGCACAGAAATTCGGAACACCACTTCTCATAACCTGTTTACAGAGGTCAGGAAAAAGAACATCAGTTGATAATAACAATCAGAGAGAGAGAGAGGTTAATTACTTACATCATAAGTATCAACAAGGGCCAGAAAATTTCTTGGAAAAGAAAGGGCATAAGAAGTGAAAGCAGCCAGCTCGCTCTGATTCGTTTCACCAAAAACTCCGGTCATGGATTGGGACCACTGGAGAAAAGGCACAATTTTTTAATAAACAACGATTTTTTTACACAGCCAAATTGATATCACAATGTGATCAAAAGGAAGGCTAATTTTGAAGGCTGAAGACAGTATTATATGTGCAAGTAACAGAACGCAAAAGATGAGGTATTATCATCGAACCTTTATTTTGTTCAACCATTCTTGCACCAAGCTAACAAAATCCTCACAAACTTTTGAGCCATCGCAACTCTTAAGTGACTTGTCAATGATCTCATCGGGACTCTGCAAAATCAACTTGACTGAGAATAAAACATAGCATTTGTTGAACATCCAATTAGTCCTTTACATGAAAAGGGAAAAAAGAACAATCAATTCATTCAGAATAATACTTTCAAGAATAAAAACTACCATGAATGAGCTCACAAAAGCATGAGAATGCGTCCCACGGAGCGGAATCCCGAATAACTTTCCAGCAGCAACATTGCTGCGAGCACCACGTGGCACAAAATGTGAGGAAACATTACTAATCAGCTATAGTGATAAACAGAAAAACCAAGGAGGGGAAACATTAATGGATCGAATAGAAATTATGTGCATTAAACTCAAACGCCTCAAAACATCTGTATTTGTGGAAATAATGGATATATATAAATATGTTTCTCCACTTTTCATTTACCTTGTTGCATCAAATCCACCCATATAGCAATACTTTGATGCTCCAATACCACCATCGGGACCCTGCATAAAACTCAGCATTTAGGGTGTGTTTGCTAGCTAGATTAAAAACAAATATAACCAATTTCTAATATGCTGTTGCAAGTGTTCTTCTGAATGAGACAAACTTTGTTTTCAATAATAACACATCATAAAGGGTACAATAACCAAACGGGGCCTTCAAGAGCAACTAGAACGAAACAGAAACGAGATTATAGTCTATTTACATGTGCCCGCCTGAGCCCAAATTCAAGGAGGAGCTTAGACTTCCCAGCAACAAAACGGTGCCTCGCGGCATTTGTTGCAACCAGCGATGCATAGTTTACGAGGTTTACAAACGGAGTTTCAAGAAGGTGGACCACCTGAAAGATGAAGGCAGATAGTTTGTTACTTACTGAGCAAATGAAACTACTAAATGGTTAATAATATTCGTACAATAACAAGAAAAAATATGATGCATTAAAAAACGGCTAATTGAGGTGCTTACGCCTACTGGCCCTTCGATCCTCATTAATGGCATCTTGGGAAATACAACAGATCCTTCAGAAATGGCGTGTATCTCCACATCAGAACAGTCTAATGCTCGAAGGTAATCGTAAAACCCGCTCTACGAACAAAAACGGTGTAATTCAATACTTGTTAGTAAAATTGGCAAGCTGTAAACGGTTTTAACTAACTATATGAGTGCTGCTTAGATTCGGGTTGTTTATAGCTATGAATTCATGCAAATCAGAAAATACAACTGTTTAGATTCGCAGAAATATACCTTGCACGATAAATACTAAAGGGAAAAAAATCGCATTAATCACATATTAACTACACCTCACACGATGGGGGCAAGGTGGCCCCGAGAAAAGAGATATCATCTTCTTCGAACTTAAAGTTGGCAATTAACCTTATACACTCTTCAAGGCCAGCAAATACTGTATATTCCCCGCCAAAAGGATTCTTTCGGAAATACAAGTCGAACCTGTAAAACAGGACATGACTCTCGATAAGAAGCTGTGAAAAGATCCGTCTTTTGTACATGTAATGAAGCTAAAGTGAAATTTCTCATAACTTTTTTGTGATGGATGAACGTAAACGAAGACATTCGTTCAACACTTGCAAACTAGGCAAATCACAGGTTTACCCAAGAGCTATAAAAAAATTTCATAATCTACACATATTTCATACTCTTATCGAAGTTTCATTTTCATTGGCTACAAAATGCTGCAATACATATTTTACCAAATGACCATCTGAACAGTAAATCCCTTACTTATATTATCGATCAACCTAAATGCTATCAAAACATGATAAAATGCACAAACCACGTTTACTGATATGATTCAACAAAACTTATCTCAACTCACAACTAGAAATCATCCAGAAACTTAATCAGCGCACGCAATCAAAACCCAATTGGAAACACGACCTCTTCTGTGGAAAAGCAGCAACTAATATACACTCATACAACATAGTAACCACTTCAGAGGAAAATACATAAGACCCATTAAATTTGGATTAGAAATCCCCAACCTGTACAGCTAACACATAATTTTTCCGTAATTCGATCCGGCAGAATCGTTAGAATATTTTCCACAGCGCACGACAAAGGCTCAAAACGCAATCCAAACAACGGCATCGAATTCGTCACTGGAATAAAAATAAAGCAATCTACCAGCAACATCGTATCGCAGATAACTACTAACGAGACAAAATAAATCTTAATTACACAGCTCGCTCGTCGTGTTTTCCGGCTTTCCAGTAAGCGTAAGCCATCGTAAACTGGTAAAGATCCGTAAGCAGAGGCGTCACCATTGGGTTGGTTGGTGCCCCGACGCCGTTCTTCTCGCTGCCACCGCCGTTCGCCAACGGAGAAGCCATGTTTTGTTGATTTTACTCTCCTGCCAATGTGTGTGACCTCTGACGTGTATGTAAAGTGTCGGGGCTTTACGAGTTCCTATTTATATTCGCATTCCTAATTCCTGATAAAGGACAAGAATGAGGTGGCGAGTGGCGGAAAAAATAAGGAAGTGATTGATGGTGTTTTGTGGTGGGAAATTAAAATAAGGTTTTATATATTATAAACTATTAATAATTTACGTATATTTTTCCATGGTTTGAATTTTTTATGAATTGTGTTTTTAGGCTGCGATTCATTCAAAGTCTCTAGTGGAATTTAAGGTATGAGCTTTGGTGGCAAAGATCATATTCGATTTCTCTTTGTTATTATTAGGGTTCAATCACGTTAATTTTTAGGATTGTATTATATTAGTTTACACTACTAGAAGCAATTATTAAAAAAAGCTAAACATTATTTATGCCTAAAATGGCGTCGAAAAACAATTTTGATATATTTTGTTGCAAAAGCATTCAAAATTAAATTGAATATATTGTAATAATGTGAGAAGGAATGATGATAAATTGACATATTTTAGGTGCTTTGCACCTGTAACGAGTATATATAAATAACAATCCCAAAGAAGAATCGCATTTATTTTATATTACATGTAATTAATGCTACAATTAATTTCAATCAATTCCGTTGAACTATATCGACACTTCATTTAATTTTCTCGCCAACGTAGTCATCTTGGTCATAAATATGTTTTTCTCCGCAACTCGATAATTATAAAATAAAAATAAAAATTGGAATCTGCAATCAAGATTTATTAAATAATATATACTAACAATATTGGATTAACCATAAAGTAAAATATCTTAACAAGAAATGGTCATAGCATACGAACTACGAATTAAATCATAAATTTGCACCATTAAGCTTAATAGCTATATTTACAACACATACAAGCTAGCTAATGCTATTAATTTTACGATAATATTGTAACTATTGCCTTAATAGAACAAGACTGCAACTCTCAACCTCGTCATTGATTAAGGGTAAGAGTTCAATTTTATATGCACGAAGATCCTGCTTGTGCTGCTTATCGGCTTAGGCATTATGGGCCTCGTGGAGCAGTGTACTTATTTGACGGCCCAAAGAGCTAAGTCCATGAATAGCCCAATAACGATATTGCAAAATGGGCCGATAATCGAAATTGAAGACGTAACATGCTAACAAGTTGCGTTATTAAGTAGTGATGTGACACGTAAGCACTTGGTGTTAATAGGGGGTACACGAGATAGCTGTCGGCAGCGTAGAGAAGATTTGATTGGACTTGTTATGATAATGCATACCATAAATAGTGATAAAAGGTGCCAATTAAGGTCCACCTCCTAATTTAGGATATTTATTTGAATGAAATGTCTTCTGTGACACCACCACCACCTTTGAAGATCTATATTATCTTGTATGTATTTTAAATTATATATTCTTATCTAATATCAATCTTGGGTCAAAATGTTTCCCAATTCAAGAACTCATTATCCATTTATATCTAATATTCAATTATTTTTCTGGAAATTTCTTATTACTTTCCTCCCACTGGTTCATGGGTTTTGTTAAGTCGCTTTCATTCGGCCTCCTTTAATATTCACTTGAATAGTAAAACATAAATGAATTATGTTATTGGATCTCTCTTTCTCCTGAGTCTGTGTGTATGTGCTGTGACCAGTAGATATTTCAATTTTTATGATGGTTGAGATAGAGACCAATAGTAATTGTTCTGAGATGCAGTTGTCATATTTATGTCAAAAAACAAAAAAATGTCTAAGATTTAGGTGAAAATGGTTAAAAAACTATTACACACACTATTGTACTGCAGTCAGAAACAAAGTCATTTTTTTTCATTAATTTATTGTAACTACAGAAAACGGATTATATTTTCAACTCTTGCCATATTACGACTTAGAACTTAAAAATTAAATAATATAGGATATGTTTCCTTAAAGTTCAGAAAAATCGTGTAGTTTACTAATAATGAGCGAAACATTGGACCTGGACCATTTTGCGGAAAGAAGGAGATTTGGAAGAATAATAAAAAATGTGCAGTGGAGAGACATTGTTATATAATAACATTTAGAAGAGACGAGAGGAGCACATTATTAAAATATTACAAGGGGCCTGCCATGATTCCTGGTCCGTCTGCAATCGAATCGTATGATTAATCTTAATCTGATACTGAAAAAATATAATAATTTCCTTACAAAAAAGCCAACTTTTAAGGACAGTGAATTATCCACCAATCTTCATTGTGATTGAATTTCATAAGTACAACATGGCCAAGAATGGAAGGGGAATCTCCACATTATTATAATCGATGATGACGCCCCAGATGACGCAATTGTGCAAACCTTAAATAAAATATTTAATAATATATTGAGGTGGGTTGGGATATTATAATCAATTATGAATAATATCTCTCGGATACAATACACCACATCATTATTTAATTATGCACCACATAGTTGCCAATTGCCAACGCAGCTTTGTAATATTGTTCTCATTTCATACTTCACGACTTCAATAATTCTCTCTGAGTTATGACCACTTTGTGGTGAAGATTCAATTTTTTTCCCCTTTAATTTCAATCAAATTATTTCATTTTTTTGCAGGGGCTCTTAGTGTAGTTAGGTTAAGTCCCTCTCATCATAATAGCTTTTGTCTGCTGCTTTAAATTGCCTTTGCTCACGAGAAAGTGATTCAAAAGGACATGAAAGATTGGGACATTTCATTACCACCCCGGTTCGAGTTCCCCACGACAATGCTACACGATATTACAATACTTTCAAGATTGCTTGTTCCTTTTCAACATCACTAGCTTAAAGCATAAAATAATGGAATCCCATTTAAAAAAGGATTTTTTTTTTTGTCTAATAACGAGATCAATATTCTTGAGGAAAACAAAAGATAGAAACATCATTAGGGTCTTGAGGGCTGATTAAACCCATTTAAGTTATTATTCTGCAGCCAATTCATTCGCAGAGGAGATGATCCGATGAGTATTTGAGGAGGAAGAGGAGGGTGCTGGAATCCTGATGATGCTGCAGCACTAGCAAACAAGTTTTGATGATTCATCATTTGCCATTGCTGTTCATAATTTCTTCTGGAAGACGATGATGATGACATAGCCACATGAAACTCGTGTTGATGATGATTGTAGCCTCCATGGGAGCTAAAGTACTGATGAGGAGGAGGCTGATGATTCGTGAACATTTGCATCATCATTCGGGGTTCATTTTTTTCCCCCAATCTGGGGCAAATTCGCAATTCTTTATTAGGGTTTGAAGATCCCGGTGAAGAACGACGAAGTTGATGATCATCTCCATTGATGACTTGCTTATTCGAAGCAGACGAATTGTTGCTGCCCCCTAAGCTTAGGTCGAGGTTGTGGTTTGATGATGTTGTAGTGCTGTGAAGTTCTGGTGTGGAAATTATTAAAAAAAAACAATTCTTATTACATCGTGTGGATTAAAATTGGGGAGAAAAAGTAGAGTGTAGATATATACATAGTTTTTTTTAGGCCAAATTATTAAATTAGGTCACTAACTATACCCGTTTTCGTTTTTGGATCACTAAGTGCCATAAGTGCAAATTTAGGTCACTAACTAACGTATCTGATTTCTTTTGGATCACTTGTGAATTTTCCGGCAAAAATCGCCGGAAATCTGACGTAGCCGATGCAGCCACGACGGCCACGTCATCGTCCACGTCGGATTTCCGGCGATTTTTGGCGAAAAATTCACAAGTGACCAAAAAGAAATCAGATACGTTACCTAGTGATCTATATTTACAATTATGAAACTTAATGATCCAAAAAACACGAGAGAAATAGTTAGTGACCTAATTTAATAATTTGACTTTTTTTTACTACCTGCATGTGGTGTTGCTGCTGCTTTGAGTTCATCGTGGTAAGTGGTGGGATCAAAATTGGTCACAGCTTCTCTTCCATTGCATTTGATTGCAGCTTTATCGTAAGCCCTGTGTAATAAAGAGGAGACGATGATCATGTTTTCAGGGCAAAAATATTATAGACCCATTGAAATTTTTTTTAACAAGATTTAAAATACAACTAACCTCGCGGCTTCCACTTCTGTGTCGAAAAGGCCTAAATAAACATACCTGGGTTTCCAAGAACATTAAAGAAAGAATCACAAGCTGAGAGAGAGAGAGAGAGAGAGAGATTACTTTTTGCCTAAGAATTGGCCCATGCGAGCTTCCCATCGGCCACATTTGTGCAGAGTAACGCCTCGATACTTTGAACTTCCCCTTGGAAAACCAGTGCTTTGCCGGCGAAGTACGTGCACGAACTCCTCCTTTGTAAGATTTCTCATCTGATAGCATGTAATAATATAATCTTATGAATATATTGTCATGTTTCATTCTTTTTCTGTAGCGATTCCTCATCCATATAAGAAAAGAAAATTAGGGATGGATTTGAAAATATTTTCCCACAACTGTTGAAGATGAAGATGAAACGTACAGCACAACGAAGAGAAAGTTAAAAAAGAAAAAGAAAAATTAACCCTTTTTTATGTTTTCCTTTTAGAGTCATCATCTAAATTTCTCTCAATCTCTTTCTCTGTGGTGTCTCTTCAGCTGGCTGACGTTGTTATTACCTGTTTTAAGTCTTCTTCGTAATCATCTAAACTGAAGTTAATGTCTGCTTCAAGTCCTCGGAACTTTATTGCCGCCCGATCATAAGCACTGCGGTTGCAATCAACAGAAAATCCTCAGTTTATTGTGCTTAATTACAATTAACTGCAAGGGTGACGTCATAAGAAAGAAGCCTACCGTGCTGCGGCATGAGCCGTGTCAAATCCACCTAAATAAAACACAAGGAAAAAAAAAAGGACCCAATTTTTTCCAAGTAAAAAATCGCCATGAATGAATGATTCTTGAAAAAGTGGAGATAAGGGAGAGGAAACGAACCTAAATAGACTTGTTTTCCGCAATCCCTTTAGATAATGGAAAAAAAGAGCTACGTCAAAAATCCCATCAGCGGCAGACAAATTAAGTAATTTAATAAAATCTTACTAGACCAAACAATAATTAGTACCATATATGCGACTCCCAACGACCGGTTCTTCTGTAAAACGTAACGCCTCTATACTGCGAGCTCCTCGACCTCGGCCCACGCCGGCTCTTCTTCAGCGGCTGCGCCTCCGACGTCCTCCCCGAGAAACCGCCGGGACCCGCGTACGGCTCCGGAAAAGGAGACTGGCTGAACTTAACCCCAAGCCAGTGAGACCTCGGAATAATATTATAACCAACATGAGCTCCACTTCCCTCGTCCACCGCCGCCGGAAAAAACTGCCTCGTCACTGGAGTCTTCTTGTCATCGTTTCTTCACCGCCGCGATCATTCTCAGAAACATCCACGGTCATCGCTTCGGTGGTCTCCGTAATTTTTTCAGGCGATGCGCCTTCGTGTGGTCCTTCTGAGTCGGATTCGTCGGCGGGCATCATTGGGTCCGGTGAATCGTTGAGATCCCACATTTGTATGAACAAGAAAATGACAAACGGAAATAAAATAAAACCCCAAATAAGGAAAAAGATGGGATACCCCAAACAAGGTCTCTCCTCCTTTAAACAAAGAATGATGGAGAGAGAGAGAGAGAGAGAGAAAGAGATGAAAAGAGATAAAAAAAAAGTCTGATGAGTGCAGTCCAATAGAAGTAAACGTTACAGTAGAAGAATAGTGGGCTTCGAGGGATGTAAAGACGCAAAGATCGAAACTTGAAGATGAAAAAGATCAAAACAAACGCAAACTTGCATTTCCCATCTCTATTTTGCTCCTAAATCCTATGATTCTTAAGTTGCTGAGCTAATAAATCGAGCTACCTATTGCCAATATAGAAGTAGCTACTAGTTGTTTGCGTCACCGGAGAGAGGCTTCATTTTATAGGCAACTTGCATTCTCTGCGACTTTTTAGAGAGAGAGAGAGAGAGAAAATGGAAGCAAATATCATATTTGTTGGATTTTCTGGTTCTGTGTTCAATCAAGTCATAAATACGTGACAGATATGTAGTTTTCTAAAACTCTTTCCATATATGTATGTGAATTAAATGACGTTTGAGCGTCGTAGGGATGGTTCTTTCTTGCTATGGCTACTAACCCATCTCTTATTTTCTCAAAAGCTATAGTTTGGTAGGTATTTATTTATGTATGCATTCGTTTTAGTACGTTTATTACTAGGTTTTGCTTTCTCTGACCACTCGATCTATCAAGATTTTGTTTTCTTTTTTCTTATTTCTACTTCGATTTTAGTTGTGGGGTGGTGGTTTATTTTGTTAAAAAGGTTTAATTTTTAAAATATATTGACAATGAAAAACACATCAATGGCAATAGGCATAGTTCGGTTCAAGATATGGAAGTTTGTTATTTTTCCTTTCTATTTCCTCGTAGTTTTCGAAGTGCGAAGAAATAGTGACAATGAAGGGAAAATAATAATAAAAAATAAAGGAGAGGATAGAATGGAATAATCTCTTTCTTACGCAACTCTCCGACGTTAACCAAATCGAAAAGCAATTTATATTCTCTCTCTCTCTCCGGAAAATAGGATCCCACTAATGGAAATAGACAGCACAAACGCTCGAATGAATGAATGAATGACTTGTTACTCAATTACCTATATTTAGAAATATATTATTATCATTTCGTTTTCATTAATTTAAGGCTAACGCTTATATTTACTTCATTTTTACCGAATTATTTAACATGGGCCCACCTTGTTTTAGTTTCCGTTGCTTTTATGGGCTATATGTAATCAAAAAATGGTAATGAAAGCTTAGCCCAAAATTAAACGGTTTTCCTCTTTTTCATTCTATTTTGAACGTTTTAGTGTTTATTCTAATATAAAATACGTGACAAAATGCAAGAAAAGATCTTTCAAAAACCTACTTTTACCAAAGTCTATATTAAAGAGTAAACTCATTTGACTATGTTCGGGCCGAAGTTCAGCCGACAGCTACATTATAATTTTCTTGCTTGCATATATATTTTTTTTACATTATTAGATATTAGTGGGGACTGTGTTTTGTGTCTGGCAAAATGTAAAATGGGAAATATAGCAATGAAAAGGAAAAACCTTCCACAAAAGTCCAATCTATGTGTACGAGAAATTGGACCACACAAAGTGTATTATTTACATTTTCACCCATCTCGAATAAATTATTACCACCGCCTTAGCTTCCTCCAAAACACTTTCCAAACTTTCACCTAACATTAATAGACTTTACTTCCTCGTACTTTTGGTTCCAAAGATAAACTGCGAAGATTGTGATTTGTGGTGGCCCCAACGAGACTACAGGATGTTATAAAATTCAAGTCGTGTTCAAGTTGAAAATTTTAATTTATAAATATATATTATAATATTAATTGGATTGGAGTGTTTTATCGTACTTTACGAACTTTCATTGTTGTCTTGTCAGTTTTTGTTTTGTAGATACGATGGGTTGTGCTTTGTTTTATGTTTTGGTATTCTTTTACTATTCTCGACTATATTTAAAAAGGATAATTACAAAATTACATTTTATATCATTACTTACAGCACGTATATATTTATTTTCGTTATATAATGCTCTATAAGACGAATATCAACATCTCACGGCGTTATCACTGTCATTAAAATTACAAGTACAATAAATCAATTGCGGGCCAAGAATAGGTTATCGAAACCACACTCGTACGAAAAATAATAATTTTTCCCCATAAAGAATTAATAATTGCAATCAACCTCATGCGCAAAATATTTCCAAACTTCCTATAATTGTATTATGCGGCAGGAAAAAATAATAATAATCCAGCTGCTTGCTCAAATCAATCCAAGGTGTTGTATGTTTCAAGCCTTTAGAGTTAGTACATTTGCAATTTAAGGACGCAAATCGAGGACCACATTCACAATTAATTATAGCGAGTCATATCATAAGGATCAATTCAATTAAATTATACCACATAAGTTGCATTAACGCGTCAATTTGTTGATATGGCATTTGCGAATTCACACTGATTTAAAAGTTCTTTACAAATTGTGGTAAATAATTGAAATCATTAATTGCGTCTATGTATATAGGAAGATGTTACGGTCATGTATGCTAATTCTGTCAAGAAACGTACGGAAATGATTTTTATATGCCAATATTTATTGGCAATTCGATAATTCGATCAATTATCTACGCATGCACGTTCAATAATTATCATAATTTTACCATTCATTTTGAAAAAATTCTGTCAGAATATAATTATATTCACGACCGTCATATGTACAAGACAATCATTATATGGGATGGCGAATATTTATGCTTACTCGGTTTCACTGATGAAAATGCAATAGAATAAGTACATTGGTTGAAAAAACTAATGTCATGCATTTGTAAAACATAAATGTTGCTCATATCAAACATCTACCTTCCATTTGGGAAATAAAAAATAAAAAAAAATCCATCGTATATATGTGAGGAAGCATAAAGAAAATGCATTAGATTCGTGACCAGCTTTAGATTCTAGCACATGCCAAAGCATTAAATTCTCGGAATAATATTGTATATCATTTTGAAAAATAATTGATGGTTTACTTTTCGGGGATTACTATCCAACTTGAGCTAGCTAGACACAACATGCAAACCTATTTCCAAAATTATTTTTTAAGCACAAAATGAGAAAAAAATGTTATAATATAATATTGGAGAAATGTAATGCTTTCTGGGCCTATCATGACTGCACTGTTGAGGTTAAAGCCCGCTACGTCTTATCCGGGCTGGGCCGGTTCATATAATGTAATGTTGGCCCATTTTTCGTTGGTAATCTGATGAATATAATTCATAACTTTGATTCGTGAACTAAATGGGCTTTTACCAAGAAATATTCGGCCCAGTGTAATAACACTGACGATACCTATATATTGGTTTTTCTCTTTTTTTTTTTCTTCCAGAAATACCCATATATTGATCATGTATGCATGCTTAATGATGAAATTCCTATGATTATAGCAGATAAATGTATTGTTTGTCTCTTAATGATGAAACTACTATGATTAAATTTAATTGTTTGTCTCCATTTTTTTTTCTTGTCTTATGTATGTGGCATCATTCTCATTATATCTTAAATTTCATTTTCATTTATCACTTGGCCGGTGGTTGAACTGCAATACTAATCCTAATAGCTGAGGTAATGATTAGTTTATCAATTAAAATGGGCTAAACAATGTTGACTTTCTAGGATGCATTAGTTTGTGATAATGTATTTGTCTTACTCTAAGTCTAAGCACATTTAATACTTGTTCATTAAGCGAATACTTAGTATTATTTGGTTGGATATGCTCTCCCAAGTATGAACAACTAGATTGTAGATTAAGACATTTGCAATTAGTTTATCTTGATAACATAGATGAAGCTGAAGAATCATTATATGTTGCAATTAAAATAAATTATTTTTTTTCGGTTTCCAGCTATCGTAGTAGTTTCCATGTTCCATTTCACACTACCTGGCATCCATAACTCTTTAATCCAAGATGATATAATATATAAAGTCTAATTATCTGATTGGCTGTTGTGTTGATTACATAACTTGTTGCTTACAATATGGATGGGATATGCAAAACGCAGATATAATCAGTGTCCCATTGGATTCAAATAACGATGTTTTGTACTTATTACATAAAAATTGAAATCACGATTCAAGATTCAGTTATATAATAAGGTCCAAAAAAAACCTAACCTCACATGCAATTTCTTGTCCTCTCTATGAGGTTACTTTTTTACACAATATCCATTTAATCAAGTGTCGATGCATATATATATTTAGGACATTTTATTTATTTTGGAAAGAGCTCTTACATTAGGTTAACATGGGCGTGCATATATATATCCAAATATTTGGTTGTAATGCTCTCACATCAATCTTTAAAGTAGAAGAACAGAAACAAATAAAAGCAGCAAACAATGGACCTTTGGTACTCTTCTACACCACCATCATCTCCACTTTTGGCCCATCACTCACACACATATTCCGCCGGTCTACAGTTAATATTAATAAATAACACCAGAAAATAAAATAAAAAAAGTTAAAAGAAAAATAAATATTCACATGATTAATCATCCCTTCCTTCCCCAAGAACATTACTGTTCCATTACAGTAAACATCCAACGTAGAAATAGGAAAAAAAGACGAAAAAAGGTCCACTGAGGAGATGGATATATAGCTCTGAAACTCTTTGCAAACTACGAGGTAAGCATGTCGTTGTTATTTATTACACACATCATGTCCAAAGAAAACTAAGGAAAATTATTTAATAAGGTTCCTCGTTGATATTCTCAGGTTTCTTGTTCAAATCAATGATACCCTCGTCGTGCTGGCGCCATCCATGACGTCGACCCTGGCGCCGACCTCTGCCGCCTTCCGCCTTATGACCTCCGCCGACAAGAACGCCCCCTCATCGTCGGCCCCGATCCCGAAAATCTCGTCGGGAAAATTGAGTTTCGCGGTGGGCCCGCGCAGGTAGTACACGGCGGTGTCGTAAGCCCTAGCGGCGGCGGCAGGCGTGCAGTAGGAGCCCAGCCAGATTCTGGAGCGCTTGTTGGGCTCTCGTATCTCCGCCACCCACTTCCCCCACTTGCGCATCCTTGTGCCCCTGTATGGCTTATTCTCCTTCGGGCTCCTCCGGCGGCCCCTCGCAGCCGTTTCTGCTGCTTTATTGACGGCGCTTGATGAACTAACTGTTCTCCTCCATGGATTGATTATCAGTAACGAAGATCATGCGTTGAGGCAGAGATACGATGGATTCAAGCAAGGAGAGAATAATGAGACGACACGTTCGATGCGTGCGTGTGTGTGTTAAAAAAGCAGGGTTTTGCGGGAAAGAAAAGCCTAGGTTTTACACGATCCACCGACACGTTCTTACAAAACAAAATGTGGACTCTCTCTCTCTCGATCTATATATACAATACATACACACAAGGGATTGTTCGTATTCGTATATAGTTTGTTTGGAATATCATTTTGGCGGAGTAATAAATTCTGTTGTACTTGGTATTTATACCAATAAAGCATAATTATTACATTACCATATCCTTATGTATATACAAATTGTTGTATATTTAGCTCGATAGCTTAGCTTAT
This sequence comes from Linderniella brevidens, assembly GCA_004919715.1. NCBI lineage: Eukaryota > Viridiplantae > Streptophyta > Magnoliopsida > Lamiales > Linderniaceae > Linderniella > Linderniella brevidens. The sequence continues at coordinate 448,096 of SWDC01000146.1, read as the reverse complement.
AGGCGGAATATATACACATAAAATAAATCGTTTTACTCTAAAAAGTTCTTTGCACAGTCGTTTTTGGTGTTTAGTGTTGTTTGGCTCGAATAGTGGAAAGGGCCAAAAATATTTTAATAGATAATTAAAGCTGGTAGAAGTTTGAGTGCTTAACTAGTTTTTGTTGAATACTTCTTTAATTCTTAATTTGGGAATATAATAATAATTTGAACTAGCTGTCAGAAGTTTGCATATATATATATATTATATATATATATATATAGAGAGAGAGAGAGAGAGAGAGAGAGAGAGTGACCGATTATTGTTATAACACGGTGAAAGTGATTATTGTTCTTATCATCATTTGCTTTGTGGCCCTCCTATTTAATTTATTTTGTTTCGTCATTATTATTTTGAAGTAAACATAGGAAATAAATAAAAGGTCGGCGTACGACAGAGATAGGGCAAATATCTAAATTGTCTACCAACGATTAACGAAATGTAGTACGACTGCAGTCTCTCTTTTTTAATTTTACTGAACTCTATCATGGATGGACACTCGTTAACGTACATTTGTGTACCAGTTATTTTATGTAATTTTTAACTTTCAATTGATACGTTATTTATTATTTAATCCTAATTTTACCTAAACTATTCGATGTTTTCGAATGAATGGTCCCTACTATGATCTCATAGTGGGCCTTAAACTAAAATAATGAGTGGGCCCATTTTTGTGTGATTCGGCCCATAAACATCAGGAATAAAAAAATTACCAGTACTGTCGAATGGTACCTTGATTGATTGATCCGAGTGCAATTGTACTTGGATTGGAATCTCTTTTCCTCATCTTGGAGAGTAGTGAAGAGTGAGCTGAAGCTGACGAAACCACCATGGCCACCGACTTCAAATCGATTCCTCTAATCGGTAAGCTCCATTTCGTTTTACTTTCACTTAATCTGTTTTTTTTTTTTCTGATGAATCGCTGTTAGTTATCTGAAGTCTCGTCTTACTTATTAGTTCCTGCGACGCTGCTTGATTCAGCTTAACAATGGTTTCTCTTTTTTCTCATGATTCTACGCACACAGACGTAAGTCCACTGGTGAATAAGTGGGAGGACCCAAACATGGCTCAAGATGAGGGAGTGGCTGAAGTTGTTAGGAAACTGGATCAGGCTTGTAGAGAAGCTGGATTCTTCTATGTGGTAATTTTTTCTCCCCTCATTTGCTTTTTCGATTCTTCATTGGTTTTATTATTTTGCTTGTTTTTTTTAATGAGTAGGAGGGACATGAGATTCCTGAATCTCTGGTTAGAGAAGTTCGTAGCATATCGAGACAATTTTTTCATTTGCCTTACGAGGAGAAGCTCAAGGTTAAGCTATCTGAGGCCACTGGTTACAGGTTGATGAAGACATCTTATCTTATATAAATTCACACATTATGCACTTTGAATCTACGATGCAATTCTATCAACAGTTGATTATTTGCTTCGTTCTAACTGTGACGGGAATTCGGGGAAATGCAGGGGTTATCAACGAGTCGGTGAAAATATAACAAAAGGTGTTCCCGATATGCACGAAGCCATCGATGTACGTTGAATGAAACTATCTGTGTAGTGTAGCTTGATCGATTAGTATGTTTTTGGTTGACTTTTGCTTCTATCTCCAAAATTTTGAAGAAATAGTTAAGACTATTACATACATTTGAGCGTTGTCTTTCTTCAGCCACATCGTGTTGTTGAACTAATTTGAAGAAACTTTTTTGTTTCTTTCTGCAATTTCTGATATCAGTGCTACAGAGAAGTTGAAACCGGGAAGTATGGAGCTCTTGGAGAAGTCATGGAAGGGCCTAATAGATGGTAGGAGTTTGTTGAACTAATTAGCTATAAATTAATATTCCTAAAGTAAACCAATTTACCCTTTTAAGTTCTAGGGTGACTTTTTGGGTGCCGAATATGCAAATAAGTCATATTCAATCATCATCGTAGTGTACCAAAAGATTAACCTTGCTGCGAAAATTATTTTGATATTGCTGCTGCAGGCCTAGCGATCCTCCTCAGTTTAAAAAGACCATGGAAGAGTACGTCAACCGTTGCACAGGTGCCTTATTAGTGAAGCATATTATTCACATTTATTAAAATTCAAAACCAACATTATTATTATTTACTTGATAATAACATGCTTGTAGAGCTTTGTCAGAAGATTCTGAGAGGGATCGCTCTTGGACTCGGTTTGCCTGCAAATGCATTCGAAGGGAATATAGCTGGAGATCCCTTTTGGGTCCTCCGTATAATCGGGTACCCCGTTGTTGCTCATCATGATGTGGGATGGTGAGCTCTTAATTACACCGTGATCATAAGATAATTACATACATGTCCGTAGCAAGACAAACTTATCTTCAAGTGCTTTTTCCCTATCTTTTTCTCTGGACAATTTCCAGTGGAGGTCACACCGACTACGGTAATGACTCTGGTTAATTAGAATTCAAATATTAGTGAATATTTTTTCGATAAAATCCACTATAGTTAGCTCGTGCTCGCTCCGCTTTGCAGGTTTACTGACTCTAGTTAATCAAGATGACGATATAACCGCTCTGCAAGTATGTATCCTTTTCTCTTCCAACTCTTGATTTCTTTCTTTCTTTCTTTTTCGTTTGGAAAAAAAAAATAAAAAAATTCGTGATCGGTTTTCTTGACCTAAAATCGAAGGTTAGAAACAGTAACGGTGAATGGATATCAGCTATTCCCATTCCGGGCACGTTTGTCTGCAATATCGGGGACATGCTGAAGGTACTAAATAAGCAGCAAAAACACATTTTTCGTATTTATAACCTAAATATCCCTCAAACAGTGTTTTATGTTGCAGATTTTAACGAATGGCGTATACGAATCAACTCTTCATCGTGTTGTTAACGAGTCTCCGAAATACCGTATCTGTGTTGCTTACTTCTACGAGGTTAAAATTAAATTAAATCCCGTTCTTGCGCCGCCTCTGTATATTATTATCGCGGGATTTCTGCTAATAATGATCTTTTTTATTACAAAATGATCCTCAGACGAACTTCGACGCTGCCGTAGAGCCATTGGAGGCGTGTGTGAAGGAGAGCGGTGGGGCTAAAAAGTTCGATGGAGCTGTTGTGTATGGGAAGCATTTGGTTAGTAAAGTCACCACCAACTTTGTCATGTAAAGTAAAGGCTTTAGAGGTAATAATAATCGAGAGTTTTATGTAATAAATGCTCCCCGTGAAACATACGGTTCTGTTTCTTCTCAGTTCCAATGCACATAGACTTGCTAATAAATAATTTATAATATTCGTTTTACGTCGTATTTTTATTTAATTTGTAGTCATAACTATCATCGTAGTTTTCTGAACAGTTTGTGACTACTGGATCGTTACGGCATTGACAAGGTAAACTTGGAATTTGGAACTAATAGGGCCAATTGCTATATTAAATTTTAAATCTTTTTGTGAAATTAAATTGAAGTGCTGTGTTATAATCTTAGTTTCATATCAAAGAAAAGTGGGATTAAAGTCAACGGTCTCTTCTTGTCATAAGATTTGACCATAATATCCTCAACAGTTACACGGCAAATCACGGGTTCAGAATCCCCGAGTCATTTTTTTTTCCAGACTTTTTGTGCCACTTTATAAAAATATCATTATTCCGTTCCGATCAGTGTTAAACCACTCGTAAATTATATTACACCTTAAATACTATTATATCGAGTGCTTAAACAGAAAAAAAAATTAAAACATTGATAATCACTTGGTATATATATTTTTGTGTTATATTTACTTTTTTTTTGTATTCCAACCAATGTTAAATATCTTTTTTTGTGTTTAAGCACTCTAGTATTATTGTGTAATATTATTTACGGGTATTTTAACAATAGTTGGGCGGGATATAATGATATTTCTGTAAAGTAACACAAAAAGTGGCACATAAAAATGGGACAGTGGATCTGGTTCCGCAAATCACTGTAGGACAGAGAGCATTATCGTTTAATTTTTGTTCGATGACAAAAAAAAATTCATCTTGGGACCAAATACTGCTGTCGGATTTTAAATTTAAAGTAAAAATTTCATTTTGTATTATGAACTGTCACACCCACATAAAGATACCCAAAAATAAATAAAATGAAAAAAAAGTAATACAGGCGTGGAAGGTCTCTCAGATAAAACCCCTCATCTTTGCTTCACTCAGCATCCAAAACCTTCACTTCCTCAGTCACTCCTTTCCGAACCCAAAACATAAAAAGAAGAGTGAAATAATAAATAAAAAGGCGAAAAAAGAAATAAAAGCAAAAACAACGAGTGTAAGAAGATATGATTATGAACCAAAGGTTGAATCTTTTTACCTGCTGATAATGAGCTTAGCCTCTGATGCCTTCTTCTTGCCGGAAGAAGACGATGGCTTCGTGTTTGCAAGCGCATCAACAATCCCATCCGCAAGATCCAATCTTTGATGAACTTCACTGCGAGGAAGACCATTTCGATGACGATTTCTGCTCAGAAAACCGAGAAATTGAGGCTCAGGTAGAAAAGCCCATCACTTTTCCGTTGGAAGGCGACCTTTTGTGGGACGACGATGAGCTTCTTCGCCTCTTGGCGAAGGAGAAAGAAGAAGCCCTTCGACGCTGTGATGAGAAGATGGAGAATGGGCCGTTGCCGATTGTGAGTAACGAGGCCGTTAAGTGGATGCTAAGAGTGGTTTCGCATTACGGGTTCAACGCCGTGACGGCTTTTTTGGCCGTTAACTATTACCGTAGATTTGTTACGAGCGTTTGCTTCCGGAGTGATAAGCCATGGATGAGTCAATTGGCGGCCGTGGCTTGTGTTTCTATTGCTGCGAAACTTGAGGAGACTCGAGTGCCTCTTTTATTGGATTTCCAGGTATATTTTCTTCTATGGTTGCACTTGTTTTTTCGGTACTTGTTTCCTTATTCACAATGTGGGTGTTTGATGTTATAAATGTCTCTATAGGTTGAGGAATCAAAGTACTCATTCGAAGCTAAGACCATCCAAAGAATGGAGCTCCTTGTTCTTTCGACACTACAATGGAAGACAAATCTCACAACACCAATCTCATTCATCGACCACTTAGCAAGGAGATTCGAGCTCGTAAAAACCTTACATTGGGAGTTTTTGAGCAAATGCGATTATTTAATTCTCTCCATTATCGCCGGTACGTGCAGATGATCACATATTTTGATAGTACCTCTCAATGATTCACATTCTTGAATAGTTTTTATATGGCCACAGATTGCAGGCTTGTGAAGTATCTTCCTTCCGTTATTGCTGCTGCAACTATGATCCACGTGATCAAAGAAACACAGACAACTTTTGATGCTACATCTTCTTACAAGGATCAGATAATGAGTGTGCTCGTTAATAGCAGCAGAAAGGTTGGGTTTTTTTTATTGAATTCGTTCTTATATTTCGATTAGAAACTGGCCTCGAAAGAATATAAACTTAAATGTTCCATTTTCTTCCCGGAAACAGGAAGAGGTTGATGAGTGCTGCAAACTCATAGAGGAGATGAGGGATTGTAATAACTTGAGCCGTAATAAGCGGAGACACGAATCGATGCCGTGTAGCCCAAGTGGGGTCATCGATGCTTATCTAAGCTCGGAAGGTTCTTCTGTAGATTCTTGGGCTGTTTCTTCATCATCTTCTTCACCGGAGCCACTGTTGAAGAGAAGCAGATTATTTCAAGAATGATACGAGACATGATGAGATTGGGCTCAAAGAATGAATATTTTCTTCTTCTTGTTTCTGATTATTGGCAATGGTATTCAATAATCAGCCACCTGTAATTTGTTTTGCCATGTCTTTGTTCTATAAATTAATGTTCAATTATATCTCGGCTGTAATTTTCTGTGCATTCCCTTCCCATGCGGTCTTGTGATGAGACAATCTTTGCTAGTGAGTCTTTCTCTCGTCTCTTTGATTGCTGAGTGAGATTCAACTTTGAAGAGAGAGAGGGATATATATTATGTAATGATAAAAGAAAAAATTCCTTTTTGCTTGGATGTAGCAGCGTCGCATGGACATTGTGAATGAGTTATTTCATTATTATTTCCTTTTATTTTGTCCAAATATAGTCATATTACTTGAAAAATTAATAGTTGGGGTTTTTAAGTCGGTATGATCAAGAATCGGCGACAAGTATGGCTTTGTCCCCGTGACTTAGGTTGTTTTGTCTAAAATAATAATAATGAATAAATAAATAATTTTTCAATGTCGTAGGACAGGTTGGACATGGACTACATGTGTTTTCCTTGCTAAGTTTTACGTGATATCATATATTTTTGGTTAAATTCCTATTCAGTACCCTTTAAAGTTTCAACTTCCTCTTAAATACCCCTCGAATTATTTCTTCCTGTTAGATACCCATCTGAAAAAAATTGTGTGTTAGGTACCTAAAAAGCGTTAAAAAGACAAAAATAACCCTTCTTCATACATAAATATTATTTCAATTATCTCCAATTTTATATCAAGTCAAATTTAAGAATATTATACCAACTGTTATCACATTTATACCAATTGTTATCACTATTATATCAATTGTTCTCGTTATTATACCAATATATTCAATTATTATACTAATAGTTATCACTGTTATACCAAAAAAAATATTTTTTGCGTATTATATGAAAGTAATTTTGCATATTATACCACAAAACACGATTATTATACCAACAAAACCGCTTATTATACCAATAAAATTGATTATTATATCAATAAATTCGAATGTATACCAAACAATTCGGATATTATAATAACATACTTTTGGTATTACAGTGATAACATTTGGTATAACAATTGAATATACTGATATAATAATGAAAACATTTTGTATAATATAATACTCTTAAATATGACTTGGTATAGCAGTGATAACAGTTGGTATAATAATTGAATGTATTGGTATAATAATGGGAATACTTGGTATAATAGTGATAAAATACTCTTAAATTTGATTTGGTATAGCAGTGATAAATGTTGGTATGATAAGTGAATATATTGGTATAATAATGAAACTAGTTGGTATAACTAAATCTGTAAAGAATGGTTATTTTCATCTTTCCAATGTTTGGTGGTATTAAACACACAATTTTTCGCAAATGAGTACTGAACAGGAAGAAATAATTGGAGGGGTACTGATCATGAAGTTGAAACTTGTACTGAAAGAAAATTTACCCTATATTTTTTGCACTATATAGAAAAATAATGATAGTTCTCGATTTTAGGAAGGGATTTGTCCTTAAGTGGGATTCGTTTAGACTTTTCTTGCTTGTTTTTGACCTAATTGACAAGACATTTTGCCTTGTGGAAATAATTCTAATACACACCTAAAGATTTTGTGTCTTGCTTCGACTCATAGTACTTGTAATGTTTGAACTTGACAAGATTCTCAATAACCTCACTGGACTTGCACATTACATGAAATTAATAGATTGGTCCTATCATTACTTTGACCAGTCTGTATAATTTATTGAATGTATTTGTTTTCGTTAGGCCATCCACGTTGTATTTATGTTTAAGAGAATCAATAAATGGGACAGTGGTGGAGTATGGTGACTTTTAAATGAATGGTCTTTCAAAAAAAAAAAAAATTGAATTTTCACGTCTCAATCAAATAAAATTTCGAGAATGCTTAAAGAGGCTTAAAAAGTCTTTGACATTTGATATTGTGATGGCACGAAAAAACAAAGAACAAAAAAATGCAAAAGTAAATATGTTCATGTGAGCATACAGGAAACTAAAGGGTTGGCAACAACTCACAATACTTCGTGCAATATATATAAAAATTTGTTTGTGCCAAAGGGATATGTCAAATTCACTTGGATTATTTGACTATCGTAATTTGTGCGTACTTGAAATGAAATACATAAACGAGGATTATTCTATCTCGAAGCTAAAGTCTTAACATTGTCAATAATGACGTTAAGATGAATTTAACATGAGTGAGGACTACGTCACATTTTCTGGGAAAATATCAGCAATATATATATATGTGTGTGAAAACTTGAATATTTTTACTTTCTCCTCAGATAATTACTATATTCATTTTCTCCATTTTTTTAAATGGATCCTTTTTCTCGATCAATTTATACAAGAATATATATATATATATAATATATGTGTGTGTGACCCTACTCAATGGAGGATGAGAAACTATCAAAAGTCAAGCAAAAATCTAATTGTCACCATACGTGTAAGAAGATAATCTATCAATTCGTTTAATGCACTACCGAACATGCAAAGGCCAAATATTCAACAAACCATTCAATTCCGGACTAGCAATCATGTACGATTTATCTATCACGTGGGACATACACTTCATACATTTCTATCAGCAACTGTTAATCAGCAAATTAATTGCTCAAACAACCGCATATATTTCTCTAACTAAACTTCAGTATTGTCGGTTTTTTGAATTTTTATTATATTTTTAGATGGGATAATAAATTGTGTTTCTGGAAATAGGGCCTTCATAATGTCTCTTATCTAAACAAAGCCCAGATATAATTCTCAATCTATCCGAGTAGCTCAGCTCATTCAATTACTTCAGTGATGTTATGTGGTCGTATTCATAAAGAAGATATCAGTTTCTTGTCGGTGTAATGATCTTTCTTAAGATTAATCTGAATTATTTTAAGGGATAATTCATATGATAACTTTTTTGAAATGAATTCATATGATAACTGATAAGGATCTATCTCGGTATCTAACGTTTTGAATTTTCAAACAATTGGGCTTTTTTGGGCCATCATAAACCATAAAAGCCCATCTACATACACATGAACCCTATCTCGATAATATTATATTTTTTTTAGAGATAATTAATAATACTGATTTCACTCCAATTTTGGAATAAACGAAATAAACGCAAAGCTCCATCCAAAAGAACCTAAAAAACAAAGCTGTCGTTCATCATTACATTACACGAACAATAATCTCTAACAAGATAAAAAAAGGGGGAAAATGTCAGTCAAACTCAATCATCAAACTCATAAATACATACACTCTACAAATTATTATTACAACATCACAACTCACCATAACGGTAAGAAGAAGAAAACGAACTAACACTACACGGAAACTTCTCAAGCGCTTGCAACACCTCCTTCATCGACGGCCTCTTCTGCGGCACGTGCGACACACAATTGTACCCTAACCTCAACAATCCCAACAAAGCCTCCTCCTTACCCTCCAACTCACCCCTGATCGCCACGTCAGCAGCCTTCAAAACCCTAACTCTATCCTCCTCCGTGGCCACCGAACCCGACCCGAGGCCCAACCCCGGGCCCACCTCGTCCGACGTAACAACCTTCCCCGTCAGCAACTCCAGCAAAACCACCCCGAAAGAAAACACGTCCCACTTCGGGCCGGACTTGATGCTCCTGAGGGACTCCGGTGCGAGGTAAGGGGAGGCACTGATCACGCTCGGGCTCGGGCTCGGGCTCGGCCCGAACTCATGGAGGCTGCTGTCGCGGGAGGCCGTTGACCTCTTGCTGCCGAAGTTCCGGGCCGACCCGCTCGCCTTCGAGCTCCCGCCCGTCGCGAGCCGTTCGAGCCCGAAGTCTCCGATTTTGGGCTCCATGTTCGGGCCCAGTAGGATGTTTGTGGGCTTTAGGTTTCCATGGACGTGCTTCTTGTCGTGGACGTAGCAAAGCCCGCGGGCCACTCCTCGGGCTATTTTGAGCCGGGCTTCCCAAGGCAGGCTACACGGTGAGGAGCCAGCTTTCCCTTGAAAACAACGTAACAAACACCAAATTTAGCATCAAAGGGAAAACCTCTTTTTCCGTATACGGACCACTGAGACTTTATGATGACGCACATGTATATTAGCTATTGTGGGCCTAAAGATAAGAAAGTAATAAAAGCTATGACATGGTTTTGAATTAATTTTACATGCGTTGACTTGAGCACTAAAATAAATGCTTTAGTTGCAACTACTCCTTTTTCCTTTCTTGTGTCAGTTGAAGACACAGCTCACGTTAGCTTGAAGGAGATGTAATATTTTATCTACCTAAATAGGCTGACAATTTTGGGACAGGGTAAAGAAATTAAATAAATGATGGGGACATTTTAGTTGAGATAAAAATTGGAACTTTGGAAGCCAAGATTGGCGGCAATTGGCTACTGAAGTCAACGGAAGCATTGACTTTTCGTGACACTAAACTGAGATTTTACCAAAACAAGAAGGAAACTTACTGTTACGAGCATTAGCAAGGCTTCCATTGGGCACAAAGTCGTAGATAATCAGCTTCTCGTCGTCGCCCCAATAGAACCCTCGGATCCGAACCAGGTTCGGATGCACCAGCTTCGATATGACCCGAACCTGATTCTCGAAGTCTCTGAACCGCTCCAGACCCGTTTCGCCGACCCTGCGAACCGCCAACGTCGTGCCGTCTTCCAACACGGCCTTGTACATGATGCTCGAGCCCGAGGCGCCCAATATGTAGGCGGAGGCCTTGAGGAGAGTCTCGAGCTCGAGCTCTTTCTCGCCGTCGACCGTCACCAGCGCCCCTCCGTTTTTATGTCCTCGAACGGCGTGCGTTTCCTGGGTGGTTGTCTCGCTGCGTTGGCTCTCGTCGGAGCTCGAGGTCTCCGAGGTCGCGTCGTCGTCGCCGTCGCCGCCGGCGTGCCTCTGCTTCTTCAGGCACGTCCATGTTCTTAGCCAGTTGTACTCTCCCGACGAAGATTCCGACGAAGCCCAGTCGAAGTGGTGCTGATCCTTTGCGCTCTCCGCCTCCTTCTTGATGGAGGTGTTGATGGCTTTCCTCTTCTTTAGGTTGTAGACGTACAGAAATATGACAACTAGGACGGCGACGCCGGCGACGTCGCCGACGACGATTCCCAGTATCGTACTCGTCCGGAGATGGTTCCGTTTGCTGCTACGGGCGGAGCCCGGCGAGGTTGTTTCCGGGCTGGAATCGATTGTCTTGGGAATCGCAGCGATTGCCGGCGGAGAATCCGGCGCAGAAGAATCGGGGATCGTCGCCGCAGAAGATGGAATCGAACATAAGGTTTTCAACGGCTTCCCACATAACTCGTGGTTGCCGGAGTATGACGTCACGTTCTGTTCAGAGAAAAGATCCGATTGCGGGATGGGACCCGTGAGGTTGTTGAACGAGAGATCTACGGTGGCGTTCGCAGGGATTTTATCGCCAAACGCATCTGGGATTTCGCCAGATAGCCTGTTGAAGGAAACATTCAAGTACCCGAGATTCGACCCGTCGAAATCCGAAGGCAAGGACCCGTCGAGGAGATTCGAAGAAAGATCCAGGAACCTAACCGACCCGAACCCACTTGGCAGCGACCCGTAAAAGTAGTTGTTCTTGAGAGAAACGATCGTGAGGTTGCGAAGGACACTCGCCGGTAGTTGGCCCGACAAAGCGTTGTCCGATAGATTCAAAACCCGGAGGCTCGTCGCGTTTCCGGCGAGCTCCGGCACGGAACCCGAGATCAAATTGTTGGAAAGGTCGAGGCTTTGGAGCTCGTAGGCCTTGAAAAGAGAAGAAGGCACCGAGCCGTTGATGGAGTTGTTGGAGAGATTGAGTTCCCTGAGGTGCTCCAACAAGCCAAGCGTTGAAGGTATCGGGCCGAGGAGCCCGGAGTTGGGGAGAGAAAGGCCCGTGACGCGCGTGTCTCCGCCGCCGCAGGTGACTCCGGCCCACGAGCACGGCGTCGCGTCGGTGTAGTTCCAGCTATGCAGAGCGTTGAATGGGTCACTCAATATGCTGAACTTGAAGGAAAGTAAGAGAAGGCCATCTGTGTTCAATCCTAGTAGACATCGAACGTTGAACGCAAGCAAAATTGCGACAACTCTTAAAGGGATCGGAAAAATGTAATCTTTTGAGGTCATGCTTCGTTTACGCTGTGATGCATCTCTCTATGTTTTTTGCTTGGAGAAGAGGGCTTTTGAGAGAGAGAGAGAGAGTTTAATAGTGTAAGAAATAACTGAGATTTATGGTAAGAAGAAAAAACCATGTGAAAGGGAACAAAGGATGATTAAAAAAAGGGAACAGCTCACCAAGAAAAACCGAACTCCCTCATTACAAAAATACTCTTCTTGCAAAGTGCAGACCTTGAGGGCAGTGAGCCCTATAAAATAATTCAATGAACTTTGATATAAATGCCCTTTTTCTTAATTACACTTGCCTTTCTTTATTTACTATGGTTTTGAGCCTTCAATGGAAAAAAAAATTGCATCTTGGCTAGTGAGTAGTGACATAAAGGTAGAGTCAATCAAGAAGACCTTTAAGCATTCCTTTTCTTTCTTTTTTCCTTTTTATGATTTATTTCCTATTGTATTGACTTGCTTCTAAATTATTTGTTGTTAATTTGTCTTTATTTGATATATATTAACTTAGAATGTCACGTTGAGGAAAGCCTGAGATCGGGCTCAATGTTGGGAACATGTGGGTTGTACTACCATGATTCACCGGAATTAATATTATTTTTGTTATAATATCACTATGTTTATGTTGTAAAATTCATTTTTATTTACTACGGCCAGAGGAAAAGACGTATTTGCTGTGGTCATTAATGGCAGAGATTATCACAGTAATAAGATTCATTTCCTGATCATTGCTGGCTTCGTATAGTAATCTGTGCTGCTCTATTGGCATTAATTAATAACCTTTGTTTTGCCTCTTGTTCTCGTACCGTTCTTGTAATTTGTGAGTCCTACATACATACAGTTCTCCAATTTAAGACTTAAAGAGACATGAAGTACATTAAAATTTATATTTGGACCACCGAAATATAGTTTGGAAATTTGGCTTAAATCCATACTTGGATTTTGTTGCTTCTTGTTATCACCACAACAACACATGCCACTTTGAGTTTGTTATCAGCTGATTTTTCTGCTTGTGAATAAATTCTTTTAACTATCGTAATAGATATACATATATATATATAATTAAAATTGCTTATTCCTTCTTTTTTTTCCTATTCATTTACCCTTTTTTTTAATAAATTGAAAGGCAGAGTAGTTCCATCAACTGCTCGCTCCCCCGTTATTATGTTTTTTCTTTTTTCTTTCTCTTAAATATAAAGGACTAATGGCAGCTTTATCTCATGTTAAAACGATAATAATGATTAATGGACATGGTCACTAATCTCAAATTAAAGTAGTAAATCCAGCTTTAAAGCTGTTGTTAATCGCATAATAATAGGGATTAGGGCAGGGCAACAGTTAAAAAAAATATGCTGTCTCTGATATTGGATTGAAAGTGATGTAGAAAAAGGTGCTTTTATTTTTACTTTTACCCATCCTTTAAAATATTCTTCTTTTATTAAATTAAAGATATGTAATAATTACGAGGAGCTTCTATGGTTATCCAAAATAAAGCAAAAGATTTTTTAAATAAATATTGTAAAATATAGTTAACCGAAGATGAAGCATCACGATAGCGGATCATCATAAATTAAAATAAATAAAAATATATGTATACTATATTGAGAGTAATTTCAAGTCACACTCCGATTTCAACAACTGCATGACTAGGCTTTGAATTTCATAGATTTGATCAAGACTTTTCAACTGTAAAATATAAAGCCAATTAAATCGGACATAATATGTACGTGACGTGCCACGTCGCTCTTTTTTTTTTTTAGTAAAGTCAAACAATCAATTTTAAAAAATAATACTAAATACCATGAACCAATATAAAAGCAAAGGACCTGAGAAATAATATACTTCTATTATTTGATTCAATGGGCTTTCATGCACTTGCGTCGGGTTTGACTTTTTTTTAAAGTTTATAATTATGTCCATTTCTTTTTCAAGCATTGACAATATTTTAACTGTTACATCCGTTAGTTTTATTATTTTTGTTACCATGAATTTGCATAAATGTTTTTAAAAGAGAAATCTGATTAAAAGCGATGCACGTCTAAAATCTTCAGGAATAAGTTCTAAAGGGCGGGAATAAAAAAAATAAAGCGATATTCGCGAATCCGATTCTGGAATTGTTTTATGATTATTATAAATATATATATATATATATTTGCACATATTTCTTAGTAATAGTATTATATCTAATGTACATTCTTTGAAGACTGAGGAGACGGTGGGGGCATAGAGCATTATTAAGCCATTCTCATTACCACTCATTACTTGTCAGATACTTTTTATTACATGTGAAATGTTCATACAAATTTTCGGTCAATAAGGCTTCAGCTCATATGTGATCGCACGTGGTTTGTCGATAATTAAACTCGATTATTTTCTATTCTATTATATTAATGGTGAGGGTGGCTAAAAACTGTCCAATTTGGTGTATCAAAAATATATTCTAATTTAATCCATTTTTTTATAATTTATTTGATATGTATTTAGACCTCAATCTTTTATTTATTACAATCAATCCTCACAAATAATTCTTTTAAAAATATTATTTCATCTCTTAAATATTATAAATTAAAAATAACTTAAAATATAAAGTATTAAATATTTATATTTAGGCACACGCATCGAGTGTGCAAGAAATACTAGTTACAATTAATCGCTTGGGAATAGTGAAGAGAATGTGAGGAATGGAGTGAAGTTTGGTCTATTGATTTTTTTAATTATCTAATTAATCTAAAATCATGTAATGTTAATAATAATCTGTAGCACATGCTAAACCCCGTGAACACTTCAATAGACGATAAAAAATAAAACAAAACATGGTCGCTTTCGGTGAGAACCACATTCTCCATTAACATCGGTTTCCTACGCGTCTCGAGTTTTGTATTTGTTTCGTTTTACACACAATAGACGATTGTAAATTCATCGAAATAAAATATATATGTCCAATTATTATTAAGAATAATATAAACTTGTATATGGTGCATAAAGAAAAATAGAGTTTGCTATGCGAGTGCAACGTCCCGACCACGGACTTCACATTTTCCTTTTCCAAGAATGTATTTTGTAGTTACAAAACCAATAACTGTAGAATTTCCGATAATTTAATTCGAATAGTTATGCTAAGCATCGGTGGCATCATCTATGTACAAGCTATTAGCCGCTAGATCAATCTTGGAATATTAAATATTAATAACCCAAGAAAACGAGTCTTCGTATCGAGTTATTAAAAATTAATAACACGCAGCTGTTTCCTTATTTCGACATAAATGGGCCGAATATAATGTTGATGGGCCAAAATAAAGGGAAGTGATGATCCATGTCCAAACACTACCAACTAAAGGAAAGGAGAACTCAGTCAATGTGAATGTGATAATGGCCTGCTTAATTGAATATTTTTCTGCATTATCCCATCTTTTACTTTTATTATACTATATGGCCAAAAGTATGGGAAATAATAGGACAAGGCCCAAAAGGTTCTGCCTAAGGCCCAATGCGCCACCAAGCGTTTGTAAATAAATATATAATATTAATTTATATTTTAAGTTATTTGTAAATTTCAAATATTTCATAAGTAATTATTTTAAAATTTTAATTGTGCATTATTTTTTAAGTATATAGAAAAGTAAATTTTGATATCACGTATAAATATTGATTAAGACTTAATTGTAAACGAATCCGCAATCCATATAATTTTGTAACTAATATAATCAAAATCAACTACAGATTGAAACGAGATAGGTCATAGCCCGCATTTAATATTACCTGATGCTTTCCCAATTTCATGCCCGTGTTTCTGGAGATGTAGTGCCGTAAATGATCGAACTCAGCTTAGAACTATTGTTATAGGTTGGTTAAAAATATAATTCAATTAATGGAGTTTATGTGCAAATCGACAAAATATATTGGGTCCAACATTCCTTACTCATCACCACCGCATAGTGCCATCAAATATGATCAATTTGATTCCTCCAATCAAAACATGAAAACAAGCATAAAAAAATAAATCCACACAACTTTACGCAGCTTTCTCGATAAATTATCTTTTACATGAAGAATTATTCTATCATTGCCCTTCAACTCTAATATTGTAGAAAAACAATTCAATATAACGATTTTGCGTAATATTTCAATTTCAGTGCAATTTATAAATCAGATTTCTAATAAAGATTGGCCATGAATTAATAAAAAGGAATGGAATCCCTAATTGATGGTAACATCGACTCTATGCGATTGTGCAGGTAGTTGGGTACATAGTACGTACTGCCCATTGCTTTCCTTATCCACTTTTTTTTTTCATTCAACGGTCAAGAAAAAATAAATAAAAAAGAATAATATATATATATATATATATAGAAACAAACAAATCAGTACGTATCTCAATAATTGTAAATCAAACTTTCCCATCCGCTAAATTCAACGCAATCCAGCTGTAATACACATCCAACTTCTCAATCAATCTCTTTAGTGGACTTTCTTTAGCTTTTCTTTTTTTGTTTGGCAGTTCAAAAGAACCAAATCAGAGATATAGAAATCAAACATAAGAAGAAATAAGAAGTCGGAATTAGTCTAATCAAACAGTCTCCCAAAGATAGATACATACCGAAAATATTAACAAAAAAGAAAAAGAAAAATAATTGAACAGCTGTATGTATATATATATAGTTTGATTATCTCCAACGCACGCCATTCCGTATCCACAGTAAGAAAACGACAACCAGTTTGTGGGCCCCACATGTGAACTACTTTTGTCCCGACGTGTTTGTGTGTTATTCGACCATCTATCATAAGCCCGCCGCATAATATGACTCATTATAGTAATTTTGTATATATAGTAATAAATGATAATCATAATAATTTGACTGATACAGATTAAATAGTGAACATTATAGCAAGACACGCTCTCATGATGTGTTTTATTAGTTCATTTTATTTGTTAAAAACATTTTTCAAGCATTGAGTTCATATAATAAGCCCTCATTAGATAGTACACATATTGCACACACGCGCATTTTTTTTTTTTATTATTGCGAAGTCTCCTTGGGAATAGAGATTGAATATGTTATGGGAAGGATTCTTCATGTTCCATCACAGGACGCAGAAACCTCGTGTGTTCCCTTCATGCCCATCTACGCCACGTGATCGCTGCTTTACTTTATTACACCAACAGTTCGGTTGAGCAGTTGTTTAAGATTTACTTAACATTAATATAAGACAGCTTAGCTGTCTCCTGCTGCAACGGTTATCAAAGCATTTAATACGATACGAAACTCCCTATACCTCATCGCCTCCCTTACTTTCTTACCGTTTTCCTTACCTTTTCTTCACCGGGTTGACAAATATTTATATTTCGGGATTGCTGCATAAAAAAATTATAT
The DNA here is from genome assembly GCA_004919715.1 of Linderniella brevidens. NCBI lineage: Eukaryota > Viridiplantae > Streptophyta > Magnoliopsida > Lamiales > Linderniaceae > Linderniella > Linderniella brevidens. The sequence goes on along the minus strand of SWDC01000146.1, from coordinate 430,874 downwards.
TATCATTTATTTTCTCAAACTTCATTATTGCCATTATTATTTCTCACATACTATTTCGTAATGGGCCATTAAGTTTCTTAAATATGGTTAAGTAGTCACATCAGATCTTTATTTAGTTATTTATGGTTAGAAGTTCATAGGAAGGTAGCTGGGAAACGTCCTTTTGGTCAAAGTTAAATTAGGAAAATAAGAGATGATTTGTCCGTATCCATGCGATCCGTACAGATAAAGCCTTCAAAAGGACGGTTACGACCTCTTAATCATATTATTTAATCCTCATAATTATTATCTTTCCTTGAGAAAATAAATTTACAGACTGGACCATTATAGTATGTCTTGTCGTTTTGCGCCACGTCAGCATTTTCTATTCCTAGTTTTTTCTTTTTATTACAGAATAATAATTAAAGAGGTATGATATGATGAAGAAATGTTCGGAAATGCACTACAGGCTGGCCATTGTCTCTCCTTTTGTCAAAGCTGATCGGTTTTTACGTTGTACCTAGTTGATATCTTATTTATTGCAATTGCAATATCGTTTTCCTATTTAATTTTTATTGATGTATGTTCAAAATCTGTAAGCAGTTGAAAGTTGAAACATCGAGATATAAACTTAATTTCTCTGCAGCATAACTAATTCGATGCGATTGAATTTTATTTTTTTTTTAACGCTGAATATATTGTAACGAATATATATTTCTATAATAGTTAATAGTTATTTTAATGTAAACATAATTCTAAGTTAATCGAAATATTTCTTTAACGAAAATTCTCTTAAGCTTATGTCCTGAATAAAAAAACATATCTCCTTTTTCTTTCTTTTTTTTAATTTTCAACCTCTTCTTCGGTGTTCGTTCCTCTTTTTTCTTACCTTCGGTTATCTAAATTTGAAAGCTTGTCTCCTTATGATGAGTAATTTTTTCCTTAGGTATCAAATTAGAAGAATGAGAAGTGTAGATTTGAGCTTAATAATCATTTTTATGAAGCATTAGCTTGAATTTGTAGTAATTCATTAATTTTTTTGGTAAATTTGGAACTAATATCTCTTTTTAGCCCCTATAATTAAACTTTTTGAAAAAAACAGTATTTTTTAGCAATTAATTAACTAATAAAAAACGAAAAAGGACGTTGCGACGCGTGTCCATATTCTACTCCAGCTGTAACCCAAAGCCAACCGCTTCCTTCCCAAGCGGTGCCTGTACTGTACCGTAATTGTACGTATGTATTCACCCAACGCTCATCATCTCATATCTCTCTCTCTCTCTCTCTTACAGTACTATAAAAATACCCACACCCCTCAATTCATGTCCTAAAAACTCACCCAACAAGAAGTTTATTACAAATCCCATCGAAATGGATCGCATCAAAGGACCGTGGTCGCCGGAAGAAGACGACCTCCTACGGCAGCTCGTCGACAGGCACGGTGCGAGGAACTGGTCTCTGATAAGCAAGTCGATCCCCGGCCGTTCGGGAAAATCGTGCCGGCTGCGGTGGTGCAACCAGCTGTCTCCACAGGTCGAGCACCGGCCCTTCACGGCGGAGGAGGACGAGATGATCGTACGGGCCCACGCGAGGTTCGGCAACAAGTGGGCCACCATAGCCCGCCTCCTGTCGGGCCGAACGGACAACGCCATCAAGAATCACTGGAACTCGACGCTGAAGAGGAAGTGCTCGCCGGCGGCGGCGTCGTCTGATCACGACAGCTGTACGGAGGAGGAGAGGAGCTCGTTGAAGAGGGGAAGGTCGGGCTCCGGTCAGCGACGACAGGGGAGCCCGTCGTGGTCGGAGCTGAGCGACTCGAGCGCTCCGGCGGGTGGGATTTACAGGCCCGTGGCGAGGGTGGGCGGCGTCGCGGCTGAACCGTCGTCGCCGTCGTCCGGCGAGCCGTTGACTACTAGTCTCAGCTTGGGCCTTCCGGGTTTGAACAGTTCCGCGGAAAATATTATTCACGGAGACGATGGAATCGATGAGTTTGGCGGCGAAGAGGGTCTCAAGATCGGGCCAACGCAGCCGCCTCCGACGGCGGCGGAGGTGGCTTTTGGGTCGGAGCTTAAGGCGGTGGTTCAAGAGATGATTAGGGCTGAGGTCAGTAATTATATGGCGGAGCTACAGAGATCACAAACCCAACATCTTCGTCAACAACAGCAACATCAGGCTATTTCTTATCGTCAGCTTCATCAGAATCAGATATATGCGAACGTAATGAATCGTGTTGGAGTTAGTAGGGCAAAGTAATTTAGTTCAAATATGGAAACAATCCTCGTTTTCTGGTGTTTTTTTTTTTAAGGTTGTAAAAGAAAAAAAAAAAAAAGGAAAAAAATAGTATGTACTGTGTACATAAAGCCCACACGGCCAAGAACAGAGCCGAGTGGAAGAAATTAGAAAAACCAAAAAAAAAATGGTATCTTTTTCATTTTGTTTTAGTTGGAGGGGAAAAAAGATCGGAATGAAAAAATATATATATTTTTTTTAAATTTTGATTCCTCCCAGCTTCTGCTCATTTCTGATTACAATTAAATTTCCTTTTTTAAGTAAAACAATTCTGATCTACGAATATTTAATAAATTAATTCTCATGGTAGTGAATGATCGATGAGAGATCTCAGACCAGAGTGATTTATCATTTATTCTTATTCCACATGTTGCATTGCAGACAACTCAATATTCATTCACTGCATAAAATTTATTGGCTCAATTATTTTTCTACAGTGTATCACGGTGGTGTGGGTTATAAGGATATTTTTTTCTCAAACAAGGATATGTCAAAACTAAAGAATTAGAACCCTAAGTTTCAAAATTATTTGAAGATACATAAATTAACATTTCAATACTATGCCACTAAGTTTTAAAATTGATTAATCAAAATCTAAGAACAATTATCCCAAAAATTTTAAGAACTTAACGTCATAAAATTGAAGCTCAATTTGGAATCGTATTATCCTAAATCTGTCACTTCATGTCCTTAAAATACCACTTCCCCAGCCCCAATATACAAATCTAAAAAAAAAAAAAAATAGCTAAGCGTAATATAACTTCGTACATTAACAAAAACAAGTCACAAGATTACTTATTTCATCACAAGAAAACATACCACGCTGCAAGAAAAACACATAATCAAGAATTGCTTCCTTGTTGGACAACCTTAAACATGACCTCTGTTGGCCTGCAAAAAGCCTCCAAAGGCTCCAACTTGCACAAAGTCAACCCAATCCCTTCCCTCAAATCAACTTGGGCCTCAAATCCAATCCTCTCCCACTCGAAGCAATGAATCAAAGACCCCAAAACCAATCCCACCATCCTCAGCCCTAAATTCGATCCCGGGCACGACCTCCTCCCCATACCAAATGGCATCATCTTCCTCGTTTCCATCTCCTTCCCTTCGAACCTCTCGGGATTGAAGCTCTCCGCATCCTCCCACACGTTCGAATCCCTGTGGATCGCCCACGAGTTCACCATCAGCATCGTGCCACGCGGGACGTCGTATCCTCGGATCTTACAGTCTCGGGCCGACGCGTGCGGCAGCAGGAGGGGCCCGGATGGGAATAAGCGGAGGGTTTCGTAGATTATGCAGCGGAGGAAGGGCAATTCGGTCAAATCCCCCTCGTTCATTAGGCGATTGGTGCCCACTTGGGTTTCGAGCTCTTGTTTTGCTCTGTTTAGTGCTTCGGGTTTGTTTAGTAAAGCCGACATTGCCCATTCGATCGTCACGTACGTTGTTTCCGTGCCTGCAACTATCATGTTCTGCACATTTGGACACGAACCCTTTGCTCAAGATCGAAACTTTTATGTCGTGGGCGAAGTGGGAAAGGTGAAAAGAATTCGAAAAAAAAATTGTATTACCATGATGAGCCCTTTAATGATTTTATCCGTGTAGAATTCGGGCTGCGATTCTTGCAGGGACAGCAAGTGTCCGATGATTGTGTCTCTGTTCTTCTCTGCTTTGTGCTTATCCACTAATATCTGGTAAAAAGCATCCAAATCCTCGCCGAGCTTCGCCATTCTCTTCTTCAATCCCCTGAAGTCGAACCAGAGAAGAAACGGCAAGAAATCTTCGGGATTCGCAGAGTGGCCCAGCTCGAAAACCTTGCTGATGAGCCCCTGAAACGTCGTCGCTTGCTCCGCCCTGAAATACCCGTCGCCAGCTACCATCCTCATCACTGTATCGAACAGCAGCTGCATCAATCGAGGCCTTAAGCACACCTTCGCGAGACCCTGACGTTGACGCCGGGAGACGTCGGCGGCGAGGCCCAGCAGGAATTTCTTCATCTCGTCCTCTCTGACGTCGGACCTCGCGTTGAGCTGCGCCTGGCCCAGGAGCTCCTGCACGATCGTGCGGCGCAGGGCTCGGTAGCTGTCGCCGTAGTTGGCCGCGGATAGGGCGGTGTAGTCGTAGCCTATGTACTTGTGCACCAGAAGGCGCGGTCGATCGGCGAAGACGACGTCGTTTTTGGATAGGGTTTCTTCGGCTAAGTCCGGCGATGACACGACGACGACGAGGCGGACTCCGAACCTGAGGGATAAGATGGGGCCGTGTTTTCGGGAGAGGAGTTCGAGGGTTCTGTGCGTCGGTGGGGGCTGTTTGAGGAGGTGGAGGTGGCCCAGTAATGGAATGGGCCGCGACGGGCTCGGTGGGAGATTGTAACGGCGTCGTTTTGTTGTGAAGCTGAAGATTGCGCAGGTTGTGATGATTATGACTAATAGAGACGATGATGCAAGAACGAGATTTAGATCCATTTTCTCTGCGTGGTTTTGAAATGAAAAGACTAATGAAAAAATTTGGATATTTTGTAGATCACAAAGCAAGTTTTAGAGGACGATAACCATGTTCTATAAATTAATGATAAATAAAAGTCATGACAAAAATGTCTCTTTCTTAATTACCATTTGCGTGGTTGAAATGAAAAGACTAATGAAAAAATTTGGATATTTTGTAGATCATAAAGCAAGTTTTAGAGGATGATAACTGTTAGTGGGAAAATGACCTTGATGGCTTTGAAAAATCAAATAAAGAAGGAAGAAAATTTGTTATTCAAAGGTGGGAAGAAATTTTTTTCTTATGTTCACATCCAAGATCAAAGGCATATTTTTCCTATATTCACATCCAAGATCAAAGCATATTTTTGCCTATAAATAGCTATCATTTGGCAAAGGAAAAAGACCACCACAAGAGATCTTCTTAGAGCATTTTCTTCTATAGCTTATTACTCCTTGTCAGTGTAGCTTCTTTGTATCACGTCCGGTGTACGTGTCTGTAATCACTCCACATAATAAAGAAGTTCTACCCTCCGGCCCGTGGACGTAGGTCATTCTGACCGAACCACGTAAATTCTCGTGTTCACTGTCATATTTATTTTCTTCATTTTATTTGCTATCGTCATTTCTCGGGCAACTAAATTATCGGGAATTAAGAATATCCTAACAAATTGGTATCAGAGCCTCGCCTTGTCGGTATTCTTAGTATGCTCTGTGGTTGCAGCTTTGTCTGATCTTCCACATCAGAAAAGATATCAAAAAGGTTTTACGGTCCACGGCGAGCCAATTTCCCGATTTATTTTTTAGCAACCATGACGATTACAAAAATGTCGATTGAAAAGTTCGATAGAAATGTCAACTTTGCGATGTGGAGTCTCAAGATGGAGGCCATACTCATTCAAGACGGTTGTGAGCATGCGCTTGAAGACAACGCGAAGAAATCCAAGGAAATGACAGAAGAGCAATTTAAGGAACTGGACAAGAAAGCCAGATCGGCAATTATCTTGAATCTCTCATACGAGGTATTACAAGAAGTTGCTACGGAGACGACGGCCAAGGGTATGTGGGATTCGTTGAAAGCTATCTACATGAAGAAGACTAAGGAGAATCGGCTTTATTTAAAGCAGAAGCTACACAGTTTGAAAATGACGGAAGGTACTTCTCTACTCTCGCATCTCGATAAATTCGACTCAATAATTATTGATTTGGCGAACGTAGAAGTCAAGGTGGATGAAGAAGATCATGCCATAATATTGTTGTGTTCCCTTCCCTCATCTCTAAAACATTTTCGAGACACTATAATATATGGGAAAGATACTATCTCATATAGTAGTGTCAAATCTGCTTTACAATCGAAAGAGCAGATTGATAGGGATATAACGGGGGAATCTAGTGGTAATCAGGCAGAGGGTCTGTTTGCTCGGGGTAGGCCAGAAAATAGAGATGCTGATAATAGCAGGTCCAAGGGCAGGTCGAAATCCAGATACAAAAATAAACTTTGTAATTATTGCAAGAAGAAGAGTCACATCAAAGCTGAGTGTTATAAATTGAAAAATAAGGAGAAAAATAATCAGCAAAATTACAAACCTGCCGAAGCTAGCGTAGCTGCAGATGAGAGCGATGGAACTATTTTTGTAGCAACTGCAAATATTGTCAGGTCTGATAGTGAGTGGATCTTAGATTCAGGATGTTCTTACCACATAAGTCGTAGTCGGGACTGTTTTTCCACATATGAAGCTCTCGATGGTGGATATGTCTTGATGGGGAATGATGCCCCATGTAAAGTTATTGGTAAATGTACAGTTAGAATCAAGATGTTCGACGGAATCATCCGAACGCTCACAGAAGTCAGACATGTTCCAGCTATGAAGAGAAATCTTATCTCTTTAGGCACACTTGAATCTCAAGGGTGCAGGTTCTCAGGTGAAGGTGGAGTTATGAAGATTGGTAGAGGTGCCCTCGTCGTGATGAAAGCTTGCAGGTCTGGAAATTTATATATTTTGCAGGGAACTACTGTTACAGGTTCCGCTGCAGTTTCGACATCCCCGGAGGTTGATACCACGAGATTATGGCATATGAGGCTTGGACACATGGGAGAAAAAGGCTTGACGATTTTGAGCAAGCGGGGCCTACTTTGCGGTCAAAGTACTGGTAAGATGGATTTTTGCGAACATTGTATTTTTGGGAAGCAGAAACGAGTCAGCTTCAAATCGCCAGCAATCCATAAGACGAAAGGTACTTTGGACTATATTCATTCCGATTTATGGGGTCCTTCTCGTGTTCCATCCAAAGGTGGTGCAAGATACATGTTGACTTTCATTGATGATTTTTCAAGGAAAGTTTGGGTCTATTTTCTTAAACAGAAGAGTGATGTTTTCCTAACATTTAAACAATGGAAAGTTTGATTGAGAAGCAACAGGAAAACAAATCAAGCGGTTGCGGACAGACAATGGCTTAGAATTTTGCGGAAATGATTTCAATGAATTCTGCAAGAACGAAGGTATAGCTCGACATCACACTGTTCGAATGACGCCTCAACAGAATGGTGTTGCCGAGCGCATGAACCAGACTCTATTGGAGAGAGCTCGGTGTATGATCTCTAATGCTGGGTTGACAAATGATTTTTGGGCAGAAGCTATTGCGGCTGCATGTTATATTGTCAACCGCTCACCATGTTCTTCTATCGATTTCAAGACTCCCGAGGAGGTATGGTCAGGTACTCCTGCCGATTACTCTAATTTAAGAATATTTGGGTGTCCAGCTTATATGCACGTAAACGAGGGAAAGTTAGAGCCTAGAGCTAAAAAGTGTATTTTTCTCGGTTACGCTTCAGGGGTGAAAGGATATAGATTATATAATCCTGATCCCAAGTCACCCAAATTCGTAATTAGCAGAGATGTTACATTTGACGAGTCATCTATGTTGAATCCTATAAAGGAGTCTTCTAATTCTTCTAATCAAGAAAAGGAGGATAGTGTACAGAACGAGGTGGAGCTCGAGATCAACAAAGGTTCTTCAGGTAACCCTGCTACGAGTTCAACAGATCCAGATGATGAACCAGAATCGGATTCAGATCTTGTTGAAGATGAAAGCATCGAGCAGGAATATTCTATAGCCAGAGACAGACAGAGACGTGAGATTTGACTACCACAGCGGTGAATTTAGTTTCATACGCTTTATCAGTTGCACAAGAAACAGGTGGAGGCGGTGAACCTTCTACCTATACGGAGGCAATTCAAGATGTCAATTCTGATAAGTGGTTGGTAGCGATGAATGAAGAAAGGAGTCTCTGCACGAGAATGGTACATTGATTCTTGTGTCGCCGCCGAAGAAAAAGAAAATAGTCGGTTGTAAGTGGGTCTTTAAGAAGAAAGAAGGTTTATCTGGTTCAGACGATGCAAGGTATAAGGCACGATTGGTCGCGAAAGGCTATAGTCAGGTACAAGGTGTTGATTTTAATGATGTTTTCTCACCTGTTGTTAGACATAGCTCTATTCGTGTATTGCTTGCATTCGTTGCCATGTTTGATTTGGAATTAGAACAGCTTGACGTCAAGACAGCGTTCTTACATGGCGATTTAGACGAACAGATTTATATGAAGCAACCTGAAGGCTTCATAGTTGAAGGAAAAGAAAATCAAGTTTGTATGTTAAAGAAATCCTTGTACGGATTAAAGCAGTCTCCAAGACAGTGGTACAAACGGTTTGATTCTTTTATGTTGGGTCATGGTTTCTCCAGGAGCAAGTATGATAGTTGTGTTTATTTCCGGAAGTTGAATGACAGTTCGTTCATTTATCTGCTATTATATGTTGATGACATGCTCATTGCGGCTAAGAATCTTGCAGAAATTCACCAGTTGAAGGCCTTATTAAACGGTGAATTTGAGATGAAGGATTTGGGAGCAGCTAAGAAGATTCTTGGTATGGAGATTAGACGTGATAGAGGAGCTGATAAGTTACACCTGACCCAGGAGAGTTACCTCAAGAAGGTTTTGAGAGATTTGGCATGCACGATGCCAAACCAGTAAGTACTCCTCTCGCTAGCCATTTTAGGCTATCTGCTGCTCAGTCACCATCATCAGAAGAGGAAGAAGAGTATATGACACGAGTTCCATACTCGAGTGCAGTCGGCAGTATTATGTATGCAATGGTTTGTACACGTCCTGATATTTCACAAGCTGTTAGTGTTGTTAGCAGGTATATGGCTAATCCAGGGAAAGAACACTGGCAAGCAGTGAAGTGGATCCTCAGATACTTGAAGGGTACTCTAAGCACTTGTTTGTAGTTTGACAGAAACAGTGATACTCTCGTTGGCTTCGTTGATTCAGACTACGCAGGTGATCTCGATAAACGACGATCTCTTACAGGTTATGTATTCTCTATTGGAGGTTGTGCAGTTAGCTGGAAAGCTACTCTACAGCACGTAGTGGCTTTATCTACTACTGAAGCAGAATATATGGCCATTACCGATGCGATCAAAGAAGCTTTATGATTGAAGGGGTTATTCAGCGAATTAACTCTGCAACAGGGAGTCATTACTATTTACTGTGATAGTCAAAGTGCAATTCATTTGACCAAGGATCAGATGTATCATGAGAGGACTAAGCATATTGATGTTAAGTATCATTTCATTCGTGATATCATTGCAGACAAGAAGGTATTTATCAAGAAGATCAACACGAAGTATAATCCTGCGGATATGTTTACGAAGGCTCTTCCAATTTCCAAGTTCAAGCATTGCTTGGACTTGATCAGTGTTTCAGAAATGGTGAACTAGCCCGTCGGGGCTATGGCCGGAGGGAGACAGAGACAAAGTTATTATCTAAATCAAGGTGGAGTAATTTTCGGTATCAAGGTCAAGGTGGAGATTTGTTAGTGGGAAAATGACCTTGATGGCTTTGAAAAATCAAATAAAGAAGGAAGAAAATTTGTTATTCAAAGGTGGGAAGAAATTTTTTTCTTATGTTCACATCCAAGATCAAAGGCATATTTTTCCTATGTTCACATCCAAGATCAAGGCATATTTTTGCCTATAAATAGCTATCATTTGGCAAAGGAAAAAGACCACCACAAGAGATCTTCTTAGAGCATTTTCTTCTATAGCTTATTACTCCTTGTCAGTGTAGCTTCTTTGTATCACGTCCGGTGTACGTGTCTGTAATCACTCCACATAATAAAGAAGTTCTACCCTCCGGCCCGTGGACGTAGGTCATTCTGACCGAACCACGTAAATTCTCGTGTTCACTGTCATATTTATTTTCTTCATTTTATTCGTTATCGTCATTTCTCGGGCAACTAAATTATCGGGAATTAAGAATATCCTAACAAAACCATGATCTACAAATTAATGATAAATTTTCTTAATCACCATTATCATGTTAATTCATACATCAAATTTGGACAAGTATTAATTACATTTGATTTTTTATACGGATCATAATTTAATTTGATGAGTGAAATATCATATTTGAACATCAAATCAGCAGTGAGAATCTAAACTAATTAATTAGGGAACTGAACTTTGCAACTTACTCTCGGTCAAAATTTCCATCGTAGTCAATTATTTTGGTTTTGGTCCTTCCAAAATGTCGGCTGGCGTAAGCCTTAACAACATTATCTGTCACATTCAAACATTTATGGGTTCACAGTGAGTCAAAATGTATTTGTGGTTGTGAATAATGGTCCACTGTGTCGTGCGACTATTAAATTCATTCTAGTAAATGCACGAAGCTCTTTTGTTTACATTTGTGGATCAAATTAGTAAATAATTTCTTGCAACGCATTCGATCCGATTCGAAGCCCACACACTCTAAATCTTCGATTAATATTAACATCAGATTTGGAGAAATAAAAAAACAGCATGTTATAATAAGAACAATAGAAGCGGACCACAAACCAATAACCCTAAAACATTCATCTGTTGGAGGTCAGAAAAGTTGATGTCGGAGACCACGAAAGATGATAAGCGTGCTCCTTCATAGATATTATTATTTGGTGCCAGCGATGATATCTATAAACATCTTTTTAAATTATTATGTAATAGCTAGAGAGAGCCATGCAAATATGGGAATATTTTGATAGAAGATATACATACCCCCATATTCACTGAAAAGTCAAACTATATTCATCATGATTAAATGAACCCACTATATATTACAAACAATTCTTTTTTTTTAATATAGTTCCACCTCCATTTAATTTATTATCGCGAGGCTATCTTTCGGTTAATCATTTAATAAAGGTCATTAAGGTAATTTACCGAAAGAGTCAAGGAATTGACTCATTAGGATAAAAACAAAAGGTTAGAGAAGATAATTCAATTAAAAAAGCATGCGCGACAAAAAGAAAAGAAAGAAAAAAAAGAATTAAAGTTGACGACGATCGTCACTAACAGCAGCACCTTCAATCGAAAGCTGTTTTAGCCACTGAAACGTTCGATGACGCGACATCTGCTGCTGCTTTTTCTTCAGCTTACGATCGGAAGACGACGGCGGTCTCAACGCCGCCGCCACCTCCGCACGAATTCCATCACCGAACAGCGCTTTTACCTCACCGTCGCTAGCGCTTCTTCTCACTGTAACCTCACCGCCACCTATTACTGAATCGTCGTTAATACACTTACATCCACCGAAAAAACCAGCCTTTTGCTTCTTCTTCTTCTTCTTCGCGTCACCACTCTCGCTGTTACGGCTGCCAAAGGGGTTCACATTTCTCGGACACGGCCGTGGGTTGAGAATCTCAGGCGGCGGTGCTTTGACCAAGCCCAGTTTCAGTATATTCCACGCCGATGAATGGCTTTTAGTATGAATCGAGTGCCCTAAGTGTCTGTTGATCCTTAGCCTCGGTGATGGGCTCGGATGAGAATAACACTGAAAGGGGTTAACAGCAGGTGGTTGTAATTTGGGCTTAGTAGAGCACCGTTTAATAGGCGCTGTAGTAACAGTTGAAGATGAATTTGAGCTGCTGCTGTTGCTACTGTTTACGCTGCTGCTTCTGCTGCTGCTCGAAGCCGACATGTAACTGCTGCTACGATTATTATCCATAGTTTCTGATCTGCAAGAGGCACTTGACTTATTACGAGGTTGTTGTTGTTGTTGTCGTAATAATCCATTATCTTCGGAGACGATCGAGTGGCGTAGGGGTAAGATGCTTCCCTGAAAGAAGACGTCATCAGCTGCGCACATCTCCGATTCTTTGAACTTTGAACAGAAGTCAAAGTCCTGTTCTTGAATTTGACTTTCACTGTTATCCTTATCTTCTTCTTCTTCTTCTTCCTTGTTTGTTCTTGGACTGTGAATTAATGGGAGATCACTCAACGATAGTGTTTCTTCTTCTTCTTCTTCATTATCTTGAAGTACCCATCTTTCGTCATTAGCTTTTTTCTCCATATTTCTTCAGCCAAATTACTGTGGATAGTAATTTAGTTGGTGGAGGAGATTTATATTCGGACAAGGAGCTGATGTTTTTGTAGTAGAAGAAAGACAAGTGGAAAATGGAGATGTAAAAAGATGCGAGTGTTGTGTTGAAGAGCAGGCGATCGATTGTGGTGAATATATATATTTATGTGCTTATTAGGTTGTTTTTGAGATATATATATCTAATCTAAGAGACATTTGTATGCATGTATTGTATCCTAAGCTAAAGCTTAAAGCCGGCCAAGCACTGCCTTTCCTTTTTTTCTTACATGTTTCTGAAGCGTGACACTCTTTTACTCATTGTTCTAATGATTACTATGGTATAATTATCAATAACCCCCTCCTATCTCGCAAATTATTTGGAAAAGGTCCCCAAATTTGTGGCAAATAATCAAAGGTAAGTTATCTCTTTAGTCCTACATTGTGGGGAGTATACTTTAATAAGAGGACGACTATTTTAGGACAATATGTTTTTAATTTAAATAATTAACGATAATAGATGTGTTTATTTTTTGTTGAAATTAAATTTTCAGCGCTTAAATTCAATTTGCGTCCTAAATTTACTCCCTATCAGTCCCCCGTGTCTTTAAAACAGCACCCACCCTCCAAATGCTGAAAAAGAGAAAAAATATTTCTTTATTAATTGAAGATTAAGATCACTATGTAGCATTTTGACCTCCAACGGAATAAACAAAATCGATATTTAAAAGAGTACAATTGAAAGGTCACTATCAAAATATATATATATATATATATATAAACCAATAATATGTGCCCCTCGTGTGATTTGGTTGCGTTACTGCTGCGAAACAGATGAACTAATCATTCTTCGAAATCCGAGTTTGATGATCGCCGGCGCCGGAGAGCGTCGGAGCATCGGTGGAGGCGGCGGCACCTCGGCCAGGCTGCGGCTGGAGGTGGCCTTGGGTGCCGTAACCTTGTTTCTTGTAATCTTCCAAGTCTTTGTACTGCGTATACGGGCTCGTATCCACCGGCAACTCTTGTGAATCTCCCTTCTGATGATTCTCTTGCTTCTTCTCCATTCTTTCTTTATTTTATTTAATATTTATTATTACAACTTATTCTCGAAATTTATAAACCTCAGCCCTCTTATCCGGTGTCGCCACGTGTCAGACGAAGACGACAAAGTGCAAGCTAATGTTGCTACTTATGCGCATCACCAGTCCTAATAAAACGTGTATGTCTGTCGCCGTGTTCGCTTCTTGTCTTCTTAATAATACACACTTAACTAATAATAGTCAGTCATTAGCTTAAGACAGCCACTAATTACATTATTAATTATGAAAAGGCTGTCTTCGTTTCATTTCATCACGTGGCTTGATCCCACACAACGTCAATAAAATCTGTACACCGTCACATTTTATAATTGAAGTACATTTTTTCATTACAACATATCACCACTCCTCTCTCCTCATCAACCCTTGTCATAAAAAACAACAAACCATCAACTTAAAGCCAACATCATAATTTAAAAAAAAAAAAAAAAAACACTAAAGACCTCCAAAAGCTCACATAATCTTTATCATGTCCAGCTCACGGCCACCGAACTCCCGACCACACGTTTCCCGTCGGACCACACGATCCTACCGAAGACGTTCGTGTTCGAAGGCATCGAATTCGCACTAAAAGTGACCGTATACGTCTGCTTCTCATAAGCCTTCCCGAAGCTCAAGCTCTCGGGATTCACCGAAACCCTAACCGCATCCCCGCTCATCAAAGACACGTTAACCCTGTACGTCCCGGGCGGGCCCACATTGGTCAAGGTCCTCGTGTGCTTCACCGCGGTGCTCGAGCTCGTCGAATTACCGATTTGCCCCTCCAACGAAACCGCGAACGAAGGGTAGTTCAAATCGTATATGCTGTAAGCTTTCCCGGGCTCGCACGTAAAGTTCCTCCTCGCCAGGCTGGCGATTTGGGATTCGGTGTAGTTTAAGGCGCATAGAAAGTTAAGGTAGTCTTCGGGGGTTAGGTCGTAGACGAGTCCCGGGTCGAGGGCGGATACCGGGTCGACGTGGCCCGACCCGTGGTCGAACGGGGTGGAGGGTTGGCCCGTGGATACGTCTTGGATCGGTTTCCCGTTCTTGTAGGAGGTGTACGATGTGGTCATGAGGGCCGATCTTATTGCAGCCGGGCTCCACTCGGGGTGGGCCCCCTTGATGAGGGCGGCTAAGCCGCTGACGTGTGGGCACGACATGGAGGTGCCGGAGATGATGTTGAAGGGGACCTTCCGGTAGTCCTCGGCTAGGCCGGTGGGTCCCACGGCGCCGGACCAGCCGGCGAGGATGTTGACGCCGGGGGCGATGAGGTCGGGTTTTAGGATCTCTGCTGTGATGGAGTTTGGGCCGCGGGAGCTGAAGGCGGCGACCACTGGGGAAGGTTCGATGCCGACTTTGGTTCCCTGGAAGAAGACGGTGGCGGTTGGATTTGGATCTGTGAATAGGTAGGTTTTGATGATTTGGCCGGTGGTTTCGCCGACGGCGGTGGCGGGGAGGAGGTGGGCGTCGGCTACTAGCTCTTCGCCGTTGGCGGCTGTGTTGGTCAGAATCATACCGATGCCGCCGGCGGATTTTACGACGGAGCCCTTCTGTACGCGCGGGTTCACTCCGCGGTCGCAAAGGACGATTTTGCCCTTGACTTTTTCGGGAATTAGGGTTCCGGTCATACAGAGGTTGCCGTTGGTGGCGTTGGTGGCGTTTCCGGCGTAGACGAAGGGGATCAGCTTGTCCGGCAAGGAGTCGCCTTTATAGAGCGAGACGCCGGAGTAGTTCTTCCCGTTTCCGAGGCTGACGTACGCCGGGAAATCGCGGTCCAACGTTCCGGCGCCGACGGTGGTGATCCAAGGCGCCACGTTGGACAAACTGTAGGAGCTGGGCCCCGCATTCCCGGCGGAGCAGCTCACGAGAATCCCCTTCTCCATCGCGGCGAAGGCGCCCACGGCGACGCTGTCCCTGTAATAATCCGACATGCCGCCGCCCAGCGACAGAGACATCACGTTCACGTTGTCGTCGATGGCTTTGTCCATCGCCGCCAAGATGTCGGAGCTGAAGCACCCGCCGATCCAGCAAACCTTGTAGGCGGCGACCCTCGCACGCGTCGCCATTCCACGCGCGGTCCCCTGCGCGTAGCCGAACAGGCTCGCACTAGGAACCACCGAACCCGCTGCGGTCGACGACGTGTGGGTCCCGTGGCCGTCGTCGTCGCGCGGCGACTTCGATTCCTTGGACTCGTCGATGGGCCCCAACGTGGCCTCGTAGCCCCGGGAGAAGTACCGCGCTCCGATCAATTTCTTATTACAGTCGGATTTCGTGAAATTGGTCCCCACCTCGCACTCTCCCCTCCACGAACCCGGGACCGCCCCGAACCCGGCGTCGTCGTAGCTCGGACTCTCCGGCCAAACCCCCGTGTCCAAGACGCCGACGATGACTTCGCTGACGGAGTTCGACTCCGGGAACATCGCGCCGCTCTGGTCCAGGCCGAGGAACAGCGGCGTCCGCGTCGTGTGGAGCTCGTACCTCGTTTCAGGAACCACGGAGACGATCCCGGGTCGGGTTTTCAGGACCCGGGCTTGTTCGGTCGTGAGCCGGGTGGAGAAGCCGTGGATGGCGTTGTTGTAGGTGTAGAGCATCTCGGCGGAGTCGGAGACGGACCTGAGGGAGGAGCCGTACCAGTGAGTGTGGTCCTCGTACACGGCCGGCATCTGAGACTTGGCCATGTGGACGATGTAGGTTTGCTTCTGGTGGCTCGCGCCGTAGGCAAGCGGCGCGTGGTAGGTGGAAAGAAACAGTAACAACACCGCCGCCGTTACGGCGGAGAACGGCGGTGCAAACGTTTTCTCCCTCGCCACCATTATTTTTTATTTATTTTATATTATTATGTTGTGAAAAAATGAATTTTTTGGGTGGCTTGAAGTGAAGGAGTGATGGTACTATATAGATAGAGTGTGAGCTGGAAATTTATGAGAGAGAAGTTGTAATGTAAGACGTATCGTGCTTAGGGACGGTGAATTGTTGTCTTGTTTATGTGCATGATTGATGATTATGTTGATGATCATCAATAACACAGATGAGAGACAATCAGGCTCTAAAATTACTATATTATTGCTCACAACAAATTTTTATTTGGATTATGTCTGTAACTAAAATCTTATTTTTGTCAAGCCCATAAAGAAAGAAGACTAGTTGAGTTGAGTGTGTGAATGAATGAGATGACATTTCACTTATTTTTCTTTCTTTGGTCACATGTGGTGTGGTCATGAGATTATTTTCAGGCTTTTAATATTTTCACACCCTTTGAGGATATATTATTCTACTGCTCTCTCTTTCTTGGTTTACCAGTACTTTACCCCCCATTTCTGCTTCCTCCAAATTAAATTGGTGTCTCTCTCTCTCTCTCTGGTGCAATAATGCAAGTGGTGTTGATACATTAATATTGAGAAATACGTTAGGTTGGTGAGGAGTCGGTGTAAATTATTATGTGAAGAAATTCAAGGTTGTAATTGATGTGGGGTGGGTGGATATGGAGGTTTTATCAGATTATAACTTTCACCCAATTAATGGGGATTTATATATAAAAATAAAAACGTTTTATTCACGAAATGTATTACATTACTACATTACAGCTTCCGATAAGGTATTGAGAAAGGAGACGAAATTGATTAAAATATTATGGGGAATGATGAAGAAGAAGAAGATAACACGGTCAATTTCTTCTGCGCGAAGGGAAGTCGCCATTATCTCACTCGTTTAATCCAAAGAAATTCAAGTACTTTTTATTGAGATTTGTGGCAGGTTTTAACACACATACATACATATATTGTATATATGTGTGTGGTGTGAATGGACTGTTTCTATTTTTCCAACGAAACAAAGAGCATAGCTATTGTAATAATTGTACGAAATAAATAGAGACATGTTGAAGTATTTGATTGGTGATGTTACTATTTGTACGTTATTAATGATGATGCATTTATAACACAGAACGAAACCGATTCCCTTCAAACAATTAGCTAACTCGTTTTCTATGCTTAATATATGTGTTATGATATTGATATTAGTTGATTATTCAAGATATTTAAAGCGTTAATCCAATGATTTTATTTCCTTGAATCGTGTAATAACTCCATGGTTCAAGCTAAACTACGGAGAAGATAACCATTCGTAACTAATATATAAAAAATTATGATTATATACTCATATCCATACGTCGATTATTAAAGTTTCACGGGTAAAGAAACGGGAAAGGGATTCACGTGAATCCATTTAACAAACAAAACAAATTGTCGACAAACTGCAAATGAAGCGCTTAATAAACTAAAATTTATTTGTCATTATTAGATTGTTATGAAATTAAGAAAACGACCTTGATATTGAAACATATGTCGTGGCCTTCTACCATACATATAATTACATATGGTCCCCGAAAATCATGGCTTGATCAGCATTTTTTGGTAGCATCGATATGTTTCAGTTTCGAGCTTTGTTTGTTTGATATGGGAATTGGCTAATATTTATGTAAAGTATGTCGAGCTAACTCTTGTAATTTAATAAATTAAAGAAATTGGTACGGACCAAAAAGTATAGCCTTTTAATAAACTCATATACGTCTACAGCTAATATTGTAATGAATCTGTACGCGTTATTGGGTTTTCTTGCAACGCTCGTCTTGTTTTGGCATTAAGTACAAGCAAGCAACTCACGAGTAGTCACAACCACACGAAGAAATCTTTTGTCACGGTACGGACATTTAAAAAAAAAAATTTCAAATAGTGTAATTTACCCCAAGATAATATTTGAAGGCGTAAGCTTCACACAGCCAAACAGCAACTTCGAAGTTAAACCATTACTATTAAATCGTTGAGCTTGACCCAACCATATGCGCACCTATCTCGGGTTTTCTGCACCATTGACGACGCAATTTCGACTAAAGGTCGAATCTTAGAGAGCTCTTTCTCCAGTAAGAATCTTTTATCACCAGCCTCGATCTAATAACATATAATAATCATAGCCAGTGAGTCACCATTTTTAACATAAATCAATTAGAAAAGAAAGATTGAAAGAGCATATATACATATTACCTTTTCAATGAAGCGCACAGTGTCTAATGTGTGGCAGAAATATGATAGCTGTCTGTACAGATCTGCCTCATTGTACTGTTGATCATGGACAAAAAAAAAAAGATCAAAACATTAATTAGTAGTAGTTTGTGATGAATGAGTGAATGGTGAAATGGAAATTGGTTACTGGATCACGATTACGTACCTTCCTTATAAGATGTCCGCTGCAATGGGGATAATTTGGACAAACGGTTCCTCTCTCCGAGTCTCCAAGAACTCGAAGGTTCACACCGCGGGAGGTGTAATTGCAGGTTTCGTCATCGCACTGTTGTTGAGAAAAAACAAAATCTAATAAGCTTTGTATCCTTTGTGATATATAACTGGGGCATTGATTTGAATACGTACCACCATCAGGGCCTTGTAGTACCTCGCGATAAACGCATCCACTTGTACTTTAACCTGTTGAGAAAAAATATAAAGAATCTATAGGAGAAGGAGAATCTTTCTTTGGAAGCATATATTAACAGATAATAGATGAGCGCAAAAAAATTCTTTCACACCAGAAATAAAAAAGGGAAGTGGTACCTGGTTTGCTATTACAGCACGTGATATTCTCCCTATATCATCACCTTCCTCTGGACAATTGGGACATCGCATCTTCTGCCAGAAATTACTAGCAGATCCTGCACGGTCTTGTGCTGCTTGCTTTGGATCGATCAGTTCACATACTGAGTTCAATATTGGAGAGCATTGAAAACTGCTTGAGCAGCTCGGGCATGACAAAACTAAAGGTTCACAGCCCCGGTACCTGTGGTAAAAGTTCAAAATGAATTTAATAAAATCAAGCATTGTAGAGATTCGGAAACTAGCAGCACTCTAACAGATTGGAAAAATAGCACTATAGAGAAACTAGTACCTCTCCTCATCGTCTAATGCGAATAACAGGGAGCTCGATGGATCGTTCTTGGTGGTATCAGCTGATTTATTCTGAAACTGAGAAACAAAAATTAAGGGTGTAATACCATTACAGAAATCATGTATGCAATCCGTTTTAATTTAACCTTTATTGCCCTGGTCATGTATGTTAAGAGGGAGAGAAGGGAGCAAGAGTTTACCTTGGATGAGTCAAGTCCCAAACAATCAGCTAAATGCGATGGACCAGTACCCTGAATCGATGCGCATAGACGTGATATCACGGGATGAATCTGCAGAACGGGGCGTTTTTTTCAGTTGAAAACAGCACGATCACCATAAAAAGTCAAGAAAAGTTATTTCTATAGAAAAGTACAAACCTGCTGTGCCAGGTAATAATCAATATCAACCATCCAATTGCCATTGTTTGTTTTCAGTTCATCGGGGTGTCTAGCTCGTTGAGCAATTCCACTAGAGGAGGACGAACTATTTCCCTATATACATGCATTCAGAGCAATTATATCTCTCAACGCATTAAGAAATGACATTATTTGAAAAATATATGGGATTTGCAAAGCCTGGTAAGAAAGAGAAGGTGCACCGCACCTGTTCACAGCAGATTACATAAGGCACGGTATCTCCAGCATTGCAACCAGTAACGTAACCATTTCTCTTGAGCCTAAGTGCCACCTGCAAAAAAGGAATAAACTTAGTAGATGGAAGGGGATGATGTTGAATCATGTGGGACCACTTGTGGCAATTAGGGACTTACTTCTACATGGGGCTGACTTCTAGCATCAGGATATGCTTCGGGTGGTTTCGTCAGCGTCTTTGTAATCACATATTTTTCCAGAGCAATTTGCCCGTTTCTCATTTCCTCTTGCACCTGCAATTTACATAGAAAAGATATTTTGTCAAAAAGGTTGTTCCCAACCCCATAAACGTTAATAAGTATATAGATGTAGTGATTCAATAATTAATAATCTTAAGCTTTTCTACTCCAGAGTTACCTTCCTCAGAGAATTGTGAATTGCTTCGACAACATCCTCGCATGACCTGATAGCATTGCGGCAAGTTTTTTTAAGATGATTGACACATTCATTTTTTTCATCATCAAATGCCTTACGAGGATGATGGGAAAAGATGAGAACACTGACCCGCCCGATAGTATCTGAGTGAGACAGAAATCTCCCAGTTCCTTTGACAACAAGCTCCAGTCACGGCGAACCATATCAAGACCTTTCCTTTCAATAACCTGCACTTGACCAACTCGTTTAGGCAAACAACATAAGATAGTATGGTATCGAGATTCAGCGGTGGAGAAAAGTATTGCAACCTCGTACGGTGTGCCATTGTTAAAATGGAGTTTGACAGCTGCATATTTCTTCTTCTTAAGCAATAGCATCCTTTTGTATAGGCCATCAAGGTCAATCTCCAGACATCTATATTTCTTGTTGACCTGTCGAGATTCCCAAAAAATGGAGAAAAATATGAGAGAACATGAAGCTCATAATTGTTACTGCTAAATATTCAAAGCATACCTCCCGTATGACCATTTCTGCTATTGATCTAGCTTTTCCAATATCATCAGAACCACTATATATCATTATGGAATCTGTATCTCCGTAGATAACCTGATTGAAAAAAATGTGTCATTAGGTTTGGTGATCCAGAGAGAGAATCCACTTAGATTAGATCCATGCTTGTACTGACCTCTAAATTCAGAGTATTTTGAACAAGATTAACGGTGCTCTGTAGAATCTCTCTTCCCTGTGTAGAAAATTATAGTTAACAATGTATCAATATGTAACCAAACGATCTGAAAGGTTTGCATTCACTTCGTACCTGTTGCGTTATAAGTTCTGCCAGAGGTTTCGCATAGAATCTTGAATTTGAGAATCCGAGACATCCATACATACTACACAGAAGACGCAAAAGATAAAAGGAGTGAAGAAAATCTCACATGCAAAATAAGATGATCTGGGACAAAATATACGAGACCTGTTTGCTGTAAGTTTAAGAGCTTGTTGCAGGATATCAAGTTGCTGAGCCTTGAGACCCGATTCCTTCTTTAACGCGGATTTTGCCGTTTTCCTCCTTTCCACCAAAGTTCTAAGCAACTACACGAACATATCGAGTTAAAAAGATCGTGGATGGAAAAATTCAATTGTTTGAAAACCATTATCATAAGGGCCGACAGACGTTGGTAGTTAGTATCAGAAAACTCGTTATTAACAAGCATTATTGGGAATGCCGAGGCTTAGAAGGGTCTGTCCAACATGCATATATCGTTATTATTAAAAGACAACTTTTAATGTGTGATTTCTACATGAGATGAACAGTATAGAGTGCCCAGACATGTCAAACTTATTGAATGGAAAACATAATTTGAAGAGCTGATGCAAAATTAAAGGGGAACGAGTCCATGATGGCGTACATCAAAATATAAATAAAACACAACTGCTAGATATATACCTGTGGTAAAATTCCCGTCTTCTGACTAGACGGTAAACGGGGGAATGATCCATCAGCTGGTCTTTCAACAGTAGTAAAACATATATTGTATTCCTGCAAGAAACCAAAGACAACATAGGTGACTTACAAAAAATGCATGAATTTAAATGATAAAAAATGCATGTATTTAAATGATAGCTGTTGAGCATGAAAAAAGGTTTAGAAAACGAAAACATAGAAGAGAGCAAAACCCACCTGAATAATTGAAGGGTAGAGGCTGTTGAAATCCAAAAGCAATACAAACTTGTCATACAGTCCCTTTTTCGGCTCCAGCACCAAACCACCAGAGTAGGAAGGTCCCTTTTTGGTCTTTGCGTGATCATTTTCTGGAGGCTCATCCTCAAAATTGGTATAATCGGGATTGATATTACGTTTAGTGGTTTTTGGGTCCTTGGATTGGGTGGAGTATTTGTCAGGGACAACAAACTTCTTATCATGGAATTTGTGTAACAAGAGATATTCAACTCGTTGAGCCCTAGCACCCTGAAACAATGTAAGCTAGTAGCTTAGCTTAGATTGCAATAAACGGACAAAAAGAATTATCTATTAGTTACTCTCACCTGGAGTGTTTTCTGCCATGTATTGCCACTGATATTAGTTAGTTGTCGTGTAAGGGGAAGAACACTCAAATGGAACATAAGTTCCATCGACAGCCAGGCATCAGTTTCGCCATACACAATCTGCCAATTGTAAAAGTGAGAATCAAGTGAGAAAGTCATATTCCGGTTTCCAACCAATCTATGAAAAAATAACAAAGTGCTTCAACATGAAGTACTGTATAAGAAAGGGAATTGCGCTCATATAGGCATTATGGGATGCACAGACTTGTTGAAATCTTATGTTAATCTCATCTTTTTAGATTGTACCCTCCTCTGCATATACATCCTCACATAAAAGCATCACTCTCCCCTCTTACTTTGTACAGAAATTAAAGAGAAAATTTTAACACAACTCACAAGTTCCATAAGTGACTGGGAACTCTGAAACATTTGAGGAATGTCGTGTGGAGTTATCTCCCTACGGTCTTTGTTCAGCTGCGTCTTTGCTAAGTGTGTCAAGGAATAGCTAACCTGGACGCAAAACGCGATAACTAAGTACAAGCCAGCAAGAATCACTTAATAATAAGGTAATATAAACCCCACCTCTTTCAATAGGTCACGGGAACAAATGTGCGTATCACATAGTAGACGGCCAGCGATGCAAGACAAAATCCCAGGACTTGCCCCTAACCCAAACACAGAGCTCCCTTTATAAAGCTTGGGCATAGTGGAACGTCTGAGGCGTCCTATTTTCGACCACATAGTGCTTGGAACCCTACATGCCTGTAACATAAATTCTTTACTAAATAGAAGAAAGCAATTCCATTTGCATAGTTTTAAGTAGTCACAAAAACAGCATATTAAGCAAAGTACCTGGACTCTGTGGAATAAAACATCCAGATCGAACCCGGATATATTATGCCCAACTAGAACATCGCTATCAAACTTGTGCAACTCGATCATCAAACGATTTAACAAAGCTCGTTCACTGAAACATGGAAAACATACAGCGGACAATAAGACTGACTTCATATTGTACTCACCAACATTGTAATGACGGAATTAAGGGTTGTTTTTGACAAGATACCTGATTTCATAGCAAATGACATTCGACCCAACGCTTGAATTTTTCTCTGCTACCTCTTTAGCAAAACCCATCGGAAATATGCTTCCTTCTAATTTACGCAAAACAGTAAAATGACTAAGCATCTTCTGACGAGTCCATTCCGAGTGTACCATTGGAGTATCAATCTGGAAGATTATAAATTGGTATTAGTTCCAAAATATAAGAGATATACCCTCGTTCAAAAGACTTCACAATTTTTGCCTAGTCCCCAAATATAAGAGATATACCCTCAAAAGAATTCACAATTTATGACTGCTGATAGCACAATAATCAATACATTTCACAGAACTAACTAACTGAGATATGCTATCACATGCTGTAGCATAAATTGCCGCATAGATGAATAGTCGGATTCAGATTATTGATTCACTAAGTGGAGCGTGGGACTAAAGAAACGGAGACAATAAGAAATAAAGGAAAGAGACATTGGCGAAAGAAACAAGCAACATCCTGAAAATGGAAAACCGTCCACACGCTGAAGATGCAATTTATGTATTAACATTGCAAAGAAAGAACTCAGTACAACGAAAGCTACCATTTCATATGGTATACCTTGGCCTTGTGGCAGCAAATGACAGATGCAGAGACGATTTCATTAGAATTATCTTTCTCATTAATGACTGTTTTCAAACTTAGCGCCGTAACTACTACTGGAGGAATTTCTGAAGAACTCTTAGAGGCTAGAATATCCTTTGGGGAATCAACTGTGACCTCAAACTTACACCAGCTCACCTGTTTAAATTGCGAGGAAAAAAATACCAGTTAGCCAAGAAAAAAAGCAGTTGTGATGGTCTAAAATGAGCAGAAAAATTCATACATTTTGAGTTTTGCATCTGGAAAATCTCGAAATGGATAGCCATGATGGTCCGTAAATTTTCCTTTTAATTAGGAAAAGCTCTAGAGCGCTGCAAAAAACATAGATAAAAAAATTATACTTTCACCAGAACGATTAGTATCCAAAGATGTGTGAATGCTCTGGTGGAAAGAATTTACCATGAAATTAATTTTTGTTAAATACGTTCCCTAATAGATACAGAAGCTGGTAATAAATCGTTGGAGTCATATCTGATACCTGCTATTCGTTCCAAGCAGAGAACAAAAATAATTTCCCTTGAGATCTGATGGAAGTGGTGAATCCTACAATCAACAAAGAGAAATTTTAAGTAAATCGAACTCGAATGAGATACTGAAAGTTCTGGCTGATTTCAATTCCTTTCACTTGAAGCCTTAAAATAATGACTTTGCATTCTTCATGTTTCATTTCATTACCAGGAAGCCTGACAAGAAAAAACTTGAATAATAAAAATCCTGTTACCTTGAAGGGATAGTTAATTTTGAGGACATAGTTCTCGCCATGGGGTATATCTGATCTCTCAAATGCATAATGCCTCTACAAAGAAGTCAATGCTACAGAGTAAATTTATGCCTAAAGATTACGAAGGCAATTTTGGATTTAAAACTGATATATAAGTTCAAAATTCAAACCTTTACAGGCGCCATGGAGAAACTAGACACATTTCGAACGAGCAACTCTTTTGTGACTTCAGTTTTCAAATCTGACACCAGTTCCTACATAATGACCTATTAGTCATAGAAAGTGAAAGCAAACCAATAAAAATGCAAATGTGGGATACTATAATATTACGTGAAGTCGAGAGTGTAAAGCTGATCGAGACTCCTTAGCATGTTCCGGAACAGAATTTTGGGAGTCTGCAAGAATTTTCTCTAATTCTATTATTTTCACATCATCCATCAAAGAAACAGTTGGGATTGCGTAGAAACATCGTTGCATGTTTTTAACAACCACGCAACAACTCTCGTACGTGCCTCTGGATTTGACCTAAATCACAGAAATTGCAGTCAGAAGTCAGTTTAGCTTAGCTATCTATGCGCTGGAAATTGATAAAGTTGTAGGTAAATCAATGATTGAAGACATGTTTTTCAAAAGAAACAATGATTGCAGACATGTGAAGCCAAATACAATTTAGGTCGCTGAAGAATAGCAACGCATAAGCATTTCAGTTCACTATCAAAACGAAGTGTACTTCCGATGGAAAATTGTAAAACAAAGATACATGAACCAAGGAATTCACAGTTAACAGATTAATGATAATTAGCTAAGGAGTTCTGCCAAAATAATATAGCAAATGTAAATCATAACCATAAAGTCCCACTAAGCAATACCTTTCCGAAAAGATAGAGATTCCCAGAATTAGCTCCATAAGCCTCTTCGTGTGCATCCAGTATGTAGAAAGGCATATATCCATCAGAATCCAATTCAAAATCCGTAGTCGCTTCACCACTGGTCTTCACATCCACTTTATGGGCAGACTCTTCACTGTCACCATCTTCAATATGGCCTGCATTTCTCACAGTCTCCCATCCCAGAGTAGCACTAAAAGCCGGATTTTTCACATCTTTGATTTTCGCATTGAGAGCAAACACTTTTTTCTCCACTTCATTCACCTTGATTTCATCTTGCTCGCTGACCTTTTTCACGGAATATTCTCCATTCTCTTCTTCGATTGCTTCACCATTACCCTTATTTATCTTGTTATTCACCAAATCGCACGAATCTTTTTCCTTGCCCGACGAATTCCCATCATTGTTGTTCAACTCCCCACAAGAACCACTCTTGTTACTATTGATTTCATCCTGGTCGTTCAAACTAATGCTTCCAACAAAACTAGTTCTCTCAACCTTAGCAGGCAAATTTACAACAGGATTCAGACTAATATTACTCCGTGGATTAGGAATAGGCATATCCGGACCTGCTTTTTCCGGGCAAACAACTCTCCTCCTCCTCATCCTATCACTCTCATCAGGGGCAAACTCCGCAATCACATCATCAACAATACTATCGTACGATAGATTTTTGCCATTATCTTTCTTATTGAACACGCACGAATTAAACATGTTCGAGATCCGTTGCTTACCCATCAAAGAAGCCGCCTTCTTCGCATTGGCATCCCTATCTTTCTTCTCCGAATTGTTTGCAACTTTTTTCTTCTTCGGATGCCTCTCCGATTCATCGTTGGACTCCCCTTCAGATGAAGAATGCGCAACGGCATGCGTCCAATCCTCTTCCTGACCTTCGTCGCCATAACCTAATCCATTGTCGTCGACGATGAAGCCTTTAGCTTCCTCGCGCCGTTTTGCCACGATCGCGTCATACTCGTCGTCGTCCACCGTGTCATAGATCGGTTCATCGATTTTGATCTGGATGGAGTCAGTGGCCGGTCCGTCTCCGGAGCTGCGCCGGCGGAGGGACTGGAGGCGAGCGAGCGCTGAGGCTCGAGCTGACGCACCGGATCCACGCGTACGGCGTCGGCCGAGTTCGGAAGGCTGATCTGCTGACATTTTCGTTGAGTTTGAAGTGAACTAGGTTTTTTTTCCCCTTTCCCCAAATTAGTGCTGAAGACGGAGTATGCTAATTGGCGGGAAATCAATGTTTTTGGCGGCAATTCAGTAAATTGACAAACTAGTCCGTGGAATATTAATGTGAGGAAAAATTATAAAATTAGGTCACTAAGTATATATGTTTTTGTTGCTGGGTCACGACAATTGAAAAAGTAGGTCACTAAGTTTGTATGTCAAACAATTTTGGGCCATGTTTTCAATTTTATAATCACAATTAACCTCCTTCATAAATAGGAAAATCTCACCTTATAATTATCGAAGTAAACACAGACAGAAGTTACAGCTTACATAAACACACGAATTTATGACATCGATTCATCACAGTATAGAGTCAGCGATGGGTTGGTTCGGAGACGTTGTAATAACGACAAAGCGAGGATCGATGCCTTGGAGTTCCCATCTCAAGACGAGCAGCTGCAATTGCCTCCACACCCTCTTCGATAACCTGATTGGAAATCCAATTGAGCTCTCGAGTATGGCCTTAGAATCCATTATCTCATTCATATATCATTACTTCATGAGACGAGAGCAGCAGTTTAAATAATTCTTGCTCAGCGTTCACGCAAAGATCGTGGTTTTGCGGTGTTTGTCCGCAATTCTTGTCATTTCTGTGCGTTAAGGAATGTCCATACGTACAGCGCAGTATCGTAAGTTGGTTAGACGAAAGTTGCTATGAAATACAATTAACGAGGTTTGCGCAAGCTATAATATATATCTATATATATATATATATATATAATATCCTCAATATCCGAGCCTAGCGACGAGAGTGAGAGAGAAGGGGAACGAGCGACCCAATCTGGGCCGATTGAATTAGGGTTTCGAAAATCCCCAATTTTAAAGGTCACATTTCTTTTTTATTCTTGCATATTTTGTCAATCAACTGTTTTAGGTGGTGTTGCGAAAGATTGAATTTTTGAGGTTACCCTGTTGGTATAATGATGGGCATGAATATGATGCTGTGTTGTGAGAAAGTGGTGCGTGAGGGATTGTTAGGAATTGGTGTGAGTTCGATTTAGAGATAAAGTGAGAGAGAAAATTTCGAGAGCGATTTGAGATTACTGAACCTTCCTTCATCTACCGTTATGTCGGATAGAAAGCTTGTGAGTAAGTTCTTATACTTTCCTGCATAAGATGCTCTGTATTTTCATTGAATGATATTTTATTTTTTTTGGGTTATAGGAAAAATGGTGATTTTTTTTCGTTCAGACAATGTGGGCATAACTAGTGTTCCTGTTCGTTTAAGGTACTGGGTAACCCATTCATTCAAAACTCATCTCTTTGAAACCCATTTGGGGCATTCTATGATGATTTAGAGGAGGAAATAAGGGCATCATCCAAGAAATTAACCAGGATTTTTGTTGTTAGAAAGCTGCATTTAGAAGGTTACTTTCCATCCATGCTGTTATTGCTCGAATATAATACAAGTTGAGCAGTAGCATTTCGTGTATGTGTATCCAATTTCCTGCGATATATCAGTTTATTAGAAACATATCAGTTTTATTATTCTGCCATGAAATGTGAATTCAATTGCCTGCGATATATTTCGCTTTGTGAAGAGGGCAATAATTATTATCTGTAACAATGAATGAATCAGCAATGGTGAAGTTTGTACACTTTGAGGTTATCTTGCAAAATGAATATTTACAAGGGTTTGAAGAGTTCAAGAGATCCTCTGGTAATATTTATCTTTCAGAGTGGATGAATCCCTCAATAGAGAGGACAAAATTTGTAAGAAAACAAGATTAAAAGTTAGATCAAAAGAATTAGCATAACTCATTATTAAACTTGACTATTTGATGCACTCTTTACATTTTTTTTTTTTAACTTCATAATCTTATCGTATTCTGTTACTAACACTCTCACAAGAGGAAAGGATAAACAACTCACAAAGCGAGAAGAGAGAGAAACTCCCAGAGCCAAACCCTAAACAACTCTTCCCTGATGTTAGAGCATATTATGATTAGACCCCTAAACAATTTAAAACATATATTTGTGACTTAATTCGTCTATACCAGCCATTGGTGTTTCATGATCCACGGGGAGACTTTTTTTTCAACTTCTCTGAATGAAATGGACGAGGAATAATCGTTATCTGGGTTTTCTCCATTTCTTGAATTGGCGAAAAATCCACACGACGAAGAAAAAGTTAATAAGTTTCTTGAATTC
Organism: Linderniella brevidens; assembly: GCA_004919715.1. Taxonomy (NCBI): domain Eukaryota; kingdom Viridiplantae; phylum Streptophyta; class Magnoliopsida; order Lamiales; family Linderniaceae; genus Linderniella; species Linderniella brevidens. The sequence goes on along the minus strand of SWDC01000146.1, from coordinate 401,959 downwards.
AAAGTTTCCGAAAGTACAATGCAGTCCTTCAGTTTACTTTGATTATTTACTGCGCGTTCATGTTCAATTGATTATTTATTTATATACTTATTTAAACATTCAAATCAAAAGTCATGCATCTAGATACATTAATATCGGACCAAAATATACATATATATTTTTTATATTATTTGAAAGCAACCAAACTACGACCAATTCTATTAAATTGCTATAATAATTTCATAGTACTGTTTCCACGCCATACCACACGTTCCCTCTTCCAATAACTTAATGGATCAACGAGAGGATAACATGTCAAGTTTTGGCTAACGTGTTTCGTTTGGAGTCATGAGATGACGTGTGCTAGATATATTGCTCAAGTATCATCCAATATTAAAATATACTGTATTAAGCTAAATGTGAGATTTCTTTAACTTGGTAATGATACATTTTTTTTTTCATTTTGTGTTCATTAATTATTATACATATACAACACAATACACGCATAATTGATCCCACATAAGGCAGTATCATTACATGGAAAATGGAAATTTGTTAGGTGAGAGTGAGATTGGAGAAAGCTCTCCACTTTCGGTTCAGTTTTTTTCTTAATTTTCAAAGATAGCCACGCGTTACTTTGTTCATGTATGTCTTTCTATGAGATGCTTCTTTTCTGAATTTGATTATTTAAACAAAGACATATAGATTAGGTCGTAACGTCATCATAAACAACTAAGAAAGACCTATTACAAGTCGTCATCTGTAAACCACCTCGGACATGAAAATCTAGTGGAGGAACTATATATATTGAGACCGTGTTCTTCTATAATTATTAAAGCGATGATATAGTAGTCAACTTATCTAAGGATTCAATATTTTGAAATAATAATAGATTCAATGTTTGTAACACTTATTTTAATCCGGATTTATAGTTTCAACCAAAGTGTATACCTATATCCCAAAAAAAGAACCAAAGTGTATATCTAAACTTCGAGATGTATTAGTTCAATAATTCACGAATTATTTCCATATCTTTTTATTATTAAAAAGTGTGGGCTGTGAAGTCAAACCTTGATCGCCATTAATTTAGTGGGGAAGGAAGTATTCATTACATCCATAGACCAACTTGTCGGATTGTAGCGGTTTATATTGAAATTCCGACCTAGTTTATTAAAAATATCCACATAAATTCTACGAAATGTTACACTAGCTAATTCCCTACATAACATTTACTTGGATCACATGGGTAGAATAATAATAAACTGATAAAATCACCGACGACTAAGAGAAAGTATTGCTTCCCATTTACCCTTATTTTCTAAGTTTGGTTCGTTGAAAAGTATGAATAAAGCCGGGCTGGTGTTTCTTAATTCTTCTAGAAAACCCTACGTCTCTTTATACGTAGTGTAAGCAACACTGTTTTGACAATTCTATAGATTATATATATATATATATATAATATAAATTCTCTTACGTCCCAATACATCATTCAAGAAAACAAATATCAAACACCATTTATTCTTTTTCTCTCCCTTCGTACGAAGTTATGGTAGATGGAAATTGCTAAGGACCTGGCTTTTCTGTTAGGGTTCTACTGCTGGGGCTGGGAGTTTCTTACAGCCCTCTTGCTCTTTAGTTGCCGATAGAAAAAAAAAATCCCATCTTTTGTTCAATTTTGTGTACTGAGAAAAAAAAATCAGTGAATTATTAGTGGGTTTTTTGGTGAGAGAGAAAAAATGGCTCAACGGTCGGCTCCTGCGCCGTTCTTGACGAAGACGTACCAGCTTGTGGACGATCCTAACACGGACGACGTCGTATCGTGGAACGACTCTGGTACGACGTTTGTGGTGTGGAAAACGGCGGAGTTTGCGAATGATTTGTTGCCTAATTATTTCAAGCACAACAATTTCTCAAGCTTCGTTCGACAGCTTAACACCTATGTAAGTATCCCTCTCTGAATATACGTGTGTGTGTGTTGGGTTCTTCGCTTTAAACTTTCTTTTACTCACTTTTCCTTTTTTTTTTTCGTTCACCAATCGTTTTTTGATAAATATGAATATGCCGTGTTTCTTCTAGAAGGAAGTAGAACGAATAGTACAAATAGGGTCAACAACTATGGTAAATTCGATTTCAAGTTCAGAAAATTATTATTACCAGTTTTAGACACTTGTGTTATGGTTTATCTTGAGAGGAGAAATGTTTACATGGTTACAATCTTGTCTTCTCCGATAAAAGAATACTAATCGCTAATGTAAGTCTATTAAACGGCGTTAAGAACAAAAGGACAAAAAAAAAACAATTTATCGTGGGTATCCCCTCACTCTTTGACTTATGGTTTGATAAATAAATAATTTATTTTTGAGTGGTCGGTTGATTTTAAAATAGCAAAATCGGTGATGGTCCTCATAGAGGATGATGAAAGGATTGTAGATGAGCCAATATTGACATGTTGTCCACGTGTTGCTGCTTTTTAGGACGAAATTTCTGATTTTGTAACTTCGTATTGGGAATAATATCAAAACTTATCCATCCTAAGTTACGTGTTTGATTTTGTCACAATTACGGCTTCTATATATGTTTAGTTAGTTCCTGTCAGATGTTTGCTTTTTCAATTAAAAGTCGTTAAAGTGATCCATCTTTTGTCTAAATTCAAGATCGCAACGATTTAGACAAATCAAGTACGACACGAATTATTTACATATATCAAGAATGCATCCTTGTAATGTTTTTTAGTCCATAATCATTATATATATATATGTGTATAAATAATGTGTAGGGATTTAGAAAAACAGCTGCCGACAAATGGGAATTCGCAAACGACAACTTCAAGAGAGGATCAAAAGAACTCCTCACATCGATTTGCCGCCGCAAAACCTCACAAACACCGAAGCCCACGGGTCGCGCCGATAACCCGCCAACCTCACCCGCAAACTCGGATTTAGGGTCGGGTTCTATTTCGCCCGATGAAGAGTCCAACAACCCGGGAATCAATAATTCAACGGGGACCCAACTAGCGGATTTATCAGACGAAAACAAGAAGCTCAAGGAAAGCAATCAAATGTTGAGCTTGGAATTGGCGGAGACGAAGAAGCAGTGCGATGAGTTGCTCTCTTTCTTGACTCAGTGTGTTAGGGTTTCTCCGGATGAGATCGGTCGTATTATGAGACAGTATTGTCCTAATTATAGGGCGGCACACGGTGATAGAAATTTAGGAGGTGATGACTGGGAAAGGAAGAACATAATTGATGATGATGACGAAAAAGAGTGTTGTATGAAGTTGTTTGGGGTGATGTTGAAGAAGAAGAAGAAGAAGAGGACTTGTAGCGATGATGATGATGATTACGGCGAGAAGAATCATAAACGTGGCTTCGATGGGTCGTCGGCGGAAAAGAAAGAAATGAAAAGAGCCGTTGAGATTTATGCTTCACACTTGGAGACAAAGCAAGGTTTGTAATTAAACTTAAATGTAACGAGTTGGAAAATCAAAAGCCATTTGGCGTTCTCTTCCGATCCACTATTACAAGTTCTATGTTGTAATATCATACATTAGACATCTAAAATCAATTTTATTTCTTGAATGCACGCTTGGATTTTGTAATAGATGCAGTTCGCCGTGTACATTTGTGGGAACTCAAGTGTTATATATACATGAAATAATCGAAGATTAGTTAATACACATAACGTGCTCTCATAGTCAAATTATTCCATTTTCATCTTGTTATATATAAATTCAATAATACAAAAAAAAATATTGAGGGGTGTATGCCTTTCGATTTATTTTATTTTAATTTCCAATTAACGTTCAACATTTGATTTATTATAATTATATCCTACATTTAGCTAGACATCTGAATCCATTTTATTTCTTGATGGACAATGATCGTTTACATAGTAAATACGTTTGGATAATGATGGTTAAACTGTGATGTAAAAACTAAAAATAATGTACACACTTCAACAATAAAAATTGAACGGCACAAACCGTCATGTGGCGAGAGTGGTATGTGACCTTTTTATACATGATATGTATTGTCAGCATTTTAAACGCGAAAATTTAAAACAATAATAATTGATTATCCTTCCTGCGAATCTCAAAATGACAATAATAATAAAATTAGAATAATAAAAGAAAGAAGGAATCATCCAAGCAATGGTCGTGTCCGAGCCGAGCATTGATTCGCCGTTATAGACATTAATAATGATATACATACATCCCATTGGCTTGAAATATATGACGTGTCCTTCTTGTACGCCGTTGATCACTATGCTTAATCATATCCCACACCTCATAAAAAAAAAACATATTATTTTTAAATACAAAAAGAAGAGGCATGCTTTTAACTTTCATGATGGAGGAGGAACCCGGTTCTCTTCTCTGTAAAAGAACCCACCCCATTTCCACGATCTCTAATATTCATTTATAATAAATAGCGGCATCGCCCTTCCTAATTTTTGATCAAATCACACACCACACACACACACACACGCGTTCATTCATACAATACAAGCCAAGCTAAGCATAATACAATAATGGCTATACTGAAATGTGCTGACGTGGCACGCGACGCACCGTTGGATGGAAAGTATCAGATGACGGTGGACGAGTTCAAGAAATGGCTGATGAAGTTCGATACGGACAGGGACGGCCGCATAAGCAAGAGAGAGCTGAGGCACGCGGTTCGAAGCCGAGGCGGTTGGTTTAGTTCGTGGAAGAGTGGGCTCGGGATGAACGAAGCCGACGGTAATGGGAGTGGTTACATCGATGAGGATGAGATTGATTCGCTTTTGGATTATGCCGAGGGGTCTTTGGGGTTCAAGTTTTACTACTGATGTAATAATTAATAATTAATATATATATATATATATATTATATATTCAATGATAGATGCTCATGGAACCGAATAACAACAACTGATGATATGCTGTTCTTGTGTGATGTTGCAATTTCCTGGCTTTCGGGTGTTGGATTAGGGCTTTGTAAGACTTGCTGTTTTATTATTATCTATGTATACTTATGTATGCATGTGTGTATTTATGGCTTCTTTTATATGTCTAACACCATCTCCAACCATACTGCAAAATCCAAAAAATTGGGGTAAAATTACTCCAATGGTACTCAAAACTCAAACCAAGTTTTTTCATTTCTCTCTCTACCTTCATACGCATATATGCGTTTGAACTGATTTTATGCGTTACTATTTTTAGAAAGTACATTCACAACCTTTTTATTTATTTATTATTAAAATACCCCATAAAATGAGAGATGCTAAAAAGATACTTCTATTAATAGTAAAATATAGACTGTTTTTTTGTGATGTAAAAAACTACTTCTATTAATAGTAAAATATAATTTATAATTTAATAACGAGACAACTAATAAATGTAATAATTTATATTAATAGAAAAATATAGTTTTTAATTTAAAATGAGACTTACTAAATGTAACAATTTAACTTAATTATATGTTATAATTAATTTTAAAATAGAATTATTACTAAAAATGTAAGTAATTTAATTTAAATGAAATATAATATTGATACTGTTTTGAAAATATGTAAAATATGTTGGTAGTATTGAAAAGTTGTAAAAGTTAGTGTGAATTTGAGTTTAAAAATGAGTTTTTCGGTTGGAAAATAATTACTGTATTTTGAGTTTGACAATTCGTTTTCCGGTTGGAGATGATATAATGTGACTATATATTTGCGTGTTGTTACTTTGTCGGGGTAGTTTTATTTTACTTTGATGTAAAAGATAGTTTGAGCACTAAGCACTAACAAATTCCAAAACTTCACTTACTCAATGATTTACTATAAATGCGAAATAATACAATACGAACGAGATTACATGTTGCACCAACATTGCTGCTATTGGATTGCTAGGATCTATCCGCGTGGCGAGAAGAAAGTATTGGAGGAAGTGATGTCTTTAAATAAAGCTATAGATAGATATCTTGTAGACACGATTTCTTATTTGGGCATGTTATATTAATTAAGTCCACCATGATTTATGGGATTTTCTTCCAGTTCCAAATCGAACACTAGAAAAAAGTAACAATAAAAAAATACCTAAAAAATTCATTAAGTCGTCGAGACGTGAGACCTAAAATATATCCCGAAATAAAGCATTCAAATTTTCCATTACTTTGCATTAGGTAAATCAAATACTATATGCACTAATTAAATTTAAAAAAAAAATACCCTTTGATCAGCCATCGGGATCCCAAAATAGTCAGCACAGCACATCTGTTCCCTCTGCCTGTCAACAGATCTCGTTGATCAAAAGTTACTTTAAATAAAAAAATTGTAACTCGGTGTGTTTTTTTAAGTCATTGTCGCCATCTTCTCTCGCGTGCGAATGGAATAGTGGAGTCGTCTCTTACAATTAGATTAAATTTGAGAATTATACTTGAAGACGCCCGTTGACATACAACATCATGCTAGTTATATATATATATATATATATATATATATTCATGCCAAGCAACTAGAAAAATGTTCCCCACCAAATCCCAATGTCATCTTTCTTTTGAATGCTCCCAACGTTTTCTTTGAATCCTAAAGGAAGTTAATTAGGTTGTTATCCAATAAGAACTCAAATAAAGCAAGACTACCCTATCTATCAAATTGAGAGACGGAAAACGCCAAGCAAAATATTATACAAAAGAATATGTAACGTAAAAGAGAATTGGGGGCCTACCCTATCTATCAAATTGAGAGACATTGACATGTACATATTTTTTTCGCTGAATTAAATCATCATGGACCACATTGACATGCCACCAGTTTTTGTGTAACTTCTCCCATATCATATCACCGTTTATCGTACTACCTTACAAACTTAGAAAAAAAAAATAGACTTAACTTTGTATTAGAGGCAGGCACATGGAGTTATAGATCGATCGACATTTTATTTACCCCGATCTAGCAAATCACATGTTCGTTGCTTACACGTCAAGCTCTTAATTTGTTGTAAAGGAAATAAAACCTAGTTGTACGTAGACAGAAAGAAAGAATCGCGTAACAAAGAGCTACTAAGTTAATTACTGATCTAAGTACAAACAGCTAATTCCAAACCAGAAACTGTCGGTAGGCGTGGAAGAAAGGAAAGAAATAGAATTTTTGTAATAATAAAATTTGAAATAAGCGGTGATGAGAATTTTTGGGATTTTCTGATTTTGCATTCTGCTGCAGGTAAAAAGAATATGAATACGGAAAGTACAAGAGAAGGAAAACGAAGGTTTCTTCTTCTCGTGGATTTCGAACAATTATTAATAATACTGAACATATTGACAAGAAACTACGTGATTCCTCATCGTCATTAACAAAATAACACTGATTATCTGCTCTAGAAATCAAACAATAGGAATTTGTGGGTTAATGGAAACGTACGACGACGGCGTTTTTATTTCTTCGTGTCCGTTGCTTCTATTCGAATCCACTCGTAGCGTCCCTGCAAGGGCTCGTCCTTCACCACGTCGTAGTTATACCTGTATTTATTCATAGATTTAGCCATTAATTTCGTGATATTGATATGATTGTTTTAAGAGTGAGGAGCCAATTTACTTGTCCATGAATTTCTTCTGAAGATCCTTTTCAGCTGCTGCGAAGAATTCTTCGAGTTCAGCATCTGATGGCATTTTGTTCACATTTTTATTCTCCTTGGTTTCCCTGAAAATTGCAGGTCAGTTTTGAGTCTCCATTTGACTGTTTGAGTTTTATAATTGCATTCGAGTTGAGGAAAGTTCATACTTATTCTCCAGTAATAATAAATAATAAATATTTTAATTTATATTTAGCTTTTACCAGTCGCTGAAATCCACCGATGATACAGCGGAGAACACCTCATCGTCGTCGTCTTCTTCCTGATTAAAAAAAAAAAAACTAAAAAAACTCAGAAAATAGACACGAACAAAAAAAAAAAGACATGGAAGTATTGTACACAAACGCGCACACACATACCTGTAGATCTACGAATTTTGAACCGGAATTGATTGAACCGCAAGAGAGGAAAACCCGATCGGAGCTACGAGCACTCTCACACGAATTCGTGGAGGTTCCCGCTGAATTCTCAGGCTGATCGCGATTCGTCGCTAAACGAGGTGATTTGAGCTGATTATCAAACGACGACGTTGCGAGCTCCGATTCTCGTAACTCGAGCTTTCTCTTTCTCGATTCCTCGCTTCTCATCGTACGCCTTTCCCTTCCAAAATTCAACCTACCTCCTCGGACAATTCCTAGAAGCAGGAAAAAGAAAGGATTACGTAATTATTATACTTCGCTGATTGGAATTTGAATTATTCCTCCTTCTGGCGCACGTACGATAATGGGAAAGTCGCGTGTGCGGGCCAGCAGTCTGCTAATCGCCTGCACCTTTTTTCTGTGTGTGTGTGTGTGCGTGAGAGAGAGAGAGAGAGAGAGAGAGAGTTAAAAGAGTGGAGTGGGTAAGATATGGTGATGAAGATGCTGATCATGTTGAACCGTTCAGACTTTTTTTTGGCTCTTTTTCTTCATTTGCTTTAGTGGGTGTGGGTGAGATAATGTCCGTTAACGGTGACGGTGTAGTCTACCAAACGGCTTCCGTTACCGTTATATCGATCTAGAGACTGGAAACGAGTATTTAAATCTAAACATACCAACATTAATATTTTTCATGTCGAAATCCTATTTTGTTCATAACATGCTTCGTAAAATCACACCAATAATGTACCAACCATGCTACAGATCATATAATTCAGAATAAATATATGTATATAAGTTGGAAATTACAATAAACTCGTACGTATATAATGGCTAATGCATGTTAGATGAATATAGAAATAGGGAGACATGCCATGCTGAGCCATTTAATTTAGGGCAGAGAGAGCTCGTTAGGTGCGTACGTATATTGAAGTGAATTAATGCTTCGCTTTTGGATATTTTGCCTTAACGGGTTAAAAAAACCACACGTGGGGCTACATACCGCTATTTATATGTCGCTCTTTAGTCTTTACAAAACAAGTATCGTATGGATAAAATAAAAGCTGTCAGATTTTGAGTGGTGCTAATATAATACTGCCGGTTCTCCCACGAATAAATTAATAAAAAAATCAATAAATGCATTTATTCCTGCACCGCAAAATTACATTTTTCCCTGTTAAACTTTATATTAGAAGGTACCTTGTATATTTATTTTATTGGCATACAACACAACCAAATATATGTAAGAAATTCGACACAAGTTATATTCTTCTAAGTACCACCGTAACAAAGATGCTAATCCGCAGTGTCCCAATGTCCGTTGCTGCCGCATAAAAGGGGGTTATAATTCACTAAATCCAATAATCATCGGATGTTGGTCACATTCGTAGTGAAAGTGATCGCTTTGATTTCCCAAAATTTGCAGATAGATAGATAAGGTAAATAAAATTAAAAGTGGGCTTGATGGAAAAAGCAGCCTTCGACTTCACACCTTCCAAATGCCTATTTACACGCACAACGGTTCAATCAGTTCACAATGTTGGGCAATCATTTCCTGCCAATGTATGTAAGAGAAAGTCGTCAAAGCTGCTCGTTTAAGTCCTTAATTATCATGGTAAGAAAAGCAGTTGCTAGGCTTGGGATGTAATGTAATTTGCAAGAAATTGTACGAAATACCTTTGAAAGCAAGCAGTATTTTAAGTCTTCGTATCATCTTTTTATCACCTGCTCTGCACTCTGTAGTTAAGAATGAGGTCGTCGGGTTTTTTCCATATGTAAGCCCGAACAGTGGCTAAGCTCATATCCGGAGGTAAAACCTGGCAAACAAATGAAACAGAGAGCAAATAAAAAATCGCCCTTTTACATGTCTACGCGTACAAAACATTTTGAACCACACATTTTTTTTTCTGGGTTTACCCGGAAATCCCAAAATCAGAATCAGATAGGCAAAATATCGGTTTTGTTTAAGGTCTCTGAGAGTGGTGAAGGAAAACATGCCTGATTATTGCAAAGGACTTCTATTGAAGGCTTGAGTTTCTGCCAAGGTTTTATCCCAGCACGAACAGAACCGTCTCCAACAGCTTGATCAAGAGCACCATCCGTGTTCGAATTATCAGAAAGCTTATCAAGGGCCATCTTCTCTATCACATAGTTGACAACCTGTGAAAGTGTTTCAGCATTGCGTAACTATCTAATGATAATTCATGGAGAAACGATTGATGAAAAAATAATTGATGGATCCATAATTTTATTTTACAGAAGAAAAGTCAAGCGGGCAGGGTGCATGCATATGTGAGAAGTTAAGTCCACATTGGCCTCATGCGGTCATGTTAAAGAGGGATTTCCTCACTTTGTGTATTCTCAAAATGCGTGGAGCGTTGAGTTTTCCTTGAGTGAGGATCTGCATTGGGGGACCTTCATATGGTTGCAAAAGGAAGCTACATCTGCAACAGACAAAACACAGCATTTCAATATCATCAGCCCTGGTAATATTCAACCAACGAGATAAAGATTAATGTGCATGTTCATTCATTACCAAGCAAAAAAAGGGAGCGTAGAAAGGGTAAAACGGTCAGAAGCTAAATACGCTGATACATACTAAACCTCAGTCACAAAATTGGCAAAATTTGAACAAGGAATGCATCAAACTTTGATAACCCGAATAAAAGATACTGAAAAGTTTTTATCTGTTTACGAGAAAGTGTTTGCATGCACAGTTAATTACGACAAATAAAATTGAATCCAGAAAATTACTTGGTGTTTTCCCTCGACGGAAGACGATTATTCAACACGCAGTCAAGAACCCACCAAGGGAAATCTTTCTCATCTTCAGTCCCATCAAGATCGGTAATTTTCTTCCTCCACGGGCCTCTTTGTGAACCCTCAGTGATGATGGATGGAGGGGTGGCTTCTGAAAATTCAAATGGCGGATACACAGTAGAATCATTTTCTGAATTACTGTCACCTTCAGCTCTTGATAGGGTCAACGTTCTTGAAGTAATATCCTTTGCAGGTTGCGGTTCTCCATTTGCAGAAATTTGAGATCCAAACTTCTGCTTTCTTTTAGTAATCCAATATGCCAACAGCCCTTTCAGGGTTTCTGTAGCCAAATTAACCTGCATTTTATGTCACCATTGACATACAAAATAATATATAAGACAAAGAACATGGCTAAAAGATGTAATGAGTAACTAAAGATAATCCAACTTAATAGTTAATATGTAAAACTACGAGGAATGGACCGGGCAAATTAAGTTGGTTAAGCGGAACGAAAAAAACGAGCGGACAAAATTAAAAACAGATTGTGATGAGGATAACAAATAGTTTAATATTAAGATAATGACACATGTGCAGGATCAAACGTAAATTAAAGCCTCAGAGAAAATAGCTTGTTCAGAAATATTAAGGGATTTAAGGCAGATACCTTGTCATCCTCAGCCTTCCCAACAATGCTGAGATCAACAGAGTACATCTCCGCAGAAAAGCATTGTGGGGTTTCCAAGTGTATCGATAGACTCCCAAGCTTTGTATCTCCAGCGAACCAAGCGGGAATACTCACCTGAATGAGCAGAGTAGGTCAAAAAAGGTGCAAAAAAATTGAACCATCACGGACGCAATACAATAAGCGTACCATCTCAAACAATTCTTCTTTCTTCTTCTCGAAAGAAACCTAAAATCAGGATAGAATGGTCAAAGCATGATATTGGATCTATCATGAAGACACTTTCGTCCTTATCCTATTGACAGAAACAGCAATTATGGTAAATTCTAAGTTCATGTTCAATTGGTATTACTAACCTCCCCATAGTTCTCTACGACAACCCCTCTTGTTATTTCCCATAACTTCACTGTACCCGAAGTGTCCTTGACGAGGAGTGAATTGAGATCATCAATCAGGTAAGGAAAATATAATTCTACAAGGTCAGACAATGATAACAGGTAATGATTTATGATTGCCAGCTAATAACAAAGTATTACGAGTTACCTTAGTCAGGACATGTCTCCTGTTATTTAAAATCTCATGCTGCACTATAGCTGAAGCTCCATCAATGCTAACCGATGGTTCTCTGTAAACAGGCACCTAAACCAGTATTGTTTTTTGGAATAATCATGTAAGCAAATTGCCAAAGGAAAGTGGCCAATGAAATTGGTTGGAAAGTTTAAGCAAAGAGTGGACTCAAACCATAAAATAGAAGATCAACTTGTAGAAGCTTAAGGAAGAAAAAAACACACTTCTAGCTTCTTTTTTGACATGTTGAAATCATCGAAAATCAAGAGGGGTGACTATTTTGCAAACTCAATTTCCACAGAAGCAACATCATCATAAGAAATTTATATAAATCTAACGGACTGCAGTTGATAATAGTTTAGAGTTTGGACATACTTCCTTTTTTGGACAAGTAAAAGTGGCATCAATAATTGTGAGAGGAAAAAACTATCAGCAGATTCATGATGAAATAATAACTTAGAATATGAGAATTAAATGCATTGAAGAAAAAATATTCAACTTACAGGAGTTGAGCCTTCCAGTGAGACCCTTGCCCTTGAAAATGACAAATTGCCAGCTAAAAACGAACAACCACTTTGGAGTACTTTCTGGGGCTGGTGAGCTTCAGCAGGCCATTTTTGCACCGACGAACCAGTCGAGGCAACCCATATGTCATCATCATGCAATGCCAATTTCAAGATTGCATGATCATTGTTGCACAGCAATACACTTTCTCTTGTTGACAGGTCGGTCAAGTACAGCTAAAAGTACAGATAATGTAAGTTTTTATTACTGAAAGAAAAGGAAAAAAGGGAGTCTAGTAAGGCTGTACTCACAGAAAGATCTCTTCCACCACTATAAACATGGCTAAATGTTGGTGTGCTGGCAAGTGCCCAAACAGAATCTGTGTGCACAGCATAAGAGTGCACACATCGCTGTTGGCCAAGATCCCATAACCTTAATATGTAAACGCAATAATTAAGTATATTAATAAAACGGTAAGAATACATGCACTACTAACAGATTATGGAAGATAACATTGAGCTCCATGATGTTTAACTACAATATATTCGTCATGATCCATTCAATAATATGCAAAAACCCACAAACACTTGTGAGTGAAGGTGTGACTACGCTAATCAATAATAACATATATGAAAAGGAGACTTAAGGCATAGAGAGAAAAAAACGTTATATATGCCTGATTTTTGCCATATATATATTATGAAATATGCCTGATTTTTTCATAAATCGGCGATCAAATATTCTAAATAACAGCAGCCGAAATAAGTTATTGCCCCTGTTTTCACAAGACTTGGATTCAAATTCTTCAGGGAGCTAAAGCTACCCCCCAAAAAAAGGTAATCCTAGAACTTAAATTCAACCATGGAAACACTGGTGAAACAAAACAGGGACTCGAAAATGGCTGAACAGGAAGATCGTGGATCTCATTAATCATGGTTTTTGGTTTGCCATTACATTATGTGTGTGCATACCTGATCATACTATCGGATGATCCGGACAAGCAATATCTGCATTCATTAAAGGATGCCAAAAATTACAAATTCTGCATGACTCAAATGCGAAAATCAATAAATCAAGAATAAGTGACGGGCAACCTCCCAGTAAGTATTAGGACCATGAAGATAAAACATCGCACATTTAGATTTCTCTATAACTATGTTACAGTTACAGTGAAAATAATAAAATTTATAAGTCTCTGGAGAAGAATGTAAATTTGTGGTTATGAAAAATATTAGGAGATGATATACTAATTCAATGTACAATGGGAACTAAAGAAAAAGAAACATGTAGGTCCAACAAACCTGCCAGTAGAATCCAATTGGAGTGCCCGTACATTATCCGTGTGCCCCCGAAGCTTCATGGTTTTAGAACCACTTCTTGGGTCCCAAACTCGCACAAGCTGTGAAATAAATCACATTACATCAGAGAATTCAAATATGTATTCGCCAAATGGCAAAAGGCACAAAAAAGAGTAACATAAGGTGACTGTAAAAATTTCTGATCCTTAAGAGAAACCTAACATCACATCAAGTAAAGCAGGCGAAATACCCAGGCCTTACCTTCTCAGTTCCACCAGACACGAGAAGTGTTCCTCTTTCATTCATGGCTAATGCATAAACAGACTCTTTATGGCCTTTTGCGGCAATGGGACTATATCCCTGAGACTGGGGCGCATGCACTGATATATTATTACTCGAATTTATTGGCCGGATACTTGTACTTTGCAGTGATGAACCCAAACAATTAACACTTGTAGAACATTCATCCTCAGTTGTATCACTAGATTTGGCTAAGGGAGTGAGTGCAGCTTCAAGATCCCATATTAAAACTTCCCCACCAAGGCCAGCAGATGCAATGAGATTGTTCTGCAAAGAATTGAAATGCAGAGAAGATATAAAGGGGCAGTAAAAAGAAGAAAAAGTCCATAATTTATTGGAGTTTTAAAGACCAACAGAAAACAGCCAAGATAGGTGAAAAGAATGGAAGATATAGACTTACATTTTTCTCTGCTGCAGCAAGGCAGATCACATAGTCAGAGTGCTGACGAAATGTCTTCAAACATGTTCCTTCCGACAAGCTACTCCAAACCTAACATAATGCAATCAAGTAAAACATAGTACGAAGTAAATTTAGGAAACTATACAGCTTAGAGGAGGAAAGTGGAAACCTTAACAGTAGCATCTGAGGAGCAAGACACTAGCGTCTCACCACCAGCAAGGACAACATCATTAACCTGCTCAACAAAAATATTCCAACATCGATGTCCATGAAGAACACATTAATCACAAAATGAGAACGTAATTAAAAGATCGAAAAATAACCCATAAAAATCATGAAACCTAACCGTCCATCACCCCAACCAAACATACACACATAAGTAATGAACCCCTTACAGTTGGTGATATAGTCTATAAGCACCCTCATACAAAAAGCCACCATATATACATAAGACAATTGAGTGATACGTCCTACATCACTAAAAATAGCTATGGGCAGATAAAAAAGGTTAATTTTCGTCACCATCCATATTGGTTTCACTTAATGGGCATTAGAGGGTATTACTGCGGGAACCAAGTATTATGTATTGAATATCAAAGATGAAAATAGACAGTACCCAATCAACATGAGACTCAAATGTAGCAGAGTATGTTGGGCCATCTTCAGTCAGTGCCCATCTCTTCAATGTACTATCACGACTACCAGTGAAGAGGTAATCATGCCCGTCAGCTCGCGGTGACTTCAATACAGATAAGCAGTTTATGCCAGTGCAGTGCTGCATATAGGAAAACAAGTAATTGAGAAATGTTCAACAACAAAAACCTGCTATTTAATCGCACATATATTCCATTTCATGTGTCTGAAATAGTCTACACCAAATTTGGATATGGAATATGGATTTTCTTGACACGAACAGATTGATCACATGTATAAGAAAATGTGAGTGGAATAATCTGACCACAGATAGTTTGTACAATCCAAATCACAACATTTAAACAGATAGCATTTGTTCAAACCAAATACTTGAGATTTTAACTTGAATGCATTTGACTAGAAAAAGGAGGAACAACCTTTTTATCATCCGCGTCATTCAATACATAACTGAACCTCTTTGCCTTGCGTGCACGACCTGAATTAGACGTGCTTCCGGCACTAGCAACACGGTGCATATCGAATATCCCTGAAGCAAAGACAGAGAAATATGACTAATAGCTTCAATCAAAATAAATGGGCAATACAAGGCAAAAGTTGAAACGGAACAAGCAAATTATTTGGAAACCGACGATACTTGGACACAAACAAACGAGCAGAAGAAATTTCATTGTCGATAATCTGAATCTTTGAAAACTAACTACCTATAGCTTCATGCCTTACAATTTCCCACTCCTGTGCTCTCCATTTAACTCTAAACTCAACTATGAGATTAGGAATATAAACAAAGCTTAGATGCTGTTACCTCATCTAAAACCCAATCCCTAGAAAACCATCATATATAAAAATCACCTTCTACAAAGAGAATTTAGAACAATCAGTAAAATCATCCATGGAAAATTTACCATATCTCCACTCTGTAAAATAAAAAACTAATTGCACACTATATGTCACGCAGCATTCAACAGGTAGATTGCAAAAACATTTAAACATCATATCACAACCTTCCATCGAAACAGTAGCTAGCTGAAACGAAACAAAAACAGAATCGATCGTAACCTGTGATTATACAGCTGAAACGAGCTTTTACAAACGCAAAGCGCCGAGACCAGAAAACCTAGCCAAACAAACCTACAATAGAATAGTTAAATAAAACATAGTTAGTAAGCTAAAATCTTCACAGACAAATGAATAGCTCGAAAATAGAACAGCGATCAAATTATTGGACGACTTGCCACGGCAGACAGCATTGAGCTACAACAACGATCGAGATTGAAACGTGCTAAAGTTTAGCTGCGGAAATTAGTCAATAACAATAACTATAAAAAAAAAAAAGAGAGAAAACAGAGAGAATTTGGTAATTACTATAATACCCTTTCAAACTGTGAAAATTCAGCCGTTGGATGAGGAGTCTAAAGTCAACGTGATCTTGAATACATATTATTCCTCTCCTGAACAAGTTTTTTAGCAAAACTGTTCAAAAAGTGTATAGCTTACGGCCCAATGGCCCAATTCTTATGACAGCCCAATAAAAGTGTACACATAACAATGGTGAAAACAAACCCTTAAATTATAATATAGTGGTTCTTGATCTTATAGATATCCTAAACCATAAAATATGTTGGAAGGGTTATTGCAATTTCGATTCCTCCTATTCGTGCCTATACTTGTGAGGTTGACTCAATTGACATTGAAATTTGTGTGCTGTTGAACTGACTTCCGGGGTTTATCTGTCTCCTCAACCTCGAGTTCTAGGTCAAAATAAAAGGAAAAATAAAATAAAAAAAAGACAGTACTTTTCGTAATTGGACTACTTTTCATTCCCAATTGCCCCTTATCAAACATTCCTAATTTATCTTCTTACAAATGGCCTGGAAAATTCAAATCTATGATGCACGCATACACATATTTGTATCACTTTGTGTAACAGTGAGTCTTCATGATCATCCATGATATAGAAGAGGCCGAGTCAAGTAACTGTAATTAAATAACATACAATCTCCCTCAATTAGATAGATCACACCTTTTACTAAAAGCAGCATATTGTTGACAGATAATCAATTGGACATAATTTATTAGTGTGAAAGAACTGGCGGCTAGAGTATTATTTTGCTTTGCTGAAAAACAATAAAATAGAAAAACGCATTGAAAAGAGATGCAAAAAGAATTCAGAAAACTATGGAGTGTTGGTTGTTTGACCAGAATCAAATCATTACATTAGACATGTATATGCCACAAAAGGCGAATCTTGAAGAATCTTGCTGGTTGTTGGATTCTGAATTCATTTGGTGGAATCTCTTTTTAACCTTTTCATCATTGCAATGTTAGATACAAGAAAAGAAAGCATGCCATTGCCTGCAGAGAATCTTGCGCACTGTTCCACTTCCATACGAGATAACAGCAGAAAAATCTTAGGTATATTAATATATATATATATATATGTAGATGAGATGAACATTTTGTTCAAGATCATATAATTATTGAAACTTTGTATTCGTGTGTGTGTTTAATACTCAGCCTTCTATATGTAATATTAAATTCTTAAAAATTCAATTCTTGCATGTGATCTGTAACAACTAAGGACCTCTCATCGTAAAGGTGGAATCTTTCATTTGAGGTTGGGGACCTCTCATGCACTCAACCAACTTTTGAACTCTATAAATACCATCGCTCTCTCTATTCTTTAGCACACGCCTTGAGAATCTTCTGCATCATATCTTAGATCTTTTTTCTTTATACTATTGCAATAAAATAAGAATCATAATAATATTACCTTATGGCAAAGCTTGTAGCTTTCTTGGTACTCATTATTTTCATCCTATCGAACAACGTCTTCCATGCCCAGACACGGATGTTAGCGAATGTTTCAAACCCTAAAAAGTTGGAAAATGCTCATAAATATGGATCTGGTGATGATGAAGGATACATCGATACGTTCCGACCTACAACTCCCGGTCACAGTCCCGGTATTGGCCATTCGAAGCATGATTAGGGTTTTTCCCTGTTAATCTCAGATTAATGCAATTATAAGTTCATTAAGTTTGGGTTTCAATTTGCTGCATTTCTTATGTTTGTAATTCTGTGATTTGGATCTATTTGTATATATGCTTTGTAAGATATATATTTCAACTTGTTCTTGGGCAATGGTGTTTTAACTATGTGTAATTATATTAATGACATTAGTTTTTCCACTTATCGGTTGTATCTTATGTTGTTTGAGTCTCAATGTAATCGGTAGATTTGTCCGTACAATTTAACAACTGACGAAGCACACGTACCTAATATAAATTTTCACATGCACACACCTATATAACAGTATATTGTTTGCTTGCATGCACTAAGGATGTAAAGATATATCATTAATCGAGGATTTCATTCTAAACCAATAGTTGATAGGTAAAGTTGAACATTAACTTTAATTTCTCAGACAGAAACGTACTATTATTATCATATTCTCAACTCATTTAGCGGAAACACTTGAAGTTTAACACTTTGATTTAAGATTACAATAACATTTTTCTTCCCGCTTTGAATAATTACATAAATGCCGACAAAGCCCTAGATATAGTAGGATTGAGGCCTTAGGACAAGTAGCAAGGGAATAAAATCAAGACCTAGTGAAAGTTTCACCAACCGCACATTGTAATCAAGTGCCAAAATATCATTGAACTTTTTTCTAAATAAATAAGATATTAATACTACACAAGTTCGGTCCATCTTGTTTTGTCTCGGAAGTATCATTTCAAATAAAAAATAATAATTGCTTTTTTGCATGTTAAGTATTATCTAGTACATATTTTTGTCTTTTAGCTCCTCAAAGCATGGAGATCACCACACGTTGTATCTTTTCAACGCTGCCGTTAAATTGAAAAGATCGCCTTTCAATAAAGATAGTATACAATATATACAAACGCACAAAAAGTTCAAGTCTTGTTAGCTCAGGCTCGTCCTAAAACCGTCCATATATATCAATTTGATCATATATGAACTACTGTATTTATAATTTAATATCTTGTATATTTTACAATTCTACGAAATCTTTAACGTATGCTAGTTAGGTCTTTATGCCTCCACGGTGAATCAAACAGAAGGAAAAACAATTTCTGGCTGTAAAGCACACAGCCTGCTAAGCAATAAGCATGTAAAAGTTGATGGTGGGTACTTAAAATATACATAATCAATATTCAGAAAAAGGCCAACTTGAAAATGGCGGTTACAAAATATATTAATGTCAATTTGATTCCTTTGGTCTACACATCAGTGCCTTCTGAAGATTTAATATCGACGCTTTATTAAATTTCCGTTCATAAAGAACATTCAATTTAGAATGTTATGCAGCCGCCGCCCAAAACAGGGAGAATATAGTATTCTTAAGAAATGATGACTTGTTATTTTTTAGTACAAGATTTAGGTCAATTGTAACTTTTGAGGGTTTTGTAGGGTCCCCCAAGTGGCTGATCTATTTTAATATTTTTTGTGTCAATTTAATTTTGACAAGTATTAGTATTTAACGGCATAATCTTCATCTTAATTTCAATTAACTATTGAGAATGGGCTTTGAAATTAAAAGGGCTTCAATTAAGTTTTTAAGCCCAATGGGCTTTCTTTAATCACAATAAATGGGCTTCAGTCACATGAAACGTTTATTAGTTGAAAAAAAGGTCTATCGTACAAGCAAGCAACCGGTTCTCCGATCATTAGAAAAAAGGAAAAAGAAAAAGGTTAGACTCTGTTTTTTCTATTAAATAATTTATTATAAATAATTCATTTGAGCATATACGTGCATAAAGTACCGTCTCAAATTAAGTAACGTCAAATTTAACATTAAACCATCAATTGATATCCTAATTTACATAAAAAAAAAAAGAAAAGAAAAAAAGCACTCAGCTTCGACAAAATGAAGACAAATAATACAACACAAACAACGATCAACCGCTAAAAACAAAATAGGGTTCAGAAAAAAAAAGAAAGAAAACACGTGGATCAATACAGTACACCTCAGCCGAAGGGAGTAGGAACCGGCGCGGCAATAGCATCGGACCGTTTAATGCTTCCCATCCCGCAAATAATGCAGCCCGGAGCAGACAAGGCAGAGAACTTAGCGCCGCAAAGATCGCAAACATCGTAGCCAATAGTAGACAATCGGCTGAGCGTGGCAGCGCAGAACTGTGATGGATCCTCCAAGGGATCGATGGACTTGTTCGATAATCCCCTCTGCACGCACATGTCGATTAGGCTCCTCAGCTCGTCTTGTTTGCCAGGTGGCGCTTTGGACAGCAGCAGCTCGAGCATTTGCTTCGAGTAGCCAAAGTTTTGGACGTCCATGTTTCTCTTGATGGCCGTCCTTATGCAGCTTATCCTGTGCTTGGCGAGGAGGGGCAACGAGCCCAGGTGACGAGATAGGCGGGCCATTTCGTCCTTGGCGCTGATTGCGCTAGCGCCTTGCACTTTCTGCAGCCTGCTTATTTCCTGCAGAGAAAAAAAGGAACTCAATTAATATAAAAAATAGCCTCCAAATGTAAAATGACTATTATACCCTTATTAATTGGGCCACGTATCAACAAATATGTCAAGCGCGACTCCCCTAATGGCCGGGAGTGAATTGTCATCCATTGGTTGGATAGTCAGTCATCCAAGTAATATAGGTTTCGGGTTCAATTACTGATTACGACAACACGCTTTTTTCGATTAGGGGTCCCGGCCCGTGCTATACACATGAGGCTATCGTGAAAAATTACGAAAATACCATTAAATTTGGAGGTCATTGACTTAAATATGGTCAACAGGGCTAATTTTTAAAAGCTGACAGGGTGAAAAGGCCATTTTTTTAAAAGAACCTTAAAAAAAGGTAGAGCCTGGTGAAGTTTGTACTACCTGAAGAAGTGTGACTGCAATCTTGTACTGGGCGCAAATAGTAGCTTGAGCTTTGATATCAGCTCCGCGGGATTGGTCCTTGGCCAGGGCCAGGAAAGCCTCGTCGAAACAGGACAATGCATCTGAAAGTTGATTCTGCTCCAAGTGAGCGAGCCCAGTCTTGAAACATACTGCAGCTGCAGCACCTCGTGGAACCTATATATATCATTTGTAGTGAATGCCATTGTTATAGGGCTAATTTTTATCGATGTTCAAGAATCGTAAAATGAGAAATCATGCAATCCTGTAAAAGACAATAATGAATTGCACTTGAGATATGAATTCGCATACAAAAGTGGAGAGAGAATAATATATACCTGCCCAGGACGCACAGATCTTGGGGGAGAAGCAGGCTGAGCAGCAGATTTTCCCGAGCCTGGGCCTTCCAGTGAACTTAGATCCAGTGGCTGAGGCTGACCACCGGTGGTGGGTTGTGGAGGAATACCACCGTCGGGAAGGCTAATGGGCTGAGTTGGGACGGGCTGAGGAGCAGCTTGTGGAGGTACCCCACCACCAGGAAGACCAATGTCAACAGCAGGTGTTGTGCCCACCTGGTTAAGTGGGGTATTGTTGTTATTAACAAAACCCTGTGGATTCTGATCCAATTTTGAGAGAATTATCCCAGCGGGGGGCAATTTCGCAGCGACCTCCACGGATGATATAGTATTCTGAAAGAAGTCCTCGGGTATTGGGCCACCGGTGAGCCCAACGCCGGGCACCTTGTTAGCGGGCTGTGACACTGCTGGCGGTGGAAACATTACATTGGCTCCTCCAAAGATATTTCCAGGGACTTGAGCTGCTGCGGTCCCAGAAACAGCAGGTTGAGGCACGAGTTGGCTGAGATCCGGAGACGACCCAGTCAACGACTTGGTCCTGCTTATCGGCAGACTCGGTAGGCCCAACTGCTTCGTGGCTTCCTTAATCTTGTCAACATCCACAGAAGCAGAACTAGCCGGTTTCTCCCTGATCCTAATGAGCAGCTTCTTCGTCTTCGAAGCCCCTTCCTCATCGCTGCTGCTCCCGTCCCCAGCGGCACTGTACATCGATTTCTTGAATTCTTCCTCAGCCTTCGCTTGTGCATCGGACCCAGAAAACTGTTGGGTGAGAGATTCGAGACCCATGAGAGACTCCCCCTTAGACGATGCCCCATCGGAAGCCGCCTTCGGCCTGTGGGACATAGCAGCAGCAAGAGACGTTTTGTTTCCATCTGCTTTCGCGTCTGCATCAGCTTTGAACGCCTTCACCAAACTATCTTCCCTCACTTCGATGACGTTGCCTCTTCCTCTGATTAGGCCTAAGTAGACACCGATGTGGTCCGTTACAATGGAGGGGATGGTGCCATCGTCGGTTTTCATGTAAGGCATGACTTCGGCGGCTAGCGCCCATTGGGGGATGTCCTTCAAGTTCACGGGGGTTTTGATCTCCCAGTTGCCGCCGCCCCACTCGGGTCCCTTGGGAACCATGCTTTCGGCAGCGAAGTTGGCGAAGATGCCCTGGGTCCACCCGGTCGAGCGGACTCTTAAGATCCTCTCGCAGTATCTCCTCAGCTCGGGATCGGCGGCGCCCTCGTCTTCCATCTTCTGTGCTAGGCGCCGCATCGCGCTGGGGTTGAGGTGGCAGATGAATAGATCGAGCATGCTTTCGAAATCGGCTATGACTTCGAAGGTTTCCTTTGCGCTGTCAAACTGTCCGTATCTGCAATTTTCAAACGTCGATCATACAGAGAAAATTACATGATATATTTTTTACGCAGATTTCGCGTTTGCCAGTTTCAGTGACTAAGGCTGTGTTTGGTACGTGGATTTTGGTTAGGAAAAGGAAAGGAAAGGTGTGAAGGTACAACAGTTGAAGCGCAAAGTATCATTGTTCGTTGCGCGTACTTAGTTTTCCGTCGTGCTTTCCAAGCACTAATTTTGCATACCAAACGCAGCCTAACAGATAGAATACAAAAACTAAACCTGCTTGGTGAAAACTAGCAAGATAATTGTCATCTAGCCACTTAGCAGTACGAAAAGTTATCGAACCCAATACTCTTGAAGGAATCACAATTGCATACCTGATACATGCATAACCCAACTTTCGGAACCGATGGAATAATTGGGATGTGGGGGGGCAACGAGGATAATCTCTTGATCGCAAGAACTCGTCCTTCAGGGCAGATAGAGCAGTAGAAAATCGGAGAGCTTTTATTGCATATATGCCTCTGGAAACCTGATCATTCGAGGTTAAGTTAGATTACGAAGATTAAAAGACTTGGTAAATGAAAAAAAAAAAAGTTGCTCATAGGTAATGTACTTGAGTGAATTGTGGGCCTGATTGTGAGAGTGATACAGCAAGATCGCCACAAACTGGAGAACCTCTGGCAAGAACGTCGAGTGATCTTGGAGTAATACGGAGACTATCAAACCTTCGAAATATATCAATAATCAAGTATCAGCAAGTGTTCAACTATACATTTCGTAAGAAATTACAAACGTAAAAACAATCATATAGTCATGGATAACAAAAATGACAAGGATCACCACAAGAGACAAACATTTAGTTAAAGCAATTCGACATGCCAAAAAATATAACCTTGATGTGATTTGGTATAGGACTTCCGAAAGATCGAGCTTCTGCTCAAAATGTTGCTGCATGGTAGCGTATCCAATAAGAAGTGGTTCAAGTAGCCCAACCAGACAGTGTTTTATCTCATATTTCTTCCTTTGTCTGACATTTATCTCGGTTGGGTTTACGAGAAGGAGACGGTCATTGAGAGCTCCAAGCAGCACTATACCGGTGAAATGGGAAGGATCATCAACGAAAACTCCAATTGAAAACAAAAATGGGTGCGATGAAACGTAAATGAAACATCGTACCTAAACGCAGTTAATGGGGGAAAAAAACAGATGCAGTGAGTGTAAATAATTGACCTGCATTAGGCATGCTGATAGAAAGAATGGTCCTGACTTTCCCATCCCAACCAAGCATGTTGACAGATGCAGAAGTCGAAAAGAGTAGTGCTGGTCCAAGCCACAGCAGGGATCGGAAGTAATGAAGGTTAAGAGTTCGCAAGCTCTCAATTAATTAAAACAAACAGATAGAATGCACAAACTTTTCAAATAGAAAAGCAAGAAGGATATTGGAGGAAGCCCTTTATCAAACTTTGCAGATGTACTCGCCAACACATCTAAATCAACCGTAGCAATTAGCACCCGCTGTGTGGTCAATATACCAGCAACAAATCCTCTGAGTGTTTCTTGCCATTGTACCTTGAACAGATGATTTGGAAAACATTAGAACATTCAAGACTGCTTGCTTAATGTTATAAGAGATTCAAGAACCAAAAACAAAATTTTCCCTCAGAGAAAAAAACAAGAAAACTGAAATGACTAATCATGGACCTACAACCTTAATACATTCACATGCAAAATTTAGCTCAGCATTTATGACTCAACTACAGCAATAAGCAAGTCTTAATCAAGAATCTAAAATGCTGCTCAAGTCACACCTTCACTTTTTTTTTCCTGATCCAACAAAAACAATATTTCCTACAACTCATTGCAAAGGAAAAAGTTTATGGCCCTTTCAAATTTGGAATCTGAAGCATTACCTGAAGTACACTCTCATTAGCTTTTAACTTGATAAATTTTCGACCTTCACTTTTTGTAGATAAATAGTGTCCATCACTGCTGGGAAGACGATATCCTAGTACGAGTTTGACCATGCCAATTTGATCTCCATGAGAAGCAAACATCAAAGTTGATTCTACAAAAGCAGAGGTTCAAATAAATTAAAGGTCAATTTCTGATACGTTATATCAACACTAAGCAAAGATGCTCCTCGTGCACCTAATGGAGTAGTGAAGACACGATCAATTGCACATTCAAACATGAACTGCATCGGGCCTTTAATAGAATTGCCTTCAGCTTTAACAGATTGGTTTTTATCAACTGTTCCATTTTCTCCAAGAAGGCCTTGTGGAGAAGCCCCAGGCAACTGGTACAAGGACAGTGCTGTCTTATCCTCATCGAGAATAGCGAACTGGTTTTCGTTGGGGCCCACAAAAGCGGCATCCCCTCCTGGAATTTTCCAAAGATGGATATATATTGTTGACAAGAATTTGTCAAAAGACAGAATCAGCAAAACCATCTATGAAAAATGAACTGACCTTTAACAGTAGTAACTTTACTATTTGCAAACTGAGGGTCCGTGTTTTCCCAATACAACACGACCTCATTTGAAGTACCATTGAACTCATAGACCACAAGAAACAAGCGCTGCTTCTTACTGTACACAATGTACCTTGGAAGGAACTCCACACTTCCAGGAATCTGATAACAAAGAAGTGGAAGTTTCCGAAGGGCTGACAGTAACTCTATGTTCAATAGCTAAGTATATATTATCACACAATACCGAGTTGTAAAGTTTTTTGTAGATATTTTCTGCTCCAGAAGTTAGATTATAAGCCATGAGATTCGCCCCTTCTGTGTAAAAAGCCCTAACTGGATAATGAAGAACTCGGTTCTCTTTGCTGAAGAAGTTCAATTCCAGATGAAAAGGCTGCATAAAAATCTAGTTAGCAACCGATCTATCTCAAACTGTCTAATGTCTACCTATCTCGTGTATGCTATAGCTACGAAAAAATAACACAATTACCTGGCAAACAGGAAAGTCTCGTAAAAGGTGTCTGGTGTCCAAAATAGTAACAAGAGGCAACCGAGATATTGGAGAGCTCTTTGCATGGCCTTCCATGAAATGCTATGACAAAAAGAAAAAGAAAACAAAAACATATTCGACGATATAGAGGGGCGAAAGGCAAAAATAAAAAGTGAACGCAAAAGCCTAAACGAAATGTTGACAATTTTTCGCGGTCAATGAAGACAGTAGTGAAGCTGACAAATGTAAAATTGCCAAATAGAATAGATAACAAAAGGGAAAATGCTGACATACACTGTAAAGAAAAGCTTTCCTTGCTATGTCTGAAACTGTTAGATGACTTTGCCTGAAAAGATGATGAAAGAGCATAAGAAACAACTAGCAATCAAAACAGTCAAAAGGACCACGAGAATGAAATAGAACTGGAACAATATGGTACGCCATCTATCTTGTACACTCACCCTTTCATATGTTGCTCTTGTAACTGAGTTTGCAGCTGATGATCAGCTAATATACCAGATGAACCAAGAGCAGCAAGTTTCTCCTTCAATACAGACGCTGTCCAACACAGCATGTTTAGAGAAGTCAGAAAAAAAAATTCAGAATGTAGACAAATCATGTCTTTTCTGACAACAAATTTCCAGTTAAATACATTATCTAAGGATGATGTCCCAAAAAATATTAAGGAAAAAATTAAAACCGTCACTGATCAAGACTACACTAGGAATCGCAATATCTGTCAGAGACAAGCATATTCAAATGATTGCTAAAGCAAAACGAAAAAATATTAAAAAAACACCTGATGATCCCTTGGCACTTTGCAGAACAGCAAAAAGCTGTTTCCGTCCTTCTCTAGTGTATGCAGCTCTGTTCTTTATGTTTTCTCCACCAGTCATGCTCTACCAGATGCATCCAACATAATTATGATCACTGATACTCTATCCATCAACAAAAATCACATATACTGATGAAAAGTTACTTACTGAAAAAGTTATTGTAGCCAGATTAAGTTTCGGGTGTATTTCCAAACCCCTTATTCGTGGGAGTGGATAAACAGCTTCTCCGCCTTGTTGTGAAAGAATGCGAGGTATGTCAATTGACTCAATAGCTGCAAAATCAGTTACGGGAGTATCATGAGATCTAGTTTCAGGCCTGCGGTCATTGTGTATATACAAAATATCTACAAACATGTTTACATAAATTAAAAAGAACCATTGTTTAAAATAAAAATTTTCCATAAGAACCAACAGAATTGTCTCCAAACGTAAAGTTGTTTAAGTTTACAAATCAGGTTCCACATTACAGAGACATCCACAACTGCCCAATACGAAGTGCTCATAGTCTGAATAACGACATTCACATGCTTGAGTATGTAAATTTAACTAAGTCCTTTTCAGAAACTATTACGGGTGTGATTAATTTGTATGATTTTAAATTAACTTCGAAGAGAAGACAATCCAATAGTTGTAAAAGTGAAGTATCTCTGAAAAGTACGGAGAAGGGATGCCTATACTCTGCACAAGTATACATAGATTTCTTACTATATCTTCGTTATTTTGATTTAATATTTAAATAATCATTCAGCTTGAAATAACTTAATCAACTAACAGGATAAATGAAAGGACATCCAAGTTTCATGTATGCTCAAAACAACCTTGAACAATGGGAGGAATGTAGCATAGAACATAAAAGCATATTGGATACAACATGACGTTTAACGACTAATCAGCGAGAGCATCTGACAACAACATCGTACATGTTTCCCTCTAAAGGATAAAGATGTTTTTAACTAACCAGCTTGCTCGAAAAAGTTTACTTGTGTTGGAGGCCTATTGGGATTCGCATTTGCACGAGTTTTCCACACTTGAACACTTCCATCCTTGGAAAGTGTTACAAGCAACTGCAGTACAGAAATCCATGCAACTGATATGATTGGCTGAGAACCCACTTGCGTTCTAGATTTCCACATGGAAAAATTCAAATCAATAACTAAAAAACTATTTAAAGAAAACACAAAAATATGACAGAATAACAGCACATTGACCCATTACTTTTAAGTGCTCAATGTTTCTAGATAAGCAGCACTCAATGATTTATCACTTAAAAAATTGATGGAATTATAGGGATGCTATAGTGTATATAACGCAGTGATTACAATACAGCATATAACACATTACAGTAACATCAAAGTAACAGTTGTATAATGTTTTCCTTTTGTTTCGTCCTAAGGATCATGCATACCTTCCTCTCAAAAAATAAGGTCTGATAAAGCATATTATATAATTTGTTTTAGCTTACATTCCAATCATAAAAGGCCTTTCAGTAGATACATCCCAGGCCAACAGAGTACCACGCCTGTCGCCAACAAAAATCCATTCCAACGTTGGATGAAATGAAAATGCCCCAGCGCCCAGTAACTTGATGGTATTATCAACTGCAAATATAACATATAACAAATTTAATCCGAGGGAAACAAGAATATAAGAAAGAAATTCCAAAACGGAAAAATTGATAATATATAGATTAGAAAGTTGGTCCACTCTTACGTTGCAGAGTGTAAAGAACTGCGTATGTATTGATATTGTAGCCCCGTATAAGCCCATCTTGATATGCCACATACTAATGGAAAAAGGAAAAAACAAACATCAGCTTCAAATTTACCAAGAACTACAACAAATATCATTGCACATGAAATTACGACTAGGAACTCTCACCAGAACGGGAAGTCGAGGGTGGCAAGCAATATTGACAATTGGTTTCTTCAAGTCAGTTTTTATTTTTGTTGGAGCTTTCCCGCCTTCCACAGTTCCAACAACTTGATATTGAGACAAATAATAATATGAATTCAGAATCCTTGAAAACTGGCAATTACAAACTTCAACAAACTTCAAGCACAATAGAACGAGCTGTTACTAGAATTCGGGTTACTACGACAGAAGGCAGCGTACTTGTAAGACGAGGAAAAAAAAGACACTATCCCGAGCATGGATATCACGGTTTATGGTGAAAGATATAAAAACCTTAAATTCAATGGCATTGCAATATTGCTAAAAGTACTTGGGACGAGATTGATTTTCCCGCTAGAAATCAATCAAGCTATCATCATGCGTGTCCTCAGAAATTTATAGAGTTCAATGAACTTACTAACAAATTATTGAAATAATCTATTTCGCATATTTAACCTGTTACGCTCAGTTTTTTATGGAAACTAAAAAACACGACAGGTTGAAGAGGAGTTAAGGCTAGATGGACTTCAGTATCAATAGAAATTTGGTCCGTCCTCTTCTCAGGTGAATGAAGCACACAAGTTTGTTCTGTGTCGAAGTCACAAGAACGGATTGTACAATCCTGCAAAAAGTAAAAGACACTACCATATGTGAAGAAGAAATCAAATAAGTCTTAGGGACTGAATCGAGAAGCAATGACTGGAATGGAAAATGATACAGATATAGTTACAGAAAATGCAAAGTGATTGGTAAATAGAGCAGCATAAAATGCTCTACGGATTGATGAAAATATTTACATTAGTTTCCTGTGGCAATGAGGCTGGTATAAATGCTAAATACCGCAATTTAATTGGACTCTTTGCTAGACACTACACCGAACATATTTGACATAATTGTAGCCGAAGTCCCAGAACAAGCACCCCTCACAGCACCTAAAACAATCTCATTTATATATAAGTTCACTCCCAACAGATCAACCCAATTTCTAATCACAAAAGGATTGCTTCATTCATAAATAATACTCCAATATACTTGTCCATAAATTACAGATGAATAAATGCAGAAGCAAAAAGCTAAAAATAAATATACTCATCTTACTATCCATTCTACTCAAACAAAATGAAATAGATAAGTAAAAGCAAAGAAAGAAAAAAAGAGAAAACGTTAAACCTCAAGGATAGCGATCAACGAATGTCCAGGGGTTGGGCTATATGCCATTCGAACCACCGGAGAACCAATGTCTATCGACGCGATCTTACTTCCTGTGTAAGCATCAAACTCTGCAACCAAGCACAGCGAAAGCACATATTAAATCTCTTGAACAAATTCCGTCCAATTACTTGATTTATCTTCGAAATTCTACCGATGATGTGAGTGCCAACAGCGGCGGTAACGATCGCCTGAGTTGGATGAAAAGCCGAGGCGTGCGGCTGAGACGGTTTGGAACTCCGGCCAGGATGGCGGAGATCCAAGTGTTGCACTGTCGTCCACTCCATTGGAGAATTTTCTCTGAATTACTGTGAAATTGATGATTGTTCCCGATTAATCTTGATCAGCAGATCGATCTAATTGTGACATGAGTGTCAAAACTTGCGGATCTGTAAAGCTTCAGATCAAGCAAGATCAGGAGTGGCTTTGGGGGCGAAAAATGGTCTTCCGTCGAGAGCCATTTCTTTATGCACGGCAATTTGATAATTAGAACATCGCTTAATTAACGTGCTGTTATTATTATTTAATAAACCCTCTAAACAAATAATTTTTATTGGTCCTGATTTGGAAATAAATTCTAAATTAATAATTCCCTAAAATTATAAAATAATTTATTTTTATAATTTCTATAAAACCTCATATAAAATATAAATTGATATTTATTTATATAATATATACTATTTCATAAAGAATTTATGGATTTCAAAATAACTCATTTGTCCTTACTTTTTGTTGAATTTGAGAATTCTTTCAAATTTTGTATCTTAAGTTAATACAGTACATCATACAAATAATAAAGGGAAAGTTTAAAAAATATTTGAAAATTGAATATTTCATTAAAATTAATTATTAATTTATAAGTGACTCCTCTAATTGTAAATTATAGTCCAATATTAGTTTATAGAGTTTGTACATGATTAACAAGTTAATTAACACAAAAAGGGGCTGGGCTGAATCAGATTTATTGGGCTCTTTGATAGAGCTGCAACATCCATTCATTCTCCTTCCTCTGTCGTAGTATATTGTATTAGAACAATGAATACCATCATTAATCTCCAGTTATTCGTTCAACAAGCACAACAACGATGTAATGAACTAACTAGCCAGAATTTCTGTCTCCGCCGAATCCCGACTCCAACACGCCCGTCTGCTTCAGGTGGCTCATATCGCCCCACGACACAACGCTCCACTCATCGTTTTCAGACACGCGAAATACGTTCACCGACGTGTTCAGAACCTTCCCGCATCGCCTTTGCGGTAGGGCCCGCCTGTGGAGGGCTCGGATGGATCCTCCATGAGAGACCACCACCACTCTCTCTCCTTTAGAAGAAGAGCCAATCAATCAAAGTACCTCTAAATAAGTCAACAATTTACTGTGTTTTGCAGATAATGAGTAGTACGTAATAAATACCCTGGTGCTTCTTCGCGATTCTTTGCAAAGCCGACGTGCATCGTCTGTATAGCTGGTTCAAGCTCTCTCCACCACCCTGCAACAAAACCCATAAGCAAGAAAGCGGTATATATACATATATATATATATATATATATTAATAGAGAGAAAAAGTACGGGAATTTCTCGATCGGCATTGTTGGTTAAAAATGCTTTATGAGCTGCAGGCTTCACTTTGGCTGCATCGTTGAAGATGACACCTTGAAGGTCACCAAGGTGCCTTTCTCGCAAGTCGGTATCTTTAGTAACCTGATTAGAGGATGAATACAATTTTAACAGAAGAAAAACCCAAAAGCACATATCAAAGCAAGCAATGTAGAGCATTGTTAGGCAGCAAGCAATGCCACAAAGGTAGTAAAGGAAAAGGCTTATCAGCTATTCAAGGCCAACAATCAGCTGTTAAGGTGTCCGAGTCATAAACGATCGTAAATTGACAAAAGTGGTGCAATTTATTAAGGTTAAAAGAAGCCCATGTACCTCAAGAATCTCACAACTCTTTGCTATGACCTCTGCGGTCTCATAAGCCCGTTTCAGATCGGAAGAATATACTGCGGATATATTAGGCTCTTTTGAAAGGCGATCAGCTACCTTTGAGCACAACAGCAATAAAAGCAAATAGTAGAATGGTATATCATTAACAGACACTGAATTGCATTAACACAACAGATAGTGAGAACAGCCACTTACTGCAGAAGCCTGCTGTCTTCCAACATCATTTAACTCCACATCGAGGTGTCCCTTATGAAAAAAGGCCCAAAAAACTCAGTGACATAAAATAACGAAAACAACTAATAACAAATTCAAATCATAACAGTTGAAAGAAAAACTATCGATAATAGAGGACCCCTGTTCTCTCTTTTTTCTTGATATATTTTCCGATTTTGTTTCAATCAACCAATACAGAAGAAACTGCATCAAATAGTACCTGAATCCTGTGATCGATATTCCATTCGGTTTCGCCGTGACGAATCACAATTATCTCGGCATATGTTGCAGTAACATCATTTTTTATTCCGCCATTACCATCATCTCCCTCTCCCGGTACGACCGAAACCCTGATGGAGAAACAATTAAAACGGAGGAATCTTTATCATCAGCAAATTACCATAAATCACGAGTTCCAAATTTCTGGGAGTCACAAAACCGCTCATTTCGCACACGAGGCTCAGCGTATGGTGAACGAAGAATCAAATGCACACAGCCAACAACAATCGAACAGAAAACCGCTCCAATTATCCCTTGGGGTTGAAATTAAAAAAAAAATCCATACGCAGACCTTAAACTGGAAGTGGCCATAAGAACAGTGGCGATCTAGTTCCCGCGCAGGGTCAGATGACAGCGGCGCAATAGCTAGAGAACGATGAACAATCAATCGATCAATATCGAGCAATTTTGTTCGACATGCTCAAATCAATAAACCACAATGCACTACTCTGCCTTGTACGGACTAATCGTTACAACTCGGTAAACGTCAACGAGGCTCCTTTGCTGTGCTGTGCTTAATGGGCTCAAATTATGCGCTCAAACGATATATTGGGCCTCTTGTTTAACAGAATGGGCCACGTCGTTTGCTGCTAATTGGGCTGCTTGTTATATAAAGGGATATGCGCTTTTAGACGAAAACACAAATACATTACAATTAAAGCGACTGTCTTTTAGCTTATTGTCGCATTTATGGTTAAACAACAACAGCGAAAGAAAAAATTCTAATTAACGAGCCTACATTTCTTTCTAATCTCCCCTTTGTCTCCCGTAAGAACCCCAATCTTGCCCATCTTTTGCATGGAGACAGCAAAGTCCTTAGCAAACAAGAAAGGCACCTTACTGTAAGACAGCACCAGCGAAGCTGTCTTGTTGTCATTCATCAAAGCTTGATCCGACTGCAAGAGCCCGGAGCTGTTGGCAAGATTCTTGTAATAACTGTTATCGAACTTATTCGACGTGGATGAATCCAGCGGAGCCAAGTTGCTGTTGGAATCTTCACTGTTGGGACAGATGCTGCGCAGGTTCCCGAGGAACGAAGCTTCGAGGGTCGGGTCGGGATTTCCCGTGCCGTCAAAGTCGAAGAGCCTTCTCTTGAACGTGAAGCACTGAGCAAATCCAATAGTGTGTCCACCTTTACAAAAGCCAAATAATGTTACCCCCTTCTTCCCATTATGCCTTAAAAAGTCAATTTTTTCTTTCTCCTTTTTTTATAATTTATCTATTAAATATTTTTGAAATAGAAATAACAAAGAAATATTATATAGAGTTGAAAGTTTGAGCCTTGTCCTAGAAAAATTTGAGCCCAAGCCTAAATTTCTTAAGTCCACAACATGAACAAGCTTTTTGACTCGGCCCAATAAGCCTGTCTGGCCTAAGCTCATTCTCTTATAGAGCTGAAAAAACGAGCGGGCCGGCGGCTGGCCCGTTATGAGCAGGCCGCCCGACCTTATATGGGCCGGTTCGGGTTGGCCCGAAGATTAACGGGCCGCAGGAACATAGGCCCGTGCCCCGCAAAGCCATGGCCGGGCCATCCCGGCCCGAGTCCATCGGGCCTGATATTTTTTATTTTTAAAAATTAAAATTTTAAAAAAAACTTTATGATTTAATATTTAGTTATAAAATAAAGCTAATATTATACACATTAACGAATATACATAATTCTTAAAAAAATATATTTATAAACACCTAAAATATAATATTTTTTGCTTATAAAATTCTATTTTATAAAATAGTGTATATAAAAAAAATATCAAAATATATAAAATAATAAAAAACTAGCGGGCCTGTTTTGGCCCGCAGCGCACCGGCCAGCGGGCCACGGGTCAAAAAGCCTGATCTCGATTTGGGCCTTGAAAATTTGGGCCCGACCCTGTTTTTTTGGCCGGGCCGGGCCATGGACTCGTACCCAAATTTTTAGCTCTATTCTCTTATGTGCTTTTTGCTTGTATTTTCAGAATTATGTATTTGTGTTATTGTGAATAATATGATGCATAAATTATAATTAGTAATGAATACTTTAAAAGAATGCTTAGAAATTAAATTTTTAAAGATTTAAAAACATCATGCTCGATGGCTTGGGTCGGGAATCGGGATAGCCTAGCCGACTGTACTCAGGCTAGGGCTCGGAAAAATTCGGGCGGGTCATGCTCGGGTCGTAATATTTACATGCAGCCCGCTGAATCGGGTCGGGCCCACTCATCCAGTGTCCATAGATAAAAAAAAAAAAAGATTGAGTTACAATTGGTTGTAGATATTACTTACCGGAGAGAACAACCATGTCTTTCACATCGAGGCCTTTCGATGCGAACTTGGCCGCGATACTTTCCAAGGACTCGAAAGGCGACGGTAGGTCCGTGTTTGCAGCATCTTCGCTCGCCGTTAAACCGTCCCGACGACCCAATGCCACGGCCCAAAATGGCCCTCCCGACTATAAATAAACGTTTTCGAATAAATATAAAATAAAATAAAAAAAACTGAAATAATAATAAAGTGGTTTTCTTCTTACAAGTAAGACAGCATCTCTAGCAGCTAAAGTGAGTATGTCTGCGCAAGAAACCGTAGACGGGCAAGCCTTTTCGACGTTCTCCTTTATCGAATCGATCGCCTCGAACCCGCGAACCGAGTTTCGATTGGGCGGCGAATTCTTCTCTCCTCTGAACCCGTCGCCGTCGTCTAGTAAGATGGATCCATCGCAGCCCTGCAAAAGCAACATCGTGGACGGACATTAACCGAAGGGAAATAATATAAAAAATAAATATAAAAAAATTGGACATTTAATTAAAACCGTCATTACATTGACGAAGCAGTCGTGGAAATGAAGGCGTAGGATCGAGGCAGCGAGCCTCGTCTCGTTGGAAATTGCAGATAAGACCCCGTATCTTACGATGCTTGCTAATCGGGGACAAGTTGTGTCGTAAAATTTGTAATCGAGTTGTTGGCTAGTTCCCAAGGAAACTAGGAACAAGAGGCATAAAAGTTCACAAGTCGTAGAACAAGTGAAGAAGGTTTTATTCATTTTTAGTGATAAGCGTGAAGAGAAGAAGACAAGTGCTAATATCTGCATGAGTGGCAGTAGCAGAATCAACTATTTATAGACAGTCCATGCAGAGTACATTAAGTAATAAAGAGAGACAAAGGGCACTTAAAGGAAAAAAAATTGTCTCTTTTCACTTTAGTTTGGCATAAAACCATACAATACTTTTTGGTGGCAATGAAACCAGAAACCCATAATATCAGAGATGGTGTAAGAAGACACAAACTTGTGATAAAAATACACGATTATACTCATAGGCCAACAAATAATATTACATTATATGTAATATTAAGCCTTAAGACATGTCCAAAATGTTCTGTGTAACACAGGCCAATTGAAAGTGAACTTTCTAATTATCATTGTTGGTTTTTTGAAGACGAGCGAAGCTTCTGCTTACTGTGTTAATGCACAGACCAGACTATTAGATTTCCATCAAGTTGATATGAACCCACAATATTCAAGCCATCTATCTAGTGGGAAAGTTATCATAAACCTAAAGAGAAAAAAAGAAGATGGCATGTTTGACAAAAATGGAAGTTTCTTTGAAAAATTTGGTTAAAGTTAAGGGAAGTGGAGAGCTACTAGAAACAGTGCAACATACCAACCCACTCATGTTATTAATTGAGCTGTAAAATTGATAAATTAAAACATGTTTTTGTAAACAAGCAATTTCATCGATGCTTCCATCATACACACAAAGGAGGAAGCAAAGATGAACTTCGAATTTTTATAATAAAGCATCATCCACTAAGCCAGAGGCACAAGAGTTTCGAAAAACAACTGGCGATAACCTCAAACAGAAATCAATCCTCTATGGGAATTAATTACTGGTTTATTTCTACATCAGTGGTTTTAATCTTGCAAACCGGGATAGCCTCGTTCTTACTCAGAAGCTTCATGTTCGGATGAACGGTGACGTCGTGTATGGATATTTTATCTCCGATGTCGAGAGAACTCAGGTCCACTTCTATCTTCGGAGGGATGTGCTCGGCGGGGCACAAGTACCTCAAACTAGGCCTTATCTTACTCAAAATACCACCTGTTTTAACAGACAAAACAACAGTATATATAGCACCCGATTAATTACTCCAAATTCCCCGTGAGAAAAATGAATAAAATCACAGGAAACGTAAACACAAATGCAAAGAAGAAGAAGACCTTTCTTTAAACCAGGGCTCAAGTCTTCTCCTTTATAAACGATAGGGATATCGAGCTTAAGCCCGGTCCCGTCCTCTGCCCACACGAATACCAGATTCAATATGTTTCCATGTTCATCCTTATGTACCTATCACACAGGAATGAAAAAAAATGTTCAATGACATTGCTAGCTTAGACAGCAAATTGTGGCGCCACTAACATAAAATTTGCATGTTAAAGCAAGTAGAAGTATTAAGAGCATCCCTATTTCATATTTCAGTGGATTATGTTTTATTTTTGCACCAATGTTGTTAGCCGAAAGACCTCATAATAGATCAAATAACAAGGTAAGCAGAAAAGAAATGGAAAATATTAGCAGCGCGAAAGAACTTACCTTGATCGGCAGAACCCGTTTGGTGTCGAGTATAGTGGAAGATCCCGACCCAGCCCTAATCTGAAGCGGGAAGGTCGTCGAACAAAAAAAGGGAAGCTCGACGTTACTCAAAATGGCCTTAATCTGCTTCCGTTCCGCGGTCAACAGCAGCTTACGAGTTACCGAAGCTGAGGCCACGATCGAGCTCGGGTCTTCCCGGTTGGGTTGTAGGTAGCTTTGCGAGAAAACTACAGCTGGGATTCGCCCCTGGGCTCGCTCGCGGGCAGCGATCCTGTGACCAGAGATCTCCCGAGGGACGGCTTGGATCGTGTGGAAGGTTCGGCAGGATCTGGTTGTTCTCTCGGAGGATTTGAGTGCGCCGGCGGCGGAGCGCCACCACTGAGGCATTTTTCTATCGATGGCGATCGTTTCGGGATAGAGGGGTTTGTCGTTGATTTCTTTCCAGTGGGGTTTTAGCCTTTTAGATGTTTTGGGCCTTTAATTGGGCCTATTGGGGCTTCACGGTTAGCTTTAAACTTTATGGGCCGATTAAGTCTTTTGGGCCTGACAAAATCCAATCAGTAACTATTTATATCTATTTACTAATTTACAAAATTAGATTGAAAATAGATTAGATATTATAAAAAAAATTGAAAGAATATTATAAAAAAGTTTTTTTTTTTGCACAAAATATTATAAAATGTTAGATATATAAAAGTTACTAATTTGAGTTAGGATATCAAGAGAATGCTTAATTTGAACTCGTAGCTTATAGCATTCCTTCCTCTATTTTTCTTTCTTTTTTCATCCGAGACAAATCGAGGAGGGAAATGAACAGCATCGTGGTCTATCTCTTACACGACAACATGAAAGCTCATCAGCGCCGAATCAAATGAGGAGACAGAAAGAGACCCAACCTTGGCATTTAAGTACTGATGGGATGTAGGAGAATTATTATTTGAGATGTCATGTCTCTGACTCTATTGAAGACATCCCTTGTTTCCCTTTTTTATGTTTAAAACCAACTACAAGTAGAACTAACTAGTTAGCCGTATTCGAATGGTATGAATAAAAAAACAATGTAAATCTATTAGGATATGTCAAATCCAAGCATGTGAGTTTTTTATAACTTCGCCATTAATCGTCGCCAATCCCCAGGTTATTACTACGTAAAGTCAAATATAAGAAATAGTTTTAATACTTTTCTGTTCCTTAGAAGTAAGGCATTTAATGAATAATAAAGCAAGTGTATCTCTTTCTCTACACGCAACAGCGAAGAAGCCCAACCAATTGTGAAATGGGTTCGGGTCGGGTCGGGTCGGTACGGTTCAGTAACCTCCCATCTGCAACAACATGACCCGTAGTAATCAGATAATGCGCTCGTCGTATGTGTTCCAGGTGTGTATTTTAGTGTGTTTGTACGAAGATATAAATATATGTGTGTTTTGAAATATATATACATAGATATATACACATGTGTGTGTGGGTATGCATCTATGTTTTACATAAACTCGTTAAAATGGAATGTAAGAAAAAGACTGTATGTAGTAATTCGAGAAACTATATATTAAAGATTGGCGTAGACTTCACATTTCATCGTCCCTTTCTATCAAGATTTTATCTCGCACACCATGATCTCAAGTCTCAACCATAATTATTTATGACTCTTTCATTTCTCAGTCGCTTATTATTTCTATATATATATATAAATTATTTGTAGTGAAAAAGATAGATAGCAATCACTTTTTAAGTTTCTTTTGATTGCTCTCTACATAGTATATATATCACTTTGTGTGTGTGTTGGGATCGTGAAAGAGATATGAAGATCGGATCTTGAGAGAGGCTACATACTCGAGAAGGTTCTCTTTTTCTTTGATACATTTTCCCTCTTCCTCTAGTTCCTTTGTCACTGATTTTAATTCTCTTTCTTTTTTGCAGGTCATTTTTCAACGGGAATAATGAAGAGAACTTAGGGTTTCCAAGCAGATCCTCTAACTAAGGTGAGTTCTTGCAGAAACAAAACCCTTTTCTCTTTTGTTATATGTTCGTACCTTTTTTGCGCTTGTTTTCTATTGTTGGTTGCTTCCGAGTTGAAAGATACATTTATGGATCACTGTTCTTCCAATTTCTTTGAATCATCTAGCTAGTTCCTTATTGTGTGTATCTGAATATTTCTATACTATACATACCAAAAATTCTTTTTTTTTTGTTTCTTGTTCATTTCAAAATCATAAATAAATTATCATGCATTCGTATTTACATCTTCGATTATATTATACAGTATGACTTTCAGACATCATACTAATTAACCAGTTGGCATTAGATTTGAGTTTGGATCTATTGACTTTATGTCGGCTTCGATACGCTCATCAACCTTTAATTAACCTTCTCTTTAATTAACCCATAAACACGAAACTTCCCTCAATGCCATACACACATCAATATATATATATATATATATATATCTTATAGTCTCATACATATTCCATGCAGTGCGCCACATGTTCTTATGTATTATTAACAACATTCATGTATCACTCCTATTTAAAAAAAAAAAAAACTTGATTTTTCGACATATATTTTAATATTTATAGGGTAAGGAAGAAAAGAACTGGGAAATGTCATCCTCGACAAACTCGCCATGCGCCGCCTGCAAATGCCTCCGAAGAAGATGCACCCCCGAGTGCGTATTCGCACCTTATTTCCCACCCGACAACCCTCGAAAATTCGCCAACGTACAGAGAGTTTTCGGCGCCAGCAACGTGGCCAAGATCCTACACGAGCTCAACGCGAGCCAATGCGAGGACGCGGTCAACTCCTTGGCCTACGAGGCCGAGCACCGCATGAGGGACCCAGTTTACGGTTGCGTGGGCTTAATCTCGATCTTACAGCAAAGGCTCAAACAAGTCCAGCAAGATTTAGACGCTTCCAAGAAAGAACTAGCTGCTTACGTGGGCCCCAATTCGATGTTTATTGACCATTTAGGTTTAGCGGCGCAGCAGCAAAGCTTTGGAGGACATTCTTATTATCAAGAAAACGAGCTTAGGAAGTTTATCGAAGTGGGGGGAGACAATAATTATAACCCTAATAATAATAATAATAATAATGTTGTGACTGTTAATGCTTCGGGTTTGGCTTTGGGGAGTATTTATGATCATCATCACCATCATCATGAGAATAGTGGGATTCAACGACAAGGGCAACAAGTAAATGAAGGACATGGGAATCGGCTTCAGCTTCAACGGTCTCAAGAGCTTTTAATTCAGCAGCAGAATATCGTTGCTTCGAATGATCATCATAATCTTCAACGACCGCAATTGGCTAAGCAGCTGATTGAAGCGAAGAGAGCATCAGAGGCTTTAGGTCCTGTCTAATTGTTAGTGTTGTGATCAATGTAAGATTAAGGCTTTAATTCATTTGTAGAGCTTGTTAACCTTTTTCTTATTACAGCATTTCTGTGGTACTACGTTAAATCCAACTTATCTTATGAGCAGCAGAAGAAAACTTGGATATAAATAGCCGGTAATCGTTTAATTTAATCATGAGTTTAGAGGCCAATAAAACATATTCAAATGATAATAGTTGAAAATTCGAAAAGCTTCAGCGGCATTAGAGCAGGTTGCAATATATATATATATATTAAATATGGCTCTTTTGCCGATTATTGCTCTGCTGTCAGACATTAATTAAGAGCTCTGCTGAACATGCTATATACACACACCACATTCACATGAAACATCCAAATTAAGGAAGAAAAATCATAACACTGAGGTTTTATTAAAAGAACTCAAATGGGTCCACACTTACGTACTACTCCGTCTTCTTTTCTTGAACTTGTTGATCTTTATTCCTTCTTATCTTAATACTCTTCAGCAGCTGCAACTTCTGCATAACAATGCCATGCAGTCTCTGCGAGTTTACCTTAATTTTTCCGCCAAACCCTTTTATCGTATTCTCATTCTTCGCATATATTGGAGGTATCATTAGTCCACCGACCAACCCTACAAGAGACGAGAGAATTTCTCATATAATATTATATATATATATATGTTTAGGCAAAGATGAGGATATTATCCATACATACATACATACATACATACATACATACCTACGTAGGAAAGTGTAAGAAAGTCGACATATTTCGCCACCACGGAGATGAGATACAAACACCCCACAAGACCCAAAGACACGAACCATTCTCTCTCGACGCTCACACGAAGCACCAATCGAATCCATTCTTCGATTTTCCTTCTAATTAAATCCGCGGTTTCCCTCGTTGTCTCTTCGCTAATTTCTAGTTCGGACAAGTTAGGTGCTTCTCTGAAAAAATAAGAAATTAATAAAATCGTCTTATAATTATGTGTGCGTGGTGACCTTCTTTCTTGAATATTCTTATATATGTACGTACTTAAGGCTACCTTTTCAAGAGGCGATGAATACTACCCCAAAAGAACAAGCACGTCGCTATCGCCATGACCACCCAAGAAAGCACGGAGATGAACTTGTACTGATATATCTCCATAACTGTCCACGTGGCGGTGGCACCGACAAGAAGCCCGATATTAAGATTCTTCCTTCTCCATAACATCAAGTCCCTCATCAGATCTGCAAAGTTAGAAAAAGATTAAACACGGATACTGAAGTACTTTTAAAAGATTGATCAATTTGACTACTCTTTATTAATTTTGAGATTAGTAAGTATAGTCATCTTCTGCCTGTCTTTTCTTGGAACTGATCATCATCAGATTTCGGCGGAGATCCTGGAGTTGTTTCCATTGCACCAGACATGTCTTATGATCACCAACGACGTCGTATCGTATAACATGCACGAAACACGATCTAAAGATGCTTCAAATGTGGGAACGATAGTACTTCAAAATTAGAACAATCAACGGCTGACGGATATATTATTATACGTAGCAACTGACGAAGCTATTTGGTTGTGTTCTTATCTTCCTCAGTGATAAGAGACGCTGTATGATGATAAACATGGACATTACACCTTATAATTTGAAACGCCACGTGGATTTCATGCAGGCTAGGCTCTGTCTGCTCATGCAGTGAAGCTTTTCTACGTGGCATATCGATCCAGTTCCAGTGTGTAACATGTGGGCCTAACTTTGAAGTCCGTGTCTATATGGGCTTTTTCCTAATATTCATCTGCCCAATTAGTTGGTGATGATGGGCTCAAACGCCTTATAAGTGCGAGTATCTTTAATTTATACATCGAGTAAGGTTTTGCAGATGGAGACGGTTTCAAGAGATTGATAAAACTTTTCATGTGCATGGAAAAGACACGTTGTATTGAATCAATGGCCAAAAAAAAAAAAAGAAAACGAACTTTAATGTTAACTTCGTTAGTTATCAATCGGAAAGCATTGACAGGGAAATTTGTTTTTCTTCATTTCACATTAATTAATGAGCTAGGGCATGGCATTAATGATCTCTGTCCTAAACTATTTTTCCGCTAGATAGGCAACCACAGAGCAAATATCCAACAAGGTGAAAAATAGATAAGCGAAAAGGGGAGAAATGAAAAAAAAGAAAAAGAATTTCTGTGGTACGAAGACACGTTGTGATATTGTTTTTTCCTTGTCTATGACTCCTCCGTGATTTGTCCAGAGGTTTTTCAAATAAAAAAAATCTTGTCCATTTACATTTACTTATCCAAATATCTATTTGACTCGATTGGGATATTATTATCAACTTGGATAGTGGTAGATTTTTCCAAGTATGATCATTGGTGTTGTCTTGCGATATTTGTATTTACTAGGATCCACATATTTCATCACATTATTTGACCACGTGCTTATTTTTTACCATTTAAACTTTTTGCTTGGTCATTTGGTAGGATATAAAAATAGGGAAACTTGTATATATATTATTTCAGTAATTGTGGGTGACTTCTTCGATTTTTGGTTATTTTCTCACCGCAGAGCCAATCATATAATTATCTTGGATTGTGCTTCGGCTTCTCACACACCTCACCGACTCGTCGAATGTTGCCTCAACAAAATCCTCTCGAAGCTTAACAAAGAATTATCGAATCCCATCGCATATTACGAAAAAATATAGTCCCATAAGCATGTAATTTATGGAAGAAAAGCAGCAGCAGCAACAACATTTCGTCCTCGTACACGGATTCTGCCACGGGGCATGGTGCTGGTACAAGCTCGTCGCCATGCTCAAATCGTACGGACACAGAGCCACGGCCCTCGACATGGCCGGATGTGGGGCCCACCCGAAAACCCTCGACGAGGTCTCCTCCGTGTCCGATTACGTGGAGCCCCTCATCGGTTTCATGTCATCGCTGCCCGACGACGAGAAGGTGGTCCTCGTCGGCCACAGCTACGGCGGAATTCCAATATCTCTAGCCATGGAGAGGTTCCCCGATAAGATTATTGTCGCCGTTTTTATTACAGCCTACATGCCTAATTGCGTGGATCCTCCTGCTACTCTCATTCAAGAGGTTAATAAAGATACACAAACAATATATGTTGTTTTAAAGTATTGTGATGTGTGTTTGAAGTATTTTGATACTTGGTCAGTGTTTGGAGCCACAATATTTTTTTCTTAGCAATACTTCTCTATTTTCTTCTTTCTCACACACACACTTTTTCTTTGGTACTCACTACATGATCTCTTTATAATACTAAGACACCCACTTTATTTATTTTCTTCCTTTGGGTCCCGCATTGAGATTAACCAACAATTCCTCCCTTAAGCTCAATGCCTTCCGGTCTTTCATTCGAGCATCCTTTTCAAATTTTCGAACGTACTTGTCGGTAGCGCTTCGTCAAAATATCTGCAACCTGGTCCAACTCGCAACATGTACTCCTCACATCTCCGTTTTTCACGTGTTCTCTATAAAGTGAAAACGAGTATCAATATGCTACTTCTCTCGTGATGAACTGGATTTTTTCGCCAACTCGATCGCCGATTTATTATCTACTCGAATTTCGGTTGGCTCGAGTTGCTGAAGATTTAAAACGCGAGCAATAAATTTCTCAGCCAGATTGCATGACATACACCCATGATGCTGCTACATATTCTGCTTCGCAGGTTGACAGAGTCACGATTGGTTGCTTTTCGATAGCCACGTAAATGCAGTGCTCCCGAGAAAAAATACATAGCCGCCCGTGCTTCTTCGATCGTCAATCTCCACACCAGCACTACCGAATCCGATCAGTTTGTTGTCACTCGTCTTTGAATAGATAATCCGAGTGATTGTGTTCCTCGAATGTATCGAAGAATCCTCTTGATGCTTTAAGATGTGTGACTGCCTCGGTTCTTCCATGTAACGGCTAACAACTCCAACGCTGTAAGCGATATCGGGTCTCGTGCACGTCAAGTATCGCAGACTTCCTACGAGACTTCGATATTCGGTTGAGTTTACTCCTTGTCCCTCCCTCAAACTTAGACAATTTTGCTCCGAGCTCCATCGGTGTAGCTACCGGCTTACTTTCCTCCATTTTATTTTTCTTCAATATATCCTTCGCGTACGCTTCTTGTGAGACGAAGATTCCCGTGCTTCTTTGTTCGACTTCGAGACCGAGAAAATATTTCATCAGTCCCAAATCCGTCATCTCGAATTCCTTCGTCATCGCCTTCTTGAAGTCTGTGATTATCTTCTCGCTGCTCCCCATGAAAATTAGATCATCAACATAAAGGGCGACGATGATCATTTCCTCTCCTTCTCGTTTGATGTAGAGGGCATGTTC
Organism: Linderniella brevidens; assembly: GCA_004919715.1. Classification (NCBI taxonomy): domain Eukaryota; kingdom Viridiplantae; phylum Streptophyta; class Magnoliopsida; order Lamiales; family Linderniaceae; genus Linderniella; species Linderniella brevidens. The sequence continues at coordinate 357,678 of SWDC01000146.1, read as the reverse complement.
GAATGGACATTGCTCGAACTTGTTCCTTTTGAAATCCATCGATCCGGGTGTTCCATGCTCGAGGCGCTTGTTTTAGCCCGTATAATGCTTTCTTCAACTTCAGCACCTTACTTTCTTCTCCTCGTTTCGAATATCCCGGAGGCTGCTCCACGTAGACTTCCTCCTCGAGATCCCCGTTAAGAAAGCAGACTTCACGTCCATCTGATAGATCGGCCAGCTAAGTTGCGCAGCTTGGGCCAATAGCAAACGAATTGTCTCCATTCTGGCAACAGGAGCAAAAACTTCATCGTAGTCTATTCCGCTCGTTGTCGATAGCCCTTCGCGACGAGTCTCGCCTTGTAACGCTCGACTTTTCCTTGAGCATTCATTTTCTTCTTATAAACCATTTTCTTTTACTCGATGATTTATGACCGTGCGGCAATTCAACAAGCTTCCACGTCTCGTTTTTTTCAATTGCCTTGATCTCCTCGTCCATCGCGCCTTCCATCTCTTGTCTCTTGCCGCTTCTTCGAAACTGATTTGTTCCGAATCGGCCAACAAGCAGACTAAGTGTACTTCTTCAGTTGATTCGTATAGATCCTGCAAGCTTCGCATCTTAGGCTGCCTTGGTTCATCGTCATCGTTATTTTCTTGAGATACCACCGGGATGGGTATTGGTGCCACGCTCAACGGTTCTCCTTGCGTTGTATTTTCTTCTTCTTTCCAGTTCCACGAGCTTTCTTCATCTACACGAACATCTCGACTGACCGTCACCTTTTTATTTTCTGGATCGAACAGTCGGTAAGCCTTCGTCTTCTCATCGTAGCCAATGAAATAAGCTTTTTGCTTTTGTCATCAAGCTTGGTTCTCTTCTGATCAGGAACATGAGCATACGCCACGCTTCCAAATATTTTGAAGTGTGCTACGGTCGGTTTATGGCCACTCCATGCTTCCTGTGTGTTTGTGTGACTCCCGAGGTTGCTGTGTGGACACCGATTTTGAATATATACAGCACAATGTACCGCCTCGGCCCAGAACTCTTTGGCATTTCCTTGCTCTTCAACATTGATCGAACCATGTCGAGTATGGTTCGGTTCTTCTTTCAGCGACGCCGTTTTGTTGTGGTGAATACGGCGCGGTGAGGAACCTCCTAACGCCTTGTTCCTCGCAGAAAGTAACGAAAGCACCTGATATGTATTCTCACCCCTGTCTGATCGGAGTGCTTTGATATTTGATCCCGTCACCTTCTCGACCATAGGTAACGAAAGCACCTGATATGTATTCTCCACCCTGTCTGATCGGAGTGCTTTGATATTTGATCCCGTCCCTTCTCGACCATAGTCTTGAATTTTTAAAACGTCTCCAGCGCTTCTGATTTTTCTTTCAAGAAATATACCCATGTTTTTCTCGAGTAGTCGTCTGTGAAAGTGATGATGAAATATCTCTTTCCGGTGAATGATTCCGGGTGTGATCGGGCCGCATATCTGTATGTATGAGCTCGAGAGGTTTGGTGTCGATATCCGGCCTGCTTTTGAAACGTCGTTCTTGAATGTTTTCCGATCACGCAGCTCTCGCAAAGTCTTCTTCCCTCAATCGTGGTACTCCGTGCCACATGCCTCTTTGGAGAGCTCTTCAGTCCCCCGTTAGGTAGATGTCCGAATCGCATATGCCACAGATGATCTTTGTCCTCCAGGTCAAGTTGAAAGCATTTTCTTGAATCGTCTTCAGGTTGAGTTTGAACATTCGGTCCTTTCCATCTCGACCCGTGCAATTATTTACCATCTTATTCCTTAACTGTAACGAGCGGTCCTTCATGAACACCGAACACCCCTTTTCAAGCAACTGCCCCATGCTTAAGATGTTCGTCTTCAAGTCCGGTACGAAATAGACATCCTCGACCGACCCTTGTTTTCCATTGTTTTGAGAGAAACATATTTTCCCTCGACCTTTAACTTCAATTTTCGATGCGTCGCCAAAGAAAGATACATGTCCGTCCTCGATCTCTTCATATCCGTGAAGAGATGTTTGTGCCCGCTCATATGATTGCTGGCACCGGTGTCAAGATACACAACATGTCGTTGCTCGATTTATTGTCCTCGAGCGCCACAAGAGAACGCCTTCGTCTTTGGCTCTTCTGTGCGAGTAGGTTCGCATTTTCTTCCACCTTCTTGTTGGACCAGCAGTCTTTGCGAAGTGCCCGTACTTCCCCAATTGTAGTATTCGACGCTCGGTTTATTTGAGCGACCGCTCGTCCTTGGGCTCGACCTCGTCCCTCCAATTATATTGTACTTTGTCCTTGTTTTCTTGATTATATCCTCGTCCTCGGCCTATATTTTGGCCGAAACCTCGTCCTCGTTGGCCACGTCCTCTTCCTCGACGTGTTGTGTATACAACGCTTCTCTTCTTTAAGTGACAATTTTGTCTGTAGGGCCTCGTCTAGAGACTCATGATTCTCTTTTCTTTCGTTGCTTGTGAGCTTCGAGTGAACGGAGAGTTCATCGACCGTCATTTTTTCGAGGTCTTTGGATTCTTCAATTGCGCACACACGTCTCGTACTCGTTTGTCATAGAGCGGAGAATTTCTCGACGACTCGGGCATCTGTTAGAGCCTCGCCGTTTCTCCAATTGGTTGGCGATAGTAGTTGCCTCTTGTTAATATTCTGACACGCTTCGCCTTCCTTCATTTTCGTCATTTCGAATTCGCCACGGAGTGTTTGAAACCGAACTTTTTACTCGGTCGGCACCTTTGTATGCTTTCTCCAGCTTTCCCATACTTCCTTCGAATTTTTCGCCCCGGCTATCTTTCGAAACGGCCTAGTCTAGCGATTGGGTGATGTGCGAGCGCGGCATTGTCTTGTCCGCGGGAGTCTTTCAACGTCTTTGTTGGGCTTCTGTGTATTCTTTCGTATCCTCGGGTTCGATATACCCGTTTTTAACAATTTCCCAAACATCCCGCGAGCCAAGAAACCTTCATCTGGATGCTCCAATGTCGAGTTGGATTTGGTGAGGCGCGGAACGGGCAGACCACTAGTTGCTCCGATGTACGACATGGCTCTGATACCAATTTGTTGTTTTAAAGTATTGTGATGTGTGTTTGAAGTATTTTGATACTTGGTCAGTGTTTGGAGCCACAATATTTTTTTCTTAGCAATACTTCTCTATTTTCTTCTTTCTCACACACACACTTTTTCTTTGGTACTCACTACATGATCTCTTTATAATACTAAGACACCCACTACAAGACAAGAAAAAAATCACACGCAAGTTTCAATTTTCTTTCTTGAATTCTTCCTTGTTTTACTCTAATTTTTTTTCTTGATTTCTCCTCAAATCAAGGATTTTGGTTTTCATTGTTTTCTCCTCAAATCAAGGATTTTGGTTTTCTTTGTTTTTTGTTTTTATTTATTTTTTTTTCCTTTGGGTCCCGCATCGAGATTAACCAACAATATAAACTTATTAATTTTATAATATTCCAACCATTTCTTCATTCAGCAGTTCTTCAAGAGGGCTGTAACGAAGTCTTTTGGAGACATCGAATTAGATTTCGATCAAACCCGAAAAGATCTACCGGTTTCAGCTCTTTTTGGCCCGGAGTACATGGCTGAGAACTTATACGATTTCTGCTCTCATGAGGTTAATTATTATTATCAGCTTAGGACACAAAAATCATTGTTTGATTAAGCCCATAAAAAAATCTTTTTTTTTTGTTTTAAATTCTTCAGGATTTGGAATTAGCTACCATGTTGGTTCGGAGGAACAAGTTCTTCTTGGAGGAACTGAGCAATGAAAACTTGCTCTCGTACGGAAGGTACGGAAGAATCAAAAGGTGCTATGTGATATGCGGAGACGATAAAGTGATGAGCGAAGATTTCCAGAAATATAACGTTGAGAAGAGCCAACCACATGACGTGTCCTGCATCCAAGGAGCTGGCCACATGGTCATGCTTTCAAGAACTCAGCAGCTTTGCTCTTATTTGCTGGACATTGCCCGAACTTGAGAAGATAGATAGATAGTTACTGTAATAAAAAGCCCATTTTTAAAATTCAATCAACTAAGTTTTATTTCTTGTTTTCTAGTATTGTAAAGTAATAAAATCCATTTCTAATGGGTTTTTTAGTACCTTTAAGTTTTAATACTTGTTTTCTGTCCGTCTTTACTCTTTCTTTGGTCCTTGTTCTGCTTTTTCTTTTTAGTTTCTGGTTTGATGTTTCTCTTTTGGTAAAAATTTGTTTCTTATTGAATGTTCGATTGTATTCAAAGGTCTCTCTTGGTAAAAATTTGTTCCTTATTGGATGTTCAACTGTATTCGAAGGTCGGGCTATGTACTTCAATTTATCAAAAAAACATTTTAAGCAACAATTAACTAAGGGGGTTGGATTGTATTAATGGAAAGCTTGAACTACTAAAGCGAAATAATCCCACCTTGCATGTTCTATTTTATCTTTGGCTGGCTGAAATAAATGAGGATTTGGCAAAGGTATTTGTTCAGCCGTAAACATTTAGTTAATTAAAAGTACAACTTATCTCAACTTATCTCATTACACAAATGACATGCATGCATATGATTTTGATGCCATAAATGGAATCAGCCGACGTTAACCGTAAACGGAACAGCTTTAAGCGGATCAGCGGAACAGCTTTAAGCGGATCAGCTTTTTGCAGTGTAATCCCAAACTTCTCTTCCATGTCCAATTCACCCCCACAACAATCCAATTTCCAGTCGAAAGAGTTCAACAGAGACCCGAACATTACGTGATTCAAGAAACCTCTCGGGTCTGAACTCTAAGGGATTTTTCCACGTTTGTGGGTCCCTCCCGATAGCCCAACAGTTGACGAATACCTGAGAGTTCTTGGGCACCGTGTAGCCACAGACTTCAACGTCTTCTAGGGCTCTGCGGGGAATTAGAAACGGGACCGGCGGGTGGAGCCTTAGGGTTTCTTTCACGATGCAGCGGAGGTAAGGGAGTCGGGGAATTTCAGATTCGTCCACGATTTTCCCTTTTCCGATAACTTTTTCGAGCTCGTGTTTTGCTTTCTTCGTGATTACAGGGTTTCGAAGCGTTTCTGTCATGGCCCATTCGACCGTGCTGGACGTTGTATCAGTTCCCGCAGCGAACAAATCCTGAGAGAAAAAAAAAAGATATGAGTTTGTAAGAGATTTTTACCTCAAAGGATACAATTTGAATTGGGAACTTAAGAAACAAAAGAGTATATTTGGACATAACCACAAAGAGTCTTTCAATGTGGGCTCGATCGATTGATTCGGGGCTCTCCTTGCTCGTAGAAAGTAGCTGATCAAGTACATCGCAACGAAATGAGTCTTTCAGTTGCTTATTCTCCAGTCTTTCGTTGATTAAACCATGGAGAAGCTCAATCATCTTCCCAACATGCACAGTCATCCTCCTCCTGATGCTTAGGGGATCAATTTTCTGCAGAAATGGAAAAAAATCCACCAAATTAGGCTTCCCTGCCTCAACCATGATGTTTCCCACGAGCTCCTTCATATCCTTTGCAGAATCGAAAAATGGGTCCGTTAAATCTCTGGAGAAAATCGTGTTAGACAAAAGATTTAACGAGGTTTGAAATGCTACGCGTCCCACGTTAACTGCTTCACCCGTTTGGCTACTTCTCTCACAGCAAGCAAGCAGCTCCTCAATCTTCTTAACCCTCAGATGGTGGCTAGCATCGAGCATGCTCGTGGAAAATATATTTGAGTTCAAAATTTTTCTCAAGCTCTTCCATTTAGATGCAACGGGGAGCCACACGACGGAGAATTTGTAGTGATCGTGAGCGCAGAGGGCGTCGGGAATATTCCGGGCGGAGAAGGCCATGTCTTGTTTTTGCAAGACTTCTCTGGCCATCTCAGCTGATGATATTACAAGTGTGTTTACGAATCCAAGACGCACTAACATGATTGGTCCGTGGATTCTAGCAAGCTTCGTAAGAGATTTGTGCGGTTGTTTGCCGAGTAAATGGAGACTCCCTATCAATGGTAGTGGCTTCGGCCCTGGAGGAAGCTTCTTTCCCCTGGTTGAGAAAACATGAAGGATTTGGATTGTCAAATGGGTTAACAGTAGAAATATAACTATCAAAACAACGTCCATTGTTGTGATTTAGTGCTGTGGAGATATCGATAATACTCGATAATTTATAAAGAGACGCACTCGCTCGTAGATATTTACTAGAAACAGATAAACAATTAGTGAGATATGTTTATAGAACAGTGTTTTAAACAATTTTAAGGGCGTGCTTATTTGTTATGCATCAAGTCAAGAATGAATGCATGCTGCCGCTATGAATGGTCATGAAATATCTATCAATACTTGCAGCAAGTTTTCTCAGGCCTAACTTATTAATATTATTGCCTAACATACTTGCAAAGCATAGGTGTAGGAGTAAAGAATGGCATTAATAGTTATCAACAACAGCTAAACGTTTAGTGCGATAGGTTTAGAAATTGGCTATGAAACTAATAGTATGCTTTCTCCACGTGTTATATATCTCTTTCAAATAAGAAGTAAATGCCAAATAAAAAAAGTCAGAGATTAGAGTTGATAAAGTACTTTATGTGAAATCCCTTTCGTTGCTTCTAGCATGGGACTTGATCAAAATATCAATAATTACTGCTTGATGACAGCTCCTCAAATCTGGCCAAACTAATGCGAAAACTTAAAGAATATTATTATTAGCAGAATTAGCATGACATACATAGAACTGCATAGATTATGAAGGGAGGAGATGGAACTCTTAGAAGGAAAAAGAGTCACTCACCGTTGCAGAAGAGCTTTTGGATTGTATGGAAATAGATTCTTCTGGTGAAGACTTTCGATAGAATTTTTCAACGACATTAAACAATTTTTAGCAGACAAAAATGGCTGTCTATGGTTTCTGCTTGATTTGAGTCGGGGTTCACAAACTTTATCACATTTGTTCCCATGTGATGAAGTTGTGCCATCATTCGCCTGTGCAGAAGATGGTAACGCTTTGAAGTCAGCATGTTCCAATACATATTTTCGCCTCTTTGAACTAGATTCGTCGGAAGTTTCTTGCGCTCCAGGAAACTCAACGAATAATTCCCAAAAATTGCAAACAATTCGTAGTGACCTAAAGAAGACATGTGAATCAGCAGCGGAAAACAAGAAAAATTGAGGTATTAATCTTTTTCGTCAGTGTTAAACCTCAGTAAGTATTCAGCACAGCTCGATCCAGTATCTTTCGAGATGAGATAGTCAAGAAGAACTTGATGGTCATACATTAACTGCACAGAAGAAACGCAAAAGAAATCTTCAAGTGTAGCAATAATTCGTGTGTATTTGTGACACAAAACACAGTCATTATCTAGACACGAAAGTCCGATGTATCTGGGAATGTAGTATTACCTCAGCAAGAAATAAATGGAAAAGATGTAGGGGACTAAGTAAGTCCGAGGTAAGAAAGTTATGATAATGTTCAGCTTCAGCAACAGGCTTGTCTTCAGTATTCCTACATGTATTTGTGAATGCTCGTTATTCCTTGAAGACAAAAGTATCAAGTAAAGGATGAAACAGTAACTTACTATCACTTACCTATGATTCACATGAAACGGCAAACACAGCAGTTGCAAAAGTGCATCAAATAGAAGGTCATCCTTAATCGAAGATAGGAAATTAAATATGATAATCAATCAATAAAGAAAAGCAAAACAAGAGCAAAATCTGAAGACGTAGTTTAGTGCAAAGCTGTCTTAACCATCCATACGTGAACAAACATGCAGAGACAATTCCGCCTCAAGAAAGATTGATTAACTTAGATACCCAAAGAACGTTGGCCAACGAAAGATGACAAGGTAATATCATGACTACATCTAATGAGAAGCGAGGGAATGAGATCAAACCTCATGCATAAATAGGTTGAGAAAGGATGAAGTGAATCTCAAGCATCCTTGCAAGTAAAAATCATCATTTGCTAAGTCAGCATGAACATGAGCTACAAGCCACTTATTGAGCTCCATGAATCCTTTATTTTTATAACCACATTGAAAATTCATATTCAGGTCAACTGGTGCACTATGTTGGTCATCAGAGTTCCCTTTCATGGTACCCAAGTTTATGGAACACTTTAGGAAGATAGAAACAGTAAGCCGTTGCAAGTGACGAGCTGATATACTTGACATTCCAGAATCGAGAACACTTGTGCAGAAGGGTGATTCCACTCGAATGTCATCTTTATCAACTTTTCCTTTATGAGTCAAAGGTTGCAATAGTAGACCTTCAAAGTACTGATGGAGTAGATGAATCCATGACATCAGGACATTAGAATCAGTACTGATGCAATCACTAAGCTTCATCATCAGCATCTGTGTTACAAATATCAGAAACCAGGTATGGTAATTATGGTCAAGAAACACTAACGAACAAAGTGCCATAACATTAGTAATCACAACAACTATAACTATATGTCATATGTTACCAGAAACATGATACTAGTAAAAGATCTATTTACCAGCACTTTATGTCTGAAGTAACAGGAGATGCGAACATGATGTTCAGGCATTGCATGGCACCAGACAATGATTTTGGGCATGAGGTTGATGATTTCGCGAATGAATGGCCGAGAGCGAAGCCCCTCTTCCACACAATTGCTTAGCTCAATTAAGGAACTTAGATACTGAATCATGTTTGCAAATAACATACTTCGTTCTCTCTGTTGAACAACCTTTCCGTGCAAAGATTCATCTTCCGCATATTTTTTGATAGCACCAACATCAGGACCATCAAAAATCTTGCTCATCGCATCCCAGGGTATACGTAAGATAAGGGAACTAAAAGAGTCTAGGTACGGTGTCAGGATTTTTTCATCATATTCTCGCTTCAGATGTTTCAATATATTACGCAAAACCCGAAAAATACTAGCCACCACCAACCAATTCCCATTCTTAAGCTTTGAACTTGATCTACTAATAACTGGATCTATATCTGAAGCTTGGGTGTTAAGATTAGTAGATACTGGTGATGAAGATATGCAGATCGAAATTGCTCGTTCCAAGAAAACACACATTAAATCAACAAAATCCTCCAGACCATTTTCCTGCAGAAAAGAAACCAGCACTGTGACACATAACAGGGGAGAAAGTCTAAATAAGATTATCAAGTGAAAGTTGCAACATACCGATGCATCCAAAAACTCAGCGATGGCAATAAGAGTATTCCCTGCCAAATGCTGAATATATTGACTATCACAAGAGACCAAAAACACCTGCAATGAAATGGAAGGAAGCTTACGTTCATCTTCACAGCCTAAGGGATGAAAAATGACGAATAAATGAATAAAAAGCATACCAAGTCATCAATAATCATAGAAAAACAATGTCGATAATCTGAACATGAGCACACTGCCCCTGAATGTTGCCGTTGATTAACAAGCTCTTGCAACAGACCCTGCTAATAAACACATTTATTCTTCTTCAGCAGGCAGAACAATATTAAAGAACTTACAGGTTAAGGAACAAATTTTTTAATGCAAACCTCATGGGAATCAAATTCACTTGTCCACTGCTTAACTTGTCTGAAAACCTAATCATGGGACAATTAAAACAATATTCACCATAAAAAAAAAGGAGAGAAAATCGACGAGATTCGCCGCGTAGATAATAATTCGAACAGAGTTAAAAAATACAAAACCTGAGAAAGAGCTATCAGAATACACTTCTCGGTTGCTTCAGCTGACGAAGCACGCGCGCCACAATCCTTCTATATTTCAACGACAAGCAAATAACGGCTCCAGAAACAGAATAATCAGAAGTAATGGTGAAGGTTTACCACTTACCAGTAAAGGTCTAAGCCGCTGCTCGAGGAGGCTGCAGAGTTGTCCGTGTCCCGTGGGTGTACTCATTGTCTTTCCAATAAACTGATGACAGTAGTCAATCGTAGAATATGCAGTGTGATGAGGGAATATATACAATTCAGTCAATGTATGCCCCGGCGATCAAGAGCTGTTCGACGAAACGCCACATAAAAACTGAAACCTAAGGAAGAAGCTTTTTATTGTCCGCGAAATAATATTTGCTTGTCTCGTTGCTACGAAATATAAATATTATAAATCGCATTGCTTATTCGTCGCTACGAAATATAAATTTTATAAATCGCACATAATGGGGAAAAAAGTTTGTAAATTAATTTATTTATGGGTGACAAAATTGATCCTCAAATAAACATCCTTTTGGACCCGAGGTTATTAAAATCGAAATTCGATCAAGATGGAGAATTAGACGAGAATTTCCCATCGGTGAAGGATGACAATGAGTAGGGACGAGATGTGATTTTCCTCAACTATCATTAGTAGGCAGGCGTTACTTATATTATTGATATTTGTCATAATTTATTTATTTAGTACTTGAGATCCGTTACTTTATTTCTTTTGCAAATGAACCGTCATTTAATTTGTTTATCTTCGACCATGGTATTGGAAAATTAATAATAACATACACGTTAATAATCATCTTGGAATAAAAATCCTCAAATCTAGTAGATGATATCAAAACTACTTTAATCTAAATGGTCTTTCATTTTACAAATGTCTCATACCAGGAAACTACGAATATCTTATATATATTCTCCGAATCATAAAACAGACATGCACTGACTGACAAAGCAACTATAATATAAAGAAAAAGAAAAAAACTCCCAGATTTTCTATTCTTTTTTTCTTCTTCCTCATTTCATAAAATCAGTAGTCGTAGAGGAAATAGTTAGTTCAGGCAGCGCAAATGCACCATCCCCGACCTGCCACGTGTCCGTCACGCCAAAAGGCCACGCGTTGCTCTGAAACCCGAAGCCCACCTCCTCGAGCCCGAAACCTCCCACGCCCAACAGCCCACTTATACCTCCGCCGCCGCCGCCGCCGTTCAACAAAGACGTAAAACTACCACCGCCACCGTCGCCAAACACATGAGAACGGCGCCAAAGAACCACCAGCTGCCGGAGAGTGATGGAACGAGCTGGTGGAGGAAGCGGCGGCGGAAGTTCGGAATCTCTTGGCGGAGTTCTTCCGCGATCCGCCGCCTACGGGGATGTCGCGGAGGGTTCCGCCCTGAGTCCAGTACCTGCGGCATGACTTGCAGAAGTGCCTCGGCTGGGAGAAGTTGTAGTTGTTGTAGTAGCAGAACTTTGTGTTGGTGGACTCGCAGCGAGGGCAGGGTAGAGGCGGTGCCTCCGGCGGAGGAGGCGGCGCATGGCACCCCTTCGCGGCGGGCCTTCTCTGAAAGCTCGCGTCCGATGCTGCTGCTGTTGCCACCATATCTGTGTTTTGTGTAGTAGCTAGCTGTTTATTATACTTGTACGCGTTTTTTGTGTGTGGTGGTGAACGAAGAGAAGGGCTCGTGGCGTATTTTATAGGAAGAGAGAGAGAGAGAGAGAGAGAGAGATTTGAGGAGGCGTGTTCTGAAATATGAAGATTGATTAGCAGACTTTTTCAGAGGAGAGGGTTTATGTTCTCTGTCTCTGTGTGTTGTGTTTCTCTGCATGGATTGCAGTGTTTTGTTTCCTCAGAGATTAACAACATATTTACATTACATAGCGCGTTTTTTGCATCTGACACAGAGAATGTGAAGAAGAGATTAAGACTTGTAAGAACCCCATACGATTAATAGCCTTATTTATTTTATTTATAATAAATTATATGTGTATATATATTATTTTTATTTGGATAAGCATGGAAGGAAGAGTGGGCAGAAAATGGGAAAGTACAGGAATAATAATAATAATAATAATAATAATAATAATAATAATAATAATAATAATAATCAGACACGCCTCCACTGTGTGAGTCTCCTCTCTTCTCTTCTCTTCTCTTGTGGGTCCGTTTAAGTGGGAAAGAGATTTGACCGTTGGCGATGAGGGGAAGGGGAGACAAACAATATCCTCAGGTAATTATTATTTGAATTTGTGTTTCCCAATTGATTCGAGCCGTCGCTTTCGTTTCGGCTTTTGTCTTTATTACAAGATTCTTTCGTACGTACAAATACAATACAAAACCAGATCAGATCTGATTCATTTTACCTTTGATCCTAATAATTCATGTTAATGCTAATATATACATATATGTTCCCAATATAATTTTAAGCATTTAAACTCACGCGTGGTAGTACTTATTATGTGTTGACCATGTTGACCGACCAGTTACGAGTCGTTTTCGAATATCATATGATAAGGCACGCTGCGTGCTGTGGCGCATGTTATTGGCTTGCTGTTTGCTCTTGTCTTGTTACGTCAATTAAAAAAGGGGTGGGAATGTCGTTTGTGTTTTTGTAGGGCAATAGCTTTCATTTCACTGGTTGGTAAGAAGATACACATTGTCTGATCTGATCAGAGCGTTATTATATATATATATATATATATATATATAGATAATATTATTATACCTACACAGACCTGTGTAAGACTTTTACCAGTAGATATTAGTTATCTTGTTGTCTTCTAGTCCTAGGAAGAATATGTTCTGTTTTTATGCAAACATGAGATGATACTTTTATTATTATTATTATTATTTGTGTTTTCTTCTCTCAAGCTAAAGTTCAGTTAAAAATTAACAAAACCCTCTTTTGATCGCCAATTAGCGACATGATTTTACCACTTTACGATCATCATCACGAGGAGTCGTCCTCCATCATCATCGCCTTGATGAGAAAAGCAGTCTCTAAAGCCGATTCCTTGCTTTGCAGATATCTGTTGTCCTCAACAATATCAGCCGTTAGATTAAGCAGTACCGGGCGTTTAGGATCGTAGATCGCATACTCCCTCGCCCGTGCAACCCACTTTGCTGCTTCCCAAACTCCGAACCTAATTTTATCGTAAATTTGATACCCTTCGTTACCATCAATAAATATACGTATCAATGGTATTATTACTCTAACAGGGGACAAGCAAAACAACGAATTATTACCTTGTATTAAAAGATGACGTAACAAGAACCGAAGGATAAGATGCATCTTTCTTTATATTATCATACGGTGACAATTCGCGTATAGCTCGAAAATCCTCAATGTCCCCAGGGTACCCAAACTCCTCGTAGTCCTCGGGCATCAACGGTAAGATAGGTAACAGAAGAGTGTTGGTGGGATCCAAAAATGGAACCTATAAAAATATAAAGTTGGAATTTTTCCTTAATGGGACATTTTGTATTGCAGAAATCAACCAATGGAGAAGTTTTTGCAAGCATAAAGTGGTTTTTTTTTTTTTTTAAGTTACCTTCAAAACAGCAGCTCGAAGCAGATCGGGGCAAGAGTTTATAGCAGAAGCAACCAACAAGCCACCGGCACTGAATCCCCAGCCAGCCAATTTAGCCCCTTGCACAATTTCCCTTTCGATCAGAAACTTCCCACAAGATATGTAATCTCTAACCGAATTCATCTTGTTTATTCTCCGGCCATCGTGCTGCCATTTTTTACCGTTACCACCTCCACCTCTGAAATTAGCCATAGTTGGTCATCTTTGTGATTAACAATTGCCATCATTGCAAAAAAATAATAAAAATTATTCAGTATGAACCCTATTAGAGGTCAGGAACGAACCTCACATCGGCGTACGCAATGACCCACCCTCGATCGAGGAGGCTTTTGAGCTCGTTTCGCCATCTTTTGTCGAGTATTTCTCCGTAAGCCCCGTGCCCGTGGAGCAACCCGGGATTTTCGCCGTTTTTCTTCTTGTGGTGGCGTGAGTATAATACAGTGAGAGGCACCGAGGCCCCACCAGTGGAAGGTACATCGTATTCCTCACAGGCATAGTACTCTGAGAGATCGTTCCATGCTTTTTCGTCTTCAGCAATATTTCCTCCGGTGAAGGACTTTTGTTGAGTGGTTATTACAGAAGATGATGACCCGTACAAAACTCGTGTTCTTTCGTGGAGTAAGTTTTGCTGTTGGACGATGGTCCATTTTCCGTTGAGTAAATCATAGTCAACCACCGCATCGGGCATCTTTAATGGAATACAAAAGATATGTTACTACATACGTAATATTTGGTGTATTGCAAGATGCAACCGGTAAAAAATAATATGAACCCTCGAACAATTTTCTGATCCGGGAAAAAAACTAGATTTTTCTAAAACAAACTGAATTGCTTCAGATGGAAATTACTTGAGAAGCAATACATAAAATCACGGCCTTACTTACCAAGGGCGATGCTATGGTAAACCGCATATTCGATGAATAGAAATCATAATTGGGTCCAGGAAATATTTGAGAGACATTATGTGGAAGAGGCAAACCCTGTGGATCATACTCTCTGAGATTCGCTCCAACCTATCATGTCATATTATTTTACTACAACATTAGCATTTTCGAGACACGAAGTTCTCCATTTTGAATGTTTACCTAACGATTACAGTGTACCTTGTCTACAGTTGGGGGTAAGGAAATAGAGCGTAGCCCATATTTCCGTCCAGCCTTTACAATAAGTACGAGGTGCGAGTGGCAGAAATCAACATCCTCAATGACCAACTGCTGTTCATCAGCAAACACATTCTGCAAGAGATTTACGAAGAAGACTACAATCATGAAAAAGACTCTATACACTCAATTTATGTCCAAATTAAACAGAGTATTCGATCACTTAATGCAAGATGCTAACCTCCCAATTCCTTGGGCTACACGATGAATTAACGGGACTGCGTAAGAGGTAATGGTGGTCAACGGGTTGACCGTTCTTACAAGCATCTGTAAAGAGGTAAAGGTATCCCTGATGATGCTCAACAACGCAATGAGAGTTGGGCTCGGATTCCCACACAAGATTCATTCCCGATAAAGGATTAGCTGCATCAATCAGAAAGACCTAATATTTCATCAGGACAAAGAAGAGAAACTCAAACAAAAAAACGGGCCTTTGAAATACGAGTATACCTTGGACGATTTGTCTGAAAATACATATACAGTTAGAAATTGGAAGTCTTTAGTGTGCCTAACACTCAGATGAACATTTTCTTGAGATTCCTCCAAAAGCAATACGTCTTTGTCGGTTGAAGGAAGCATGCTACTACAGTAGAGCCTGATAAGGCACAGATGTGGGATTTCACGTCTCTAGTAAACGAGCATTCGTTAAGACATAAATTTAACAAAACCAAACCTGAAAGGCCTTTTTTTATCATCTGTGACGACATAGAGCAAAGATTGGCTATCTTTGGACCAAGCAATACTGGTAACTCGATTAGCTTGAGGCTTGTTGCAAAGTGAGCCTAAGTTCAAGTCCTTAACAGATAACTTGAAGTAATCATTGTCTTTGTCAAACATAGTGTATGCAATGTAACGGTGGTCCGGTGAAATTTCGGATAATTCTTCATAGGCATAGCCTGAACATTTTGCGTGAAAAGAAACAATCAATCTCCGAAAAAAAAGGGTATTCGAGTCAAAATTGAGTATCATGTAATGTAATTACCTCCAAATCTTTCAGCTTCTTGATTGTAGTCAATCAGCTTTTGCTCTATTTTCTTTCCGGAAGTGAAATCGAAACCAGCTGAAGGAGATTTATTGGAGATAAACACTTCATGCAAACTTGCTAATCTTCTACACAAAACAGGGTATTGCTTCCCTTCTTCAACTCGCTTGTAATACAACCTACACCAACCAAACACACCATCAACATACTGTAAACAATCTCCACTCCAACTCTCGCAGGCACATTCATTGAGTAGAATACACAAACACATTGAAAACAACGTAGAGGAATTCGATTCTACGTAAAGGAAATAGTAGACGACTCAATTACCAAGGACCCAATCTTAACGGAGGCGTGGACAGCTCAGCAGCCATGCGAGAAGCCATTTCCGACTGTAACTTGGACTGCAAACGCTCGGTATCCGACATGACTGCTTCAGTGTCGGCGGCTTCGGCGGAGACGGAGGGGATGGTCCGGCTGCACCTTCTGGGGTTTGTAGCTTGCAATTTGAAGGAGTAGGTGGCGGGGGTTCAGATGGGTGGTTCGGCGGCGGAAGGCGGCGGCGAGGAAGTGGCGCATAGCTGAGGAGGGTTCGGAGTTTGGACCAACACGTTAATTTACAAAAACCTTCCCGAAACTATTTTATTCATATTTAATCCATACATTAACTTCAATAGAGATTTACATTGCAATAAAAATATGTTTAATTTCATACCGTCACGAGGTTGACGAAAGTTGACCGTTGACCAAGTCAACGGTGGCCGGGCTCGGCACGAGGGCGCAGCCACGAGACCAGAGGGCCGTGGGATCGAGCTCGGCTCGGCATGAGGGCGCAACCACGAGACTGGAGGGCCGTGGGACTGGGACCAACTTTCGGGACCAACTGTCGAGATGTGGCAGCAAGGTGCAGCGCGGCACAACGCGGCACCTCTCGGAACAGCGACCCGAGACACGTCCCGATGGCGACTCGGGATTGGCAGCAAGGTGGCAGCGCGGTACAACGCGGCACCTCTCGGACAGCGACCCGGACCCGTTCCGATGGCGACCCGGGACTGGGCAGCAAGGCAGCGCGCGGCATCTCTCGGGACGGCAACCCGAGGACTTGGCAGCGACGTGGCGCGCGGCAGAGGCCAGCGACAACGGCCCGAGCCTTGACATGAGGGCGACCCGGGGCTGACCCGACAGCCAGCGAGGCAGCGCGGCAGAGGCCAGCGACAGCCTGGCGCGCCCGACTGGCCAGCATGGCAGAGGCCAGCGACAACGACCCAGGGCGGACCCGACAGCCAGCAAGGCAGCGCGGCAGAGGCCAGCGACAGCCTGGCGCGCCCCGACTGGCCAGCATGGCAAAGGCTTGGCTTGACTGGGCTCCCTGGCGCGACTGCCACGTGGCTCGCAGCGACTGGCCAGGATGGGCGGCGACAGCTTTTGGCAGGGAAGTTGGACAGCCACTGGCCCAGCAAGGAAGGGTCTTCTTGGGGCCTTCCAAAGCTGGAAAAGCAGCTGGCTCACCCTGACGCGGCAGGGGCATGGACTGGCCAGCTTGGAGGTGGCTTTTGAGGAGGGCCTTTGGCCTTCCCCTGGGGCGAGCCTATATAAGGCATGGAGCAGCTTCATTTGCAAGGGGACCCTGGAAAAACTGGAATTCTAGAGTCCAAAACACTTGTATACCTAGGACGAGCGTAGAGAGTGTTTTGAG
Source organism: Linderniella brevidens (assembly GCA_004919715.1). Classification (NCBI taxonomy): domain Eukaryota; kingdom Viridiplantae; phylum Streptophyta; class Magnoliopsida; order Lamiales; family Linderniaceae; genus Linderniella; species Linderniella brevidens. Next base: position 340,599 of record SWDC01000146.1, on the reverse strand, counting down.
TGTGTAATCGTGAACGGAGGTGAGCGAGTTACACTTGTACGAAGGACGTCTTGTACTTCCCTTTACGGGGCCCGAGTTCTTAATAAAAAGAGTTTGGGTTATATCGTGTGTTTCCTTTTCGTTCATATCTCGTTGGTGTGAGTTTGAAGTGAGAAGGGCATTCGAAGCTATCGGGGTAGATCGAGTTCGTGGGGCGAGCTTCGAAGGGAGAAAGGTCTCGTGGCGCATTTCCGCAACTTTCGGGTCAAGGCTTAGTGACTTGGGGAAAGGGGGCGACCAAGTCATTGCCGGTGCGGGTAAGGTGCTTAGCGAAAAAGTGAAAAATTTCTCTAAGTCATCTGGGCCCGTCACACATACACATAGATTCAAACTAGAGGCTTACACGAACATGAAATTCGTAGCAGAAAATTGGAAGAGAAATAGAATTAAGAGACGAAATTCACAAATACTACAAAAATAAAGGACTAATTAGATATTCTAGTCAAATTCTAGCTAGGACATGATCAAGTTCAAGACTGTAGCTTTACACAATACAATACAATACAATACAATACAATACAATACAATACAATACAATACAATACAACTGAAGAAGAAAGAAATATACCTACTAACCATCAGAGATTAGAACAGAGAAACACACTCATTCACACAAGAGAGAGTAAGACACAGAGAACCTCATTGAGAGAAAGAACTCTCATCACTGCTGTAATTCGAGTACTCCGTTAGGCTAAAATTCGGCTTCTCCTCGTCCCAATTTACAATCTCCTTCGCGTACTTGAGCGCCACGTCAACGCTCGAAGGCTCCAAGCCGTTCACCGACGACACGTAGAGCCTCCGACCCCCCGTAAGGGCCGAGTAGAGCCTCTTGAACTTGACAGCAACGTAATGAAAACCCAGCTGTCCTAAGCTCGGGTTATTTATATTCGAGCGGTTGCTGCTAATCACGGGCTTAAAATCCTCGAACCAATCGCACACGCTCAGTGGGACCCGCTCTACCTTTTCTTCGAAAAGGTCGTATTTGTTGAGCAGGAGGAGGAAGTCCACGTGTTCGAACGTTGGATGAGTCACCATGGCCTCGAAGAATTTTCGACTCGAGAGCATTTTATTGGATGTTGTGTTGTTTCCTTCGGTGTCTGTGGAGTACTGATCGTAATCCGTTAGGGACACGCAGAAGATTACGATGCGTACGTCTTCGAACATTTGGAGCCATTTGCAGTTTTCCCCGAAGCCTTTCGCCTGTAATCTTATCAGCTGGAACCTGCAGTGGTTGTAAGAAAACTCTCATCACCGATTTTGCAGTTTTCCCCGAAGCCTTTCGCCTGTAATCTTATCAGCTGGAACCTGCAGTGGTTGTAAGAAAACTCTCATCACCGATGTAATAAGAAAAACAGTATCACATTGAGTGTTCTCTATAGAGCATAAACTCTGTAAATTAATACTAATGGAACCACCAAAATTTATTAATTAAAAGAGTTATTAATTAATGTATAACTTAGTAATTAATATTTTATTAATTATTATGAAATACTCAGATATTATTCAAACTTTCATTTAATTATATGAAGAGCCAAATTTGAGAGAATCAATTAATCTCTAACCGTACTCTGCTTCTGTTCAATAATAAAGGAAGTTGTGTTCAATAGTAAAAGAAAGTTAGAGACAAATTTCAATTTGAAATTGATTTCAACAAAAAAAAAAAGAAAAAAAAAGCAAATGAGTCATTTTCAAGAAACATTCATAAATCATTCATGTAATAATATGTAATATAAAATAAATTATTAATTTATATTTTATATGTGGTCTCTAAAAATCATAAAAAACGTATTTATCTTATAATTTTAGCGAATTATTAATTCAGTACATTATCCCCGAGTCAGGACTGGCAAAAAATATTTGAGGATTAAATAACAACTCACCGAGTTTCTACTGTATTCGATTACATACCTGAGTTGGGATTCGTGAAGGCAACCGCTCTCGGAATCCTCATCGCACGCCGATCCGGGAAATGTGAAGTCGACGCACGATAGCCCATTGCACGAAGTAACGCCTTCCGCGTAAAGGATATCCACATCCGAAGGCATATAGTCTGGTTTCAATATGTCCACAGCCTGCAAAAATAAAAAATCATAAAAATATAAAAAAAAAAATAATACTTCTTCCCATAAAATAGAAATGAACAGAAAAAAAGTTTCAATCATTTAATAATCTTACTCGCTCGAGAAAGTAACTCGCGATATTCGGCAGTGCTAATATTTCATCTCTCCGCTTGTAAGTTGCCTGAAAAGCTGCGTTGCTCCACAGTTCCTCAACTATCGGTGCGTACTCTCGACTAGCAGCGGGAAAGAACCTCTCCAAAGTACCCGATGCCATTATTTTTAGGAGCCAATCGGAAAATTCCTTTAACCTTGGACTAAGTGAGTAAATAGTCTCCTCAACGTTTCCCTCAATTTGATCTGCAATAATCAACCAAATGAAGGCACAAAAATTATATATGCACTCAAAAATGGCTGCAGAGCTTGAAAGAATCGGGGAATCTTGCAACTATTATGTTCCAAGAGCAAGAAGATTTCAAAAGAGCCTTACTTTGCTGCAAAAGACTCAAACTTTCTTCTTCGAAACGCTCGCGCCCTTCGAGAAGTATCGCGATGTAACGGTAAACATGAGTTTGCACCACCGATTTGATGTGTTCGCGCTCGTCCGAAGTGAAAGGTATGTCTTTGTAAAGAATTTTAGCCTGAAATGATTCTCAATTAAATGACAGCATAAATACAGCAAATGATGGACTCGGTGAAGACAAAGTAACATTAATGAAGTGAATGTTGTCTTTTTCTTTTTTCGAGAGACTTACTACCTGTTTGAACATGGTGCTTGTCCCCGATCCATTATATCCAATCAACAGAAGTTTCTGGATTGTTCTGTGCTCGATGTAATCGGGTACGTTCCAATTAGCCATATTAGTACCTTGCTCTCCGCAGGCCTGAGAGGACTTGGAAGGAACCGGGAGAGAAAGTACCGCACATAGGAATTTTGTTCCGGGCTGAAAAATGAAAATTTATAAATAACTAGTTAAAAAAAAAGAAGATGGAAAACATAGTAAATACGTTCGAAAGATTTCAAACCTTTCCCCATATATAACCCTTTTTGTTTTTTTGTCCCTCCTCTTGATAAGACCCGTCCTCGTTCACCCAAAAATGTGGATTTCCAGCACATTGAACACCAGCCAACTAAACACGCTAACGCCCGTCAAAAATTATAAAGAAAAAGGTCAAAATAACAGTAATAAAAAACCCAAAGAAAAAAAAAAGCAAACCTTTAACATTCGCAGCTCCACTTTTGTGATCTCGCGGCCATTTATAAAGACTTGCGTGTTTCCACTGCTGGCATCTGCTTTAATAGGTCCCCCAACATTGAGATGTGGGCTTATGATTTGCGAAGGCTTTTGCCCGTCCTTCAAAGATCATCATCACATCTCAAAATTTTTAGAAACTCATACGCAAACAAAAAGGTTAACCTTTTCACAAAAGAGAAAAATATTATTACCTTCCCCCAAAGACCCGATACTTTATCGTACCAATAGTTCCCGGGATTAAGCTTCTTGGGCGGATTATTACAACTCTGAAGCACAACCAACTCGTCGCGATAAAGGGGCCTACCGTTAACGCATATATACTCGGGAGGCAACTGATTTACTTCGCACATCGTTTCAGCGTTCATGATTTGCCTGATTTCGAGCTCGTTCAGCAACCGTTTTAACATCCTCGAACACTTGCCCAAAGAACCGCGTTTGCCTTCATCTATTGGATACCCAATGCAGCCCACACATTTTCTTCCCTCGGGCATGGAACCCATCGCCTTAAGCACGCAGTTGCTGCAGTACTTTGCATCACAGACCACGCAAGCCTCCTTTTCGGTGAACCTGTTCCTTTTCAGGCAACGGTGGCACGAGCCTTTTCTGACATTTACAGCTGGGTCCTTCTTCGGTCTGAGAATCTCGGGCTTTGAGTAGCTGAACTCTTCGTTCGTGTTATTACCGTCATCGGATTTGATATCACAGAATGTTAAAGTGGGTGGTGCTCTTCTTGCTCCGGTCATAGATTCTTCACACCCGAGAGGAGAGGTAATCCATGCTCAGGACCGCTCGATCGATTCCCAATCGGTTCTATTCGACTCGTTGAGATTCGAAATTTCTCTGAACCCACCGGAGAGGTCCCGTGAAGCGTTCAACGAGCCCGAATTCTCTGCGAATTCGCAAGAAACACCGTCGCCAACCGAGCAACACCCACCGACATTTTCTGACCGATCGCAACACTTCAAATCGCCGCTGGAAGCATCGTTCACACCGATGTTTTCAGCTCCCGTTTCCTCAAACATGTTAGTGATCGAGCTCGGAGACACGGTGGTCTCCGTCCCTAACCCTAATTCTTTACTGAAGGAGCCCTCACTCGCAGCAGCGTTGTGCCCAACAGATTCGAAAGCGATCACCGAAGTGGGAGAGACGTTCAGTAACTCACCGGATAAAGAGCTGAGCTTCGAATCTTTGGACATTATCAGCTCCGCCTTAGAAATTGGCTGAACTACCGGTAGAGAGAACTTATCCGGTGGAAACCCTAGGAGAGAGACAGCGGAGGCTACTGGGATTTGGTTCACGATGATGGGCACCGCCTTCGGCAGCTCGCGCGTTATTGGTGGGCCGTCGTACTCCACCGCGAAGGAATATTCCACGGAATCTTCCGAACCCGTCGCCATTTTCTCTGATAATGGACCTTTACTCTCGAATCGGAAGTGGGAACCCTCTTAATCAAAGCATATCTGAGACATTAAGGTGCTAGACGAAAGAACACGAACCCACTTAACATCATCAGGGGGATAGCTTAAAAAAATTGAATCTTTGGTGAAATAGGACGGGAAAAACTGAAAGAACACAAACCCACTTCACAACTTAACAAGCGAATCATACACCAAATTCAAGAAAATACGGGAGAGAACAAAAATCCTGCTGCGCAAAAGGAGCAGTGGTACACAGAGAAAGATTTGAAATCTTGAGTGAAATAAGAGAGAATAAGTGGGAAGTTCAGGAGAGTTCTGCAGATCACAGCAAACTTTAGCGACAAGGAAAGGACTTCGAGGGAAGAAAGAAGCAAACTTTTGATTCGAGGGCAAGGAGAATATCGTGTAAGAAGGAAAACACAAAGGGAGGGTGCTGCGGATTGCGATAATGGGTTGGAGCAAGAAAAGTGTTTGGGGAAAGGGAAAGTGAGGTGGATAGGTGGTGGTGGTGGTGAGTGAGCACTGTTTTTTGGATTTTTGGCATCTTTTGTTTCTTTTGTTCTTTTCTCTTTTTTTTTTTTAAGGGCCGATATTGTTTTTCCATTTTTCCTTTCTTTTTTTTTAAAAAAAAAATTTCAGAAAACTGTTTTGCTTTGTCTTCAATCTTGCCACGGAATAATAATTATATGACCTAACAAGTTAACAACTTAAGCAACTTAATCATGTGTATCAAGAACTTGGTGGCGGCGCGGTGGTGACATGGTGGCGTCGTTAGGGGCAAAATTGTATTTTAATCACTCTCCCTCTCACACGTGGCACTTCTCTTCCATAGATGTACATCGAGAGATCCTTAAACCTCGGCATCACTCATGCAAGTTCATATATTCATTCATTCAATCACTATCGTCAACCTGTGGCCGACGGCATTCGATAAAATAGCATCGAAACAGAAGTTCATCTCTATATATTTATATAATAATGATTTCAAGCCTGCGTCTACTTGTTAAGAGTCGGAATTAATTTTTTTATTAAATTAATTAGGTTTTGCAAGCAGAAAAATGGGTCGGATAAATTATCTGGCAATGAAAAGCAGCAGGGACGAAGAAACGATCGAGCTGATGAACTCCGACTGGAACGAGCTGAGGCTCGCGGCTGAGAAGCTCATCAACCACGCCGCAGAGCTTGGCGGCGTTGGCCTTGGCTCCTCCTTCCTCAGATGGATCGCCTCCTTCGCCGCCATGTAAAGCTTCCTCCTTTTCTTACACAATACATACACACAGCAACTATTATTACAGTGGAAAAAAGATGGTAATTTTTTTTTCTCTTTATCCAATGAAAACGCAGATATCTGCTGATTTTGGACCGCACAAACTGGAGAACAAACATGCTCACCTCACTCCTCATCCCTTACATCTTCCTCAGTTTCCCACATTCCCTCTTCCACTTTCTCAGGTAATAAATAATAATAATAAGATTTAGAAAATTAGATCATCATGCTTCTCATTCTCTTATGATATATATTAAATGATTTTTTGTGAAGAGGAGAAGTCGGGAAATGGATTGCACTCATCGCAGTCGTGCTAAGGCTCTTCTTCCCTCGACATTTTCCAGGTCTGTCTGTCTGATCTTACCTACCAACCCACGTGGATATTACTCAAATGCTGACTGACATACATGTGTGCTGTGTACTGTCAAGCAAGTAGTAACTCAGTTTTTACTTTGTTGGTATCTGCAGACGGGCTTGAGATGACGGGATCGTTGATACTCCTGCTGGTGGTTTCGCCCGATTTCTTCGCCGACACGATAAGGGATCACTGGATCGGAGTTGCCATAAGCCTCGGGATTGGATGCTACCTTCTCCAAGAGCACGTAAGGGCATCGGGCGGATTCCGTAACTCGCTCACGCAGACCCACGGGATATCGAATACGCTCGGGATCATTCTCTTGCTGGTTTTCCCGATATGGGACTTGGTCACGAAAATCGTTTAATTAATTAGATTTATTGCTTGCCTGTCTAGCTTCAGAAATGTTAGGGCACGGCGTGTCAGCTTTTTTTTTTTTTTTTTTTTTTTTCTTTTTTTCGGAATATCAAGTTTTCATCAATAAAAATGAAGATAGGAGACGCCACATAGCTCAATAGATTCATCTGATAGCATTCAAACCTCTCATCAAAATAGAAATATACCAAACAAATTGAAGGAAGACCATTTCATCCGAAAACTAATGTGTCATTATGGTTCTAATCGAGTGTATACGTCGAGAGAGTGTGGTGATGCAACGGTATAAAAATAAAATATTTGATAGCAAATTAAGTTTTAAGAAATAAAACAGTTTGTCTTGGTTGGGCTTGATCTTACATGATATCCCTTATATTATTAGTTGGAGAAATCTATCCTACTTCATAAGCCACCAATACTGCCACGTGGCAGTCGATGGAACCAGTCGCAGCATCTGAGGCCAACCAATGAAACAACACCTTATCCTATCCCTTATCTTACTTCTTACTACTAAACCTACGGCAGAAAAAAAATAAAAATAATCTGTCATTAGATTACAGACTTGGAAAAGTTATGGCAACCTCATTACAAGCTGCTGCTACCTTGATGCAGCCAGCCAAGGTCGGCGCCACTGCAAGGACCGGCGTGCAGCTCCGACCGGTTCAGAGCCTGAGCAAAGCCTTTGGCTTCGAAGCCGGCAGTTCGAGGCTGACGTGCTCTCTTCAGACCGATCTTAAGGACATGGCTCAGAGGTTCACTGATGCGGCCAAGATTGCTGGCTTTGCTCTCGCCACCTCTGCACTTGTTGTCACGGTAATGAAATTTTTTTCCCAAATCTTTGATTTCACTCGGTAGTATACTAAAGTACACCTCCAATAGCCCAAAAAGTCCAATTCAACTGATAGTGTTCTTCAGAAGGATAATTGAAAGGCTTAATTATATTTATTCTTGTACATTAAAGGGATGCCATTTTAAGGACACTTAAAGTTAAAAGTAGCAATTTGAGTCATGGAAGCATCAAAATCGAAGCAATTTTATGACAATTAACCCATGATTGCCATCTTAATTTAAGTGTCCTAAAAATGCTTCAATTTTAATACACATGACTAAAATATCTGTCCTAACTTAAGTGTCCTTAAAACGCCACCCCCTTTAATATACAAGACAGAGAAATATAACTAAGCCTAATTGAAATGTTGAGACAGATAAGATAAGCAACAATGAGATTATCAAAGTGGTGTGATGAGGCTTAAACTATTCAATAAACGATCACATTCTTGCCATTACATGCACCAAGACACTCCCCAACAAGGTTAAAAAATCTGGAAAAAAATATTGCATAACATAACATGTAATAAAACACTCACAGGGTGCCAACGCCGAGGGTGTCCCAAAACGCCTCACCTACGACGAAATCCAAAGCAAGACGTACATGGAAGTGAAGGGAACGGGAACCGCGAACCAGTGCCCCACCATCGAGGGAGGCGTGGGAAGCTTCGCCTTCAAGCCGGGCAAGTACAGTGCCAAGAAGTTCTGCCTCGAGCCCACCTCCTTCACCGTCAAGGCCGAGGGGGTCAGCAAGAACGCACCGCCCGAGTTCCAGAAGACCAAGCTCATGACCCGCTTGACCTACACCCTCGACGAGATCGAGGGGCCCTTCGACGTGTCCCAAGATGGAACCATCAAGTTCGAGGAGAAAGACGGGATCGATTACGCAGCCGTAACGGTGCAGCTCCCCGGTGGAGAACGCGTGCCCTTTTTGTTCACCATCAAGCAGCTGGTGGCCTCGGGCAAGCCCGAGAGCTTCTCGGGGGAGTTTCTGGTCCCTTCTTACAGTGGGTCGTCGTTTCTTGACCCGAAGGGTCGGGGCGGGTCGACGGGTTACGACAACGCGGTGGCTTTGCCCGCCGGTGGGAGGGGTGACGAGGAGGAGCTGGAGAAGGAGAACAACAAGAACACCACGTCTTCGACGGGGAAGATCACGTTGAGCGTTACTCAGAGTAAGCCGGAGACCGGTGAGGTGATTGGGACTTTCGAGAGCATTCAGCCGTCGGATACTGATTTGGGTTCCAAGGCTCCCAAGGACGTGAAGATCCAGGGGGTTTGGTATGCACAGCTTGAATAGAGTCTGTGTCCTTGTGATGATTGATTTCTTGGTTCTGAGTTGTTGAAGCTGATGTTGTATTGAGAAACGATGAAAGTTACTTATTATCATCATGCTTGTATTCTTCTGCTTGAAATGGTAACCACGAACGCGGGTGGCACATAAATCTTCCGCAGCAAAAGGTCAAAATTCTAATAAACAAATAGTGAATGTCACCAAAAATCTCCACATGAACACGACCCATCTTTGAAATGGTGAAACCTGGAAGAATCCCTGACGAAGATTTGTAGCCCAGTAGAGTTTGCAATGAATTTGATGGTGTTGTGACAGTCTCCACATATCCTCAGGTTCTTATACACCTTCAATGACGATTCCCCTTTCGAATTGAGTACACCGAAAGCCACGGCTAACTTCTCGCTGTGGCTGCACAAGCTATCTTCCTGTTCCTCTCCATCTAAATCTTGCAAAACAAACTCCGTATCTGGATAGTTACCGGCTAGTTTCATCTTCCTACGAATTTCCTCCAAAAACCCATATATATTTTTGCTCTGATCTTTAGTTTTATCGCTCACAACAAAAGTATGTACCCTACTCTTCACTCTCACCCAACTACAGCCCGGAACTTTCTTGATTCCCCTGTCTCTCATCAGTTTCCTAATTTCCGAGGCTTCACCCCAGAGTTTTGAAGTAACAAGGATGTTAAACAGCAACACATAGTTTCCCGGGTTTTCTGGTTCGATCTCAAACAAGTGATTCGCAGCGATCCGTGCAAGTTCAACGTTTTTGTGAACACGACAGGCTCCGAGCAACGCTCCCCACGCTGAGGGGCGTGGCCTTACAGGCATTTCTTGGATGAAGTTATACGCCTCCACTAAGCGACCACCGCGGCTAAGTACATCAACGATGCAAGAATAGTGTTCGGGGTCGGGTTCAACTCTATGGACCCCACTCATCGAATGGAAAATTGAAAGCCCTTCGTCAACCATCTTCGAGTGGCTACAACCGTAAAGCACGCCCGTGAAAGTAATGGAGTTGGGTTTTATCCCGAAGCCCACCATCTCATTGAAGAGTGCTATTGATCCCTTGCCCTTACCGTGCATTGCATTTGCTATAATGATTGTGTTCCACGTAACGGTATCCTTGAGCGGCATAGTACTGAAAACCCTGTTTGAAGTTTCTAAGTCACCGCTCTTAGCGTATATCAAAATTAGGGCAGTAGCTATTGCCAGATCCTCAACAAGATTATGCCTGAAGACATATCCATGAATCTGCTTTGCCATTCTCCAATCCTCAGAAAGAGTACAAGCAGTCAATGCACTTGTAATGGTAATTTGATTTGGCTTGCATCCTCCCACTTGCTGCATTTGACCAAGTAATTCGAGTGCCTTTTCTGCTTTTCCATTATCTACGCACCCGGATATCACAGTGTTCCAAGAATCGGGGTTTAAATTAACTCCTCGAACCCTCATTTCTTGAAACTTGTCAAGAGCCTTCACACACTCATTATTAAGAAAATATGCAGATATCATCACATTCCACGACACAAAATCGGGTTGTGGAATGCTATAAAATACAAGCTCAGCATCCTTTATGCTCGAGCAACTAGCGTACATATCCACAAGAGCACTGCTCACAAATACATTATCTGTAATCCCGCTTTTAATGCCCAAACCGTGAATATCTTTACCGAGATATAAACACTTCAACTCCGAGCAAGCTGGAATTACAGAGGACAAGGTAACTGCATTGGGTCTAATTCCACTGGACCCCATCTCACGGAAAGTTCGAAGAGCCTCCAGTGGAAGCCCAGAGCTCAGATAAGATGAGCAAAATGATGTCCACGTGATTACATCCTTCGCTTTCATCCCACTAAAAACTCTCTCTGCACCCTCAACGAACTTGCATTTCCCGTACATGTCGATCAAAGCATTCCCCAGAGCAAATCGAAACAAAAATCTGCACCCTCAACGAACTTGCATTTCCCGTACATGTCGATCAAAGCATTCCCCAGAAGCAAATCGAAACAAAAACCGTACCTAGATGCATCATGATGGATCTCTTTAGCCTTTCCCAAATCCCCATTAGCAGCACAAGCTTTTGCAGCTGCCAATATAGCCAACTTATCCGGTATCACCCTGTTGCTGTTCCTAATCTTACTGTAGAGCTCAACGGCCTCTTTACTCCGGCCATTCTTGGTATAAGCTGAAATCAATACTGTCCACGAATGCAAGTCTGGACTAGGTATTTGATCAAACAGCTTACGAGCAAGGCCCATCATGTCGATTCGCACAAATGCGAAAAAAAAAATAAAAATGCCACGTAGGTGTCAGAAACTTTATGATCGAACGTGTAATATTAAATTGGGCCAGGCCTAATGCAAGCGAAAACCCACGTCATATTGAGCCCAAAAGAAAGAAAGAGAGTGTCTTAATTTAAATTTAATAATTTCACCGACAAAATAAGATAAGGTGGATATTAATTATAATCACGTGAGGCATTAAAAGCTTGTCCCCGGCCCGAAAACGTTCGTATTCCCACACAGACGAGAAAATGCGAAGAATCCATCTAATACTTCTGCTCACATCACTAGTACTACTGGTGGTAATCGCAACCGGTCGGGCCCAAACCCAGCCACCACCGGGTCCGGTCCAAAACGACCCGAGCCAAGAGTACCTCGATGCCCACAACCACGCCCGATCCGAAGTGGGCGTGGGTCCGCTCAAGTGGAGCCCGCAGCTCGCCAAGTCGGCGAGCCTCACCGTCCGCCTCCAGCGGGACAAGCACAACTGCAGCTTCGCCGACCTCTCCAGGAGCCAGTACGGCGGCAACCAGCTCTACCACAACTGCAGCTTCGCCGACCTCTCCAGGAGCCAGTACGGCGGCAACCAGCTCTACGCCGGCGGGATGGCGGTGACTCCGCGCGTCGCCGTGGAGAGCTGGGTGGCGGAGAAGGGTTCCTACGATTACGAGCACAACACGTGTACGGACGAGGGGAAGAAGTGCGGCGTGTACACGCAGGTGGTGTGGAGGAAGACGGCGGAGGTGGGCTGCAGCTTCGCCGACCTCTCCAGGAGCCAGTACGGCGGCAACCACTCTATCGCCGGCGGGATGGCGGTGACTCCGCGCGTCGCCGTGGAGAGCTGGGTGGCGGAGAAGGTTCCTACGATTACGAGCACAACACGTGTACGGACGAGGGGAAGAAGTGCGGCGTGTACACGCAGGTGGTGTGGAGGAAGACGGCGGAGGTGGGCTGCGCCGCCGCGGCGTGCAGGAGCGAGGGGACGAGCTTGACTGTGTGCTTCTATAATCCACCGGGTAATGTCATCGGCGAGAGACCGTACTAGGAAAAACTGGTAGGTAGTTTGCCTGTAATAACGAGTTGGCGATGATATCTTGTCGGAGATTTAATCATATTTGGCATTTCTTTTGCCAATAATGAACTTAAAATCGAGAGAGAAAAAGAAACTATATACAAAGCCCAGTAATGTCCTACAAAATCAAGAACCAAAGCAACTTCAGAGAAATTTTTTCACTTGGCGACCACTTCTTGAAACTTTTCCTCAGAGAATCCGGCAAAGATTTCTGCACCATCTCCATCAAACCAGCATGACAAAGACCCGAAAAAACATTTCCGTGCAAAAAAGATTTCCCAACTTCAAATCTTTATTTATTTTACAAATCCTCAAGCAAGCACACTACACAGCTACAGCTATCAATTTAAGTAAGCATCAAGTAATCAGTTAAGAGCAGTATCCAATTACAAGATCAGAAGCTGCAATTTCTCCAAGTTAAAACTTCCAGATGAAAGAAATCCCTCACTATCTAACACTGCAGCTTCTTTGGCTACGGTATCAGTTCTACTTACCGAGATTTCTACTTCTACTTCTTGTCAAAGAACCACGCACAACAGTACGTTCTACGAATTCCATCTTTTGCTGTTCATCTTTGATCTTGTTACGATTCAATGGAGCTACATCAGCGGAGTGAGCCACGTTCTTGTTGAATTCTTCAAAATTAGCCTTCCTCTTCCTTGATGAACGCGTCTTAAATGCAGCAGAACCAGAAACATCGTTCGGTGTAGAATCAGGTTTTTCATGGGGAGATGGAGATGCATAATCTTCCCAGTTATGAGGAAATCCAACCTCGAAATTATCGCTTACCTGTTGAAAAATAAAATTCACGTAGAGAAATGGAATGATATTAAATGACAAATCAGCACAATTAGTTGTTGAAGGAGAGAGCTTTTCATGTGATGTTTTTTTCAGGGATTGACAGAGAAATCGATATAGGTACCATGGAACTGAACCCGTTCTTGATCGTACGCGACCGATTCAGAATCCCGTGAAGCATAACCGTAAAGCCATCAACTGTTTCGAGAGTAACAGCATTGCATCTCTTTAGGATTGGTGCAGAGAGAAAACATCTTTCCACTCTATTCCTGCATTGTTAAGAACCCTAAAACCTTGTATGGAAACCATCTACATGTATTCTGAGAACTGAGTGATTATATTCAATCCATCATCAATTAACTTCATGGGAATGGAGACTAATGCAAAACCGATAACAAGTTCAAACAATAAAAAATATAATTAGCTGAGGTCACGACTTACGAGAAGGACTTGGTGTCTATGTTCAATGGATAACATAATTACATATAATGAACAGAAATTTCTTCTCCTTTAGGTTTTTTCCTTCAATTGCAGAAGCACATATTCGACACACACAGCATTTGCTATTGTAGAATTGAAAAGGAAAAAGAAAAAAAACGAAATCCTTACTCGCTAGAAGATAACCCTCCGACGCCAAGCCGCTTGTCGCCGGAATTTGACTGGGTTATGAGGAGCCACCAGTCGGACAAGAAAACCTACCACAAACGGCTATAACCAATGACGAGCAGGCACGTGACGGTACAGAAATTGGAAGGAAGATTAGGGCTTACTTGTCTGTTTGGGGTAAGGGATATCCCGGATTTATTGCCGGAGTAAGGAGTTGCCGGGAACCTCCGTAGACTGTCTCGGCGGCGCAACAGCTGTGGAGGTGTCGCTGTCGCCATCACGGAAAAATAAAAGTAATTTATTTATTTTCATGGGGGGAAATAGTCAAATAAATAAGACACTGTTCTGGGCCGAAGTAGTTTCTGAATATCAAAGCTCCTTTGGGCCTCTCTCCTTCGGAATCCCAGATTATTGATTTATTTATAATTGTTTATTTAAAATAGACTTAATTATTTCATAGTAATTTATATTTGGAAAACATCTCGAAAGTAAAACACATGACATGCACGCACATGATAATTAATTTGAAAAAAAATCTTACATAAAAGCAGATCCAAATCAGCATGTTTAATTATTGCCAGTTTAATTTGAGCGTCAGATAGAATTTTGCCAGTTTAATTATTGAATATGACTCACACTTTAATTTCGGATTTAAATTAAGTTTTCAGTGTCAATTATTCTCTAATTATTTTATTTTAGAAACTTGTTAGTTTAGAACTTGTTGTCCATAAAATTGCTATTTTTTAATTTAAGTTTCTTAAGTTCATACTCACCCAAGATTAAAAAAAAGAAAAAGAAATTAAAGACATGAAAACACAAACAATGCTATTGAATCGAAAAAGATTGAGATTGATAAACATCTGGTTGTATCTTCATGAGATTCAAAACCAGCTCAACAGCACTCAATCTCTTCTCGCATTCTCGTTCCAAGCACGCGATGCTAATCCTCATCAGCCTCGACGAAACCTCGCTGCTATCGATAACATAGCCGCGCGAATTCTCAGCTCGAAGCCGCGGATCGATGAGCCGCTCCTCAATCCCATCGGCGGCGGCCGACGACGTCACAAAATCGGACAGCAACACTTCTCCGCCCTCGTGCCTGAAGACGGCGTCTCTGCCCGTAATAAGCTCCAGCATCACGACGCCGAAGGCATAAACGTCCATCTTCGGAGTTACCACTCCGCTTTCCACGTACTCCGGCGCCATGTAGCCTTTTTCTCCTCTGACGCTCACGGATCGAGGCGATTCCTTGTCCTCCCTCGCCATCCCGAAATTTCCAATTTTGCCCCTCAGCTCACTTGTGAGGAAGATGTTGCTCGTGGTGATGTTCTTGTGGACGTAAGCTGGGTCCGTGAAATTGTGGAGGTATTCGAGTCCCTTTGCCACGTCCAAAGCAATGAGGATCCTCGTGTTCCAGCTTCGTATGCCTGGGGAATTTTCACCACGAAGCCAATTTCTGAGGGATCCGTCTTCGAGGTACTCGTAAATTAGGTATAGATCTTTATCGTGTTGGCACACGCCGTAGAGGCTTACTAGATTGAAGTGGCTGATGCTGCCGAGGATTTTGATCTCGTTGGCAACGTCGGCGTTTCTTGTCTTCTTTATTGCACACGATTTCCCTCGAAGGAAGCCTCTGTAAACCGAGGTGCTCAGCTTCTTACGTGGGCTGAAGTTTTCGGTGGCCGTTTCCAGTTCTTGGTACTCGTATGTCTTCATGTTTTCACCAGCTCTTACAACGATGCTTATGAAATTCTCTGGTAATGGCGTTTGGTCCTTCAAAGACCGTGTTTTTCCCATTTTCTTGCAGAAAAGGCGATATAGAACAACAAAGCAAAAGACTGCTAGAACCGAACCTATCGAAACCCCGACATAAATCCCTGTAAGAGACACCGATCTCCTCTTATTCCTTTTCTGGGGGATTGTAACAGACGGTGAATTATCCACCGGCAGGTAATAACTTCGCATGTCGGAGCTCAAAGGTTCCCTATTCAGCGGGATCAAAATAGTAGTAAACGGAAAAAGTACCGGGTCCTCATTCGAAAACCCGTTGGCTGAAGCTATACTCCTCGAACTTACATTGAACCTTTCACCGATTAAAGGGATCGTATCATTCCATTTAACCAAGTACGTAAACAAGTACTTGGCTCCCATTTCTACCTGTTCTTGTGTAGGGCAAGCACATCTAAGCGGCACTTGAAGTATGTCTCCGGGTACAAGGTTAGTTTCATGGTAATGATTCTCCTTCTTAAGAGCATCGCAAGTTGTGAGCCCTTCGAATATCTTGTTTGCAATCGTAAAGTACGTTTGCTGCTCGTTGTAGGCATAAGAAGTGTTGGATTGGTAGTAATGGCTCGAACATGAGCAAGTGACTGGTAATATAACTTCGGTTTCTGGGAGTAGAATCGAAGAACTCGAGATGTTGTTGATTTGGGCTAGTTTTGATGGGTCTGAAGATGTCAGGTTCGAAATCGAAGAGACGGAAAGATATGGGGCTTGTGTTCGAAACAGCAGGCAAGCCTTGCAAGAGGGGTTTTCTTGGTAACACCTGTAGAGAAAAGATGGAGACGGGCCCGATTTGTCTGAGCCGTTGCACGCCATAATCGATTTTCCCGAATACTGCTGCTGAGCACGAGGATTGAAGCCCGAGATTGAAATCAAGATCAAGAATTGGATCAGGAATTTGATGATACTCATGATGAGTTTATTATCTGCAGAAAATTTATGTAGATGACAAAGAACGAGTGGATTCTTGTAGACATATCTCTCAACATATATATTTAGCACAGAGAGAAAGGGAATCAAAATGTCATTCTCAGCAAAGTCAAAGTAGGAGGCAAGAAGATTTCTACCAATCATTGAGGGAAAAGTTCACCAGAAGCTCGAAAGTATGATTTAAATAAGAAAAGGCGTGCTCTAACTCTTGAGACGAAGACTGAGCAAGCCTATTAGATTGTAAGAAAAATGGCTGATTATGTCATCAGCAGTTGAACCAAACTTATAAACAATGGGAAGAAAAAAAACATATTAAATCTCACGACTTGGTTGTGAAACCTTAATATAAACAGTTGACCAAGTGGGCATGGGAACGAAGGAAGAAAGTTGCAATCTTTTGACTTCATTGAGACAGGAGATTCCTTGTAAGGCAATAAAAAAACACTGCCGGCCTCGTATAATCTTACCAGTTCAATCTTTGATGTACTTCTTTAACTTCAAGTTTTTGCTGACGTGAAGATTTAGGACAATCCCAGAAATGGACTGTAGTAACTTAAGAAAATTCTTGGAACTAAACCAGACAAGAAATGGGAAAAAAAAATCTTTACGATAAATAAATAAATCGACCCCACTTATATAGTTCGTCCATCGAGTTGTAGACGTTATCCACCTCTAAAATTCAGCCACTTCCAAAACCACTCAAAAATGTGAACAAGAAATCAAAACAGAGCAGAAATATCTCAGATAACAGAAGCTTGATTGAGAGCTCATCAATGACCATTTTCAAGTTCTAATAATATACTTACTTTCAAATATGGAAACAATACTCTCACCTCACTCCTTCAAATTCAAGAACCCTCTTCTCCTCCCATCAATTAGCCCCCGACAAAGGCATGGTGGCCTCAAGCCCATGTGCTGTTTCAACAACCTTAGGAAGCAACCTCGTCAATCAGTCCAACATGCTTCTTCTTACAAGAACGCGAATTGGATCTCAAATGTGCAGCAGGGACTAACGGCGCTAGCCATTTCCTTGGCCCTCAATTTCTCTTTACCTGTTTTGACAAACTGCGCATTAGCCTCCGAATTCGATGTTCTCAACGAGGGCCCGCCGAAAGAATCATACGTTGTTGATGACGCCGGCGTGCTCAGCCGGGTTACGAGGTCCGATTTGAAGAGGTTGCTGTCCGATTTGGAGTCGAGAAAAGGGTACCACATCAACGTTGTCACCGTCCGGAAACTCACTGTAAGTGTTAACTAACTCTTTCTATATCTTACAGTGTCCTTAAAAATTGGAAAGTTCATTGCTTTATGGGTACATTGAATAAAAATTGTAGCTTGATGCAGAGAAATTGCTGTTTTCTACGAAGTGTCTTAATATCTTGATTTTTTCCTTTTTTTTTTTTGGGGTCGAAAGAGCAAAGCAGATGCATTTGAGTACGCCGACCAAGTGTTGGAAAAATGGTATCCAACCATTGAGGAAGGGAACAACAAAGGCATAGTTGTCCTCATCACCTCTCAGAAAGAAGGTGCAATCACCGGTGGCCCTGAGTTCATCAAAGCCGTTGGTGACACCGTTCTTGATGCCACTGTGTCAGAGAATCTACCCGGTTAGTGTCTGCATGTGTGTGTCTCATTACAATGATGTCAAATTTTAGACAAAAATGTATATTCATGGTCTTAAATTCACTGCAGTTCTCGCAACAGAAGAAAAGTACAACGAAGCAGTGTTTAGCTCCGCCAAACGCCTCGTGGACGCCATCGATGGCCTGCCCGATCCCGGTGGTCCAAAAACTAAGGACAACAAGAGGGAATCAAACTTCAAAACTCGGGAAGAAACCGACGAGAAACGAGGCCAATTTACCCTCGTGGTTGGAGGTTTGTTAGTGATTGCTTTCGTGGTTCCCATGGCTCAGTATTATGCATACATCTCCAAGAAATAACAAGATTATATATTTACTTGTGATGGAAATTTTATAACTCCCGGTAAGAGTTGAGCTGTAAAAATCATTTCTGTTCCTGTAAAAAGGAATCCTTTTTCTGTATATTTTTGCATTGAAATCGATCGATTTGGTGTTAGAAGGATCAAATTTTGAATTACAAGCAAGAATTCGCTAACGTTTAAAATCTTAGCTTGAGTAAAAATGGCATTTTGTCTGCAAACGTTGGATCCGAGTACTTCCCTGTAAGAATCTGCGTGGCCACGTGCTGATTCGCAGCCTCGGTGTAATGAATCCCGTCCCAGTTCACGTACTCCGTTGTATCATTACAGCCTTTGGCTGCTACCGAACTTCCATTGATAACCTTCGTTTGTCCACAGGGAATTTTACTGTCATAATTTAACGGAGGACCTCCGTATCCGCAGCAAGCCATCAATGGCTGCTCGAATCCTGTAAACGAAGCAAGATTATTAAACCCAACATTTCTAACCAGATTTATTTAGTATATAAATGAAAGAATGTTCTCACCGTAACGAGAATAGTTTGCTATGAGATTCGACTTGATAAGGTAAATGTCAACGTAAGTGACATTACCGTCTTGAAACTGCCCTTGCAGTTTCTTACACAGAGCATGAAGCTGCAGGTTGAAGAGCTTTGCAGCTTGATTGTGAAGGCTCACGCATCCGAGCTCGTCTAATTTCGATGAGTCACTGCCAAATTTTGCTATATTCTGAGGCAAGCACCCTAGAGGACCCGTGTTGTGGATCCAGAAATTTCTCGCCCCTTCGTCGTATAACTTCTGCAGGGGAAAAAAAAAAAGAAAAGAAAATGGAACGTAAAACTTGAATTTAATCAGAAAATAATTGATCTATAGTATTTGGATACCTGAATCCCGTTTTCGAATTCTGCTAAAACAGTGGGGATCGAAGCGAGAATTTGATCGAACGTCTTGGAGTAGAACGCACCCGCGAGGTCGTTTTGGCCCACGTCGAACATGTAAAGCCCGCTCGGGAAATAATCTTGAGACGGGACGTACTTGTCGTATTTTCTTGCTGCCCCCAAAAAAAATTGGAAAATGTAGCAGTTTTTCGAAGTTTGTAGATTTTTTTAAGACAACATTGGACAATACTAGGAAGATCAAGAAGAGGGAAGAAAGCTATATATATACTCTTAGCCTGGATTTCTTGGACTCTTGCCTTGAACCTCAAGAACTGAGCAACTTGGATCCCGAACGAGAACGGGCTCACGGAGGACGCGGTGGCCGGCAGTATCGTGGAGCCGGCGGCTGCAAAGTTGCAGCCCCGTCTGAAAACGGGTGCACCCACCGAGTCCAAGTAAGGGTTCAGAAACGGCAAGTCCATTTCATCCACTGTTATTGCATCAGCCCAAAAACATAAGACATTGGTAATAAAACTTAACTTAGTTCTTACAGATGGAAAAAAAAAAAGGTGATATTTTACGTAAGAAATCGTTTATTAGGCGGCCATCGGAGAACCTCCCCGACGGTTTCTGAAAATAAGTTTGACCGTAAGGAAGCTCTATGGTTTCGAATCCCGCTGCTATACGAGCGCCCGTGTCTGAATTGGAATCGCCGAAGTTGAAAACTGCTGGATAGTTGAAATCAATGGATTTGCAGGAGAGTGGAAGAAGGCTGATGATGATGATGATGATGAAGAGGGACATTGTGGTCCAATGAGCCTTTGAATCCATGTTCTTCTTCTTCATTGTGTAAGAATTGGTCTCTGTTATTTTGTCTGAACATATTAGTAAGGTACTTTGGTTAGGTAATTTGTAATGTGCACTCAAAGTTATCAAATCTGCAAGCATACCTTATTCCGTTTGTTGCACTTTTTGTTAGTTCTCAAGTTCTTGTCTGGTTTTCTCAATAAAGACCGTTTGTATAATCAGCGGTTTATATATAGATTATTTAGAGCTATCTCTATCCATATTTATACTCTTTTATTAATTGTGAGGTTTGACTTAAAAACTGTCATTTGGTATATCATTATTAATTAATCATAATTTATCTTCAATTAATAATTATTAAAAATTAATATCCACTTCCTAACTTATACGTAATCGTCTTATGAAAACCACAAAATAACTACCATTTAAATAATAAATTATTTATATTATGGCACGCACCCCCGTGAGCGTGTAACAATACTAGTATAGAATTATCGTGATTCGCGTCTATATTAACACGAGAAATGGTGTAATTATTGCAACCTCTTTTTAATAAAATAATGAAATATTTGGACTAATAATTTAAGTTTAACCTTCCAACGGATTTTATGGGTCTCACTCTCATTACATCAAAACATCATTTACGAGGATTGCTGCTACATTTAACCATAATGAAAGAAGTAAATGATGCTCGCTGAAGTTCATTGCATTTGCTACCTTAATAATTTCTTCAACTCATTGAACTTTTCTGCGTCAAAATTCTCCATCTTCATCAATCTCTTCTGCTTCGCTACGAACCTGCTGTGGTAAAACCCTTCGAAAGAGGGCTCCTTCGAAGTCCACAGAAAGAAAGCGTATCCGCACAAAAAGTAAAGCGACGTGACGTAGAAGCAGATGGGCTCCATCACGTCCCACGATAGCTCCCAAAAAGTTAGCCTCATGAAAGCCGCTGTCTGAACGAATAGAGCCCCGAGGCCGAACCGCAGCTCGCGCCGTACGAGGATGTCTGCTCTGGCGTCGATGGCCGATTTCGTCTTCTCCATTTCTCGGAACTGTTTGACGATTCTCGGATCGCTGTTGTTGTTGTGCGGCGGAGGTGATGTGATTAGGCCTTTGATGGCTTTCAAGACCTGTACGGACGAAGAAGGAGGACAACAAACATGCGTAATTAATTAAATGGGCTTCATTATTATTTTGTAATTGGAGGAGTGATATTTTAGGATTACATACTTCGATTCAAAATTAGAACGATTTGAGGATATCAAGTGATATAAAAACCTAATTTCAGTATTAAATTAACTTATTTGAGCAACACACAAGACAATTAATTTATGGAAAAATTCTAAAAGGTCTTCGAAAAATTGATCCAAATCAGCAGGATGAATTTAACGCCACGAACATAATTTCAGCCCATAAATAATTAATCTAAAGGAAAAGTCGTACATGTCATTGGGGGAAACTAGTTGCAATTAGCATGTCGTACGTCAAATACAACTTTTTTCAAATTTAATTATTAAAGTGTAGCTAACGTGTGTTAATTTCGAGGTAAAATTAGGTTTTATGCGTAAATTACACGAAAACTGCTTGTTCAACCAATTTTCTTACTATTAATTTGAGTGTTCTTAAACCGTCGTTGCATTCCATATAAGTATAATCATGACTAAAAAATTAATTAAGTCGAGATTATAAGAATCATCAAGAAAAAAGGCCAACCTTTGCAGGCTTGAGGTACACCGTGTTCTTGAGGACGATCACCGTCCCAGATCGTTCGAGCATCTCTGCAAACTCCAAACCCTGTTCGATGCTGACGCAATCCTCCGAGCAGATCTTTAAGAACTCATCGTAGCCAACGAAGTCTTTCTCAATCCGATTCAGTTTTTCCTTAACCAGCTGAAGCTGTGAAACCTTCAATATCTTCACTGCTTCTTTCATGGTGACCGTATTTTCGTGAGCAGGTTTCCTCATCCCATTGAGTTTCAGTCTTTCTAACAGAGTGTCGCCGATGGGGAGATAACTTGTTTGCATGTCCGGTGGCGGCCTGAGGTATCGCCGGAATATTCCATCGGCAGCGTCTGGGGGAAGGTGGTGTTTTAGGGGTGGCGGAGATTGATGGTCGCATGTGGCGGAGAAGCGGCAGTAGGCTGTTGACGGCGGCGTGCGGTTGCTGATTCTTGATGAGACGCGGAAGGGTAATTGGGCTAATGTTTTTTTGAACGCCATGTAATTTTTATTGTTATATTTAGGAGCCAAAAAAAAATATGGGATCGAATTATAACGTTAGTCTTTGCACTGAATGTGGTTGATTTTAAGGGAGAGGTGATGATGGGAGTTGAATTGAGTCAATAATGGGGAGATGTTCATGGAGACGAGAGAGAGAGAGAGAGAGACGAAGGGGGTTATAAATACATCTGTAAGGGATTTCAAAGTAATAAATAATTGAATACTTATGAAAATAGCTAACCCGTCAAGAATTTCTAACATCTTTTGTTTTAATCAAAGAAATATAATTTAATTATTGTTATTAATTTTCTTTATGCACTCGTGATTTAGGGCGACATATTTCACGGTGACAACCTTAGCAAGGTGACACTTGGTTGGCCAAGAAAATAGAAGGAAAGTGGGGAATCTTCACCGTGGATTTATTAATATAGACAATCGTCTCTTATATGACTAATAAACAAAAACCCGCAAACGTCTCGCCGCATAATATCTGAAAACGCAACCTACAAATGGACGCAAGCTCTTTAACCATGCGAGTGCGACGATGAAGACATACAAAATAATATTTAATGAGGTGATGGTTGGGGTTTTTGGAGCCATTGATTAAAACCTTTGATGCCTTATTATCTTCTCGAATTGATGCAATAATTCCCGAACAATAGGAATAACATTAACAACACTCCCAGCTTTAGTTTTGATTGATTGAAGGGTATAAAGAAAGAAAGCTCTGTTGGGTTTTTGAAATGCGTTTTGTTCCATCGTCTCCACCACCACCGCTCATGCGGTGATCAGTTGCTGTCACCTTTATGAATAAATCAATCATTATAACAAAGTTGTGAGACATCATTAACAAAGTCGTTGTAGTATAGTGGTAAGTATTCCCGCCTGTCACGCGGGTGACCCGGGTTCGATCCCCGGCAACGGCGTTTTTATATATCTTTTTCTCTCCCAAATCCTTTTAGTGGGCTTGGGCCGAATTTGTTTGGGCCAAGTACGGAACCCTTTTCTGTCGAACAATTGCAGTTTTTCTATTTTTTTTTCCTATTAAGTTCATGATATTATTAACCAACACACACACATGTCAATTATATCCAAAAAAAAAAAGAAAAGCACACGCACCATGTCATTATTTAAGAAGAGAGGTATGTACGAATGGAATTCCAAACAAGGGGAATTAAGGTGGAGCAAGAAAAAAACAATTTGAAACAATTTAATTTGAATTATAGAAAAACAAATAAACTGAACTTGGTTTTCCTTTCAAATACTTTTTTTTATTACACCTGCCAAATGGACTACCGCACACTTGCGTTTCTTAACAAGAAGCGTGTCTGCAGTAGCCACCACGACATTTATAAAATCTTCGCAAAGTTACGAATCAAAGCAAACATTTAGTAAAACATACGCGTTTGGGATTTTCAGTATTTTGGATTTGCATGTTACGCTGATGAGGATTTTGAATGGAATGTAGTTAGCTGTCTTTGCTTGATTTAATACTGTATTGGGATTCTGTTATATAAGTCTTTTACTTAATTATCCCTCAACTAGGTTGCGTAAGTGTGATTCAATCCAAGGGCAATTTCGTCTAAACGCGTTAACCCCACGTTCTCCTCAGGAAAGGCGGCCTCGTTAATTCCCGAAACAACCCCCTCCATAATGAAAGAAAGAAACCTTCTTTTATGGGTAAAAAGGTAATTAGAGCGTTAAGGGTAAAAAGGAAAATGAAAATGAAATGAACGTGAGTGAGTGATCGTGTGGTGGCTCTGCCAAAAAAGGCCCAAGAGAGAGAAAAAGTTCACGTTGCCGGACTTTAAACCATCTATTCACCGGAATTGAGGAACTTGAGTCACGTCCGCTTCGTAATTTTTAAGGCTCTTCGAAATTAATTCACTGCTCCATTTTAGTGGTTGATCCTTGTAAATGTTTACGCCTCAGAAGATGTGGTCTCGGACGCCGAGAAGAAAGGACGGTTCGAATTCTGGGCCGGATTCGAATCGCGAGCCTAACCCGGTCGGACAGAGCGTGGGGGTTCTGGGAGAAGAATCTTTAGCTGATAGGGTTTCGAAGCTCGAGAACGAGGTGAGTTGATATGTACACTTTTTAGTTGTTTGGTTCGGATTTTAGGATGTTTTGAGTGCTGTGGTGGAATTAGGTGTGTATAGTTTTTTCATTATCTGCTGTGCTGCTTCCGTGTGCATTTGAGAGAATCGTACTTTCGAGTTGTGTGATTGGGCATGATGGATCTTCTGAGGTGTCGTTGGAATTTTGAGTAAATCCGCATGGTTGGATGATTTTGATTTAGTTAGTTTTTAGATGGAGTTACGCAATTGGTGAAATATATTACACTTTCAGTATGTTTCAGATCATTTTGCCCGGTTTGGTCAATGGATTGGAAAGATAATGTTAAAAAACTAAAGGAACGTATATTGGAAAGGGATAGGGATTAGGGAAGAAATGAAAGAATGTGTTTTTTTTTCTGTTATTTATACCGACAAATAACCACAATTAGTTATGTTCCCTTTTTACGCCCTTTATCTTTTCCCTCCTCAACCTTTGTTTAAGGCGATTTTGTGCGACAAGTTTCTAATGTTGTTTGTATTAGTTGCCTTAAAGCTTATGTCTCGTGAAAACAACGGACTACTTAGGATTTTCGGATCAAGCAGCATAATGAATGAAATTGGAATTGTAGTATATTAGAAGTTATGCTATCTCAATTTGTGCTCTAAGTTTTAAGGAATGTTGAGTGGCGGAAATAATGGGAATTTGATTTATGGTCTGCGTGGATATTACTTGTTTAAGGAGTATGCTCTATGGTGGTGTAGTGGACTCATGCTTATATTTCGTCGGTGCATATCTTGCATGAATGAGTAGTAGCTAACCTAGCTGTAATGTTGGACTAGGAAATAATTCTATTGTACGTTTTTGCCTAGTTTTTCTGATCAAACATGTGTAAATGAAACTCTTGATATTAAGACCTGCCACATTGTTTTGGGCCACATCTGACTTCAGCTGCCGATGACTCGATAGCAGATTTTAGCTACTTTACATACACTGTGTAGCAGTTTAATATGTGACTTCAGTTTGCTCTTGTATATTTTTAATTGGTTGCGATTCTTATCAACACCATTCTTCATGCAGCTATTTGAATATCAGTACAATATGGGCCTTCTCTTGATTGAAAAGAAGGATTGGAACTTGAAGTTTGAAGAACTCACACTAGCTTTAGAAGATGCAACATATGCTCTGAAAAGAGAACAAGCCGATCATACGGGTGCTATTTCTGAAGTGGAGAAGCGGGAAGAAAGTTTAAGGAAGGCACTGGGTGTTGAAAGACAGTGCGTGATTGATGTAAGACAAGATCCGTACTTTAAAAATTTCATGATTTTCTGGGACTTTCTCCCACAACATATGATACAATTCTCTCCTCTTCACGGAGAATAGTAGGAACCTTGTTCCATACGTTTGTGATATCAAGCAACACCTGAGCTGTAAACCATCATGTTATTTTCTATACACATTAGACGCTTCTATTGGTTCTAATTGATAAGACTGAATATTCGTGACTGGATTGAAAACTTTCCTTATTGGGAAGATCTAAATTTCACTACGATGGTTGGCTTTATTTGTTTTTATTTCTTTTCCTTATGGTGGCAGAAGTTACATTTCTTGACTCCCTTGGTTTACACAGCTTGAGAAAGCATTACGTGAGATGCGCTCGGAACAAGCTGAAATCAAGTTTAATGCTGATTCAAAACTGGCTGAAGCCAATGCTTTAGTTACTAGTGTTGAAGAGAAATCTCTTGAGGTCGAAGCCAAGTACCATGCAGCTGATGCCAAACTTGCTGAGGTTAGTAGGAAGAGCTCAGAACTTGAACGAAAATTACAAGAGCTCGAGGGCCAAGAGAACGTGCTTCGAAGAGAGCGATCCTTGTTTTCAACTGAGTATGCATAAAGCTCTATGTTATCCCGTATATTACTTTTGATTTCGGATGTTTGATTCCTAAGTTGAAATTTTTTACCAAATTCATTAGCTATTATTATATGTTGTCAGGCGTGAAGCTCATGACGCCACTCTATCTAAACAGAGGGAGGAGTTACGTGAGTGGGAACAGAGGTTGAAGGAAGCAGAGGAGAGGTTGGCTGATGCTAGAAGATTGTTGAATCAAAGAGAGGAAAGGGCTAATGATTATGATAAGCTTTTGAAGCAAAAGCAGCATGATCTTGTAGAGTTAGAAAAGAAGATTGATTTGGTGAATCTTAA
Source organism: Linderniella brevidens (assembly GCA_004919715.1). NCBI lineage: Eukaryota > Viridiplantae > Streptophyta > Magnoliopsida > Lamiales > Linderniaceae > Linderniella > Linderniella brevidens. Next base: position 314,140 of record SWDC01000146.1, on the reverse strand, counting down.
CTGTAAGAACAAGGAAGATGATATAAACAGTAGGCTAGCAAATATTTCTCACAAGGAGAAGGCAAGTCTTTTCTACGTTTGCATGAGAGGTTTTATTCTGTAACAGATAACAATTTCTAAAGTCAATGATTTTTTTGCGGCAGGAAGCGGATAGTCTTAGGAAATCCTTGGAGGAGAAACATAAGCAACTATTGGAATGGGAAGAAAAGTTGAACGCTAGAGAAAAAGTTAGTTCATTGCGTTCTGGATTATTGTTCTATATGTACTGCTTGTCATGCATTTGATTTATAACTTCAATTTTCATTTTGAATTTATCCGCCATCATTATGCAGTTGGAGATGCAGAAATTGCTGGATGAGCATAAGATTGTTCTGGCTCAAAAGCAAGAGGCATTTGAGAAGGAGATGGATGAGAAGAGAAAGCTTCAAGATGAAGAGTTGAAAAATAAGGTGGCCGAAATTGCGAATAAGGAACTCGAAATTACGCACATGGAAGAGAAAATGGTTAGACGAGAACAGGCTGTGGAAAAGAAACTTGAGAAAACGAGGGAAAAAGAGAAAGAACTCGAATCAAAGTCAAAAGCCTTGAAGGAAAGAGAAAAGTCCTTGAAAGCTGAGGAAAAAAGCTTAGAGAATGATAAAAACCAAGTTCTTGCCGAAAGGGAGGAGTTACTCAATCTGAAGACCGAGCTCGAGAATCTCAAGTCTTATTCTGAAAAACTGCAGGTGAAAATAAACGAAGAGAGGGAAAAACTAAAAATTACTGAAGATGAAAGAACCGAACTAGCCCGCCTGCAAACAGAGTTGAAACACGAGATAGAGAAATATGGGGCTCAAAGCGAGCTACTTATGAAGGAAGCTGATGATTTGAAGCAAGAAAAGGAAAGGTTTGAGAAAGAATGGGAAGAGCTCGACGATAAAAGAGTGGTACTGAAGAAAGAACTAGAAGATATTCTTGAACAGAAAAAACTTGCTGAAAAACAAATGCAGTACGAACACGAAATATTACAAAACGAGAAGGAGGAAACGCAGAAATACGTGCAGAGGGAATTAGAAGCTCTTAAATTGGAAAAGGAGACTTTTGCTGGTAACATGGAGCATGAAAGGAAAGTTATGGCTGAACAATTCCAGAGTGAGAAGAGTAAACTGCTTCATGATCTTGACACGCAGAAACAAGAACTAGAGGCTGAAATGCAAAAAAGGCAAGCAGAGACCGAGAGTCGTTTGCGTGAGAGGGAAGTCTCATTTGAAGAAGAAAGGGAAAAGGAACTTAGCAACATCAACTTTTTGAGGGAAGTTGCTGGGAGGGAGATGGAAGAGATGAAGCTGGAGAGAACTCGAATCGAGAAAGAGAAACTAGAAATATCACTGAATAAGCAGAATGTGGCAGAACAGCAAAATGAGTTGAAAAAAGACATTGAGGAGCTAGTAAACCTGAGCCAGAAATTAAAAGATCAAAGGGAACACTTCGTCAAGGAAAGAGAAAGATTCATTTCATTTGTCGAGAACCAGAAAAGCTGCACCACGTGTGGGGATTCAGTACGCGAGTTTATGCTATCTGATCTCCATACTTTAACTGAACTGAAAAGCCTCGAGGCACCTCCTCTGCCAGCCGTTGCCGAGAACTATTTGAAGAAAGCTGTTGGAGAAACGTCTGAGAAGGCACACAATGAAGCTTTAGCTTCTCCTGTTCTTACTGCTGGAAAATCTCCAGATGCAGGTGGAACTATTTCTTGGCTCCGAAAATGTACCTCGAAGATATTAAAATTCTCACCTGGGAAGAAACTCGAACTCAATGATGACCCATATAATCCCACTCCTACATCAGCAGAAACACTGCATGATCAAAGGGAGAAAGCCCAATCTTCACAAGTTGCAAGTGATTCTTTAGGTATACAAGACGGTTTCATTGGGGAGAGCCAAGATGTTCGAGCCCCATCAGATGATCAAGATCAGACAACTACTATCCCTGATTCTATGACTTCTGATTTGAGACCAAGCAAACGGGGAAAACCTAGGAAAGGTCGAACACGGAGAGGAAAGGAAGTGAATGCTGTTTTAGAACAGGAGAATGGAATCCAGCAGAATAATGGTGATGTAGAGAATCATGTCGCTACAAACGAAGAAAGCTTAGCTGAATCTGATAGGCCAAGAAAGCGAAAAAATGCACATGAATCAGTTGCAACGGCTTCCGATAATATTACTGGAGGCAATTCGGATAGCAACATTGAAAGTCAAAGACCGAAGAGACGGCAGAAGACTGTTGCAGCTGATCAAAACTTTGTTCAGAAACGATACAACCTGAGGCAGCACAAAAAGTAAGGCTATTTTCTTGGCTGATGACTTCCAATTTACTGTGTGGGTCTTGAGGATTGATATCAATGACTTCTTGGCCTGAGCTCCGATACTACGTTGAATGATCACTTCACTTGAAAGCTTAAGCTTGAAAATAGTTTATCATATTGTAATTTTATATTTTTTTATTTCCAACAATTTCAATTACTTTTTAAATCCTTATGGGATCATATACACTTTTCCCCTCAGACCTGTGGTTACCGTTGCAAATGGAACTAGAGGGAGGAAAGGCAAGGAGAAGGAAGCAGCCTCACTCCCCAAAACAAGTGAGGGTGGAGGAGATGAGCCTTTAACAAGGACCGGCGAGTTTTCTGCTGACAGTCCTGTGAGTACTCTCTCTCTCTCTCTCCCTCTCTCACACACACACACACACACACACACAGTAGTATATTGATTTCATCTGTTAGCTAATGGACTGTTGCATTTTTTTTTTATTTATCACCTTAGTTAATAGATTCCACGGCTAATGTGGATTTGAGCGAGGCGGGGAATGGAACAGCACAAGATACCAGAGACGATGGCGGTGAAGAGTTCAACAGTGAGGCCCTTGTTGAAGATGAAGAGGAGGAAGAGGTTGAACATCCCGGTGAAGCTTCCATTGGAAAGAAGCTGTGGACTTTTCTCACAACGTGAGAGAAACTTATCCCTTACTCACGTTTTCATGTTCGAGCCCGATTCTTATGTTCTTTATTTTGTGTTCACGGACATCTTGTTTGATCTTGTTTTCTTTCTTAGTGTTGTGTGTATCAATAGTTCCACTTATTTGCAAATACATATCTGAGACAAGCAGATTTCTCCAGGGTGGAGTTAAGTGCCATTCTCTGTCTTGTGTGTATGGATTTGTTAAGTGTTCCTTTAGTGTATTGCACTCATTTTAACTACTTGTATTTCGATATCAATTTATTTGTTTTTATCTTTTCTTATTGCATTAGCACTGCCCATCATTTATCCACAACAAACAAAGTTCAAGAACTAAATGGTCCAACAAAATATATGTCAAAATAGAGCTTCCAAACGGAACATGAAGTGGCTACATACATTACACTGAATTTCAATTCATCCTAAAAATCCTCGCCACGGTGAAGAAAATACAGATAAGAGTTTCACCATATGATCACCTTCACCATGTCTTCCACTCTCTGAATGATCTGCCATTTCTAGAGCTCCGTAACGTTGACATGCTCTCTCGTGGACTAAAACTCGAGCCCGGAGGCGAATCATCGTGTACAGATGAGCCATGACCACCACTGCGGTGCCTAAGAAAATGGTTAGCAAGAGACGGGCTGGTCCCGGGTTCGCACCCCGGTGGCCCATCGTCATCCGAGTCTATTTCCCATCGTTTTTCGCTCCGACGTCCCCATTCAGAGTATGAGTGACTGTTGTGTCTGATATGATCGGAGACAGGTGTCGCATCGTCATTGGACCACCTATGATTGCCATGATTCCCTCTGCTGTGATTTTCAGATGCGTGGCTAATTCGACGGTCCCTTGATACGTCGAGAGTTGAAGGTTGTGCCCAGAGTTTTTCGTCGGCATTATCTGGCACCGGAGCGTTTATTCCCGGAAATTTCACAGTCATTTTCGGAGGTGGCTCCTCCCTCTCGTTCGAATCAAGAATTTCCCCTTCTTCCTCGTCTGTATTATTATTTATTTCCTCCCCAAAGATCATAATCCCTGAAGATTGATTTTCCATTTCTGAGGAAATAAAAGAAAAATGAATACCACATATTTCAGAGAAGTTTAGTTAAATAGCATTAAGCTCATAACAACAGTGTAGAAAGTTTTAGTACCTAAATAGCCAGGTGGATATCCAATTTCTCGCATTCTGTTAAGCCATGGAGGTGGATCGAGCTCCTATAAAGGATGACGAAAAGAGCACACGAATTTATTACAATACCAAAAGGACAATCAAAATGCCAAACAACCTACATTGTCTGTCAACTTGCGAACTAGACAGACTAAATAATGACTGGAGGCTATTATTTATGATTAACCAAAAAATGAAATTTTTTTCCAAGACAAGAGTTTCATTTCACTCACTCCAATGTCCAAAAGTCTTCGTGTTTCAGCATGAAGGACACCTGGAGTCAAGCCATCGTATTTTCCCTTGGGAGTACTTTGATAGTACCGAACGGTATTATTACGTGAGGGAGCATTTTGGCCTTTTCTAGATTTGTGGTGCTCTTTCCTTGATTTATTTACTGCAACGTTGTCCCGCGGCTTAGGGCAATCTTTCAGAGCGTGACCGTAGGAGCCACAATTGAAACACCGGGAAGTATTTACTTCAGCTCCTCTGCATGTTAAATGAAAAAAGATATTATATTTACAGGAATTAAATTTTTTCACAGGGTTTCTTCTATGCTACCCACTTGGGTATAATCCAAGTGGGTTGAGATTGTGACATGTGTCACATCCTTCCCCATCCAATGGTGTTAATCACCCCATCATTTTTTAAATGGACACATGTTATAATCTCAACCCACGTGGGTTATACCCAAGTGGGTAGGATATCATCGACCTTTTCACAGAATGTTCACGCGAGTAAATGAGAAATGATGAACATCATACCCGTTTAAATTACCATCACTGGTCAATGCTAGAGAGTAACCACGATCATAATGAGGAACAGCAGAGCCATCCAACTCCATATCTGAATGCTTGTTTGTTTGGTTATCGAACCAAAATGTCTGCGTTTTGACACGATGAAATATACTATAATACACGCTATACATTTCGAATCAAAATTTATATATATATATATATATATATATATATATTCCTGCGAAGCAACTCAATAGCAGCCACAAGTAATGCAGAACAAGAAAATCATACTACTGCAGAGGGTTTATTGTTATTCAAGCCAACATTGAGAGCTGGAAAGTATGTTCCTTCCCCTGTGAACAGCTCCACGTCCAAACCCTGGGATGAGTTGCAAAGCTATGAGTAGCTATAGAAGGAAATTATACTCTATTAGAAGTAAACCCGCAAGCAATTTTTGGATCCGGAACGAAGCAACAGTACTTTTGATGAGGAGCAGTTTTTAGAGTGCCATTGTGACCACTGTTGTAATAATCCCTCAAGTTTTTGCTTACTTTCTCTGAAAAATAAGAGTTAAATTAATCTATCTGCCAAGCCCATATTTATAACAAATATTACTGTTTGAAGAAACAGACCTGGTCAAAGAATGATAGGCTACATGAACTGAAGGTAGCTGCTCATCAACAGCGACTCGGGATCTCTTTAGTCTAGGTGTCGCTGATAAAGTTATGGATAATAAGTTAAAACATCAGAAAATTCATTGATATGATAGCGAAGAAAATGAGATTATTTCAAAGACAACCAAGGGAGTGTGAGTTGTCAGGTTTTTGATTCTAAATCCTGTACACCATCGGGAAAAGGATACAATTGGGTATACCCTTATCGGTAATAAGGGTTATGTCTGGCTCCTCATGGTCACCGAAACTGCTCTCATTTTTATCAGCCAAAAAACCAGTTTCAACATCTTCCGTGCTGACAGAAACTACTCTTTCTACTACAGAAACAGACTCTGATAATTCAAATCCAACAGAAGAGTTGGGTTCAGCATCTGTGAACTCTGAATCTCCATTTGTCAACGATGTAGGAGTATTCACGGTGATCTCGTCCTTTACCTCTGCGTTCGGTGGCAGAGTATCAGCGACATTGGCTTCAAATCCCGATTCACATACATCACCACCCACACTATCTTGCTCTGAATTACTCATGGCTGATAGTTTTATCATATCCTCAGCTTCCATATTGGAAAGTTTCTGTTCCAAACACAAAAACAACCTGCACGACACAATTACCAAATATAAAAAAAAAACATTCCAATTCTGATTGATACTGCTTTAACTACGAACCCACAAACTCCATGCATAGAGATAAAAAACATACATCAGCAAAAGTGGGCTACCAAAATAGATTAAGAGTCCGGAAAATTTGAGCTAAAACCATTGATTGTCATTAGATATTCATTTTCCTGCCCCCACCTAAGTTAACTAAGATAACATGCAACATCGCTACCAGGAAATGGATGAATAACAATTAGTACACTCGTATACGCAGAAAACCGAGAAGCAAGGTCCAGCACAACTAATAACAATCAATTCATCGTCTTGAATGCTGATGAACGAAGAAAAAGAGGAAACTTTCCTGCAGATTCCACTTCAAATTACAAGAAAACTAATTCGGAAAAGAAAAAACATATATATAATTGGGGCTCTTACTTCTCTACCTAAAGCCCAGGGTTAGTTTGCCGCACTGAATCGACAAATCTGAGACCTGCGGCAGTTAGCGAGCAGCTGAAAGCTAGCGACAGCGAAATCACTACCCAGAGGTGAGAGGGAGCAATTTTGGGACAGCGTATGCGGACGTCGATTCGATCTAGCTAAATCGATTTTGCTTTTTTTTTTCTTTTTCTTTTTTGGGGATTTTTGGGGTAGTGCAAAGCAAACGACAAGCCGTGACAAAGCCCGACATTTTAATTAAATTACATTTTCAGAAATTTTATTAATTCCTCTATAAATATACTCATTTGGGATTAGACATCTTGTTGGAAAAATCGGATTCTGGTCACCTTAATTTTTACGGTTAAAATGGTATGTTTTTTCTCAATGAATATAGCCTTTTTGACCATTTAAATTTTTGTTTTTGTTTTAACATTTTTCCATAATAAAGGAAAAAAAAAAACAGATGGATCGTGAACCGCCAATTCAAACTTACAATTTGGATGGGAAGTTGAAAATCTTCTAAAAATAATGCAATAATTCAAAACAATTTCGTGATGAAAGGGGGCTAATGTGAGGGAACACTTGGATGATTATATCTTACAAAAAAAAAAAAAGCGTTGCAGTGAATAATAATAACATTACAAAACGTCTATTACATATTAGCCGGCACGCATGATCACAATTTCCTATGACGATCATCATCGTTATCATTATTATACTTAAATCTCTCTTCTCAACAGTTCGTGCAATATATCATTCCACGCATCAATCGGGCCAGGCAAGCACCAGTGGACGCAGTCATTGGACATGACCCGACTCTCCTCGGGCCAATGCCCGAACCTACTCGGGTGCCCGTCGGGTCGCATCGCCATCGCCTTTGTCGCATCGAACAGCTTTATCTTCTTCTTCTTCTTCCCTTCTACAGTCCCCTCCCTCGCAATCCTCAGCTCCTCCAGCTGTATCGTGTACATATCCGTAAGCACGCCCGTCTCCTCCCTCTTCAGCGGCGCCGTCCTCCGGCAGTCGCCGCCGCTGTCCCACCCGCCGCCCTCGAAGTGCGACGGCGCGAAGGTCCTCAGGAAAGCAGCGCCGTCGAAACCCTGGACTTCGTTGATCGCAGCCAGCGCCGTCCTGAAGGCGCGGCGGTAGCTGAAGGACGGCGGCAGGTGGGTGATGTTCTGTTCGGGGCAGTAAAGGCAGCCGGCGAGGGTTTCGTTGAGGTAGAAGTAAGTGGGTCGGAAGAACCAGTGACCCGCCGAGATGAGCACGTAGTCGAAGTTCTGGATCTGGGTTGTCCAGTTCGGGTCGGGTCGGTCCAGGTAGAGGCTGAAGGGGACCTTGGTGAGCGAGTGGTGGAGCTGACCCGATTTGACCAGGTACGGCGACCAGAATATGGAGATGTTGAAGTTGAAGTCTTTGTAGCTGTACTGTTTGCTGTCGGCTTCCGGGTCGGATAAGTCCACGGGTTGGGCGACCTGTGAAATAAATTAACATTGAATTAATAATAACTAATGAATGAACTTAATACTAATTAATCTAATTAATTAATTTACAATTCTAGTTTCCACTGCATTTAATTTTTTAATACTTGCTTGATTTGCTACCTTCCGACAAGTGGTAAGATAAACATGCAATCAAAGACGAATGTACATTCTTGTTTGGAGGATATATATAATAATAAATTATTACATTTTCGAAGCGGACCCGTGTGACATAAATCCCATCCCATGTGATCCCAAAAAAGAAAGGAAAAAAATAAATTATGGACCGACAACGAATAATAATTGAATCCACGGCCTAATAATTAATTAACCATAACTACTTTATAATCCTGAAATTAAATCCTCTTAAACTCTACATGTCTGAAACCAATACACAATTGAAGTCCTAAAACAAGGATCCCTACTTTCACTGCGGAACCCATCAAACACGCCCAAATAACGAGACAAAAAGCAAATTAATTACCACCATTATTAATTATCGATTAATCAAAGATAAACGGAATCATTACTTACCCTAGATAGCAGGCACATCAGAGATTGCATGTGGTTTCTGGCCACGGAATCGCCGACAAAGGCCAGGGACTTGCCCTTCATCATCACCAAGAACTCCCAAGCATCGAGCACCGGAAGCTCGCAATCGTCGGGCTTCCACCGCCATTTCAGGTAATCGGTGTCGGGCCGGCCGAATCTCATGCAATTCTGGTGCTCCTGAATCCAAAAGCACGTTTCGTTGGTGTAGTAAGGCCCGTCGGGGTTTCGGACCCATTCTCCGGCGAACAAGTCGCACTCTTCGGAAGAATCCGGTGAGGCGTCGAAGGCAGATCCGGCGGCGTGGGATGCTGTAATAGATGATTCTTCGTTCTTGTTCTTGGATGGTGGTGGCGGCGACGAGGAGGATTCGGAGAAAGGGTAGTGATATAATGAAATTAATGTGATGAGTAGGGTTAGGGCTACGATGAGAGGGAGGAGTATTTTCAATGTCTTCTTTCGTGGGATCTGAGGTCTCACTAAGGGGAGATGTTCGGAGGATTGAGGCTTCATTTCAAGAATTGCTGTAATGGAGGAAGAAGAAGATGATGGATGATGTGAAATGATGGGAGCCAAAAAAGAGTTAATTGGTGGGGTTTTGTTATAATTAGGAAATGTATGTATGGGTGGTATTGGGTTCATTCATGTGTGTCTCTACTCTATTTCTTTTATTTTTTTAATTCAGATACAGAATAAATGAATACAAACAAAATTGATTTTTGAGAAAAGCGAAGTAGAAAAGGAGTGGGTGAATTTTATGCTAAATTCGCGGAATAAATACTGCTCAACGGTGATCATGATGAAAGTAGGGATACTCAAGGGAACAAAAGATTTTTTCAAAAATTGTCTCCTTCGTCGAACTTTTGATTTACTAGCCTTAAATTTAAGAATATTTTTATGATTTTACATGAAAATGATGAAAGTTGGGACATTAATGAAAAGTTTATTAAATAGTAGTCTCCTTCGTCAAACTTTTTATTTAATAACCTTAAATTTAAGGTTTGATTTTACATGAAAAATATTAGAATTTGAATATAATGGGTTTCGGTAGAAAATTAAAAGCAAAGAGATCATGCATCCATAAAGGAGTCTGCTGCCACTATTACATAAAGTAGAGGACCCGTAAGAAAAAGCAATTATTAAAATAATCGATTACCAAAGAGGGCTATATTTTTAAAAATTGTTCGAAACTTGGGCCTTTTTTCTAAACACTCACATGTCACGGGGCTATATCAAATGAGGGTCAAAATTTTAATGGACCACCAATTAAAACTACCAACCAAGACTCGAGCGAATAATAAGAAGGCCCAAACCAATCGTAGGGGCCAGCCTATACTAAGTTCCCGGGTTTTTGGAAAGCCCGACCCAACTAAATATGGCGTGTTATTGCGCTACGTGTGAATTTTAGGTTTTATGTGCAATAATTGGTCTCGAAAGTTGAAATTTTTTGCCGAATCATAGAACTTCATTTTATAAAATATTTTATAGCCTATTATTTCGGATACATTGATAGATACATCATCGTCGTGTTTCATGACTCAGCAAACATGGAAACCAGCTCACAGCCTTTGTTTTATTTCATGGAATTCTTATCTTCCATGATTATAAACACAATTTATGTTTTTCACGGCAAGGCAGTTTTTTTATGTCCTTTTCAATTTTCTTTATTTTCCCTAAACGCACTTAAGACTCATTTTTCCACATCCAATCTTTAGTTTTATGACATAACGGACAATTGAGTTTAGATCTATGCTCTTTCTCACGTTATTGCATTTAATATCCTAATTTTATTTTTAACTATGATTAAAACAAAAAAAAAACAAATGTCTCATCACACGACACCTATGAACCCCAAAACGTGGATTCTGGTAGAAGCATGAGATGCATGGCCACATGTTGCTTTGACAATAATTTCCAGAAATTGCAATTTAATTTTTATATTAATGAAATAAATCTATATATTGGAAACGTGTGGGTTTTTTATTCACAATTATAGAAATAAAATTTGAAAGAAATATTCGTGTATATTGTTTTTAACGAGCCTAATAAAGTAGCATTAATATTCTCAACCACACGAAGAGATTTGGTCAAAAAAAGCTTACTTGCTCAACTTTATGATAAAGATTTTCTATGGGGGTATGGGACCATTCGTCAATAATACCCGTATATTAAATGTTATGAAAACTAGAACAATTTAATACTTAAATACAAATAAAATGTATAAAGGTCAGCTGTGTAATTTTACCCCGGGAACAACTGGCATGTTCTATGAGATACATCTCATAGTCATATTTAAGAGCAGCCATGCAAAAGGCAAGGCCATATGAGACAAATAATTACAGCTGCACTACACCTTCGTTGCATTTAATAATATATTTCATGAAGTATTTTATTCCCCATCCCACTTATAAAATAGGCATAAAAATATAAACCACAAACAAACCAAGAGTATCAATTCGAGAGAATATTCGAGCGGTCGGCCACAAGCCACGTGTCCATTTATTTCCAAATAAAATTTTATTTTTTCTATCATACATATCACAACGCCAATCATATATATAAATTATATATATATATATATTTTTATTATATCTTCGCACGTATGTCGATTCATCACTAATGAGCTATTACAAAGTTAGTAATTATTAAAAAATCACGCTTCTGATAAGAAATCAAAATATTTAGCGGCATTGATAAGCTGAGGGTAAAAGAGTCATTTGATTAAAACACGTATCTTGGAGCGCTTCCTCACCACAATCTTCCCCTATTTAAAGGGGCCCTAACTCTGCGATCCACCGCACATCGATATCAAAGGAAGCATCGTTTTTGTTCGATATATATTTGCGGTTGATACGTTTTCTTTTTCGATCGAGATCTCTTTGATAAATTTGTTTCAGGCCTTTACGGTTTCTTTGTTCTTCGATCCAATCCGATTATCTCTTTATTCGATCTGTAAGTGTTATATATATTTTTAATTGATTTTCTGTGTTGGATTCGGAATTGTTGATATCGAGTTTTGCGTTGCGGTAATGGAATTGTTGATCTCGTGTTTTTCGATTCGGTAACCTCTTATCTGGTTTTTTGGATTCGCAGGCGTTTGTTGCAGTCTCTTGTAGACAATTTCATCGTCAACCGTTGCAACTTGTAGACCATCGTTGATCATTATAAAGGTATCTGAGATCTGGTTATCTTACTTTTATTGTTTTTTCTATGTTAATGTTTTTGTCAAGTGTGTGCTGTGCGTTGATATGAAGTTGGATGCATCTGTAAGATGTTATTTAGGAGGTTGTTGTGATAAGTTTCTGGTGTTTCTTTATTTGATTACCTTTAGGTTTCATTACTCAATTATTTATTTTGTTGTAAATAATGAATAACGAGTTATGTACGCAGTCTTTTAGTGCTATAATGTGTTTCGTTATACATTCATAGTTTTATTTATCAACGTTACGATGGCTATGTGATGCGTGTGTTATGTATCCAATTCAGCCGATTGAAGTGGATGAATAGAACAATACAGTCAAAACTATGATGTTTGTCTCATTCATACTTTTGTGTTACCTGTTTCATACTTTTGAAACACTTGACCGTACTTATCAGAATAGCAGGATTGTTTTGGATCATTGTTTCATGCCATTGCACTAAATACTGCTGTCTGATTCTAACCATTACATTATGCCCTTGTTTTCAGATTGAATTGAATGATCTAATGGAGTCAAAAGGTGGTAAGAAGAAGTCTAGCAGTAGTAAATCCTTAGCATACGAAGCTCCCCTTGGATACAGCATTGAAGACGTACGACCACACGGAGGAATCAAGAAATTTAGATCTGCTGCTTACTCCAACGTATGTTATATTAGTAAATCAATCTTTTACCTGAGCCATTTTGTAATTCCATTTTATTTTTGAGATCTTTGCTAATCTCGATGTTGTTGCTTGATGCAGTGCGTTCGCAAGCCATCCTGAGTACCGCCAAGGCTTTTAGATAGCAAACGTCCTCTGTCAATCAGTAGAATAGCTTATTTTATCTTAATACCTCTTTCATCTTCCTCATCCCCAATTTCTTCCTTCAAAGTAAAGACCACTGCATTCACAAGCCTGAAATGGCCACCCCAATATCAGCCATCGGATTCGAAGGCTACGAAAAGAGGTTCGAGATCTCCTTCTCTGATCTCGGAGGGCTCGGCCTCCGTACTCTGTCAAAAGCCCAGCTGGATGAAATACTAGAACCAGCCCAATGCACGATCGTCTCCTCTCTGAAGAACGAAGACGTTGACTCTTACGTTTTATCAGAATCGAGCCTCTTTGTGTACCCATACAAGATAATCCTGAAGACGTGTGGGACAACAAAACTGCTGCTTTCTATTCCCCCTGTCCTTAAAATGGCTGGCATTCTTGGTTTGAGTGTTTCCTCTGTTCGATACACTCGTGGAAGCTTTATATTCCCCGGTGCTCAGCCATTCCCTCACCGAAGCTTCTCTGAAGAAGTAGCTGTTCTTGATGATCACTTCCACAAGATTGGTCTTAGCAGCAAGGCCTACGTGTTGGGCGGTGACAGTGAGCATGAGAAATGGCACGTTTACTCTGCTTGTGTCGGTCCTAATACTACTGCTACTACTTATACTCTGGAGATGTGCATGACCAACTTGGACCAGAGAAAGGCCTCTGTGTTCTTCAAGAACCGATCCGAGTCAGCAGCAGTGATGACCGAAGTTTCTGGCATCAGAAAAATCCTCCCGGGGTCTGAAATCTGCGACTTTGACTTTGACCCGTGCGGTTACTCCATGAATGCTATCGAAGGCGGTGCGGTCTCCACCATCCACGTGACCCCTGAAGACGGGTTCAGCTATGCCAGTTTCGAAGCGGTTGGTTATGACTTTAAGGAGGTGGACTTGAGTCTGCTCGTGGAGAGGGTATTGGCTTGCTTTAAGCCAGCAAAGTTCTCGGTGGCTTTGCATGCTGCTGCTGTTGGTGTGAAGGAGCTGGAGGAGCTCGTGGTGCTTGATGTGAAAGGAGGCTATGCATGTGCTGAGAGGTGCTTTGAAGAGCTGGGGAGTGATGCATCGATTGTGTACAAGAGCTTTGTTAGCGCAGGTGGCTGTGGATCCCCTAAGTCTATTCTCAGTGGTTGTTGGAGTGAGAATGAGGATGAGGAAGTTAAGTAATAACAATAATAATAATGCATTTCGTCTTCGTGGAGGCTTTGATTTTATTATGTTTTTGTTTGCTGCTGCTTTGTTTGGATTTCTAGAATAAATTGTTCTGTTGGGAGTTTCGGCTTTCATTACATGTTGGCCTTTCAATATGCTGTTTGCTTTGTTTGTTGCTTTATGGCAATCTGCTGAATTATGTAATAAAATGGATGTTTTGCTATGATCTTTCTGTTATGCTGCCATTGCAATGCGCATGCACTACATATATATGGGATTGTAAATAATCAGGCTCAGAGAAACATTACCCAATTGAGTAATCAGAACTCAATTCAATAGAGAATGACGACAAGTTAAATATTTAGGACTTGGAACGAGTTACGAAATGTTTCAGTATAATATAGTTTCAATATTTTATTATGCACAAGATTAAGCTATTTCACATTTCGGTTTTCTCTGGTTCAGTATTTTATCTCATTCTTACTCTTCCATTTCTTCCCGAGGGCACTTCAGGTATTTCTTCACTCATTAACTAAAACCCTAATCGAATAACCAAAACCCCCAAACTTTTCTGCCTTCTCCAACCCAACCTCCGCCATTACCTGAACGAAACAAATCAACTCGAAGGATCCCCTAATCAACAAAATGAGAAATCAGTTGCTGCGGTTGATTCTTATCCGGCGAAACTATCAGCCGCAGTCCTCCATTGTCCGGATGACGAAGCAACGGTACCTTCACTCAGCCACTTCCGCTCGTGCACTTCGCGTGACACCGCGACCCTTCTTTTGCGTTCGTCCTTTCAATTCATCTACTGAGATGCCCGAGGCTGGAAATGGCTCCGTCGGTGGGCCTTCATCCCTGATCAACATTTTTTCTGATCTCGGGAAGCCAGATGAAGAAATCAAGCTCGAGTTAGAATCGAAAGGTGTTGCTATTACCGACGATTGGGTTTTGAATGTGTTGAAAGATCGCGAAATCGCCCCTGATGTGGCGAAGAGGGTTTTCGATTGGGTATCTAAGAATGAGAGCGAGAAGCTGAACTCAAGGTCGTATAATTGGATGCTGGGGATTTTGGGTGGCAATGGGTTCGTGAGTGAGTTTTGGGATATGATTGAGGCTATGAAGGAGAAAGGCTACCGCGTTTCAAACAGTACCTGTAATAAGGTTTTTGAGAGATTCAAGAAAGATGGCTTGGGTGCTGATGTGGAGAGATTAAAGGTTTTTAGACTCGGCTCCGTCAATGGACTTGCTCCACTGTTTAACATATTTTCTGATTCCGGGAAGTCAGATGAGGAAATCAAGCTCGATTTAGAATCCAATGACGTGGTTATTACCCATGATTTGCTCTTGAATGTGCTGGAAAATCGCCAAATAGCCCCTGATGTGGTGAGGAGAATTTTCAATTGGATATCGGAGAATCAGAGTGAGAAGTTGAACTCAAAGTCGTGTAATTGGATGCTGGGGAATTTGGGCGGTAATGGGTTCGTGACTGAGTTTTGGGATATGCTCGAGATTATGAACAATTACGGCTACAATATTTCAAAGGGTGCGTATAATAGGGCTCTTGAGAGATTCGAGAAAGACGGTTTCAGTTCCGATGTGGAGAGATTGAAGGCGTTATATGATACCATATCAACCAAACCTAAGAATAATGATGGGAGTGATTTTGAGAAGGTTTGTAATGTAGTCAAGAGAGACGTATGGGGAGCTGATGTGGAGAAACAGTTGCTAGAGTTAAACGTGAACTTTTCAAGCGATCTAGTTGAAAACGTGCTGAACAAACTTGCAACGGAGCCAAACAAGGCATTAATTTTCTTTCATTGGGTTGAGGAGAGCGATCTTTACAACCATGATGCGAAATCGTTTAGTTTGTTGGCTAGAGTTTTGAGTAGGGAGGAGCACAGTGAAAAGTTCTGGAGAGTTGCCCGTGGAATGAGAAACAGAGAGTTTTATCTGGAGAAGGATGCGTATATCGATGTATTGCAGAGGTTTGTAAAGAGGGGGATGATTGTGGATGCTGTGGAGTTGTACGAATTTGCTGTGGACGGACAAAACAAGCCTTCGGTGGGAGACTGTGTTTTCCTTCTAAAGAAAATAGTAACTAGCAAGGAATTAGATGTGCTTTTGTTCGCAAAAGTTGTGGAGGCTTTTACACAGAGTGGTAACGTTTTGACAGATGCCCACTTGGATTCAGTTCTCAAGTCTTTGACCAGCGTTGGAAGAATCACCGAGTGCAATAGAATATTGGAATTGATGAAGAACGCTGGCTATGTCCCGAGCACCTCTGCACTCTCCAAGGTTGCGTATAAGCTCTCTAGGGGTGGTAAAAGCCCTGAAGCTAAAGAATTTGTAGGTAAAATGGAGGCATCCACAAATAATTCGAATAGTAATGCATGGATTTCTCTAATTAAAGGATACTGTGAATCTGGTGATCTTGTAGAAGCAACTAATAGCCTCCGGGAAATGCTTGGCAAGAACGGGACAAATCACGTTGGATATGCTTTGAACATGTTGGTGGAAGCTTATTGTGGTAAGAACTCCCCTGTCGACGCGTATAACATTGTCTCCGAGATGGTCACCGAGAAAGAACTCAGCACTTTGAATTCAACCTTTAGAATCCTCACGAATAAGCTTCTCGAGAGAAATCGTTTCATGGAAGCCATCGATGTCATGAGTATGATGAAGAATCAAGGTCTTCCCCCGGAGTTGGATTCCTTCATAAATTATCTATCCAAGAAAGGCAGTGCAGAAGAAGCAGTTGTGTTCTTCAACGAGATGACTTCAAAAAGATTCCCATCAATATCTGTTTTCCTTCGTCTGTTTGAGGCCTATTTTAATGCTGGAAGGAAAAACGAAGCTCAGGATTTCCTTTCCAAATGCCCGAAATACATAAAGAACAATGCTGATGTTTTGGGTCTGTTCCTTGCTGGAGAATCTCACTCTGAAGCAGCTGTGGCAGTGTAGTTGGAGATGTTGACTACAGGTCTCTGATATTGTGTTCTTTTGCCTGCTTTTATTATTACGGGGTAAACGCTGTTATTTATTCAGTTCTTTAGCATGCTTGAGTTTTCTTTGAGACAAACAAGTCCGTTGAATCCTTGTCTTGTTGACAAAATACGAACAACGAATGGTGTAATAAACAAAAAAACGTGGTAAGATCAAAGAATCACCAAGATTCTCGTATCATTTTTGTTCGAGACGGTTGTGACTTGTGAATGATTTCGGAACCTCATAACGATATGCAAATTATGTGTAATAACAAACTCAAAGGAAAACAAATTTAGGTACTTCCAGTTTCCAATTTCCAGTAGGAGCGATTTTAATTTACTTCTTTTTAGAAAATATCTAAATATTAATTTACCTTGGGCCAAAAAAAAAAAACAGAGGAGCCCAATAGTTCTTAGGTGAGCAAGCCCAAAATTGATGAACTTCCTTCCTTTCTTCAATCACGTGGCTTCATACTTTGACCGTCATCCGTATTAGTTCAGTGAAGTATGCACGCGACGAGCTACACGATTCAATTCAAGATCTCCAATACCGGAATGAATGCCGATGGACGAGATTGTGAGTTTTAGCTAATAAGTTTCATGCAGAAATGGCGTCAGCGCGAGTAGCGAATTTCTTCTGCATTATTGCGATTTTCGAGTTTATTCGTGTTTTGACAGATTTGTGGCCGATTTGAGGTAGAGTTGATTGCTTGATAGATTTATGCTGCACCATAATAGAAACTTTGTGTCTTTAATTGTTCGTCTGTTGCTTGCATTCTTGTATCACATGCCTCTGTTTTTCTTATACTTGATGGAATACGAGAGAGCCTTAATGGAGACAATTGAGTTCATATCCTAATCATGTGCTCCCTCTTCAATGCTAAGTTGCTGTAATTTCTTCAACCAATTTTCGAACCGAACTTGAACCAAGGTAATCAATGAGGGTTAAAGCTGTCTTCAAGATCCCGGCGGCTAACTCTACATTTTCTCAGTACATGTTTTCCCGTTTTTGGATGCGAACTGTGGTAGACGCTCCTTTTCTATCTGTTTGTAGTGTTTGTTTTCTGGACTTTTGCTTATAATTTTCATCTGTTTTAAGTCTTAGACATATATTCAACAAGCACTACTTGTTCATTGTATGCCATCATCAGTATATGAAACTACAGTACTACGGAAGAATAAAGTTGACGGAGTTCTAGTTAATTTAAATGATGCGGTGAGAGTTATTTATTACGATACTACTTTTTCTCTCACGGATAATAATAGTAATCCTTTCTCATCGGACCTGACTCGATATTATGACTCAACATAAGAAGAGAACAAAATCAAAGCTCTCTCTCTCTTTCTCCACATGAGGAAATCAAGGGGACTCATGAATATATGGATATTTAGTTCATTCTAAGCCAAATCATTGCAGGGATCGTCATCAAACTCTCTCAAGCTAGGGAAAGGGCTGTGGAGCTGCATATCGGTAACTATTTGACGAAGCTCTAAAGCCTCTTCTTTGAGCTGAGCGTTCTCTTGAAGAACTTGCTCATGTCGCTCAGAAACATCGTTTAATTTGTCCATGAGTTGATGGTTCTCGTTCCTGAGCCACACAACCTGCGACCAAAGCTCGTCCAAGTGCTTCTGTTTGCGCATGCGTGACCTCCTCGCGGATTCCCGGTTAGAAATCATTCTCCTCTGCTTCCTCTCGTTTATTATGCTTAGCTGCTGCTCATCTGCCTCGTCAGATGTTGAATTACTGCTGAAACATGTTGTCTGCTGAGGGTTAAATTCTTGTACCTGGGGAATGATGTGGAAGGGGTAAGAATAAGGGTTGGAAAAGTTGTTTTGGTATGTTGGTGAAAGGTTGTCGTTTAAGGCAAAGTGGACGGGGAACTGCATGGTGTTTGAAGGTAATAGGTAATGGAGCTCTGTGGCTAATTCACTAGGTTGTTGCATGGTTTGATTAGTTTTGGGTTGTGGTAATGAGTTTTTTACAGGAGAGATTTTAGGGAAATCGATTAATGGTTTGGAGGCGAAGGGAACTAGCGGGGAGTGAATTTATAGACGCGAGAAAAGTTGCTGTGGCCCATATTATACAATTAGGGTACACAGTAAAAAAAAGATAAGACGACAGCACTGTTCTGTATGTGCATGCATACATTACAACATAGGCAGGGATCCTACTGAGTACATGCATAGAATGTTTTGCATGTCACATAATGGGATCTATAAAATATTCCTTGTTTGGATAACCTTCTGTGAAAAGAAAAAGAGCGTACATCAGTGGGAGGAGGGAAAGGAGTCTTAATGGGAATATAATTACTGATTAGAGAATTCTAAGAAGGAAATCAAGAAGTCAATCTAAAAAAAAATGGTGTTAGTCGTCAGCCAAAGTAAGATGTTTTCTACTTACACGTTATTATTGGCCAACGACGTTAAACAGCGTAAAGGAATAGGACAAAACCAAGTAGGAGAATGGGGTATGGCTACCACCTTTTTCCTTAAAGTGGAAGGAATACTTGCACTGAAGAAATTGGTCTCTTGATAAATTCACCTTTTTTTTTAAAGATTACACATGATTTACTTTCGTTTTGATCTTGTTAAAAAATGTTAATGTCGTCTCTACCCCGGTCACTGTTACGTATTAGTAAACATTTGGCAGATTGGGATGCTTACACATAGATTTTTATCTGTCCCGGTAACGATTCATGTTTTTATTTCCTATCATATAAGCGGTGACTTGCGAGACTTGTTCGGTGACTTTACAGCGATTAAATTTAGAAGATCAACGGTAAAAGACCAATAATTAACTTGTGTGCGTTGATGGAAAGTTGAAGAGCTTGTATGAGTTGTTAACTGTTCTTGTTTATTGGTTTTTTTCCATTTGTAATAACTGTACAGAAGTTGAAGTTTTCTGATCACCCTGTGGTTTTATCTTTTTAAAGCTTGAGGGATATTACACAAAGACAGGGTAACATGCTGTTTTTCATGATCAATCCAATTGCAGCAGATGATTTCCTTTAGTGTGCAAATCGATTTAGTGATGTCTGAAAAGAAGTTTATGTCTGTGTCACATTTTTGTTATTAAAGATCAGGTTTCATTTTAACCACACAACGTATCGATTTTTTAACGCAGTTTGAGAAATCGTGTACGGTTGGTGGTGGGGACGAGGAGGTGATGAAATATATGGATGTACTTTCAAAGAATTCTTCCACTACAAAAAAGGGGAAGTAGTACTCTGATAGAGGGAGGTAAATGGTAATTGCTTTCCTTTCTACATGTTGTTTTGAGTGGCTTAAATGTTCAACAATACAATTACACAAATTTTGACTCTACTCTTTTCTTGTCTTAGCATTTTGTTTTTTTTTTGCTATTTTTCGTTGATTTTGCTATATGTATATCTCGTCTATAGTTTCTTTCCTTGTAAAAAGCATTCCCCTATTGGTGTATGTGAGGCCACCAACATGATTGACATGGTTGAATACATACATAAAACGCCTTTTTTGTTCACCGTATTTGAATTCCAAAAATCAATATTTTCATTTCTTCAAATCAAATTTGAAATGCGTTGGCGCACATTAGTGTAATCATACATATAATATAGTCTTTCATTTGGACATGTCTTCTGCATTTTGATTTCTTAGATTTGGACACACCTTGGGCATTTTGATTCTTACATTTGGACATATCTTTACCAAGTTTCGTTGCTTTCATGAATGCAGCTTCAAATTTAAAGCACAAATCTCATCACCCTTTTGCTAAAGGTTCAATTTTTTTTTTGACCAGGTGACGAAATCTATATCTTGACAGACTATCCTATATATGTGTATACTTTAATAAGAGCACGTCATTTCATTTCCTTTTTTCCTTCTCATTCTTAGCTGAAGAGCATGAATAAATACTACATCTTGAAGAGCAATCAGCAGATAGCTTACGCGATTTTATTTAGAGGTAGAAATTGGAACCGATTATTGCCTCCTTAAATAATTAGTACCTCTTTTCTTGTGACCCAGCACTTAGAATAAATATATTGTGGCTGATTAGTTTAATTAGGAGATTTGGAGACGTAAGATTACTTTTTCTTCTTTTCCTATCGTCTCAAGACAAAAATTAAAAGGTTCTTGAAAAAGAAAAAGATAGGGTTGGATGTAGCTTGGAAAAAATGACCTCTTGATGTGAATGAAATAATTAATAAATACGTACATTAACGGACACCCCGCTTGAGCATCGAGGGCACACATTCATGATCTTATCTTTCTTACTTTCGACGGCCATGCTCGTATCTTAGTATAATATCATCCTTCCTCTTCTCATAAAAATTCAATTAACATATAATTGTATATATGAAATCCAATAAATTAGGAACAGTGCCCCTTAACTAACGGTCAGGATATTTTGCACGGTGGTGTGCTTGATATAAAATTTAACATTTGTTTTTCTTTTGTTTACCGCTTTATAGCATCTAATTGACTTTAAAAAAAAAAAAACTATATCCTCTCTCTCTCTTACACACAAACACACACATTATATATATACATATGTATATTTATCGAAAATGTAAGCCAAGATCGTAAGATAATAAATAGCAGGATATCCATGTCGTGCCGAGGCTAACAAGGCCGCGTGAGTGCCGGTTCACCAACTCACCCGTGTTGGCTTTTAACGTCACTTCACCACCACATGTGTCGACCGCACCGCACCTTCCAACTAATAAGAGTCCTATATGTCATGATTCGAGAAAAAAAAAAAAGAAATATGCTGACACATGCATACTTCGATAGAACAATGATGCAATCCTTACTAATTAATTACTTTCGATTGCTTCATGGGATAGAATTTTTAATTATTATTGAGCGTTCAAGAATGCTGTTTCTCTTAACCTTTTCCAAGGGGATATAACAAATCCCAAGTATACCAGATATTCTGTTTCTCCAAGTATAGTTTAGTATTTAATTACAACGTCGATAAAATTAGGTTTAGAGTAGTAAAATAACTTTTTAGAGAAACCCCATATTGATGAGTCTCTTAAATTTGTGGTATTGTAATTTGTTACATTCCCATATGCAAACCATTCGTGCACCCCACACATGTTTAGCCTTATCGATGAGGGACGATTCCTTTATCCTTACAAGAATCATGTGTTGAGCCAAATCAAGCTTTTGTCCGAACTTTCAGGTGGTCCATGGGTTTTGGACCCTTTACACAATTTTTCTTTCTTTCACCTTTATTTGTTTTTCTTATTTGTTTTCCCCCCAATGTTTTGCATATTCAAAATTGACATTCTTGATTTATGAACGGTCAATTTCGAAATGAAGTGTGTACTCTATCGTATGGTTAGATGTTAGCATTATGATTCTTTAATATATATGATACGTGGCAAAGTATTTGAAATGAGCTTACGGGTTTTTGTTAAGACAAGATAACTAGATAAAGTTCGAATTTTTCTTATTAACCTTCCACGAATTTCGTCCCCACTTGGTGCAATAATATATATTATAATTTTTTTTTATATTTTTCCGAATTTAATGAAAAAGGAGCTGTTTTTTAAAATCACTTCCATATTGGTGCAATAGCGAATATTGTTTTAGTACCATTACTGCTACTATTACAATTTTGGACACTTGCCGATGATTAATGAAGTGTGTGTGATTACGTAGTTTTTGCAAGAAAATCTTTCCTTACCACCAATGTGGATAGGAAAAGAGTTGTCTCCTTACTTCAAGAAAATGCGTCCTTGCTCATATTCGCTTCATTTGGTGTTAACAAGACATTTTGGTGATACTTTGATGTTTGTTTTTCTTTACGCTCTTGTGAGGAAGTACACTGTTGATTCTCCATGCGTGTCCATATGTCAAGAGATGAATCTTAAAACTGTCGTAAATTATTATCTATCTCTCGAAGAAAAAGTTGAAAGATTAATCGTTAAATAAACGTTATGCATTCTTTTTATTTTTCGGGAGGGAAAACGTTATGCATTTTACCCAAAACAAAAACAGAAGAAAGATATGGAGTGGCATAATGTCGCCGTAAACTAATATAAGAGAAGATCCATTTTACATGCAAATGACCCATTCTCTCTCTCTCTCTCTCTCTCTCTCTATATATATATATATATTTATCAGTCAAATTTGATCTCTAGGTAACAAATTTTACATGCAAATTTCTCAAAACTATCCTAAAAAAATGTGATGAATATATCATATACGCATCATGGTACGATGAGGAAACATGAATATATTAGAGATTAAGACAGCCAAAGATCGAAAAATACAGGTCTATAGATACTAAATTGCTTAGGCTGTAGAAGCAAAGTTGATGTGCACCCTTTTTAGTAGACATCGTTGGCATCGTGGTGCCTTGTCTGTTTACTTACTTTACCGCACATTTATTTTTTATCACGCGAGCAAAGGAGGGCATTGCATCGCAATGATCAAGACGAGGATATTCAATACCTCTATGATTGGAACAATAATAATATCGAGCGAGTCCCCATGGAATTGACCCAACTTCGCTAATCTAAAAAAATATCTCAAGGGCTCGTAATGAAGTATTAGTCTGATGTAACAGCAGCCACTCGTAAATGTCTTGAGGGCCATATATATAATTACCAAGATTATTATTATATGTACTAAAGCGCAATTTGATTGGGTAATCCATTTATTAAGCATTGTTATCTTTTAAACAGTGTTCTCTTTGACTTTAATCCTAAGCTTCTGGTCTTAACCGTCTTTTCTTGGTCATAATCTATTCCTACAATTCACCATTAGATCGCTAACTGAGGTTCAAGATATTACACTATATTCGGATATAATCTGCAAGTAAAAGGAAACATTTTGTCATTTTATCAACAAACTAATATTCATAACCAGGAAGAGTTCATGTATGAAAACTTTCTGCATCAAGTTCCTTACATTACAAAATCGCCAAAAGCATTAGACGTGAGAGTAGAGAGACATGTACAGTACAAAAACGACGGAAAAGTGGTCTTTTCGACAACCTAATTCACCATCATAACAAGCATTTTTCGTCCCATAACTGATCCCTTTTTATTTGCAGTTAAGACATTAGACCCAAGAGTTTAAGCAGAAGAAATCGAAATTTTTTTCAGTTCCGAAACAGAAAGGCTGCAACTGCGGGAATAGACAATACGAGAAGTACCAGAAATATGTGTTTGAACTTTAGTTGCGTGGCATCTATGTTCCTCACCGTGCTAGGCTCGGTCTTGGAGATATCACGTTCCATCTCTGTAACAGTTTCCGATGAGTACTTGCTCGCATTTTCAACCTGAAAGGAAGTGTATCATAAGTTAATGAAGAAATGATGAGATTGTTGTGGATAGAGAATTGAAAAGACAAACCTTGTCGCTTGTAGTTGAAGAGGCCAAAATCTCCTCACCCGTTTCTTTATTATTGTCAGAGGGAGAGGGAACGTGTTTTCTTACTTGAGCATCATGATTTGCATTCGTTGAAGCATGCTTCGTCCCAGCTTTCTTCTCCCTCATTAATGAAGACAACTGGCAGATAATGCACAAAGCATCAACAAATTATTTTGGACAAAGAAGGGAAAAGAAAGAGTAGGAACTGAGGCATGTTAGAAGAGATACTGGTAGATGCAGGAAGAATAATTAACCCTTTTATGGGAGAAAAAAAATCAAGAAATGCCTGACCTGCTTATGAAGGTGTTCTCTTTCAAGAGTCAACCGCATCACTAAATCTGCAATCAGTTTCGATCGAACTCTAATATCTTTAGCAGTTTCCTTCTTTGCTTCGTTGGCTTGAAGTAAGGACTTCTCCAAATGTTCCACTTTGCCCCTGAGAAAACTTATCTCCTCGTTGAGCTCTGCGTTGGTTTCAGACAATACGATACACTTCTCTTCAGCACTCTCCATCTGATTTTCAAAGTTAGCAGCCTTTGTTTTCAGATCTTTTATCAAGTTTTCCATGTCATTGACAACGCAACGCAACATGTCTTCCCTCTCTCGACCAGCGTCAACAGAGGCCTCGGCCTGCAACCTCTTACTCTCGGATTCCTCCAGCTGCTTCTCCAGTTTTTCGACCCTCTCGGTGGCTTCAGCAAGATGACTCTTCGATTTGCTCAAATCATTTTTAAGGTTTTCATTAGACTCTCTAAGTCGTTCATACTCAGTCTCGAGACTTGCAGCCCTTTTTTCAATTTCAGCAAATTTTGTCTTCAATTCCTCGTTTTGCTCCACTGATTCACTTAGAGACTCAAAGTCTCGGAGTTTCTCCTCAAGTGAACAAACCTTTTTTTCGAGTTCAGCCTGAGAACTTTTAGAATATTGCACATCAGCCTCTTTGCCTTTCAACTGCTCGTTGAGATCTTGCATTTTAGAGGTTAATTCTGCTTCTCTCCGTACGGAACCTTTCAGATGATACTGTGCCATTTGAAGTTGCTGGTACAGTTCTCGTGAAATGCTCGATAGTATCTCTGAACTATTTTCTGCCTCAAACAGTCTTCCCCACATATCTTCTGCTTCTTCTTCCATAAAAAAGACTTCCCGTTGCACCTGAAGCTTTAAGTCTTCTTCGGTTTGCCTCGACTCATTGAGTCTCTTCTCAAGATCCAATTCGCGAGCCAAAGACTTCTCCAGCATTCTCAAGATGCTCCTCTGTTGTTCTGCAGTCTGCATCTTGATTTTTGCATTTGGACCTGAAAGTTGACCATCCTCGAGTCCAGCAAACTCCTTGTCGCTTTTCCCTGTCAGTTCCAAGTCATTGTTAACACAATTCGAACCATGTGAATGCAAGTGTTCACTAAAGAGAGCGAGATATATATATATATATATATATATATATATAATATATATATATATATATAAAGAGAGAGAGAGAGAGAGAGAGGGAGGGAGGGAGGGAGGGAGGGAGAGAAACGTAACCCACATTTTTCACCTCCGGATGAAGCCAGAAGAATCCTATGGAAGATGATAGATTGTGCCTTAATGTCTGATACCTGTTCGAACAACTGCTTCAAGGTATTATCACAATCTTGCAACTTGTCCACTACTTCCTTCGGAGCATCACCTTCCTGATCGGACGAAGATAGAACACCCCTCGAGTTGCCAATCTCACTCTGAAGAACAGATAGAAAATCCTCAACTTCTCCGACCTCGGAATCTAGATACCCATATAACAGATCAAACTCTAGTGCTTTCTCAACAGAAACATCCACTGAAGGCTCTTCAGCTGAAGCAAAAGCCTCAAAGTCTCCTTCCCTTGAAGCTACGTGCATCACCAGTAAATCCAAGTTCACTAATTTCTCAGATAAACATGCTAAGTCCAGTTTGATTCTTGTTAACGCTTCTGCTGCACTCGGCAGATCGCGGGTAGTGATCGAATCAGATGATTGGACTTCAAGTGAGTCAACATCATTTGATCCACCATCCACTCCAACAGAACTTGCATTTCCAATTGAAGCGGGCCCACCTTGGAAATTGTCAGATCCCATATTTTCAAGCTCTCAAGCGAGCTAAATTCAGATCTGAAAAGAAACACAGTTTTTTCCTTTAATTTCAGCTTGAATTCATATCATACCCTCCAAAAGCAAAGAAGCAAATAGCAGACAATAAAATACCAATTCGTTTTGTATAAGATCAGCTGTGCCTCGACCAATTTTTCCCAAATTCAAGAAATGAGACGATTAGCCAATTGGCAAGTATGAATATTTCCTCACTCATCAGAAAAACGACGAGATACAGTATAGTAGGCGTCGCTTCGAATAGTTGAATTAAACTGAGTCAGTAAATAGGAGAAGTTGGCAAACATATAAACTGAAAATGAACTAAACTAGTCATTAGCAGGTTGCAGATTTTCAACAGCACCTTCATATCTGAGAATAGGCAGCCGAATGATTGATATTACAAGCAACAGATATCATTATTCCGTAAGTGAAGCTAACAATCGATGAAAGAGCCAAGGTTCCAGGATACAATACACATACATATGCTAAAAATCATGAAGTTTTTATATATCACATAGAACAAACAGCAGATTCCATTCAACGGATTGTTTCGCATAAGGAGAAACATTAATGGCGGACGTACCCTGTAGAAATTGCCGGTCGCTTCAATGAAGAGTTGTTAAACCATTGAAACTGCCTTTTTTATTTTACCTCGTTCAATATCAGGAAAAAAGAGAATCCCCAAAAGATGAAATCGATTAAAGCAAGTACGCGTGTAATGCACGTGCTTGCTGCACATTTGATCATGATGTTGACTTGCTGTAAAGATAAATCGTTTTTTATTATAAGGCGCAAAGGCCCAATAAGAGGCCCATTATCAAGTTCAAGCCCAATCCAATCCAAACCTCAACAGAAACGACACCGTACACGAGTACCCGTAATTTGCTGTTCTGTCAGCGGTACTCTTCGTCTCCCATCGCCAAATCAAACCTGCAAATACCTAATTGATTTATTTACCAGTGTACGTCTGAATTCTAAACCATTATACGTTTTCAAGCACAAATAAGCCCGCGTGGATGCATACGGCTTCGACAGTTGGTGGGTTTGCAGACGCGCATATGGAGAGAGCTGCGAGCCACGCGGAGAATGAAGAGAATTTCGATAGTTCTTCACCTGGAGGTTTTGTTTATGATCGACGTTTGTATTTTTTGTGTTTGCGTAATTTAATAGTCGCGTGCGAGCCTGTTTCTTGTTGTGTTGGTTTCGTTTTTTCTTTATTTTATGTTTAAGAGAGCATTGTGTTTAAGCAGAGGGTAAAAGAGCTCCGCGGTCGAAGCATTCGGAGACTGAGCAGCGAAGAAGAAGTAAAATCAACGAGAGGTTAGTGTTGATTCGCTCGTTATCCTTCAGTTTCTTCTGCTCTCTTTCCATTTCGATATTTTAACCTACTTGTGCTGTTGTGTTACTGTTATGTGTAAGCTCTTTAGTAAAATCAATCCTGTGTCTTGCAGGTTTCAGATTCTAAGGGATCTTATACCAGAAAATGATCAGAAGCGTGATAAAGCTTCATTTCTGTTGGAGGTTTTACTATTTCTTTCAGTGATTCATAATCTTTTATTGTTAGCATAATTCTGTTCTCATGAAAACTACTTTAAATTGTTTGTGATGCAGGTTATTCAGTATATCCAGTATCTACAGGAGAAATTGCAGGTGTACGAAGGGTTAGGTCAAGGTTGGAGCGGTGAGCCCACAAAATCAACTCCATGGGTATGCTGTAAATGTTTACCTTTCCTTTTTCTCTTTTTCTTCTTTTAATCTTGAGTCATGTGTTAGTTGCTGGTGTATATAAATCCCCGTTAGACAGCTGACTTATTTTTTCCATCCCAAGCAATGAAGGAAGGCCCTGACTTTGTTAGAAACCGAAAAGTTTAGCCTTTTTCTTCCTAAATTTACCCAAATTACGTCACAACTTAACGCGATTACTATGTGCAACGATAATACATTATGATATTTTT
Source organism: Linderniella brevidens (assembly GCA_004919715.1). Classification (NCBI taxonomy): domain Eukaryota; kingdom Viridiplantae; phylum Streptophyta; class Magnoliopsida; order Lamiales; family Linderniaceae; genus Linderniella; species Linderniella brevidens. The sequence continues at coordinate 285,953 of SWDC01000146.1, read as the reverse complement.
CATGTGTAGTGGTTCTTAGGATGATTGCAGGTCCTTCTGTTTTGTCATTTGCGTAATGAGCTGAATTCTCCTTTTTACTGACAGAGAAATAACTCCGGGCCCGTTGAAAGTTTTGGAGATCGATTGCATCTCGAAAGGTTAATATCTGCTTCGGAGAATGAAATCATTCCCAACACATCACTGCCATGTAATAATGCTCAGGAATCTATGGAATTGGCTGCTGTTGCCTTATGTAAGGGCATGGACACAGCATCCATGTTGAGAAGTCAAGGCGTCCCCACATGCATGCTGCTCGAACCGCCCACGTTTGATGGCTTGATGAGCCAAAACCCTCACGGGTCCCTACCCGATGATGCTGAACAATTTGCAGAACATTCGCAGTCCCATTTTTGGCAGGAGAGGTCCTGCGAAGGCAATGGTTCTTCTATCCCTACTTACACTGCAGAGGATGAACAATTGAGGGATGAAGGAGACCAACCCAATATTTCAAGAATCTACTCGCACGGGTAAGTGATTGATTTTGGCAACAGTGATATGTGATGATTGAAAACGAGTTTTCATTGCTTGCTATCTTGAATCATGCCTCTAAAGAATTTTCAATGATTTGAGACTCCCATTGGTTCAATGATTTTTATATTTTTAAACAATATTAAACTCTGTTGCATTGAGCTCAGGTTGATGAAGACTCTTACGAATGCACTGCAATTGTCGGGTGTGGATATGATGCAGACCAACATCTCGATGCAACTTGATGTCAGGAAACGAACAAACGTAAGAATCACCTCATTTCCATGTTATTGAGTTGAAAAACAATGCCTTTTCTTAAACATTCTTCTCATTTTTGTCATCATTAAACTTTCAGGATGCAGATAATCCCTCGGGTTTCAACCCCGTGGCTAACAATGACATGATGGAGAATTATGAGCATCCACAGAAAAGATTCAGAATATGATCGGCATAGGATATCTCTTGTTTTCAACACCTTTAGTCTCTTGCCTTTGTTTCGTTTTTTTTCTGCTCAGTCTGTTTCGTTTTGAGTAGAAGGATGGTGTATAAAGGAAAGTGATTGTTACTCAATGCTTAATGGTGTTCGTTGTCTATGATATTTTATGTCCCCATAGAAATTTATAATAATAATAATAATAATAATAATAATAATAATGTGTAACTTCAGGTGTAAAATGCAACTCTGGAAACTACACGCACACGCACAAAGAGATGTAATAATGCAATGTATTGTGTTTATGTGGTAGCTATGAAGGCTCTCGTGAAAGCTAGTGGGGACATATCACCTCACAACAGCCAACTTTCAACCAACAAAGTGCCTAATCAAGAATTTTAATCTTAACTACAAAGCCAAAAAAGTTTTACGTACGTGCAAGCAAGAGGAGAATGCAACTGCTTTTACTGGTTTGCAACTCACTTGTTTTTGCATGATCAGCATTAAGGAGAGGGAGCTCTATCTTTTCTTTCTATAAAAAGGGGTCTTAAAACAAAAACCACATACAGAAAAAAAAAATGTCTTGGTTTCGGACATTGCTGCTAATCTTTCTCTGCTTCACATTCAGTGGCAACAATTGCAACTTGTCCGAAGCTAAGAAGCAGCAGCTTTCTCCTGCAGCTGTTGTAGGAGCTGTGTACTGTGATGCATGCTTCATGCAAGACCTTCCCAAGGCAAGCCACTTCATTTCAGGTTCTTCATTTTCACCTTCTGCCAACTAATGTTTGAGATTCATCATAGTCATAATTACGTCATCATAACCCCAAATTCTCTCCTCCATTTTTTCATGCAGGAGCATCTGTCGAGTTGGCATGCAAAGAAGCTCTCTCGACAAAGAGCTTCCGTCGCCAAGTGGACACAGACAGCAACGGGCGATTCAAAGTCGACCTTCCCTTCCCCGTGAGCAAGCACGTAAGAAGAATCAACAATTGCTCCGTCAAACTCGTGAAGAGCAGCGAAAAAATCTGCTCGATTGCTTCATCCGCCGAATCCTCGGTGGTGCTGCTTCACCTCAAAGCACGAAACAATGGCCTTCGCGTTTTCTCCGCCGGGCTTTTCTCCTTCAGGCCCACGAACCAGCCCGAAATATGCAATTGGGGACCGAGCAAGAAGAAGAAGACGAAGAAATCCCCAAACTCTCTCCTCTTCGAGAAAGTGCTGTCGTCGTCGCCGATCGCGAATCCCGAGGATCCCGCGTTCTCGCCGCCGATCGAAGACCCTCCGTCCGACTACAACAACTTTCCCGCTATAGGGCGTTACCTGCCTCCGCTGCTCCCCAATATTCCACTCTTTCCCCCGAAGGACGAAAAGGTAATTACGAACCGCCCCATGACTTTCCCGTTACCGCCGAATCCCTTTCGACCACCGCCTTCGATATTTCCTTCGCCTCCGTCTTCGACTATTCCGCCGATTTTTCCTTCTCCTCCGCCGTCGGTTGTGCCGCCCATTTTTCCGGCGCCGCCTTTTCACTTGCCGCCGGGTCCGGGGCTGCTTCCACCGCCGACGCCGGCTTTTCCGATCCCGTTGCCGCCGTTCTCGTTCGTGCCGGCACCGGCTTTTCCAGGGGTGCCACCTGCTAGTAGAAAATCTTCGGAGACGGAAACGAAAAGCTTAACTCCTTGAATTTGTAGTTTGCAGACATATACTTAACTTCGGGTTGCAATAAGGTTACCTTACCGCTAAGCTTGTTCTATGTGTTGCTTAAGATCATAAAGAATGTGCATTTAAATGTTATTGTGTAGTTTTCTGTAACTATGGTCCTATTTGGGGCAACGCTATGCAAAAATATTACAAGTTACAATGATGATACAACGCTTCTGCACCATTCTACATAGACTCGAATAACTTCAACACATGGAAAAAAAATCGATTTTTCATTATAACGAGCAGAAAAAAAATCCAATCTTCAGAGACATTGAGCTAAAGAAGAAAAAAAAAATCCAATTTTTGTACTCATCTCTTCCATTCGAACAAATTAACCTTCTTTAGAAGTTTCTTCTCGTGAAATTTCAGGTTTCTCATTCTGTCTATGAATCTCTATACGCAGATCCTATTTTTTTAAGGTTTGCTATGGGCTTCTCTGGGTTTGATAGTTAAATTGGAACGTTTTGGGTTGCAACAAACCACTGTCAATCTTTTTTTTTTCTTCAATTTCATTAAATTACTTAGAAGTTGTTGTAAACGTCAAATTCTTTCCCAACGCAGGTGGTGGAGTGGAAGATTTTTGAGGCAAGCACAATTTTGAACGTCTTCAAATTAGCTGAAAAATTGGCTCGGTTGGCTACGATTACACTATGTTAAAATTCGCTAAGCTCTTCCTCCTCTTATGTACATTTTTCTATCGACGATCAATCATATCAGTGCGATGAAACCCTAATTCGAAGCCCATTGGGCGCTTCGACTCTGGGAAATTGTATCAGCTTGTTGCCTTCAACTTCTTCCCATTTGTACCTCGTCACGAAATAGTGAAGAAACAAGGAAATTTCGGCCAAGCCCAGCTCTTTCCCCGGGCACTGCCTCGTCCCTCCTCCGAAGATCAAGAACTGGTTTTGGTTCTCCAGCCTTTTTCCCTGCAATGATTTTTCAGTCAGTTTATTATATGACACGGACATTGTTATATCTATCTTGTAATATTCACAAGTGTTAGAGGAGATCGTTGACTCACCATCCATCTCCACGGGTTGAAGGTCAACGGGTCGGGGTAAACCTGCGGGTCGTAATTGACCTCCCTCGTGTAAACGTATATTCTCCAACCCTCTGGAATAACGTACCCTGAAAAAGCAGCATATGCAAAGAGGTAAGCGATTTTACTACATAAAGTCGCAACCTTTATGGATGTAATCTGTGAAAATCTTGATTTTTTTTCGAGGGGTTAGTTTTAATCTCTCTGAATTCTTATCTGAAAACCGCAGACAAAATAATTTATCAGGACAAGAGAGATGGGTCATCACTAGAATGTTGGTTCTCCATGTGGGATCTTGATAGGGTAGGGTCCATTTAAAGAGATGATGATCATCTCTTATTCTATCATTCATTTAGTTTATTCTTTGGCTGTGAATGTTTCTACCCTCTCTGTAATAAAGAGAAGTATAGTAACTAAACAAAGAAAAACAGAGTGCCAGCTCACCATTTATCTCCATATCTCTAGTTGTTTTCCTCAGGACTCCATTCACTATGGTAGCCAATCTTGACGTCTCGTAGATGACCTGTAATAATTAATCATATATTTTTGCAACCCTCATTAGCTTTATGTTTCTTCAACTTTTTCCGGTAAGATAATTACAAACCATTTTTTTTTAACTTACCGCACGGGTGAAATTCATGGATTTGTAGTCATCATAATCAATAGGATCCTCTGCTCCTTTCTTCTCTCTTATTGCCATATGCTCTTTCTGCAGAAATCAGCATCTTTATAAAAGATTGTTTCTTCTTCTTCTTAAAGAAGCAAAAAGTGAACTCACCCTCAATTCTTCGAGCACTTTAGGATGATCGTGAAGGTATTTAACAGCCATCATCGACGTGGTCGACACAGTTTCATATCCAGAATACAAAATCGTTATGATGAGGTCGATTAACTCCTCGTCATTAAGCTTGTATTTGTTCTCTTCGCTTAGCAGGTGACCAAGCATGTCCTTGCGACCACAAGAAGATGAAGAAGAAGAAGCTCTTCTCTCTTCAACTAACTTAGCCAACAAGCCCGTGATGTTCTTCCTCGCCTGTACAGAGATTCACCTCGTTAGTATTTTCATCCTCAGATTTTCACTTCTTACGCCGTAGTATTGTGCCCAAAATCCTTACCTGAAATCCCCTGTGATAGTTAGTACAAGGTAGGTTTATAGGAAGCGAAAGAGTCCCCAGCACTAGCTTGAAGAATTCGGGCATGAACGCTTGAGATATCGAGGAAGCTTCACTGCTTGCTATTTGCCTCAGAGACGACAAAAACGCCATCTGCGTAGTAAGAAAAAAAAACAGAGCCTTGCATGTCAGAAACAGAGGAACATCAATCATCGAGTAGTGAATGCCGTTGTCTATTTAAGCGCGCACACACACACACACACCTCTTTTGTTTTCTCTTGAATGTCTATGACTCGGTTATCCCAGTTTCTTAAGTGGGCTCTCATGAAATCGTCGATCTTCGGCAGGAGCTGATCTCTGATCATTGTGGGGCTGATGAGGCCGAGCAACGCGCCTCTCATGTGCTTGTGGGCTTGGCCGTGCACGGCTGCGATGTTGCATTTCCCGAGGATGTCGATCATTGACTGCGGATAACCAGGGACGAGGCCTTTGGATTCGCTGACGAGGATGTATCTGTTGAGCTCTGGATCAAGAGAGACTATTGTGGGACAACCTAGTATGTGCGATTTGAAGAAACTACCATACCTGCAAGTTTAATTTGAGATTTTAGCTCAAGATTTCTCATGCATCGTTACATATATATATGTGTGTGTGCGCGTGTGTGTGTGTATATATATATAGAAACCTTGATTTCTTGTTTTTCATGAAGCGTGGGCCAAGTTTGAGGAACTCGGGGGTCTCTCCGAAGACAGGCCACCCCATGGTGCCAGGTGGCAGCCTCTTCTTCATGTACCTCACCTCGTTCCATCTTAGTAGAGCGGTGAAGAAGATGCAGAGAAACCAGAGTAAGCAGAAGATTACGGTTAAGGTGGACATTTTTTTTTTCTTTTCTTTTCTTTTATTTTTTGGTTGTTCTCTCGATGGAAACCTCTACGCTAATTCGAGGTGGAGAAGGGGAAAAAAAAAAAAGGAAGGCGTTTGTGTTGTGAGAGGGATGGGATCTTGCTGTGTCTGGTAAATGTGTTCGTGGGGGTTGTTTATATAGATAGATCCACCCTGGATTAAAAGATTTTCAAATAATTTAGTATTTATATAAATATAAATAAATAAGAGATTAGAGAGATGCAAGCCTAATCGCCAAAACCATGCACACTGGCTAGGGTAGAGAAGAGATGATGAAGATTGTCTTGAAGATTGATTAATAAAAATATATATTAAGGCATGAGGGGCAAAATTGTAAAATTTCCATTTTTTATTTTTTGGTCATTCTTCATGTCGGTTTCAGGCCATTTTGATCAGTGTTGATCAAATTTTGTTAAGAGATACAAAGTTAGTGGTCTGTTTTTGTAATTTCAAAAATAGTGACTCAAAAAAAAATTGGTATACATAGTGACCAAATTTAATAATTTTCCAAATATATAATTCACTTGTGCATGAATTATGGAGTTTTTTTTGTTCATAATCATAGCTTTTCATAAGTAGACTTTATAAAATATGGCTAAAAAGCCAAAAATATATGTGGAAGCAACCAACAGTCGTGAGAAAAAATGAACCACCCGATAAAAAACGAGCCTAAATTCTAAAACTAACAATTTTGATCCTCGAAGACGTAGACTGTATCGTAGCTCCTCTCCTATTAACACTCTCGTGAAGTTTGACTTCTTTGCTTTTATTAGTGCACTTTTAATAACCTTTTCGATCTTGTTATAAAACTGCTTCTCACGTTCGAATCTCATCACATCTTCAACAATCTTTCATTTAACTCTTTTTGGAGCCTTGTGCGCAGGGCTATAGTGTGTAGCCTGTAAATAAAAAAAAAAAAACAGACAAAGCTAAATGACCACTTTCAACGATGGCAATCCACGGATTATTTTGGATTATTGTTGCGGTAAGAATAATAATTTATTTATATATATATTATAATATTGTGATTTGATGTTTCTTCATTGACTCGATGGACATTCTCCATCCGACTTCTTACCCCACGTGAACAAAACAAGAGACTGAGTAATTGCAGACATTTACTTCACTAATTTTCATATGTCCGTGTTTCCTCGATAACCGGTAACTTATTATTTTCCTATATTATTTATGAATTCTTCCGTTGACTGATTTGACCCCCAAGGATGAGATTAGTATATATACGTAATACGTGCAAGATTCATGCATACGATATTATGATTAATACGTATACAATTTTGGTTTGTGGATTTGAAACATTACACGCCATTCGTGTTGTATATATTGTTTATGTATGTATTATTCTCCTCTTATTTTTCTTTTCGTTGATTGACTTAGGGGCTAAGACAGTGATGGGTTTGTCATAATGTGGCATAAAGAGTTGAGGTAAGAAAATGACTTGTAAGGAAAGTGTGGATCCTTGCGGAGATTCTTCGAAAGGGATTTAACACAAATAATGGCACTATTCCCCCTTTTATTATTTATAAGAAAAAGAAATTCTCATGATCAATGAATGTGTATCCTTTTTTAAAATCTTTAAACGTTATATCGAGATATATGTTGTATTTGATTTTTATATCGAAAATGATTATGATTCGGACTTGTATTGATAGATAATATAGGGCCTAATCAAAATTTCATTTGTCTTATTGTTGAATAATCATAATAAGAATAATAAAACATGAGCAAATCAATCAAACCATCGATCAATCATAAAATTTACTCATGATTAGATGGCAAAATAAATTTATAATTTGATTAAATGGACTGCCGACAAGAGTTCAATATTTAGGATATTTGGAAATATAAATAGTGGGGCAGAAAAAATAATAATAGTAACAATAATTGAAGCGTGTGTGTGAAATAGTTCTACGCAGATGTACAAAAAACAAGTGCATGGAAGCTACAGAAAGGATACTGTATAAATACAGCAAATTAAAATTTTTGAATTTCGGACAATATTATTTATATGTATATTATGCGTGTGTGCCCACCCACACGCACATATGAAAGCTTAAAAGGGATGTGTGATAATAAAATCAAGAGTACAGAGTTGCACGAGCGGGTCTCCATTTTGTTCTTGTCTTCTTTGTTTCTTTCTTTCTTTCTTTTTCATTTAACGAAAAAAAAAAATGGTACCCATATATCCCACCTTATTATATTTTCTCCTCCCCGTCTGAGTTATTGCAATTATTATAATTTATCATTAAAATATGACACGACACTAAGAAACGATTGATTTTTGCATATGCTTCAATAATATTAAAATGACGTGTAAGGTAAAATGACGTTTTCATCTGCAATTCTTGATTTGTGGTGATGTATATGTACTGTCCATATAGATATATAAAGGACGTTTGTTGTACACTTCATCATGTCTTGTAATGCTAAGATACGACTGCTATAATCTATTTTTATCTTCTTTGTGGGTCAAATAAACATATATATATATATAGATATATTATAGCAGCCGAAGGATAATTTTAATTACCAAACAGATGATTGAGTTTGAGTGATCGGTAAAAGAAGGTAACGTCCGTGTGGTTTCAGAGAGAGACATCCACTCACTGTGGATATGGGCCTCTGATCATTGACCACACGTGTGGGGGATGGAATGATGATATATATGATGGAGACATCGAAATATATATATATATATATATATATATATAATATTGAGTGTGTGTGCGCCCTCGTGCACTCGTTTGTATTCAATCGATGATCGATAATGGTAATGAGAAGCTGATTGTATGGGTTTTGTGTTGTCTCCGTTCCTGCTATTAAATACGTTTGTTTTCTTTTATTTATAAATTTATGGGCAAGTGGGTGTTAAATTAATTTTAAAACCCCCATGCAAGAGATTAGCTTGAAATAAGCAGACTGTCTCATTCATTGATGGTCCCTTTAATTAATTCAATTTACTACACAACTGTAGCTATATCTGCTGTTTTCATTTAATAGTCAAATCCATCTCTTAAATACTTACGCCTGTTCTTTATTTTTCCTTTCGCACCTCAAAATTCAGAAAAATGATAACGTTCATCAGAAAAGTGTCTTAACTCTCTTATCTTATCCAAGATAAACGAGCGAGCTATGAATTAAGACATTGGCTGTCAACGAGAAGCGGAATAAATAATAAAAACGAACAAGAAAATATTATTGTTGATGTTGAGTATTCAACATTAGCAGTGTTGGGTCAACATTCTGGTCAACATTTGTTGACAGAGAATGTTACCTTCCTCAATTTTATCTTTCATACCCAAAACGTGTTTAAACTGTGACTATGCTATTTTTAGTATTTTGCAGGAGCAGGAATGAGTCAAATACGTGTGGATAAGGTGGAGCTAAATCGGAAATGGATTTGAGCCGATATTCATGGAGATATTCAAGGAAGGTGATCAAATCTATTTTGGGAGAGGATACTCACGAAAAGATAGGAAGATTTGAGCACGAGATAAAGACCAAGTTCGTGGAGATATTCAAGGAAGGTGACCGAGTCTTTTGGGAAGTTGTTAGAGTCGAAGACCTATATAAAGAGACTTCCCATGATCGTTCAAGTTACGGCTTTTAGAGAAAAGAGAACGCTTCCATAGAGAGAGAGCTTATTGTGATTTTCGTGATTGAGAGATTTGTGAGCTTACTTTACACGAGAGTCTTTTCAAAAGTCTTAGGACTTTGTAGTTTTCAGGATTGTTTAGATCCGTAGTTTAGACTATCTTCGGGTAGTTGTTTTTGCCATCCATTGCTGTTAGTGGAATTTCGCCTTGAGGCACGCAGCAAGTTTATTTGAACTTGCTGCACAGAAAAATTCTCATCTCGTGTCTTTTAGTTTTCGCCACTAAAATTTATTTATTCCGCTGTGCGTTTAAATGTTGGGCTGAGTGTTGACCCAACATCTCACCCAACATTTAGTTACTGTTCAAATTTTTTACATCCATTTCACGCGGGGCCGACTTCAAAGTGGTATCAGAGCCTACGCTTGACGTTACTAAGCGCAAAGATTCATCTACAATGGATGTTACGAGTTCAAATTACATCGGCAAAGTCCCTGTGTTAGACGGATCCAACTATGCTTACTGGAAGGTTCGTGTTCGCCAATGCATCAAATCCATAGATGTACGAGCGTGGGAGGCCGTTCTCCATGGATACTCTCCACCTCGATCTCCTCCAGACGCTGATGGAGAAATCTTCGACAAACCAGTCGAGGAATGGACGATACAGGAACGAAACGAAGCAGAGTTCAACGACAAAGCACTCAACGCCATCTTCTCATCCGTGGATATCTTCATGTTCAAGATCATTCAGAATTGCACAACGGCAAAGAATGCGTGGGATCTTCTACAGAGGTATTGCGAAGGCGATGCGAGTGTGAGGGAAACCAAACTACGATACCTCCTAAATCAGTTTGAAAACCTCAGAATGAAGGAAGACGAGGACATTACCACATACTTCGGCAAGCTATTGACAATTTCGAGCGAATGTGCTAGTCTCGGAGATCCAATCGCTAACAAGGTACTAGTTTCTAAAGCTTTACGTACGCTAACTGAAAAGTTTAATGTGAAGGTAGCGGCCGTCGAGGAGGCACATAATCTTGGCACGATGGAAATCAACACCTTGATGAACATTATGAAGAACTACGAGACCAATCTCGAAGTACAAAAGAGGGCATCTCGCGGCAAAAGCATTGCTCTAGTCAGTCAGCCATCCAAGGTTTCAGATGAGGTTGATCCTGACAATGAGGACGATATGGCTATGTTCGTAAAGAAATTTGCGAAGTTTATCAAGAAGACGAATGTTGAGCAAAATGTTGGCCCAACATTCAGAAAAGGCCAGAATGTCAAAGCTGAACCTTCTTCTGCTCCTCCATTCACCAAACGCAAACCTGATGGAAAGAAGAAGAACATCAACTATGAATCTGTGAGATGCTATGAATGTCAAGGATGGGGTCATTTCGCCAACGAATGTGCCAACACACTTCGCAAGCATGGGAAAGCGCTTTGGATTGATCTCTCCGATGATGAAGATGAGGAACCATGCCCAAAGGAGTCCAAGCAATCTTCAGTAACCATTCAGTCTTTTTCGGACAACGAAGAAGATAAAGATCATCAAATAGGCTTCACTGTGGTAACTCAAACTGAAAAACAAATTATTTTTGATTATGATGACTCAAACTGTTTTGATGGGTATTTAAGTTCTGATGATGCAGAATTAGAAACTGAAGTTCTTGAAGAAATTCAGACAAATGATGCCTTCAATCTACTGTCGGCAAAATATGAAAAAGAGAAGGCGAAAAACTTGGAACTCAAAGCTATCATGAAAGTGCAGTCCGAGGTGAATGAGAAGAGTGAAAAGGTGATCGAAAGCCTACTTGAAGGGATGAACAAATTGGAAGCCGTACTGACACGAAAAGATAAAGAAATCGACAAGCTTCAGAAAAGAGTTGACGATGCGGACAAAACTTTCTCAAAAATGAACAAGGGTAAAGCTACACTTGATGAGGTATTATCTTTAGGTATTTTTGATAAGCAGGGTTTAGGATTTAAATCTCAGCCCACAACTGATTTTATTCATGATAGACCTAAGATTGCCTTTGTTAAGGAAGGTGCCGAGCATGGAGACTATGAAAGTAGTAAAACTTTGGTGCTTAAGAAGAGTACAAAGATTTCTGTCCATAAGTCTAAACCATATCAATGTACTTATTGCATGCAGCCAGGTCATATTAAGCCATACTGCTGGAAATTGAAGAGGGAGATTTCTGCAAAGAAATCAATGTTGGCTGAAATGTCATCCAACATTTCGCTCAACATTGAGAAATCAGTGTTGAAAGGAGTGTTTGGAGTGAGTTCAGCTGGCGCTTCTTCAAGTTCTGGTGAAACAAAAGCTGCTGTGTCTATTAAGAAAGTTTGGGTGAAGAAATCTGTTCATAAATGCCATGTAGTTTATACCTCTTTGCGAGCTAACGTGACAGGTGCTTGGTACTTCGATAGCGGGTGTTCCCGACATATGACAGGTACCAAAGAATATCTATGTGATTACGTGACTTTAAAGAATGGATCTGTGACGTTCGGAGGAGGTGCTAAAGGACGAATTCTAGGTCGAGGCAGATTGAACGTGCCCGATTTTCCAAAGCTTAGCAATGTTCTTCATGTTGACGGTCTCGTGGCTAATCTGATCAGTATAAGTCAGCTTTGCGACGATAACCTTGAGGTAAGATTTAATAAGGAATGTTGTGAAGTTTTTAAACCATTCTGTTCGAGTAATGGCAGGTAAAAGATCGAGCGACAACTGTTATTTAGTCGAAGACAAATCCGGTGTGAAGGACGTGTGCCAACTCTCAAAAGCCCAGGACGATGCGGTACTTTGGCATTTCAAATTAGGCCATGTCAACTACAGAACTTTGGAACAACTTATCAAGCACGATGCAATCAGAGGCATTCCGAAATTGAAGGAGTTTGGTAAGGTTGTATGTGAGTCATGTCTTAGGGGTAAGCAAGTGCATGTTAGTCATAATGTTGACCAACATTCTGCCCAACATTTTAAAACTGCTCACTGTTTTCAACTTATGCACATGGATTTGATGGGTCCAATGGAAGTAGACAGTATTGGTGGTAAGAAATATGCATATGTGCTCGTTGATGATTACTCTAGATATGCATGGATATTTTTTCTTCGCGAAAAATCTGAATCATTTGATCACTTCAAAATTTTTTGTGCTATTGTGAAGAATAATTTCAGTGCTACTATCTTTCGTATTAGGTCTGATCATGGTAGAGAATTTGAGAATCAATATTTTAATGAATTTTGTGATAAGAAAGGTATCATCCATGAATTTTCATCTCCTAAGACGCCCCAACAAAATGGGGTGGCCGAAAGGAAGAATAGGACCTTACAAGAAATGGCTCGTGTGATGTTACATTCTAGGAATATTTCTAAGCTTTTTGGGCTGAAGCATTGCATACCGCATGCCATATTTCGAATCGTGTGTTCTTTAGACATGGTACTAAGAAAACATCTTATGAGCTGTTGAATGGGAGAAAGCCTACGGTTAAGTATTTTCATGTTTTTGGGTGCTACTGTTACATGTTGAATGATCGTGAGTACTTGAGCAAGTTTGATTCGAAAAGTGATAAGTGTATTTTCCTTGGGTACTCGTCTAATAGTCGCGCTTATCGAGTCTATAACTTGCGCTTGAAATCAGTCCAGGAGTCTGTGAATATTGTGTTTGATGATGCTACTGATCTTAGCAAAATGTCTCCACAAGTTGATATTTCAGACGTTATACAAGCTGTTGATGAAGCAGAGGAGAATGTTGTGGACGATGTTGAGCCAACATCTGACCCAACATCTGTGCCAGAACAGAACACTGAGGCTGGACCCAGCGAAATCCGTAGAGACCCTCCAGCTAAGATTCAAAAGGATCATCCCACAGACCTTATTATTGGAAATGTGAACGAAGAAAGGAAAACCAGAGACAAACCGCGCAAGGATTACAAGTCTATGGTAAGGAACGTATGCTTGAGTTCGGTATACGCTGAGGTACGTTTTATTTGTTTTGTTTCTGAGATAGAACCTAAGAATGCCCTTGAAGCTCTCAAGGATAATTTCTGGATAAATGCAATGCAAGAGGAACTCTTGCAGTTTGAGAAAAACCAAGTTTGGACTTTAGTACCACGGCCGAAAGACATTAATGTCATAGGCACGAAATGGATCTTTAAGAACAAATCAGATGAACTTGGTAAAGTTGTTAGGAACAAAGCACGTTTAGTAGCTCAGGGTTATACACAAGTCGAGGGCATAGATTTTGATGAGACTTTTGCTCCTGTGGCTAGGTTAGAATCTATTAGGTTGTTGCTAGCGATTGCATGTTGGCTTAACATTACATTACACCAAATGGATGTTAAGGGCGCATTCTTAAATGGGTACATTGATAAAGAAATATATGTCGAACAACCTAAGGGATTTGAGAATCCACATTTTCCTAACCATGTTTATAAGTTGCAGAAAGCTCTCTATGGATTGAAGCAAGCACCTCGAGCTTGGTATGGTAGGTTAGCTACATTTTTACTTGAATTTGGGTTCGTACGAGGTGAGGCAGACCGCACTCTTTTTGTAAAAAGGGTCGGTACTGATATTTTGATAGCCCAAGTTTATGTTGATGATATTGTTTTTGGTTCAAGCTCACAATCAATGCTAGATCAGTTTGTACATGCCATGAACTCTACTTTTGAAATGAGCATGATTGGGGAACTAACTTTTTTCCTAGGCTTACAGATTAAGCAAAGCAGCGAAGGCATTTTTATGTTTCAGGAGAAGTACGCGAAGAACACAGTCAAGAAGTTCGGGTTGGACACGGCTAAGGTAATGAAAACTCCTATGGGATCTACGCAAAAGGTAAGTAAAGACAATGTTGGACAAAATGTTGACCCAACATTGTATCGATCTATGATAGGCAGTTTGTTGTACCTTTCCGCGAGTAGACCTGACATAATGTATAGCGTATGTGTGTGTGCTAGATATCAATCTGAGCCTAAGGTTTCCCATCTAAATGCCGTTAAACGTATTCTTCGTTATGTGAGTGGAACGTGTGGCCTAGGATTATGGTTCTCGAAAGATACTAATATGAATCTTGTAGGCTACAGCGATGCTGATTGGGCAGGTGACGAGGATGATCGCAAGAGCACAAGTGGCGGCTGTTTCTTCTTAGGTAACAATTTAGTAGCGTGGCATAGTAAGAAGCAAAATTGTGTGTCTTTATCTACTGCTGAGTCTGAGTATGTTGCGGCGGGTAATTGCTGTACGCAATTGATGTGGTTAAATAGCATGTTATGTGACTATGGGTTAGAGTGCAAGTCAGTCCTCATGTATTGTGATAACCTTAGTGCCATCAACATATCTAAGAACCCTATTCAGCATTCACGTACGAAGCATATAGATATAAGACATCATTTTCTGAGAGATATGGTAGAGAAAGAGTTAATTCACATTGAGCATATTGACACGAAGCATCAGTTAGCAGACATATTCACGAAAGCATTGGATTCTGAAAGGTTTTCGGACCTGAAGAAATCCATAGGTTTGCACATGTTAGTCTGAATGTTGGTCCAACATTTGGATCAACATAGCATATGTCAAATTTGATAGTTACTGTTCTGATATTTGATTTAGCTTTCTGCTCTGTTTTCCGGTGAAATGACTCGATCCTACTTGACTGTTTTCTGAAATGACTCAATCCTTACGAATATGCCTGCTCATAAATATTTTTTGGATCTTGGTAATAAGTTCCCTAGGTACACGGCATTCGCGGTGACGATGTACTCTTTGTGACAAAAAGCCAATCCTTTACGCATATAAGCCTGCTCATAAGCCCTTAGCAAGATATAGGTATTTGGTAAAAAGTTTCCGTAGGTACACGGCATTCGCTGTGACGATGTACTCTATGCGACAAAAAGCTAAACCTTGATGCTTGGGGTATAAGGGCAGTGAAAATCAATAAAAAAGGAGAATGAGCAGAAAATGAAAGAGAACAAGTTTGAGAGGGTCGAGCAGAAAAGTCTAGGACTATGGAGTTAGAATGTTGAGTCAAATGTTGGGTCAACATGTGTGACTGTCAGTTTGATCATGCTATATTTTGTGCTTTTAATTATTTGCACATCTTATTTGGTCTGCATTTGGTAGAGTCCTATGTCTGGTTTAGATATCTCTCAGAATTGCATTAGAATTCCTTGAAGAACAGCTCGTTACGCGTGTCTCAAGTGATCCTCATTGTCGCCTAATCGGTAAGATTTCTTGATCCTATTTTGATTTTTGACTTGGTATTTTCTTTTTATGAACCATAATTTGAGAGGCTCCTACGTTTTTGCACTTTCGATTTATGAGTTTTTAGGGTTATACGTAATCAATCGTTGATCAAGTACAATCAAATCTTTACCAACGGCCATACATAAGTCTCCAACGGCTATTTTTTGAAAATTACTGAGCTAAAATCTTTTTACCGTTGGAACAAAAATCCTTATACCGTGAATAAACTTGATCAAATCTACTATTCATAAACCCTAATTGATCATATCGAAGCTTTCATCTTCCAAAAGATTACTCTCTGTTTTTCAAATCTCGTCAATCTTGATTCTTTCAATCTTGATTCTTCATACTGAAAATATGTCGGACGCTTCTTCTCAATCGAATGTTGATCCAACATTCGTGTCTAACATTGAGTCTCAAGTGGCAGTCACATCAAGTTCGAGAGAGATCGTTGTCTATACAGGGCCATTTCAACCTCTTCGACTCACACAGGCGGCTCCCCAGACCTCTGAAGCTCCAAAATCTCAGATGGAGGAACCAGCACCTTCGAAGATTGGAAAAGAAACCTCTGATACTCAAAGTGAAGACGACGATGATGTACCGCTCAGAGCTCTGTTTCAGTCCCTCAAGAAAGAAAAGATCGATGTGATGACGCTCCGCCGATGACTTCAAAAACGATTCAAGAAGAGGCGACCTCAACTCAAAATCAAGAAACTCAAGATCTGGCACCGCAGAAGAAACTACGAAAACCTGCTGCTGCTATCAAGAAACGTCGAAGCAACCGTATTCGACGCTCCCTGAATCCCACTTCCAATGCTGATGCCCCGATTGACTTGTCCAGTGACAAGAGTACCGACTCCACCACTTTAGACAGCCTCGATTCTGAAAGCTCTGACCAAGAATTCACCACTTTAGGGGGAGAAACTTCATCCTCTGTGCCCGAGTCTCTCACCTCCTCTGACGGTTCAAAGGAAGAAGAAGCCAACGAGTCTACCTTGGCCGAGATTTTGGAGACTTTGAAGAAAAATTAGCGAGAAAGCTGGAAAGAGACCAATTGGAAGCGATACCAGGTCTTCCAAGCGAAGGCGTACTGAAGAATCATCGCAACCTCACACCAGCCAGGGTCCTCTTTCTACAGCCCAAACAAATGTTGGACAAGATGTTGGCCCAACATTTGATGATCCACTGCCCAACCGAAAGTTCTACCGCACAACCAATGAAGAACTGTGGACTTCTCTGAGTCATAGACTCATACGGGTGGAGAGGGTTGTAGATGTGGCGAGCTTCAGGAAGTATGGCGTTATGCAATTCCTGGAGTCTCGACATCTCGGGCAAATGGTGAGGAATTTAGGGACGTACTGTGACTCAGTCGTCCGCGAGGTATACGCTAATCTTTTCTCAAATGTGGCTGATGTGAACTCTAGAATGTATGGGAAAGTTTTTGTGAGGGGGAGGTTATATGATATTTCATCTCAAGCGATTAATCGCTTTTTGGGTACACCTGAGGTAGAAATGGGGTATGAGGTTGATAATAATGAGGTAGTACGTTTCATTACGGCGGGGAGAGTGAGTGTTTGGTCGGGGAATTGTGCATGTAGTTGTTGACATCATTGTACTCTGTGTTATTTAAGATTGGAGTGTGTATTGGTTGCCACTCTAAATGAGACAAGAGTGACTGAGGGCATGGCTCGTTTGCTATATGCTCTTGGTCACAACTTGTCTCTAAACTGGGGTGAGTTGATACTTAATCACATGTCGAACCAAGCGGAGAAAGTAGGGAAAGGAATTCTTCCATATCCCTCTATCATCTACGGAGTTCTGGTTCAAGATAGGTTTCAACCAACAAGGAGAGACAATGTTGTCACCCAAAGACTTCCCTATGCGATTCAATCAAGTCATCTCTCGGGTCCAGACAGACTGGTCGATCTTCCTCTGCAAATGCCAGAACTACTCAGGCCAAATGTTGATCAGGATGTTGGGTCAACATCTGCATTGGAGCTAGCTATTAAAGGCCTCAATGAGTCCATCGCAGTTTTGGTGGCTCAAAGGGATGAATTGCAAAGGCTTCTTTCTTCCCAAAAAGGGGGAGATAGGGCAGAGGAGGCAGAAGGAGCTAGCGGTACAGAAAAACCTGGACCAAGCGGACTTGGAGGAACTGTGGAGGCCAAAGAGTAGGGGGAGATCAAGAAGGAGAGCGAGATCAAGATGAGGAAGGAGTTGGAGCTGAAGAAGAAATGGCAGAGGAGGCAGATGACTCAATTGATAGTCTACAATTTTAGACTTCGGTCTAAAGTGTTTTGCATGCGTATCTTTGTGTGCGTTTATTGATTTATGCCTTGCATGCTTGCCTGCCTATCTGTCTGCGTTTATGTGCTCTAGAGTAGTTCATCTTGTATTTGCAGATGTTTAATCATAAGACCTCTTATTGGCATATACTAATTCTTGACTATTCCTCTTATGTTTACTCTAACCATATTTTGTGTTTTGTGGTTGAGTAGATTTTTGCGTTAAGGGGGAGTAGTAGATTCTTGCCTTGAGGGGGAGTTCCACCAACTCTAACGCCTGCTTTGGTTTTGGGAAGAAAGATAAAAAGGGGGAGATTGTTGATGTTGAGTATTCAACATTAGCAATGTTGGGTCAACATTCTGGTCAACATTTGTTGACAGAGAATGTTACCTTCCTCAATTTTATCTTTCATACCCAAAACGTGTTTAAACTGTGACTATGCTATTTTTAGTATTTTGCAGGAGCAGGAATGAGTCAAATACGTGTGGATAAGATGGAGCTAAATCGGAAATGGATTTGAGCCGATATTCATGGAGATATTCAAGGAAGGTGATCAAATCTATTTTGGGAGAGGATACTCACGAAAAGATAGGAAGATTTGAGCACGAGATAAAGACCAAGTTCGTGGAGATATTCAAGGAAGGTGACCGAGTCTTTTGGGAAGTTGTTAGAGTCGAAGACCTATATAAAGAGACTTCCCATGATCGTTCAAGTTACGGCTTTTAGAGAAAAGAGAACGCTTCCATAGAGAGAGAGCTTATTGTGATTTTCGTGATTGAGAGATTTGTGAGCTTACTTTACACGAGAGTCTTTTCAAAAGTCTTAGGACTTTGTAGTTTTCAGGATTGTTTAGATCCGTAGTTTAGACTATCTTCGGGTAGTTGTTTTTGCCATCCATTGCTGTTAGTGGAATTTCGCCTTGAGGCACGCAGCAAGTTTATTTGAACTTGCTGCACAGAAAAATTCTCATCTCGTGTCTTTTAGTTTTCGCCACTAAAATTTATTTATTCCGCTGTGCGTTTAAATGTTGGGCTGAGTGTTGACCCAACATCTCACCCAACATTTAGTTACTGTTCAAATTTTTTACATCCATTTCACGCGGGGCCGACTTCAATTATTGATATATATATACTCTTATCAGTTATCAAGTCATTAAAAACTAAATATCTAATATAAAAATAAGAATAATTGAACAAATAAGTCGCGCGGGTTAAATATTTGTCTCATTTAATGGAGAAGTAGCTATTTTTAATATTCTGCAAGCTGGCACGCTTACCAAAAAAAAAGTAGAAGAAACAAAACTTTAGAATACAAAAGAGACTATAAAAATGGAATTAAAGAGTATATAAAGGTGCTAATATGCTTGCATTTTGCATAAGAATAAAAGGTTTGTTTCTATAATCGAACCTTTTTAAGTTGGTTAATATTATATAATATATGTATATACATCGCCAGAAAAGAGAATTGGACATGTTTTCTGGTACTCATGGCGTACTTCGTTTCGTATATTCTCGAAAATGTGTAGATTATATTATTGCATAATCATCATATAATTATATATACGTGTATCATGTGTTTATGTGGAGTATGATCTGTACAATATTCGTAATATTTTATATTCTTTGTCTGTAATTAAATTAATGTTCTTATTTGTCATGGACGCCTGTTTACTAGTCGTGGCACATTTGATTGATATCGTGCAGAAATGTATATATATTTCAGGAAAATAATGATAGCAATCCTCCTTTCGACAACGCATTCGAATGCTGTTGAGAGTGAAAAAGGGTTATATATAGTAAACAAAAGGAATATTGCTACAAAACATATACGTCGCAACATTCATCAACGCGATATTACAAAAAGAATCTAATATCTTTATAAGTTGGTTTCCATTATAGTCACCCCCCCACCCCACCCCCCCATGTGTTTTTAAGGTCCCCTCGTTCGGTTGATGGCTTCTTTCTCTATCGGAATTTTGTCCTCGCCATTGTTTTATTGCAGGACTCATCATTGTGTAAATTTATATAAATTCATATAATTATATGTGCGCGCGCAAGTGCACCATGGATTTGAAAGTTGAGTATTAAATGGTAGTGTAGCATCTAGATAGATATATAGAAGTCGCATGCAAGAAAACACCCATACATGTTCATTTATTTGTCTCATCTCTTAAACTCTATCTGACAAATAATATTTAATATTCGTGGAGTCCGATAAAGTAGGGGACCTTAATTGCTTAAATAGTATTCGCATGTATAATTAATAGCTGCATATATATTGTGAATGTGCCTTCATTTCTGGATGGATGGTCAATAGCTTTGCTTATATATATATTTAATAGTTGTGAATCTTTCGATTGTTCGAAAGGCCATCAATTATGTGATGAGGTTTTTACGATTAAAAGATTAATTCAATTAGTTTTACAAGATTGAAGATTTTTCATTTATTGAGAATAATATAACATAATCTTGTGTGTGCATGCGTGACTTATTGCGTAATGCCCTAATCCCATGTTCGCCAATAACATGAAACCCATTGGCCATTCAATGAAAACAAGATCTATCAACTTTTAATTATTTAATTGAAGCCACAACATGCGGTTGTACTATATGTAGAACATATAATAAAACAAATGTTTAGACAAAAGAAACTACCTGATTTTGTTGTTTTATTTCAACATATGACAATGGTATGGTAATAAGTATTTCTTAATCTTTTTTAACATATCATAGAGTCGGTAGCATGTGTATTAGATGCCTCACAATCCACCAAATCACATGCTTTCCACCGAATTTAGATAATATAATATGATAGTATTAACTAACTTTTTCCTCGTAAATTCCGTATTGGAAGTTTTTCAACCACTTTACGCAGATCTCATGGATTTTTAGGAACTAGCATTATTATTTGATAGAAAATAAAAAATTAAAGTTAGATTAATGAATTATTACAACTTTTTTTTTTTTGAGCGACGGATCGGAATCTTTTGAGGTAAATCGAATTGAATATGATATATCCTCAATGATTGGGCTCGAGAAAACCTATAAGGCTAAGTCACGAATTTATTTTGAGAGAGAGAGAGAGAGGTGTCAGTAAACTGAATGGACTTCGAATAAAAAATAACAATAAGGTTTGGTAGGCACATTATTTGTTAGTTGGGGTATTGGACCCTCTCAGTATTCCTATTAATACTATTTGTTAACACCCTTTGATACTATTTGTTACGACCAGTATTATTTTATTATTGATTTATTTTTCTGGAATCGTTATCCGTACAGTGTAGGCCCGTACATTATTGCAAGCACAAAACACATTTTTGTTACGTCCACTAATGTGACGATGATAACAAACCATTTTTATTTTTTTAATATAACCTCCAAATTATCAATAATTTCAGTCAGATACGATATGAATAGTAATAAATAAAATTCATTGGAATAAATATATATAAAAGAAGTAAGATAATTGCAAGTCAACCTGTGGACTGTAACATTGTCGGCCCACAATATCTTCTCAAAGGAGCTCATCTTCGTCACCTTGAAGTACACGTCGACCCAGCCTGTAATTAATTAAAATACTATCACTATTGGGCCTACATGAGCCGAAAGCCCAATGAAACTTAGTTGCTATATGAAGAAGCCCATTTGTAAAAAGCCCAGTTATAGCAGTCATAGTGTATATTTAAAAAATTAGAAAAATGGAAAGAAAATTGAACTTACAACACAAGAATGCACGTCGTTGCATCCACACAATAGCTCCCCATTTAACTCGTCAGCTGCTTGAAATGTGCCTCCTCCCTCACTTCTCTACAAATAAAGAAATCATCAAATTTTATATAATAAAAACCAAAAAAGTAGGAAAAAGGAAGGCAAAATTTCAAAACAGACCTTGTAGAAGTCCACAGCTACGTAGTTGGCCCATCTATTACCAGCCGCTTGATAGCATGTTTGAATCATGCTTATAAGATCCCCGGAATTTTGAAGGCAAGCCAATTCTTTAATAGGAATCGACCTAAAATAATTAACCAACACCAAAGATTTGCTCGTATCGTTGAGGGCCGACGACTCCGCCCTGTTGAAGCAGTTCCCAGCCTTCATACCATCATCACCATCTAAAAAAAAAAAGACAAAAATAAATATTATTAATTTTTCTATTTTTTTTTATTTTGATAGTAGATGGGCAGGCAGATGATGACTTACACTGGTTTTCGACCATGTAGTTCCATTGATAAGCAATGCCTTCACTGGTTTCCTTGGACTCCTTGGACGTGAAAACTAGAAGCCTTTGGTTGCTGGCAATCATTTCGCTAACGAGGGGCCATTGTTGGCCATGTTGAGGCATTTTTGAGAGAGGAAACCAATACTTCATCAAGCCCGAGTCGGTGAAAACCCTAGTCAACCCGTTTGGGGTTTGAACATAGTCTTCTAATATTATCGTCACGATCTCCGATGGATTCGATGATAGGAATGATTCTACTTGTCTCAGTGCGTCGCTGGCCAGTTCCTATAGAGGTTGTTGTGTTTGAATGCGCAGTTTATTGTTATTGTATCATGTCTCTACATTGTAAACGATCGATATACTATTCTATATATTAATTGCGAGGTAATTAAGCTATAGTAACTTATAGTAATTTGTTATGTATATATATATATATATAAGGCACACAGTTACCATTTTACTCTTCATTCTTTTTTTTTTAATTTATTTATTCCAATTATAATATCAGAAATCAATTTGTTCTTTTAAAATACTTAAAAATAATTCACAATTAAAAATGACGTTATAATTTTATCTATTAAACATTTTTAATTACAAATAACTTAAAAAAATTAGAGCATATTATAATACTAGTATTACTATTAATTACTTACGAATTTGGTGAAGTCGTAGCATTGGCCTCCGTAAGAATGGCACAGCCATATGTCTCCTTCGAAGTCGTATGTGTCGAGCATCAGGGCACGAACTCCATTCTATATATATATATATATATATATATATATATATATATTGATAAAAGTGAAGAAAGCCATATATGTAGAGTAACAACAATTGAGAAATAGAAGGAATTCAAATACATTGAGTTGTTGGGTGATGTTGTCTTCTTGATTTGGTAAGGTTAGTCTCGGGCGGCCATCGTCGATGGCAAAAGCATTGTGGGCCGTCAAGAATGCGTACTTGTTGAACGGCAGAGAGTTATTCTGTGATAAAAAAGTGACAAACCAATGAATATTAAATTTGAGAGAGAGAGAGAGAGAAAGAGAGACCACTAAGTTGAACTGGTTTGTGGCTGTTGACCTAACACACTTGGAGCCCTCAAGCGCTGCTATGCAAGAAGAACAGTACTCTCCCGCCCCACAATCATCATCATTCGAACACTCATCTCCTACCTTCAATAATAATAATAATCGCACCATATATATACGAAAGAAGAAACTCACAGAAAGTACCTCGCAAGCTCCAAAGCTCGACAGAAGCAGAAGCGTGATTACACCAAGAAATTTTTTCTTCATTACAACCATCGCTGTTCCTTGAAACTTTAGCTGCTATTTGGTGCGCCTATGTACATGAAAGAAACTCACGAAGGGTCTATAAAATTTAACGAGGACATTCGCTTAGGACAGTTTCGTCTGAGGAACCGAGGGAATGATGTGATTCGTAATGTAGAGGCAATCTAGGTAAAACACAAAATAATGGTCTTCTTTTCCTATGGGCTTTTTTAACTAAATAAATCAAAAAAAACATTTAATTTTTAAAATAGGGCTTTTTTTGAACATATTAATAAAATAGAGTTAATTGCGGGTATTACCCGCGACGTTGCGCCTAATGGCCGCGACGTCGCGGGCAATGGACGCGACGATGATGTTGGCCCGTTTAATCGCTTAAACGGGCCCTTAAACGGGCCAATATCGTATTGGGCCCGTCGTCGCGTTTAATAGACGCGACGACGCGTCCATTGAGCGCGATGATGGGACATGTTCATTGTCTGTTAAAATTAAAATTATTGGAGAATTGAAGTGGACGTAACGTTCACGAGTGTTGCAGAAGAATCGTTGCGTCCAATAGATGCGACGTCGCGTCCATTAAATGCGACGATTTTTCCTATATAAAGTACTATAATTCCATATACGTTGATATGTAAAAAAAACAACTTGAAGTATTTAAATTCCTCCTCAAATTATGACATCCCGTAAAATTCAAGTCTCTATCTACTACGGTGGCGAAATCATTACCGAATCAAACTCCATTCGTTACAGCATCCCACCCATTTCACTTAGACGAATTCGTCGCGACACTAGTTTTGCTCAATTTCTGGGCATGCTACATGAGGTTATTCGCCTCGACAACAATTTTTCCTCCTTAACCGTTCATGTCAAGAATGAATACTATTAGCATTCTCGACTCTATCAGAGGCTCTTTCAAATTTCAAACGACGCGGAACTATCGTACTTCTTGGATGCTGATGCGGAACTAAATTTAATTGAAGTGTTTGTCGAGGCCAGCGAGAGCATTCTCGACTCTATCAGAGGCTCTTTCAAATTTCAAACGACGCGGAACTATCGTACTTCTTGGATGCTGATGCGGAACTAAATTTAATTGAAGTGTTTGTCGAGGCCAGCGAGAACGTTTCATCCCGACAGTAATGAAGACCACCCGACTGTTCACCAACCCACCTCCAACCACTCGTTCCCTGATATCACGGCAGTTACTCAAGGAATGAGTGACTTTTCACTCCACCCTCCTCATATAGACATTCCTTCGAGCAGCCGTGATGTTCCTAATATGTCGAATGTGTCACAACCTGAGCCGTGCCCGAAGACTTGCAAAATAGTGACGCTAGCGACTCTGAAGCTGACGACGTTGGTGGTGCACTGGAGGATTTTCCGGATCCCGCTGATGATAACGACGATAGTGACGATGATGGAAACAATGATGGTCCGGAGAACGACATTCCATTGCCGGCGGAAGATGGTCGTGTGCCTTACCAACCCGTGTCTTTTTATTCAACATATCAAATGGCGCCTCCAGAAGCCAACGAGGTCGGCGGTGATTTTTACAATAGGGACAATCCCAGGTTCAGAGTCGGTATGACATTTAGTACCAAAGCTCACTTACAAGAAGCTGTGGGCGATTATTCTTACAGGGTGGCTAGACGTGAGTTTCACGTCTCAGAAAGTAACAAAACCGTGTGGGGGTGAAATGCAACCATAGCCATGAGTGTCACTGGAGGTTACGAGCATGCTTCAAACCGAAGAAATGTTATTGGAAGGTTTACGATGTATGGGGGCCACACACATGCTACATGAACGAGTTGTCGAGAACACACCGTAATTTTGCGAAACACAATTGCGAGAATGTTGATTGGAATAGTGAAGACAGACCCTCAATTTCTACCAAAGAATGTAAAGCAGGTGGTGAAGGACAATACCGGGTACGACATCTCATACATTCAAGCGTGCATGGCCTCAAAAGGGCGAAAGAAAATGTCTACGGCACCTGGGAAACTTCAGTCCAACAACTTCCTATCTTCATGAAAGCTTTGAAACGTTACAACCCCGACACGGTCGTCAAGTGGTTGAATCTTCCAACTGAAGCCCCCGGTGTGAAGAAATTGGGGTATGTTTTCTGGGCTTTCAAACCTTGTATTGATGGGTTTAGGCATTGTCGTAGAGTTGTTTGCGTTGACGGTACACACTTATACTCCAAATACGAGCATAAAATGTTAATTGCATCTGGGCTCGATGCAAATCAAAATATTCTCCCCCTTGCTTTTGCCATTGTTTCAACGGAAAACAGACATTCTTGGCGTTGGTTTCTGAACTTACTTAACATCCACGTGTTGGATCAACAAGGTGTATGCCTCATTTCTGATCGTCATCGAGGTACTTGTATTTTCCTACATACATTCATGTATTTATTTGACACCCTTTTAATCGATTGATCGTAATTTGTTATAGGAATATTGGCCGCGGTAAGCGAATTAGCAGCGTTTAGGCCGCCGAATGGTGTACACCGATTTTGTCTACGCCATGTCGTATCAAACTTCAACACTGAATTCAAGAACAATGACCTAAAACAGTTATGCCATAGAGCTGGAACGGCCCACACGTTGGAGAAGTTCAATCGCATTATGGAACACATTAAAGTTCTCAACGAACCGGCCTGGAAGTGGTTAGATAAGATTGACAAAGAGCAGTGGACGTTTGCTTACGATGGTGGATTCCGATGCGGGATGATGACCACTAATATCTCCGAGGCCCTTAACGGAGTTTTAAAGGGGCGAGGTGTTTGCCTCCGAAAGCAATAGTGGACTTTAGCTTTCATCGATGCGTCGAATACTTTCGCAATCGATTTACGGAGTGCTCTGCAGCGATGGCTAACACCGAAAGCGATTGGTCTCCGTATGGGTGGAATCAGTTCAACGACTGGACAAGTCGTTCTTGGAGTCACGTCGCCTTTAATTTTGATCCACGTTTGCAAACAGCTGAAGTTTATACTTCGGCCGTGAATCAGAGGAAGCACGTGGTAAACATCTTAGGGAAGACGTGCACGTGCGGAAAATGGGACACGTATTTCATCCCATGTTCTCATGCCCAAGCAGCCTGCCGTATGTGGGGAGTTCATAGCATGCATCATTTGCTCCTTTCTATAACAAACAAGCGTACCGTAAAACATACGAGGGGTTTTTTCATCCTCTACATGACGAATGTTATTGGGAGCCTGCTGAATTCTCTCTTATACATAACGACGCTTTGCGTACCCGAAGAGTCCGGGGAGAATCCGTACAACTCGTATACAGAACGAAATGGATCGCGGTGGTTCAAGGCGGAGACAAGGTCGAAGAGGCGGAGGCAGTGGTCAACGTTGATTTTTTTTAATTTTTAAGTACTTTTAGTATTCATATGTTGTACTAATATCTTGTAGTAAATTATTACAAGTTTTCAGTTACGTCCGAATTTACCTCATATTAGTTGCAAACACGCATGACAAATGTTACTGAAGTTACAGCCAATTACTTTGGAAAATATTTTCTCCAACCCTTCGAGGGGGCGGGTCAACGAAGTCATCGTCACTATTATCTTCTTCAACTCTGGAACTCGACATTGCATGATGTTTGCATTTGTTGTGCGTCTTTCTATACTTACCTTTTTGTTTTCCTTTCGGAGGTGGGTTAACAAAGTCATCATCGCCTTTGTTTTTGCCAGCGTTGCCGATCTTACTCGACATATTGTATCGGTTTCCTTTCGGTGGCGGGTCGACGAAGTCGTCGTCCCCCGTATCGTCTTTGACTCTCGAACTCGAGCCGACATGTTTTACCGACTGTCTTTTGGATGATTCTTCCGCCTGAATATGAACTATTGGACATTCGTTGTTAGGAATTGCAAGCACGTCAATGTCTGGAACAATGTCTGGGTTTATATATCTAGCGAAAATTATATACAAATAATATTCATGTGGCTCGCGCTCATAGAAGTAAATTGTTGAAAGAGGATCCTCCTGCAAGAATATGACAAATTGCATAATTAAAATTTTTTATTACATCCGAATAAATCGTTGTGTAGAGTAACCACCTGAAACCACTTAAGCCATTGCTCAGTAACCACCTGAAACCACTTAAGTCATATTCTCCCCAATCTCCCATTTCGGCGCGTAGTTTTGTCCATAAAAGGTAGCGACGCTTCAAATGACCAAGTTTCTCCGTTAGAAACGGTACGGTGAAATGAATTCCGTAACGTTGATTGTATAGTTGAGCAAGGAATTGAAGACATTCGGATAAATTCTCTTTCGTGATATCACCCATAGATGCTTTTGCCGAAAATGTTCCAACGAACCATCTTTCAATATCGTACGTCCACAGTTCGTCGTAAAAGTAATCACCAAGGACCTTTAAATTCCCGAATATCGGATGATCCTCATTCATCTTTTTTCCATTGAAGCGATTAAGACGCGAGTCTCTACCAAATGGGTGCATCGTACCTCAAATATTGTATGTTATTTTCTTAATTTGTGGGATTTTATAGATGTTCTGGATCGTATTTCTTGAATGTCACTATTGTTCTGTACAGTTAGATTAAAGGTAGATTACAGATAGCGTTGATTAAAGCTGCACGCGCATGATAAAAGTTGCAGGTAGCGTTGATTAAAGCTGCACGCGCATGATAAAAGTTGCTGAATTTGCGGGTAGCGTTGAGTAAAGCTGCACGCGCATGATAAAAGTTGCAGGCAGCGTTGATTAAAGCTGCACGATTTTTTACTTATTGATTAATAAGTACATTTACATAATTTAATACATATATATTAAATTTATTAATCAAAATATAACCCATATTTATTTTGTAAAATATATTAACTTTGATTTATTTTAATTTTTAAGTACTATTAAATTTAACCTTTTAGTACATTTACATAATTTAATTTAATACATATATATTAAATTTATTTATCAAAATATATTATATTTATTTTTTAAAAATATATTAACTTTGATTTTTTTTAATTTTTAATTACTATTAAATTTAACCTTTTAGTACATTTACATAATTTAATTTAATACATATATATTAAATTTATTAATCAAAATATATTATATTTCCCGAGGCCCCGCTTAGGCCCACTCCCCGACGGGCGGGGCGGCCCGCGGGCTTCGAGCCTTTTTTTACGGCTCTAATAATATAACATCCAATTTTATAAATATCCACCATAAGATAATAACATCGCTAAAATAATATAATCGAGGTAATAACATATAACAAAAAAACTTAACTCATAATAAGATAATAACATATAATGCTAAAATAAAAACATCGTCTGAATAAATAACATCGGTAAAATAAAAACGTAACTAATAATAACATATAACAAAAAAACGTAGTCTGAATAAGTACAAAAAAAACTACGGCATATAATGCTCTCCGGTACCGCATCTACGAGGACGCTGCTCTCTACGCAGATGACGACGGTCAACTGGGGCCTCACGCTCGGATGGACGACGATGGGAAGATGAGCGGTAAGGTGGCGCGTCGTCGTCGTCGTCCTCGTCCTCGTAAGTGTACTGCATCGGCGTAGTGTACCCCGTGGCATCGACGTCCCATATCCACCATCGCCGTAGAAACCCGTCGGAATACGCGATGACGACGGCCCAGCACCTTGAGTGACATGATGCGAGGATGATGCCCCACGATCTTGCGTCGGAGGAATGTCGGTGAACTGGGTATCACGTCGCTGACGCCTATCGATGATTAGACGCTGCATACGATGTACAACGTCTAATCCTCCATCCACTTCACGACGACGTAGTCTTGACTCCACGTCATCGAGATGCTGTGCCTTTTATTTAGCATATTCAAATATTATTTTGCCGCTAATAAATCAAAATTAAATATAATAAATAAAATTAGTATATAAACTAACCATCACGTCGATGAATGCTCCATCTCCCATCTGAAAGCCTCGCGACATGTGAATAGACGAAGGAGATATATATCGACGGGTCACGGACCGGTACCAGTCGAAATAGTCACTGGTGCACTGCGGTCCGGAACCTATCTCCAGTCCATTGACAATCCTCGAGTGCCTTTGGCTCCAATACGCCTCGTGCAGTTCGTGCTGCGATCTCCAATCTTTTCCGGGGACATTCCGAGTGCTAAAACGGTGGAGATCTACAGTAAGATACGCCGGTGGTTGTGGCACCGACTGAATCAATTCGAACTGTCGCATCACGCGATCTGGATAGTGCCACTCGACGATGTTGTAACATATCAGCGGGCACGACGACCGAGAGGACTGAGGACGGCATTCCGGGCGTAGCGCCAATATCTCCGGTGCGTGATAGTTGTACGGGGTCCAAACAAATTGCTCCATCGACATACTATCGATGGACTCCCGTATCGCACGCAAATTTGAATTTGCGGATGTCGTATGGTCAAACAATGCATTCCATCTAAATGAATAAATATTAATTTGGCTGAAAATTTTTTAATTGAAAGTTCGAATAATTAGGAGACAACTACCTCGCCGCATGCAGTGGAATGGGTAACTGAATGCCATCGACTACAGAAGGCTGCATTACCACTCGAGGGTGGACGATAATGGGCTGGACTTGTACTATACGCATCCATGCCCAAACCTATATTTTAATTATTTATATACATAAGTATCGTTTGCGATTTTCGATTTGTTTCATTAAGCTATCTTTCGTACCTGCAGCAACCGCAAAGCTCCACCTATGTTCATCTTCCTCGACTGACATGATGTGCAGAGCTCTCTGTAGAGGAATGCTAACACGGCGCTGCCCCAGCTGTAATGATGGACTTCGTCGATGTCCTCGAGCAGCGTCAGGTAGGTCATCGACGTGTGACTTCCACTTGAGTCGGGAAACATCACCGACCCGAACAGCAGCAATGCGTAGGCACGCGCATGTTGATCGACGATTAGCTCGTCGGTCATGTCGTCGACTGGATTTTCTTCTAACCAGGCCGCAAACTTCCGAAGAGACAACTTGGTCCCGTGGTACGCTCCTTCGGGAGGTCTGTACCCAGTCATCTCCTCGCAGTATTCAAGCCACTGCTCATGCGTCTTACGTGGGATCACACCGCTTACGGAAATACCGTCCACGGGGAGTGCCCACAGCAACCCTACGTCCTCTAATGCACATCGCCTCCCCCACCGGTAGGTGAAACGTGTGTGTCTCCTTTCTCCACCGTTCTACCAGTGCGGTAATCAAGTGTGGATCTAATTTCTGAGATCCACAACTATAGACGCCGTACAGCGACATAGTATCTAACTTCTCTAAAACACGACCGTGTAAATGCACCGGTCGTGATATCTTACCCCACACTACGTTGTCTAACCCCCTCACCGTCAACGGGGTGTCAATAGCACCATCCGTGTTGGATAGCACATCGTTACAACGATGACTATCCTGGAAAATCAACAACGAACGTTGGTCGGACCGTAGAAATCGTTCGTGTCCATCCTAAATCGAACAAAACAATGTTATAACCAATCAAACAATATAGATCCGATGACTATACGAATCTGTCTTATGTTATAACCAAACAACGAATAACAAACGAACAACTAAATTTAACTATAGCAAACAAAATACCTAATAAATATACGGCGGAGAGCGTACGGAGGCGCGGAGGCGGTGGAGGTCCGGTTCGGCGGCGGCGACGGAGGTAGCAGCGGTCACGGCGGGGTCGCGGCGAGGTGGTAGAGAGAGAGAGATAGAGAGAGAGAGAGAGAGAGAGGCCGGGCGAGCAACGCGGGTGACGGCGGTGGTGGCGGAGCCGGGGGTCGCGGCGGGGTGGTGGACGCGGTGGAGAGAGAGAGAGGGAGAGAGAGAGAGAGAGAGCGGCCGGGCGAGCTGCGCGGGTGAGCGCCGGACGGAGGCGGCGGGGTCGCGGTAAGGGTGGTGGGGAAGAGAACCGAGAGAGAGAGAGAGAGAGAGAGAGAGAGAGAGAGAGAGAGAGAGAGATCGAGTTGCGCGGTGGCGGGGCGTGGTGAGCGGCGGACGGCGGCGGCGGCGACGCGGCGGCGGAGGGAGAGGGTTAGGGTTAGGGTTTTAGAGAGAGAGAGATTGAGGGAAAGAGTGAGGGAGGGAGAATAGATCTCAGATCTATATATCCCCGACGTCGCGCCCATTAGGCGCGACGTCGCGCCTATTACCCGCGACGCCCGCATTGGGCCAAAAAAAAGGCCCAGTACGGGAGCCCCGTACCACTGGCCCACCACGAGGGTGCGTCGCATCCATTGCCCGCGACGTCGCGGCCATTAGGCGCGACGTCGCGGGTAATACCCGCAAATAGCCCTATTTTATTAATATGTTCAAAAAAAGCCCTATTTTAAAAATTAAATATTTTTTTTGATTTATTTAGTTAAAAAAGCCCTCTTCCTTATTAGTTGAATTCAACTAATGGCTATTCTGATTTTTGTGATGTTCAAAATTCTTAGAACAATATAGGATTCGTTATTATTACATGTTATAATACGTGATTAAATGCTATTAATTATTTTCCAAATATTTGAAATCCGTCTTCGTGGTGTCATTGAGTGATATCGACTAAATAAATTGCGTTGTTCTGTTCTTGTGGAGCCGTTACATAACATCTATAATTTTGTCTCGATATTCTCTGGATCATTTTCCAACTAAACTTTATGTTATATCTTTGCAAATAACAAAATTTCGTTATAATCATAGTCGATTTGATGCTAATTAGAAAAATAAAGATCTTTTTTCTCCACGTCGAACGTCTTTGGGCCGAAAAGCCTGATGGGCCTTAAAGCCCAATATGTTATCAAATGAGGCCCAGATTAAGCAAGACACCTCACCAAAGTCCACATATATAAACGAAACTCGCCTCTTTGGAGATTAGGGTTATCAGTAATCAGTGTCTTCTTCAGCGTCGCCTCTACATCTTCAGGGAACAGCCATGGTAAGTATACATTTTCTCTCTGATTTTGAAGAATCGACGTGAATTCCATCTATCTCCTGAAAAAAGTGTTTGATTGTTATTGATCAGCCGTCGCACAAGACATTTATGATCAAGAAGAAGCTCGCGAAGAAGCAGAGGCAGAACAGGCCCATACCTTACTGGATTCGGATGCGTACGGACAACACCATTCGCTACAACGCCAAGCGTCGTCACTGGCGTCGCACCAAGCTCGGATTTTAAGGATCCGTCTCTCTCTTGCAATTTCATATGTTTTTTTTTAATTTTGAAGGTACTTTCGATTTACTGCTGTGGCCTTTGTTAGGAAAGGTTATTTCCTTCCCAATGATTGTGATGTAAGACTATTGTTGGTCTCTTTCAGTTTAATGACGTTTGAATCATATTCAATAGCGTAGCTTGATTATTTCTCTTGGCGTCGGTCGATGACTTCAATTCCGAATACATTAGAGAGTTTCTCAAGAATACTAAAATGCTCAGGCAGTCGAAAACGATCAGCAGAAAGAAAAAGTCCCCAAAGTGCAGTGCAAGCATATCAATGGCACATTTCCAATTTGCCAACATTGCTGCGGCGACAAAAATGGCTTTGGACACAAATTTTTAAGGGAAAAGTTCGATTGCATATGATATACATTTGTAAATATAACTGAAATTTCATCTTGCGGACATATAAAAAACGGTAAAAAAAATAACAAAGCCTGGTCACGAAAATAGATAGCAATGATATACAAGGGGACCCTTAACGAGGTGCAATTCAATCCAAAACCTTTGTGAAGATCCTCTAAATAATGTTTTCCTTCTAACAACCGATGCTTGTTCTTCTTTCATCAGACATCCTCAACAAGGAGTTGCCGCAAGATCACACACACACACACGCTTCAAACAGCCCAAAAAGGTTTGGGTTTACCAGCAAGACTTGAATGGTTTTTCAACAAACCATTGGCACTTCTCTGGGATTGCTGCTCATCATCACAATCACAATCATCGTCGTCGTCTTCATCATCTCCATATTCCATTAGCTTAGTCAACGTATCTATAGCAAATACAGTTTTTGAAAATATAGGACAAAGTTACGTACAGCGACAACGAAGAAACAGGAGTTGATGAACACTCGTGACAGTCAAGGACCGAGAAGTTACCAGGGTATTCAGATTTTGGCTTCAGTATCGTATCGACGTCTCCTCCATGCAGCTTTTGTGTTGGATTCAATTTCGGAGGAGGAGATGGAGGCGATAAACGCCGAGGTGGTGGTGGGGGCATGACCTCACGAGGTGGCTTAAATGTACGCTTCTTCAGATTCTGGGCAACATCTGAAACATCTCTTGCACCTACATGTGATGTTAGTTCACGTGGCATCGAAAATTCCGATCCCTGTAAATTCTAAAGAACATCCTTCAAATTAGATGAGAAATGGTGCTATAAATTTGCAAAATTTATCCGAGGGATACTGGTAGAGAGGGAGGATTATTGATATAGCGTGGTAATTTGTGAAAAATCAATGCAATACGATGCAAAATTTGTGCAGATTGAATAAGTGTAACAACTTAGGGAGGGAGAGAGAGAGATAAAGATAAGCATGAGAAAAAAAAGATAGTAGGGATGAAATAGCACACAGCTAAATCTTGTGCCACCTGCATGTCACCGAACACGGTAGGCATATTACAAAATATATACATCCAATCCAACACAGAGGGTCCACAGGAATCTGCCTGTAAGCTTCATAGAAGGTCAGTGAAAATACCTGGACAAAGTAACAAGCATCAGGACGGATATACAGACACAAAAACATATACATATGCAGTAAATTTTACTACATAAATTAAAAGGGAAATAACATCATAATTCATAGTTGCACGAGGACAGTAATATTCCACCAGTACTACTAAATTTACTGCACCTGATTAGTGTCTTCGGGCCTGTTTGCACCAGCAGGCAATTCTTGAAATTTCCGCTTGCGCTTATCCTTTGCAGATGAGGAGTTATCTTTCAGAGGTGGATTCGAGCTACTCGATGTAATAGTTGAGTCAACTGCAGCAGTGACTGGAGATGAAGACTGCCTAAGGACTTGGGCCACTTGTTGCAGAGGCGTTGCTTGTGGATATATGCCACCATAACCGGTGTAACTCGTTCCACTGTTCAAAGTAGGAGAATAGAAAGCAGTGTTCGCTAGATGTTGTAACGGGTTAGTTAATCCAATAGATTGTGGGGGGGTAGTGACATGTTTGCTTGTATCGGTTGGAACAGTTGATACATTAACTGTTGATATATTATTCCCCGGACCCTCGATTCCGATCTGCAATTGTGGTGGAGGTGGAACGAAACCATATACTTTACTGGACGACAACCTGTTGAAATAAGACATGCTCAAACATGCTAATCAAATCCCAGGGGAAGTAACTAAGGTTGAATTTCTACAAATTACATACAAAATCCACTAAGTTTACTTATTGTCAGATATGCAGATGCTATGGGATAAAAATCGATGTCAAATCTTGGATGAGAATTGGTCAAAACTCAATTACCTAGAAGCACCACACTCGGCACAAATAGTGTCCAAAAGGTTTTCTGCCAAGAGTTTTGCTCTTTCGAGGCCCTTTGCATCATTGCATGACAACAAAAGATGAAATGGCTGTTGTGTTTCTGTAAGCCATGGAAGAGGTAAACCAAAGAAGATTATCAATCATAAAGGCTATGATGGTACAGCAGCTGACGATCATATACCGTGAAAACAACCTTCGGTCTCTCCGTTCTCTAAATGACCAGATCCGCGTCCTCTAAGCAATACAGTAGCACCTGTTTCTTTCATAATGTGGTTTATGAATTGGTCCTGCAATCATAAAACCCGACCAGAGAAACAAAGAAGAATCTCCCCAAATTGCATGGAGATGTCAGAAGCTTTAGAAGTTAGAATCGTTCAGGCTTTATCATAGGAAGAACTAAATATAGCACAAATCATACAGGAAGAATGATCCAAGGAAATGACAAAAAATGTTTATTGTATAATTGCAAAATTTTAAATGGCCTCACATAAGTCCAACGGCAGACATAATAACATTCTAAAACTGAAGTCACATCCATGCCTCACCCGAACTCTAACGCACTAAGGCTCTCTCTGATGTACAAGCGTGCACGGTCCACGCACACAAACTCATATAACAGAAACGAGGACAACAAAATGACATATGACCAATAAAATTGAAATGGCAAGAACCGAAAGGGGCTAGAAAATTATCTCACATTAGGGCCACGGACGCGAGAAGCAATGTTCATAGACGGGTCTGCTTCAAATCCCAAAAAGATGCAGGTACTCAGTGAGTGATCAACCTGAGAGAAGATTAGTTTCTGTCAGTAAAGTCTCACTAATGTGAAGCCTTTATTACATATGCAGGGAGTTAAAATGACCTTCATTCCACTGCCAATTGGTCCTTGTTTAAGCATTTCTTCCACCATAGCCGCCGCAAGATCAACTGCTTTAATTCGATCAGCTGTAGTTTCCAGCTAAAAGCAAGAACAATTAGTAAGTATACATGTTGGCATATAGATCCCATCACTGAACGAGAGAATACCAGAAACTCTGTAGCATTATAAAACATTTGGAATATAGATGCAAACTATAAAGCAAATGAAGTCAATTGACACGTAAACAAACATCACAACTAACATGTGCTGCAGCAGATATATGAAGATATAGGGGTCGTTCTCCATCATGAGATGCATTAGGAGGCCGGTATTTGCCCCTGCAAGTTCCACACCAAACAATGAATAGAAAGAAAATCAAATTGAGAAGACAATGATACCAAAGGATCCCTAATTACCTGGTGATTACCACAGCTCCTGTGCTGCTTTGTATCTGCATGATGTAGACGACCATATCAATCTTCTATAACTAGCACAGAAATATACTTAACACCTAAACTGAAGCAGCATTAACCTTATGTAGGTTGGGGGAACCCAACAAAAAAAACAAGTTTACCTCTTCCTGTGTTTGACGCTTTGTGAGCTTATAGCGAGTGGCAGAGTCCGCATCGTTTATGACAACCTCTCTAGCGATTAATTCATCTTTGATTTTGGGCTGTTATAAACAACAAGAAACAGGATTTCATCAAAGACACACCCTAACACAACATTTTTTACCAATTCAAAAATACTTGAATGAAATGAGAATACCCAAACATAGACATAGAGCCTAACCTGAACAAGCTTTTGGACAACAGCTGCAGCATGTTGCTGTAAATACACAGGTACAACTATCTGCGGTGCAGCAGTGGAAACAGAAAGAGGAAGCGTATGATGAGAAACACCAGAGATTGTAGGCAAAGTTATTGCTGTGAAGGGCCCTGTGTTTGCCAGTGGAAAGATCCCGGGTACAGCAGAAGCCAATGACTCATCTGGCTGATCCCACTTTGTCTTTTTCCTACAAAAATTCCACAATTTTAAATTCCAGCTACAGCAACAAAGGAAACCTCAGTTTCTATTTTCCAATTCTCGTCAATCTTATACAGAAACGTCATAAATTCTTTTGAGTCCGAAACAACATTAATTTAATATAAATACAACTAACCAGTGGTATATTTATCACAGAACTCATAAAAGAATACATATTAAAGCAACGCAGAACCATTAATCAGTAAATGACCTTCAACTCTGAGCTAATTATCATAATTGGCCACACCAATTAGCAAAATAAAATAGACAAATTTCCCATCACAAAGGCTTAACACAGCTGAAAACCCCCCACTATGCGTCCTAAAATCCAAAAACGGAACGTGTAATACTCGATTCAAAGAAACACTAAACAAAAACCACAACTCGCAGTAAGAACTGGGTGAAACACAATGTTGCAGAAGGCAGCACAAAACTTAAATTTCAACACAAGTACCAAAAAGGCCACCACCAACAAGAGCAATAATAATGAAAATAAAGATAATACCTTTGTTTGGTCATAAATGAATCAGACTCGGATGATGAAACCCTATTGCAACTTTTCTCGGTCATCGATGCTTGCTGATTTCTTCTACAAAGAAATTCGCGATCGTCCTACTTCAAATTGTTCCAAGTCAGAGATTTGCGAGAAAATCGGCGAGAAGAAAACTCCGAAATACAAACGATATCTCGTCTCATGTCGCGGGTCAGCCCGTCTCTTGATGGCCCATGGAAAACCCGTTTAATTTGTGCATTTGTTGTAAATGAATAAATAAATAAATTAATTAAAAGGCTATTTCCTAGTCAAATTGATATCGTAGGTGAAACGGAAAACATATAACGTGAGCACATTAATTCCATCGCGCCCTACCACCTCGAATGGCACGAACATATGCCAAAATTTTGAAATGTTTGAGCTGGAAAATTTGAGGGTGGTCACACACATGTCTTTCGAACTTACTATATATTTGTTAATTTTTAATTTTGTGGTCACCTTCTTCCTTACATAGCTCTCCAATTTCCTCCCTTTAGCACGCTAGTGGGAAGGTACCATACAAACCATATATATACATATGAGCTTTAATTTCCATGTGACCGACATGTTTATTAATTTTCTCCTTTGGACCAATTATATTAATAGCGTTATTGAAGTAAAATATACATCCTATCAATATCTGCATAGCTATTTTATATTATACTTCATTGAATAAAAAACACTGAAAATCTTGCAATATTTGAATTCGTCGTAGCAGTATAAAGGACCCGAGTCCCAAGAAAGATTAGGCGAAAGAATTTACTAATTTTGTCCAGTAGTTTGATTTTATTTATTTATTTTTGTCTAAATATTAAAGTAGTAGGAAGCAACTAGTTGCTGCTGGCAATGGCATGTGATAACATGGCATGTGAGCGCCATTAACGCACGGGGACAGATCTGTCTGTATCATTCAGATATCATGTGAACGAAAACTGCAACAGCTTCACACAATAATGTATATACAAATATCAATATTTCCTTTGAATTTTGATGAGGTAATTTGTAATAATAATTTTGATATATGGTGGCGTTGAATAAAAACTCTCCTAATAGCCTGTCGTGGCAGGTTCATATTAAACCATGACATAGCTAAATGTTCCTCAGAACTGAGAAAGTGATAGTTACTGCCATCGAAAACGGAGACAAAAGCCTCAAAGCCCTTAATGTGATATATCGTTCACTGCACCACATAACAAGATTATAGTGTTCGATGCAACGGGATTAAGGTTTGTAGTTTTCTTCATACGAGGAAAAAAGAAATATACCGTAGTATGAAGATATATACGAAATTCATATGATTATCACATCATGGAGAACAAAAAAGGTTCAAACAAATAAAACTGCAGGCGCAAAATGAAGGGATTTAAAAAAGAAAAAAAATATAGAAACTTTGTCGTGAAACGAATGAATCAAAACTATACTCTACCAAAAAAAAAGAAGAAACAACTCCAAAATCTGGTTTCGGATTTGAAAGTCCACATAGCGTTTCATCACTGTACACAGCAGCAGCAGCATTATGATCAAATATTATTCTTGATTAACATTTTCTGATGATTGATGAGACGAAGACGGAGATGATGTTGATCCGTAATAGTCAACAAGCTTCTGCAAAACGAGGACTTTAGTCTTCAAAAGCACTATGTACTCAGCCGTATCCTTAAAGAGGTCGTCAGGCTTTATCTCCGAGTCCTCCTGCTGCGAAGAAGGTATGAGGTCTCTCAGCGCCTCGAGCTTGTCTGAAACCGACTCGCCGCCGTCGAAACGAGTGGGCCTCCCGCGACTGCATCGGTTTGATGGTTTTTCCGACGGACTTCTCCCGGCGGAGGGTAGTACGGAAGTTCTTGGCTTCGAACCCATTGTAACGGAGGGGGGTGTTTGATTTGATGGTGGGATAATAATAATGATAATAATAATAATATAATGGCGTTAATGGGATCGTGTCTGTAGGGGCAGTGCAATGTATAAGGGAAGCGAAGCGACACTAAGTAAGGTTGATGTTTAATTACGATGTTGCCATTAAACCAGCCCAATAAATATTGGGCTCCGATCAATTTGAGCCCATCTAATTGGGCCCAAAATCGCTAGTCCCATAAATTAGCATGTCGGAGATGAACAATCGAAGCGAAAACCGAAGCCATTAACGTCACGAAGACGCATTCCTCAAATAATACAACAAGGTCAGGTCGGGTCGGGGCACCGAAATCACCTGCGATGCGATAGTGTGGTTGGGCTGAGCTGAGATGAGACACATGTGATGTCGGTTGTGTGGAAAAAATGAGCAATCATTATTCTTAATGTCATTAATAATAAATTTATAATTGAAAATATGGAAAGGTGATTGTCATTATTATTTCTCGATCGCTTTTTTCTTCATGCAAGATTATGATATTTCGTCATGATCTTGTCTTCTTGCTTGCACTATATAGTCTATAGCTTTCACTTTTATTTTTTGCTAGGGAGATTAAAGAAAAGGAATTAGAAATGAGACAAAGGTAGACAACACACCAATTCATCAATTATCATTTGACGTTGCCTACTTATTATGCTATAACGTATCATGTCAAAGAGTAATAATCTTAATTTCTTAAATTTGTTTCCGTGATTTGTAACTTATTATTTAATAGCATTTAGTAATGTTATTAAGTATTCATCAATAGTATGTTAATGACCCTTGCTGTAATAATTTTTTAGTCCTAAATCTGGTAATACGTCATTTTAATTTTTGTTTTTGAATATACGCTGTAGAAGAACCACAACACGGTTTAAAGAAACCATATATATATTCATTGTTATCCTATTAATCATTGAAAAATAAATACCGACAAAATACTACTAATATTGTTGGTTTCTTTCTATAAGCATTTCCAAATCTGTCGTCTCCGATCGAGGGAGAGATAAGATTCAGTTCAATCACCGGCGATTGCATTATCAACGGTGCTGTAAAAATATCGTCGGAGGGGTAGCAAATTGTCGTTTTCTAATTGATTTATCGACCGACTTTTTCCTTCTTTCATTGATTGGTCAGCTGATCATCGATTTGCTGGCAAAACATATTGGATAAATCTGAAGAAAAAGTTAGCTGGAAAATACTATTTTTTTCCCTCCGATGCGGTGGCATTCATCGCAGGCCTGAAATCGTAACTGTTGAGCTCCGTTGATCGGATCTGATGGTTAAAATTTCGTTCTGGAAATATAGATACCGTTTTTGTGTGAGCATTTGTCGCCACAATATTGTCGGCAGCTTTACCAGTGGTGGCGGTGGTAGGGGAGCGGTCCTTTATTGGATTATACAGGCTCAGAATTGGTAAGATGCAGCTGCACTTCTCACCTAGCATGAGAAGTATAACAGTATCGTCAAGTAGTGGAAATCTTAATGGTGGAGGTAACTGTAATGGAGATTTGATGAAGATCAAAGTTGCTGCTCGGGACATTTCGTATCGCACATTGTTTCACACAATTTTGATTCTGGCGTTTTTGTTGCCTTTTGTGTTCATTCTCACAGCTCTCGTCACATTGGAAGGTGTCAATAAGTGCTCATCGATCGGTACTTTATTTTCTCTTCGTGGCCATGTTAGTGTAGATGGGTATTGGTTACTTATCTTGATTAGTTTGGGTTTTTCATTATGGCTCTTGGTGGTGTCGATGACTGATGACTGATGTGCGGATGTTTTAAGGAAACTTGTTGTTATACTTCGAGAGCTTATAGATTTAGGTATTTTCTTTCTATAAGTTAAACCAGTAATAAGTTGCTTCCCTTTTATTGTTGTATGCTCGCTAGTTTGTTATTTCATTCTGAAACTTCCTGTCATGGAACTGCAACGACATGCATCTCTTTAATTTCTAATGCACTAATCTAGCTTATTTTCCGCAATTTTCTGCGGAATGGTTTGAGTTTTCGTGTTGTTTTCTGCAATATACCATTATATGTTGCGTTGTATGATTTATGCGGTTCGTAAATTTTTTCGCCATCTATTGGACGATGTAGTAATAAATATGCTTCATGTTGTTTCAGATTGTTTAGGACGACGTTTGGGGCCAAAGTTTCTTGGCAGAACTGATGATTCCGGGGTAATTTATGCTGATTTTATCAAATTTTGGACGTGATATATAGAAAAATTGCTCTCACTGTGAATTCAATGAAGAAACACTAATGAAATTTGTTTCATTGATGCTATTATCACAGAGGATGGTGAAGGAATTTGTTAAAGTCCTTAATCAAGTGAACTCCGAGAAAGTCCCTGCTGAATTAAAACTACCAGAATCTTTTAGTCAACTTGTTTCTGAGCTTAAGAACGGCAAATACAGTTCAAAGGAGGTTGCTTTTATTTTGAGAGGAATGGTATGTTTTCGAGGATCACATTATTTTTCTTCTCGTTATTGCAGTTACATCTATGCTTATTCCAATTCGGAATCTGTTTATTCTTGCATTCTTCATTTATCTTTTAAGTTCAAATATCTATGCTATGAATTTTTATTTTGCATTCTCAGTTTTCTTATTCAATATAGAGTTTTAAGTCGCTGTAGGAAAAGGAAAAAAAAAAGGAAAGGAAATTCGTGTATCTGTTATATCGGGTCTTTGGACAAGTAATATCAGCAGCTTACTATCAAAACTCTTGGTACCTTAAGAAAATTCTCTCTTTACATTCTAAGAAGAAAATTTTATT
Source organism: Linderniella brevidens (assembly GCA_004919715.1). Taxonomy (NCBI): domain Eukaryota; kingdom Viridiplantae; phylum Streptophyta; class Magnoliopsida; order Lamiales; family Linderniaceae; genus Linderniella; species Linderniella brevidens. The sequence goes on along the minus strand of SWDC01000146.1, from coordinate 244,043 downwards.
CACCCCAGTTTGTACTGCGATCACAATATAGTAGCCCTTTGTCATCGTTATTTTGCTATGAATTGGTTAACCATGTAGTTATAGAAACGTGTATTATTACAAGTATTAGCCATGTTTATCTGGATATCTGTTAGTTGTGGAAAAATCCTTATTAATATGGGCAATCCATATCAATTTGTGTCCTATTCAATAATATGACTGCACATTTTCCTTACAGATGGAGAAATCTGAGAGGGAGATTAAGCAGTCCAAGTTTTCAGAGTTACTGAACAAACACTTTGCTGCGAGTGCTATCCCTAAAAGCATTCACTGCCTTGCACTGAGGCTCACCGATGAGTATTCTTCTAATGCTCACGCACGCAGACAGTTGCCTTCTCCAGAGTTTCTACCTTTGCTTTCTGACAACTCCTATTATCATTTCGTGCTATCAACAGACAACATCTTAGCTGCTGCAATTGTTGTCTCATCTGCTGTCAAGTCATCTCAAAATCCCGAAAAGATTGTCTTCCATCTCATCACTGACAAGAAAACGTACCCAGGCATGCATTCGTGGTTTGCCCTGAACCCCGTGGCTCCTGCCATCATTGAAGTTAAAGGTGTCCATCAATTTGAGTGGTTGACAAGAGATAACGTCCCAGTTCTCGAAGCTATCGAGAGCCACTACGGAATTCGTAACTACTACCACGGTAGCCATATCACAGGAGCCAATCTCAGTGACACAACTCCGCGAACATTTGCCTCTAAGCTCCAAGCAAGAAGTCCAAAATATATTTCATTGTTAAACCATCTTCGTATATACCTTCCAGAGGTAATCAGTTGAAACTGAATTCTTTGTTTCCTTGGATACTGAGTTGCTTGAAAATTCATGACTGTTTTGTCATGCATCAAAAAATCCTTTCCCTTTTTGTTTGGATTTCCTTAAGAGTCTGAAAATGCTAATTTTTTTAATATATTATGTATATTGCAGTTATTTCCAAACCTTGACAAAGTGGTCTTCCTTGATGATGACGTCGTAATCCAGCGTGATTTATCCCGTCTCTGGAGCATTGACCTCAACGGTAAAGTCAATGGAGCTGTTGAAACTTGTAAAGGTGATGACGAGTGGGTTATGTCAAAGCGATTCAGGAACTATTTCAACTTCTCACATCCTCTTATAGCAAAAACTCTGAATCCTGATGAATGTGCATGGGCATATGGGATGAATATTTTCGACCTAAGGGCTTGGAGGAAAACAAATATCAGAGACACGTACCATGCGTGGATTAAGGAGGTACTATACTATAATTCTTGCAACAGATTTGATTCATTACAGTTTGAGGCAGCATTGGATTATTTAACATTATAATTTTCATCAGAAATCAATCTTCTGTTTTTTTTTGCTGGGTCGATTTTCTTTTGCAGAATCTGAGATCGAACCTCACGTTGTGGAAACTCGGTACTCTCCCTCCTGCTCTTATCGCATTCAAGGGACACGTCCACCCGATCGATCCTACGTGGCACATGCTTGGTTTAGGCTACCAGAATAAAACAAACGTCGAAAACGTCAAGAAGGCTGCAGTTATACACTACAATGGGCAGTCGAAACCTTGGTTGGAGATTGGCTTTGAGCATCTCCGCCCTTTTTGGACCAAATATGTTAACTACTCCAATGATTTTGTGAGGAATTGCCACATCTTGGAGTAGAGCAGACGATTAACATATTTATACCAAAAAAGTCACAGGTACTCTTTCTTAGTATCTTTGCCAGAAAAAAATTTGTATATTATATAGCATTCATCCAACAGCAACCGAGTATAAGAGAGAATCTCGGAACTTGGTTCGCGGTGTTGGGAAATGAAATCACTAGTTTCTTCTGCTCCCTCCTGAAGCATATGGATTACCTCTACAGTCTCTGTAAAGTAGCCTTTTGTTCATCTATTTTGTGTATCCCTTTCTGGCCCTAGAGATTATATTCTTTTTCCATATTTCCCTATTTATTTTCCTTTCTGCAAATTGTTATTATTATTCCAGTCTATGGGCTGCGGAGATTCCCGCAACATGTGACCGAGATAGGGAACATAGACAAGCAAAAGCTATGTATACATTTTCATGACCTGTGTGATTTATACGAAATTGTGCAGATTATTTGTGATTGATCAATTATTCTTCTTGTAGACGATCAATACTTTTACATATTATACCAATCGAATATTTACTTGGTTTCAAGAGCACAAATACTTGCAACATAATTCTCTGATTAAATTCTATTGCTACAACTACAAAAGCCCTGAGCTTGCTTACCCCCCACATGGAGAAATTCACTTGGGCAAATTTTGCAACATCAAAGATCGGGTTTTGCCGTCGGGTTTCAGCCCAATCTCGCGCATTTTCTTGTAGAGCTTCTGAGCCAAATCAGCCTCGTTCCTCAGGCACATACCTTGAATAGCCGTATTATACAGAGATCCATCGGGCCATGCCTGCACCATCATCACACGATCACAACATCACAATACTATGATTATTTTCGAGATAAAAAACGAAGGAATTTTTTTTTTTTTTTTTGTTTTCCGAAAAACTCACATTTAAAATCTCCTCAACTTCACTCCAAAGCGAACCCCACACGCAGCACCTCGTCAGCGCCAGGAGTGTGAACACGTCCGGCGAACGCTTCACCTCAACCATGTGCTCGTAAACCTGCCACGCGACTTCGGGTTTTCTCGCAGCCTCGCAGGCTCCAATCACGAGGTTGTAAGAGGTAACCGAAACCGAGATTCCGGAACCTTCCATCTCGTGCAGGACCTGCACTGCTCTGTCCCACAGTGCAAGTTTCTGGCAAGACACCAAACAAGTATTGTAAAGGTGGATAGTCAGGAGATGGCCGCGATCTCTCCTCACGCTCTCGAAGAGGCGAAGGGCATCGGCGTGTCGATTCGCCCTGTTCAACGCGACGAGCAACGAGTTCCACGTGTAAGAATCGGGTTCGTGCCCTAAAGTCGACTTCATGAGTTCGTAGACCTTAAAAGCAAGCCCAACCTTGGAGGCTTTTGCCAGTGAGTTCATCAAAGCATTGCAAGCTATTACACTCGGTTTCATGCCATTGCTCAACATACTTTGCATGACTTTTAGTGCAAGCTCCCATTTGCCTTCTCTCGAGCACGCACCGATGATTGCTTCCATAGCATCATCATTACAAGAAGTTATCCCGTTTTCGATCATCTCGTGGTAAGCCTCAAATGCCAGCTCGTTTTGACCGCACCGAACAAAAACGCATATTAAGAGCCGATATGTAATAACCGTCCCTCTATAACCGTTGTTTTGCATACTCCTCCACAGCCTCTCAGCTTGAAACCAATCGTCCACTTTGGAAAATATGGCTATCATCGTGTTGTAAACGATCGAATCTATGCCTTTCTTGTTTGCATCTTCTTCCACAGCTTCCTCAAACATTTTCAACGATGCATCGGGATTTCGAAACTTAGCCACCGCCTTTAATATCAAGGTGTAGGTGTGCCCGGTGATGTTTTGTCTCGATCTCATGGACTCGAATATAGTTAAGGCATCACCGATCTTACCATTTCGAATCAGACAAGAGAGAAGCGCGTTGCAAGAATGCGAATTGGGTAATAAACCAGAGAGACTCATCGATTTGTACAGAGACAACGAGCTCCTGACTTTATTCGATCTGCTGAGCTTCAACAGCCTCTTCGAAAGTGCTTCTATAGTAACAACATCTACATTATTCTCTTCCAAATAGTATACTTCAAGCTCATCCGTACAAATATTTTTCTCGGATTTCGTCATCAAATTCTCGGAGAATCCCTCATTATCATCTTCTTCTTCGCAAGGTGACTGAATCTCAAGGCTAATTGCCTTTCGATGCTTGGTATTGCATAGACTCTGCATAATCGTCTTTCTCCTTCTACTCCCGACCCAAGAAATCGACTTTTCCGAGCGGGTTGATTTCAATTTCAGTCCCGAGTCGACGTATGCTGAGCAACAATTAAGGCGGCGGCGAAGGTGGACTCTGCAGAAATGCGCCGTGGAAAGGGAAGAGAAATTATTGTTCCTCCTACACGAGGAAATTGAAGGCGGCGGTTGGGTACGATTCAGGAACTCTATCATGATCGTGGGCAATGCAAGAAACACAACTTTTTTTTCCAGCAGCAGAGCTATTTACTACACAAGAACTTTGTGACAGCCCAATCAATCTCAGGAGAAAACGCAGCTGCGAGAGGTGACTCTCGTAAACAGTTGAAATCCGACTGAACTATGGTTCTTCGATTGTCTCAGATATTATCCCAGAGAGACAAAGCATCGACGATATTTATTAATCCCCTTCTTTTATTTTTTAAAGGGAGAACAGAACAAAAAACTAGTGTAAGAGTTCGCTAAACGACGTCGTTGAGCGTAGGAAAATAAGAAATCCTACTGTTGGAACTAAAACCCTGCATAAATAAATTTGTTCATCTTCAACAATTAGCTGGAAAGTGGAACAACGTGAAGAGGATCCCAAGCCAAACATGGGTGAGTGATTTCCATTATTAATTATATCTCGAATCCCGGGAATCTAAAGTTCTAGAACGTTTCGTGAGGTCGACAATGGAACTATTGATTTTTCGATCAACAAAACTTTTTTTCAATGTATTTAGTTTATCGATCAATGGTATTTGCGACGAATTATACGCTATGTTTCAGGTGAAGAGAAAACAAGAAACGTGATGGAGGGTGTTGCATCGATAGTACTTTTGCCCAATGGTTCCATTTCAGGCCATTTCATTCAGCTCCCACAATCCATTTGCTACGGACTCCACGGCACTGGTACCAATTTTTTTTCCTTCACAGTTTTTGTGTCCCGTGTTCTTCGGATTCTCGATTCTTCTATGCGTAAACAGCCAATTAGTTCCTTGGGTGATTCTTCCAACTCAAATTGTGTATCTAATCATGATTATTCAAATTATCCCCCATGATTAAACGAAGAACTATCATGTATTTGGTCATCTGTGTTTGAATTTTTTGACACTTGAGATATTACCTACCTTTTCCCATTTTCACCGTCTTTTTATTCTCGTGGTTTTAAAGAACTGGATTGTGAGAGGGAGTGCAGCCGGGGAGAGGATCACCGCCTTATCAAGCTCACCGTAACAGACTTTAATGTCAGTAATTTTGTTGCTATGCTCTCTTTAGTTCCAAGTATTTCAATCAAGTCTTCTAACTTTTTACGGGCAGAGTAAGAGAGAGAGGAACGTAATCGTTGAATGCAGAGGACACGATGCTGCCAAGATTTCTGACGCCGATCACGCTCATGGGTAAAGTAAAATAAGCCCTTGTGTATCTTTAAAGAACACCGTGTTATATATACATAAATTTTCTCGTTGATGCATATTGATCCCATAATGATGATATCAGAAGAAGTAGATTGTGTGTGTCTTCTTTCTTGTTTCCTTATTCGAAAGCAAACCTTGTAACAGTTGGCAAGAGGATATCGTGGAATTGCTTCAAGACAAACACCGGAGACAAAAGGTATCGATTTCTTTCACGTGTGAGACTCTGAAATCTGAGAAAGCTGCTGAGGATCATCTCAAGAGGTTCATGCCTAAGCTACTTGGGATGGATGCTGTTGGTAAATCGATTATTTTTTTTCCCCACTTTGCAGCAGGCCTTTTTTTTTTTTTTGTAGCTCAATTCAATGGTTGCTTTGCTTATCTATGACGAAAGCTTAATCCTTTTTATTTGAACGATCTATTCGATGCTTGCAGTTAATATAGGCCCCATGAGTATTGCGGGATTGGATTTCGATGAAGATGATGCAGAAGACGAATTGCACTGAGCACAGGCTACATAATTGCCAGTTTTATCAGTTTAAAATGGGTATGTTTTAGCGTTATTGATGTTTGTTTTTGTTCTAATTCAACATTTTGAAAACTCTTCTATATTATTGATGGTTGTTTGTTTAGTGTAATCTTTCCTAGTTAGAAAATAATATATGTTTTCCGTGAGATAATATATTGTGTATTTGTATATATCTTTTTCCACGTATGAAGACACATAGCATAGGACATGACAAACTCCGACTGGTTCGGCTTCATTTTCTCAATGTTGAAGGTTGTCTGAATCCACACAGACAATATTATTTTCAAGATTAAAAGAAAAGAAAAAAATAAATAAAAGCATCTTCACTTTCCTTACCTAATCTTGGACATGGGCTCCATGTCCTCCTTCTGGCCACCTTAAAGGAAAATAAAGATACATATTTGACATTCGATTTTTTCAAAGGAGGACTCAATCCCACACCCCATTTCCTTAATTTCTTGGATCAATCTTCTTTGGATTGTTCCAAGCAACAGCAAATCTTAAAAACAGAGGCAAATTGCATAGAAAAATTTAATCTTTTTTTTGTTTTTTTTTGTTAATCTTGTTCTTTTGCCAAAATGGGGCTGAAGCTGTCGAAAAAGGGACAGGAAGGCCCCGAGTACCCGACGATAAACTACCTCCAGAGCCAGGTCGTGAACTGCCTTTACAAAAACTACATTCGCAACCTCGTGTCCAAAAAAAGGAGACGGTTGTTGGTTGCGGGCTACGACCTCGACATGACGTACATAACCGACAGAGTGTTGGCCATGTCTTTCCCCGCCGAACGCATGAGGGCTGTGTACCGTAATCCTCTCTGGCAGGTCAAATCCGTGCTCGAAATGAGGCATCGAGACCACTACAAGGTCCCTTCTTCTTTTTGCTTAATATCTTATTACGAATAAATTCGAAGTTGATCTTTTTCTTACGTTGAATTTTATTTTCTTGGCGTATATATACATATATATATATAGGTTTATAACTTATGTATTGAAGAAAGCTACGAGGCGTCGCATTTTAACGGGCGGGTCGAGAGGTATCCGTTCGACGACAACCATGTGCCCACCTTATCTATGATCAAGGAGTTTTGCGAGGATGTTCATTCTTGGCTATCGTGCGACCCCAAGAACACTGCGGTGGTGCATTGCATGGTGACTCCAAAATTTCAAAAACTTGCATTATTATATGGTCTCCCCATTTTTATTCGAAATTTAATGTTTTGATGTGAATTAATTAATTAATTTAATCGTAGGCGGGAAAAGGGCGAACGGGGTTGATGGTATCCTCGTATCTGGTATACACCGGCATGTCCGCTGAGAAGGCTTTGCAGGTTTACGCAGAGAAGCGAACAACTAATAACGAAGGAGTACGTGAAAGCAAACATTATTTTTGTTGTTGTTTTTGTTTTTGTTGTTAAGTTACGATTAAAAAAAAAAAGCATCACTTAATTGATTCAATATATTTGTGTGTGTGTATATATATATATATATATATATATATATAAATTTGCAGGTCTCGATAGCAAGCCAGCGTCGATACGTAGGGTATTGGGAGAAAATTCTTTCACTATCAGATAGAAATATTGCCAACAATAACGGCATTTCCCGGTGCATCGAATTGCCGAAACCGTGCACGAGAGAGCTTCAGCGTATCCGCCTCTATGACACGAAAAACATCGACCAAGTCTTTGTTGTGGTCTCCGAGTTGCAAGAGGTCTCGTTTTTTTTTTTTGGCATTTTCTTGAATGATAATTGATGATGTTGTAATTAATTTTCTTTGTGTTATGCATAATATGAAGATTGAGGGAGAAAGATACAGCCCTTCTACGGAGGTGGCGAAGAGCTGCTGCAGGAGAATCGGGAGAGACTTTGGAAGAAAGAGCAGCACACGATATTACTACTCCGTTGTGGTGGAGGACGAAGAATTAGATGATGATGATGATGACGTGGCTGTGGAGCCTCACTTGGTTGTTCAGATGGACACAGAGAGTCCCATCATCTACCAGAAGACTTGTTTAGGCTGTTACTACGAGATTCCTGTCCAGGTAATTTATTACATACATATATTATATTTTCTTACATAATGTCTCATGAATTATTATATATATATATGTGATCAGATAAAAGGAGATGTACGGATAATATTCTACGAAAAGATGATCGGAGGCCGCCTTTTCTACATCTGCTTCAACACCGCCTTCGTCACCAGCAGCATACTTCAGGTCCGTATATATATATATATAATAGTACTCCTTTTCCTCAAACTGTCAAAACCCTATTTTTAATAATTATTTTTACATAGAATAAAATAAAATATAAATTGCAGTTCTCAATCGGGGATTTGGACAAAGTTGGGGCCAAGGGTAGATCCATCTGCGGTCCTTCTTTCTGCGTGGAGCTCTTCTTTGGTCCTCAGTCGTCGCCGTCGTCGAATGCTAACAGCAACTACTTGTTGCTGCCGCCGCCGCCGCCAACAAATGCCCATACTTGCTGATTTTTTCGGTTCTCTAATATATACATATATATAAATATAAATATATATAGCTGTTGTTGTCAACTATATATCTGTTCGTGCCTGTTTTAGAAGAAAATCGTTAGGAATTTTGTAAAATTGTAGACAATCGATTCTTTAGTAGGTTGGTTGGTTGGCTGTATGAACGACACGTGGCATTAACTTTCTGTATTGCAGCATTTAATTCACACAACTACCCCTTTCCCTCTCTGTAATAAAAAAACAGGAGACAACTACTAACTACTACAGCAGAATTCCTAGCAATTAGCTTAGCGTAGTTCAACAATGGCGGCAGCCGACGACGGAGCACCTCACGTCGCTCTGTTTCCCTGCTCCGGCATGGGACACCTCATCCCATTCCTCCGCCTCGCTTCCATGTTCGAATCGCGTGGATGCTCCGTGACGATCATCACCGTTCATCCCACCGTGAGCTCGTCGGAATCCGATCAGCTCTCCGCCTTCTTCTCAGCTCATCCAAAAGTCAAACGCCTCGAATTCCGGCTGCTTCCTCAGCAGAAGGAATCCTCCGGTTTGAAGAACGACGACCCTTTCTTCAAGCACATGGAAGCCATAAACGGCTCCGTTCACCTCCTGCAGCCGCTGTTATCATCTTCTTCGTCTCCCCCACTTTCCGCCATTTTCTCAGACTTTCCCATCACCCTCAGCGCCACCGACCTCGCTCTGAAGCTGTCGGTAGACGCGTACGTCGTCGTCACGACTTCTGCTAGGTTTCTGTCTCTGATGTCTCGTCTTCCTCAGCTGGCGACGAGCGGCGTCGCCGGTGGCGATAAAGAGGGCTACGTCGAAATTCCAGGTTTAGGAGGAAGAATCCCCGTTTCTAGCATTCCTCCGCCGATGCTCGATCCCGGAACCTTCTTCTCCGCCAACATACGCTCGAGCGTTTCGTCTCTCCACAGAGCAAAAGGGGTTCTCATCAACACCTTCGACTGGTTCGAATCCGAGGCCATCGACGCTTTAAGCATCAGCGAATCCATGAAGAAGACGCCGATTTTCCCCATCGGGCCCTTGGAATCCTTCGAGGCTAAACCGGAGGAGACACACAACACCGCAATAATTCCATGGCTCGACGAACAAGAACCGGAATCGGTTCTGTTCGTCAGCTTCGGAAGCAGAACGGCGCTGTCAACGGATCAGATCAGAGAATTAGGCCTCGGATTGGAGCTAAGCGGGTGCAAATTCTTGTGGGTTCTAAAGACAAGCAAAGTGGACAAAGACGACAGAGGAGCAGCAGAGGAAATACTGGGGGAACCGTTTCTCGCGAGAATTAAGGAGCAAGGCGCGGTAATAAAGGGATGGGTGAATCAAGAACAGATCTTGGGACACCCATGCGTCGGAGGTTTCATGAGCCACTGCGGGTGGAACTCGGTGGTCGAAGCCGCCAAGTTTGGGGTGCCTATATTAGCTTGGCCGCAGCACGGCGACCAAAGGGTCAACGCCGAGGTCGTCGGAAGCGCGGGATTGGGGCTGTGGGTTAAGGAGAGGGGTTGGTCCGCCGGCGAGGAGAAGCTCGTGCTTAGAGACGAGATTGCGCAGACGGTTAAAGAGGTGATGTCCGGTGGAAATTTGAGGGAGAGAGCTAAGGAGGTGAGGGATGAAGCTAAGCAGGCGAGAGAGAGAAATGGGACTTCGGAATCTTCGCTTTGTGGCCTAATCGAGTCGCTGAGAAAGAAAAGCTGAGTTCGTTTCGTTGGTTAGGGTTTTGATTTTCTAAATCAAATCTTGATAAAAAAAAAAAATGAAGGAAAATCTTCTATTGAAAAGGAAGTGATTGTTCATTACACAACAGTTCTTGAAACAGTTGAAAATCACATAGAACTGAAAAAAAAAAAAAACAAAACATAAAAAGCTCCCTATAAATAACCAACTGTTTACAGAAGAAAATAATTAGAGAAAATGTTGGTGTGTGCTTAGCATTTCACAGCATGTTGCGAAAGAATCCCAGTGGCGAAGCACCGCTGCCTCGGGAGACGCCGAGTCCTCTTTCCCCAACAGGCCAAGCTCCTTCTCTCCCGACCCTCCTCCACGTCATCATCATCATCATCATCATCATCATCGAACCTCCGAAGCCCTTTCCTTACTACCTTACCATAGTTCTTCCTCGAAGACCTTATTACCTTATTACCACCCTCACGAGCATTATTCTTCAACTCTTCGAAACCCTGAAGATCTTCCGTCACTTGGATCCGAGACAAAGTGACCAAACCGGGAAGAACGTCCCTTTGGAAATCGTTCCTCTGCTGCCTACAAGTCCCCCTTCTTCGGGGCCTTTTCGATGCCGATGATGTAATATTATTGTCACCTATTTCATCATAGTTTGGCTTCTTGTGTAATGACAGAGTTGGATCGTATAGATAGTTGTTGTTCTTTGCATCTTCCAAGTTCAGTGTCATCAACTCCAAGTAATCCATTCCTTCTTCTTCTTCTTCTTTGCCAGTAGAAACTATATCTGCTAGCCATTTGAGGCAAGATTCTACGCGATCGCCACCATCTTTATCTTTGATTAGGACGGTTTTTAAATTTCCCTCCGAGATGGAAATTAAGGCATCAACCGCGATATTATCGGTTTCTTCATCTCTCGATTTCCCTTCTGCTTTAGCATGAGAACTATCAGTAGCTGCAGAAGAAGCCTCTAATGAGCCAATTTTGGCTGCTGCTGCTGCTGCTGCTGCTGTTATTACAGTAGATGTCGGGAAACGAGGTGGCGATGCATCGCTCTCCTCGTCCAGAGATAAGTTCAAGTCGATGTACTGTCTCGAACCCGATTCCCCATCTTTCGTTTCGGACGGGTTTTCTTCAGAAACTGGAATATTCCCGGGAATCTTCTTCGCGTTGCCACTATCATCGACTTGGGTTCTCCGCTTCGAATTTTGAATGATTTTATCAGAAAAAGCTTCAGCTCTCTTGAAAAAGTTTGGGGAGCTATTTTGCAGCGAGTCGAGGTTCATAAAATACGAATTAGTCTTCGCATTGCTCCGTGAGTCCCTGAGAAACCACGGCAAGCCTCCTTCTACGCTGACGTTAGAAGACACTGCGCCGTTTCCTTCGAAGATTTCGACCCCGAATATTTTCCTTTTCGTCCCGAGTATCGGGCTTTTGAAAAGTTCCAATCTTGGCGCGTTCGAAAATATCGTCGAATTGTCGGAGAATAAGCCTCCAATAGAAAAACCATCTGCAATTAATTAGAAACAATTCAGCGTTTTCGGAGACAAACAACAAAATCATTTCAGATAGAAGATATTTTATAGTAACTTATTACCAGCATGATCATCGGATAAACGTTCTTTACCGCTTTCGAATCCACCGAGAGAGCTTCGAAACGGGTTTTTCGATGCTTTAAACCCGTTCGCCTGGATTCTGTTTACGCCAAGATCCTCCGCTCTATTAATTGGTAATAAATTAAGTTCCAACGCGTTCGAAGAACGATGCCCAACATTCGAACTCGGAGGGGCAAAACTGGAAAACCACGACCCGTTTCTCATCTGTGTTTTGTCCTCCTTCGGGCCATTTTCCTCGGTTTCCTTCCTTTGCAACTCGTTCATCACCTCGCGCTGTCTTCTATAAAGATTGTGAAGTTCTTGGAGCTAAACACGTGAAAGAAACGCATTCGTAAGAACGGAGACAAATTGATAATTATCGCCACTGGACGAAAAAAAACAAAGAAAAGGAACCTTCATTTCGAGTCCCACCTGATGCTTGAAGACTGATTCTTGTTCCAAGATTATGTTCCTCATTTTTTCCGTGTTGTGTCCATTTTTGCGCATCGGCGATAATAGGAAAACCCCGGGATTATTATTATTATTACCGTTTCTGTTTTCTTGATGTAACGGTCTCCCGCCATTTTCTTTCGGGCTTCCCTCGGGATATTTCCGGGGATGATACTGATCTCGAAAGGATGAATTGCTCTGTAATTTAGTTCCCATTTCTGCTGGAAAAAGAGACGCAGATATTTCATCGAGTACTTCACAGACAATTCATGAAAGATCAAGAAGGAAAAAGGTCGAACATTAAACTCAGTTCACAGATTACTTACATATGTGTAAGATCACGAAATTTAAAGAACTAAACTCAATCAAGAGAATATATGTGTGTGTGTGTGTGTGTGTGTGCTTGAGAGCATTACCTTGAAGACAGCTTCTTTCACTGTGTGTCGCTTCTCCTGCAAGAAAATCCCGGGTCTGAATTATCCTCAACAAAGCAAAGAGAGGTGAAACATGTAAATCAAAATTCAGTTTCTCCTCTTCGACTGCTCACTAACGGGACAAGAATTTAAGGACCCTTAGAAAGAAAGCTGCAATCTTTGTAAATAACATCGAAGAAGAAGAAACTTTTTAAAAAAAATCTAAATAAAAAAGGCCAAAACAACAACCCCACAACACAAAAAAAGAAAAAGAAAAGAAGAAAAGAAAATGATTCAAAAGACTTGGGATGGAGATCCAAGCGAAGATCTCTCTATCCCTATAATTATACCCATCTCCTCAAAGACATACACAGAGAAGAACAAGAAGTTTATACGCAAGAAGGTACAAATGACTTTAAAATATTGGTCTCTCACCTTACTCTATTCAGGCTTTACTTTCTCTTCTGTCTTTAGAATCAAACAACCGCTCCTTTTCCGAATGGTACAGTTGGACAAGAAAAACACACAACACACACATATCTATGAAGGAGAATATTTATTATATTTTCAGAGGGAGATTTTCTTGGTTTTTAGGAAGTGAAAAGGCAGGCATATCACTTATCGGCTGCTCATTTATTACACTATTATTATTTTTATTTCTTTTCTTTTTTTGTCCAGATCCTCTCTCTCACTCTCTCACCTTCCATGATTTTTGGGTACACATAATTTATGTGTTCTTTTAAAGTCATTGATGGAAAATCGTCACGGTGTTAATGCCTTTCCGCTAAGAATTATTAGAGTTTTGAGATTTTGTCACATGAAATCTAAATAAATTTAAAAAAATGTAGGTGATGCCTAAAAAACCTTTGGAAAAAATTAAAAGCAGGTCCTTTATTTAGTTCCATCTTAATGGCTACTTCTCAAATATAGAGATACCTAATTAAAAAATATCTCTGCATTTATTTTTGTATCCCATTTATATATATGCATATATAAAACTTGGTGTTTCTTTGTGTTGTTTTAATAGAATATTCATTTCTATTATATATCCTATTTTTTAATATATTGATAATTCTTGTCGAAATGGACACATGATTTAGTGTGTGTTTGGAAGCACTTATGAAATGGACTTCTAACCTAAAAGTCCATTTTGAAAAGTAAAATACCTTTGGTGAAAATTTTGAGATGGACTTTTAAAATAAGTTACTTTTCAAGAAGTCCATTTGAGAGAAGCAACTTTTAATGACTTTTCAGAATTACTTCCTGCAACTTTTGCAAAAGTCCATTCCCACCAAACACTTTAAAAAAATAAATTTACATTTATAAAAACTACATTTCGAAAAAGTCCATTTACCAGACGTGCTTCTGGATCAAAAGTGGAACCAAACTAGCCCTTAGCTTGCAACAGCGATGCAACTCTCGTTAGTTTCCTAAAAGCATCCTACCGACCTCATCCACCTGCAATATCCATCTCACGCGCCTACGTGGCGACTATATCAAAACCTATGCAGCGGATTAGTACGTTGAAGACAGACTCTTAGCGAGTGACTCACAACGCGCCGCTTTTTCGCGTGCGGTGGGGATGTTTTCTTAGATTGACCTGCAGAATTACAGCGACCTAAGTGGTTGTGTTGTCACATGGTGGGATTTGATTATATTTTATTAATGTAGATTAGGACCTCAAATATCTTGCTACTATTTTTAATTGTGAAGAAACAAGTCTGATTGATAACGAAAATAATACTTATAAATAAAATATAATAAAAATAAACTCTAATAAAAATATCATCATATGCGGATGGTTATGAGAATCATAAATAGTTATAAATTGATGGTTGTCACTTGTTATGTCATGTTTGTCTTTTTTCCCAATGTGTCCCAATGGACCATAAAATTTTTAAATAAAATATCAAAAAATGAGGAAAAGGATTTGTTTATCTCTTCTTTTTACAGGACCATTATTATCTTTGCATCATGAAATAATAATAATAATAATAAATAAAGTTTTTTGGTCATTTAAGGGATTGGAATTCGACCCTTTCATTTTTATTTTTTCTCAATTTAGAAGTATCTTTATTTGATGAATCTATTTCCCTCATTACACGCTTACCCATTTTGTAATATAATTTCCTTATTTGAGATTCAATAATTCATTCTAGCAATGATTATAAACTGTTCGGATATTTTATGCATTCGATCATAATATACATAAATAAATATATGTAAGAAAGCTTCACATAGGATTTTTCGTCATATAGTACAAGAATTAATTCTTGCATTGAAGTCTATATATATATATATATTTGTTCGGCACTCCTATTCACGAGTCATAGCTGTCAATCTGTTGGTTCCATTACATTATTTATTAAATAAAGCTTTCATCTATAGTTTTACTTTGTTTCTATATATATATATATATATATATATATAAATGAAAAGTAAATGCTTTTAACAACCACGTGACTTGACTTTATATCTATCAAAACATCCTTTCAATAATCAAACCAAACCATTGAGACATACAACAAAACTGGAAGGTTTAGATGTAATTATTCTTTGAGCCTAACAAACTTTATTTGGGTCTGAAAGCCCAATAATGTCGTCCCAAAGCCCAATACTCCCAAAGCTTGTAAGCACATGAGCGCTGGCCCGTTCAAAGAAGTGCATTCTCTTTGGGCCTGAGTTTTGTCATTTTAGCCCTAAACGGTACTGTCTTGTTTGCTTTGAGAAAGCCCAAATAGTATTTTATTTAACCCTAAAATAAAAGTTAATTTTTCTTTAATAAAATAAAAAAAAAGATGCGAAGTGGTTGCAAATATTCAACAGTTGGATGGTGATGGGGGACTTTGGGGTGTAGAAGTTTAATTTAGTCAGCATCGTGTTGGTTTAGGATTTAGATGGAATTGCTGTCATGTACGATAGTCAAACAGATAATGAAATTAAAATTATTTCAATCAGAGAAATAAAGAAAAAAAAAAGAAATCAAGATAAACTCAATTTCAATGTCGGGTAACCAAAACATTGAATGCCATTGAAAGATCTATCCGTACGGTTAAGGATAGACAAAGAACTTGAGTTATGCCATTTGCTTGATGTTCGTTAAACTTGTGATGTAACAGACAATATACCATTATACATATACATCTTCAACTTTGCCTTTGATATTCATTATTTTATGACAGATAGTATTTATAAACAGTTCAAAAATACTCGCACCACTTTCTGCAATAAAATAAATGACTCATCACAGCAGCAAGTTGGATGGTTTCGAAAACTTCCTTGATGACACAGCTTTTCGCCTTCTATCAAGGAAAAAAACGTGGCCGATGCATTTTGTTTCTATTTTCTTTCCCTCAATTTTATGCTTGATTTTATATATAAATCTATGAATGTATATGATTTCTATAATTAATTAGGAGGATTGTTTGGTCAATTGCGTTTATAACTTTGTTAAGTTTCTCTGGAATGCGATGGACAAGAGTGTGATTGTTGTATAGTATTCTTTATCGTCACGCCAAAGACTCAATTTTTAAATTAAATAGATTTTCATATCCGTATATCTGATTTGGAGTTTTATTTTATCCAAGTGAAAAATGCGAATAAATGAAATTTAACCCTAAAATAAAATAAATTAAAATCAACTTTTAGTTGATAAGTGAGACTTGCTTATCATCAACAGTTGGCATTTGCTACTTGCTAAACACCGCCCGTACCTACGTAGATAACTTCACCTCTTCACATACAACTCTCTCTCTCTCTCTCTCTCTCTCTCGTTCGTACAAACAGTAGAAAGCAAAGACCATCACTCCACCAACATACAATCATCACATCTTCATCGGGAAAGAAGAAAAAAAAAGGAGGAAAAGATGGGTGAGACTAATGTGGAGAGCCCATCTTCATCAGCAACGGCGAAGAACAAGCCATCGACAATCTTCATACCGCCACGTGGGCCCATGGATTCCCTGTTCACAAACGGGCTGCCCGGCGTTGGTTTCAGCCCTGGTCCGATGACGTTAATGTCGAGCTACTTCGCGGGGGAGCAAAGCCCCTTTTCCTTCTCTCAGCTGTTAGCCATGGCATCACCCAAGCCCGGTGGTTTTCTGTTGGACGCTAAGAATAGTAATAACAACGATGATAGAGTTGATTTGGGTGTGAAGGGCGGCGGCGGCGATGGTGAGGGGAAAAACGAAGAAGGGTACAAGAGGAATAGGCCTGTGAATCTGATGGTCAACCAATCGCCGATGGAAGGTTTAAATCAGCTCTTTATGGTTCCACCTGGGCTCAGTCCTGGTGGGTTTCTGAATTCACCAGCTGGGTTCTTATCTCCTCTTCAGGTGAAGCTTGTTTTTCTTCATTTTTCCCCATTTACGGTTAAAGGTTGGATTTTTATTGACTGATTTCGTTTGGTTCCGATTGGGGGGGTTTTTGAGATCGATGATTGATTAATTCTTTTCTTTTTAAAACAAGAAAACCACAGTGAAACTGGTGCCACACAATTGAGGAACTTTTGAGCCATGAAAGCTCTGATCTTTATCTAATTTCGAATCTGGTTTAGGGTTTAGTTGAAAGCTCTCTAAAATTGACCTTCTTCTACGAATCTTTGGACCTTGTGGTATGGTATAGTTAGATTGCCAAGCTTATCCATTCATGAGATATCTTTTATGCAAAATATGGTAAGTTCTTACCAGAGAAATATCTTCTTGCTCTTTCTTAATTGATACATTTGGGAGACAATTGTTTGGCTTTTTTAGCATAAGATTGTAAGTGAATCTGTTGGGCTTGTAAATAAGGTTCTTGATGCTATTTTCATTATGTTACATGATACTTAATATGATGTTACTTTTGTCTTTAGAGCCCCTTTGGAATGTCACACCAGCAAGCCCTAGCCCACGTCACAACTCAAGCAGCCTTCTCTCAACCTTACATGCAAATGCAAGCACAACTCCAATATTCTTCAACCACATCACCACAACCCGAAACTTCAATAGCGAACCCCACGCCCTCCGAGCTCGAGAGTTCGAAGATCGAATCGCCCGAATTTTCCGAATCCGATAAGAAGGCCACTACTTATGCTTCGGGTGGTGATAAACCGGCGAGCGATGGCTATAACTGGAGAAAGTATGGCCAAAAGCACGTCAAGGGCACTGAGTGCCCTCGAAGCTACTATAAGTGTACTTGCATCAACTGCCCGGTGAAGAAAAAGGTTGAAAGATCCGCTGATGGTCGTGTATCTGAGATTATATATAAAGGGCACCACAATCACGATCCCCCTCAGCCCAACAAACGTGGAAGAGACAGTGGGGCTTTGGACAAAACGGGTGAATCTCGGGTTAGTCACGGTGCTGTTTCCCGGGGTCAAATTGAGGCCAACGATGGGGTTAACGTAAATCCTGATCATGGGAATTTGATCCAACGGTCTTTCGAGCATCATTTGACTGCTGGTAATGACCGGGAAACGCATCAGAGGGCCATTTTGTTAGATGATGGAAATGATGATGATGAACCAATTGCTAAAAGGAGGTAGCAAAGTTATCTATTTTTATTTTTTTTGGTGTTAGTTATCTCATGTATGCATTTATATTTGCTGACTTATCTAAACAATACTGTCTCTCTTTTTTCGATCTGCAGAAGCATAGATGTGGGTCCCACCGTGCCCGTTTCGTCTCATCAAACTGTTACGGAATCGAAGATTGTCGTTCAGACGAGGAGCGAAGTTGATCTTCTCGACGATGGTTTCAAATGGAGGAAATACGGGCAGAAAGTGGTTAAAGGGAATCCTTATCCAAGGTATATAGCAATCCTTAACCTTTGAACCCATTTTCTGCTACTTATGCAAGACTTTAATTTACCAGAATACATATCTTGCTAAGCAAAACAAAAGTTGATTTATTATGACTTATGTGTGTGAGTTCTTCCTTTACAGGAGTTACTACAGGTGCACGTATGCTGGTTGTAACGTGAGGAAACACGTAGAGAGATCTGCAGCGGATCCCAAAGCTGTTATTACAACGTACGAAGGCAAGCATAATCATGAGATCCCTGTGGGAAAATACAACGCAACGGGTAATAATAATACGCAGCAGCAGCAGTTAAAATCGCACAGGAACAACTTAGCCAAAAACCATTCTTCACTAAGTAGAGAAACAGCTTTCGAGAGCAAAGATCAGATTCCCATCACACTGCAGCTCAAACAAGAACACCTCGCTGCTTAAAATCAGTAAATGACCAATTATATCGTGTCACGTGTGTGTTAATATTCTGAAGAAAATCTTGTAGCATTTTGTATAACAATGCAAGTAAATGATGGATGGTATGGTATGGTATGGTATGGTATGTGTTGTGTGACTGTTGTAATAGAACCCGATATATATAGCTGGTAAGTTTGTAACATCACGAACATTTTCTACCGTAAACAGGAAAAAATTTAGTACCGTAAGAAAAGATTTTCTATTGTATCTTTTACTTACAAAAGCCACAAGCTTTTTACATGGGAATCTATGATATATTTTTTTTTCCATGGAGTGAATTGAAATACTGCTCGAAATTCATTTTATGCTATGTAACTACACGAATCAATGAAACAAGATATATAATCTAGTTGCTGGCTTGTTGAAGGCTTAGTTATCGTCGAGCCTGACGATTTTTGGTATCTGTCCGCGATTAACGAAGTCGATCTTGTTCAATCTCACACAGCAGAGAACTTTCTCCGGTAGTTCTTCAGGTTTTTGTGCCTGTTTGTTTGTAGATTATAAGAGGAGGAAGCAAAAAAGAAAGGTGTGAAAGAAATATTGTAAAATATTACGAACTTGAATTGTCAATCCTAAATTTAGTATTCCAGCACCCAAACAGCCATGAAACGCTTCGAGTCCCTTTCTCGCAATGTAGCTGAAGCGGTGGACATCGAGATCGATTTCAAAGTAGTTTGATCCCTTGCGAAAGAAAGAAAGAAAGAAGCCATTTTTCGTTTTAAAAAAAAAAAAAAGAACATTTACAGCAGACAATATAGACATTTTTACACCTGATAAAACTCGTGCTGAGGCCGAGAAAGAACTGGTTTTTCGTTGTAAGCATTCAAAAGCCTTCTTTCGGTGGAACCCGAGACGAGATCGTCGGGATTTACTACCCCGACTATGATCTTTAGCCTTTCCCTGAAGGGAACGTTCGAATCTTTTGCAAACCCTTTAACCTTCTCTATATCGTCTTCAACCATTCGCTGCAGAACACAAAAATAGCAGCATATCATTACAAGAAAATGTTTTTTCCTTCTTACATTTGATTAAACTTCATTCGCCTTGATGTTATTACTTACCTTGATGCTGTCTTGAAACTGTGAAGATGTTTTTTTCTCAAAATCATCAGAAAGTTTGAAATACAGCACGAGGCTTAAGCCCTCCCCGTCACCTTCCCCGAGAAACATCGCCGCTTGATACGTCGGCAGCTAACATCAATCAACGGAAATTAAATTCTTACACAAACACAAAAATCTTAAATAAATAAATAAAAAAAGAATACCTGAATGTTAACAATTAACATTGGAGGCAGTTGCGTGTTGGCTCTAACAGAAGGGAGATCGAGGTGTTGCGCGATGTGGTTGATCTTTCTAGAAGACGCGAACAAATGGACGCCGAACGGAATATAAGGAGAGAAATCCGATGCGGGAATCTTCTTCTTATCTCTGTCGATAAATAAGTAAATAAACGGAGCAACCGTAAGAAAAAAAAAAGGCTGCGACATATCTGAATTCGCAAAGAGAGAAAAAAAAAAATACTTGAAGTAATTCTCGCCGCGGAGCTTAAAGGTCGACGGCGCAATCTCCGACCAAGTCCCGCGTGTCGGCTTTGTTAAGAGTAGAGTGAATTTGGGAAAAAAAATATTCATTCGATCGAACTCCTGCGTATACATTACAGCAGTATTTATACTCTAATGGCTAATAAGCCATATTATAGTTTCCTTCTCATAATAACAAAAATTATAATTCAGTCCTCAATCTATTAACACAATCATTTGTAATAGGCTTCTCGTCATTACAGCACCTCTGAATGAGGAGCCCACATTTCGGGCGACATAGGTACCTCGTTGATGCGCCTAAAATGAGCAAAATTAGTGTGACATTCTTTTTAACAGATAAAAAATTTCGCCTAAACAGAAAAATAACGAAATTCACCTGATACTTTGTCGACGAATTTTTTTCTCTTGAAAGATAATCGGATAACGAGCAATTTCCTTTTCAGTACGAGCGATGAAGCCTCGTAATGAAGCACTTGCGCGGTCTGATTATTCCGCGGGGAATCTGTAAGATAAAAATTGTCACGGCATTGAAATTTTACATCGAAAATCACGTATTTTTCGTATCTTTATACCTCCACGGATACTAGTTAATAACTCATCATCCGAATCTGACTCGAATACGCTGGCAGCATCAAACCATGCTTCCTCTTGGCAAATCCCTGTAATAAATGCTTCATTTTTCAGATGTAATGATTCACAAAGATCGTCGTCATCATTATCATCATCATGTCTTTATTTATTTATTATGTTACCATTATCAATGCTTTGGCTATGGTGCCACTGCGATTGAGTGAGGCGAAGTGTGGAATTAGAATTATTCGTAGACTTGTGAATAAATTCAGCAAAGGAAAAATCGGAAACCCGAGCTCCTACTGCGTCGCTGATCCTTTTCCCGTTTCCGCTAATAATTGAAGTCAAACGATATTTATTGAAGCGCACGCGCTGTTTCTTCGTCCTCGTTCTACCGATCTCAGATGATTTATTACCGGAATTTGGCGTTGATAAACAACCACCCATTAGGATTGCAATGATTCTTCAGTTGTTACCTGTTGTGGCATCATATTATATCTTGATATCAATAGGAGAGAAATTGTTGAAACAAGATATCATCGGATTAAACTGCTGCGCGGTGTAAGAAAACTATAAGGGATCATGTGATTGAGAGAGATTTCTTACACATGACAAGGTAAAACTTGAGGAAGTAATAATGTGCAAACGTGTTCGGTTTCATGAATCAAATCAAAAGATAATCCCAACGTGTCACCATCAAAGCCAACAGTGCCAGAGACATAAACGACAAACAAAAACTCCACGAAGTGTGTGTTTGTGTGTGTCTTTATGCCTTCTGGTTCGGCTCACTGAGCTGAGTTGCATACAAAAATTAATATATAATAATAATCGATACTATCAATGATGTATAATATATTCATCGGGCGGTACATTCATCTCTCGTCTCCCAAGAGAAAAAAAAATAGCAATAAAACTCACCATAAAGACGGAAAAAAACCCCATACAAAAATAAGGAGAACTTTAAGACGAAAGGCTTCTAACCGGAAAAGTGGGTATAGCGTTGTCGGATGCAATGCAAGCTGCAGCTCGAGACTTTTTCTAACTGAAAATAAAAATCTATTGGCCTTTTTAAGTCAAACACTAAAGTCTTTAGTTAATAATTTTCCTAAAATTCAAACGAAGGAATATCTAGGAATTTTCACATGAGAACAGGTCGTCATGTGATGAAATTCGATTCAATAAATGAGAAAAATACAATCTTGATATATATATTAAGCTTAGTTATAATATAAAGTAGCCTTCATGGAAATTCGATTTCATCACGTGCACGATGAATCCTTGACTATTATTATATTGGTGCCACTTATTAAGATTACAATTAGGGGTAAGAGTCTTGGCTTTTTAAAGGATGATCGAAAATCTTACAGTTGACTTTTTCAGGTCTGCTGCTGCTGCTGCTTTATCGAGATTGTCATTGCTGCTGGCATAATAAATGAGACCAACTTAGTCTCATTTATTTTGCGCGGTCTCATTATATTATATTTATAATATTAATATTATTTTATTAGTATAACGCGTTTGATTTTGCCTATAAATAGGCATCAAACGTCAAAAGAAAAAATTATCTCAGAGCAGTAGAAAGCAATATATATATGTGATGTAATAAGTAAATAGAGGGTTTGTGAGGTATTGTCTCCGACTATAAAGAGATATATTGAGTGTTTTTCTCCTTCATAGATTGAGAGGTTGTAACCCCTATTTTACCCACAGTAAAATATTTCTACCCTGCCCGTGGTTTTTTACCTCGATCTGTTTGGGGTTTTCCACGTAAATTCCGGTGTTCTTACCTTTTCAGTCATTTACAATATCGTTTTACTGCCCACATTTACAACAGTTGGTATCAGAGCTCTGGCTGGGTGTCTATAATATCTACTTACCGTATGCTCTGTGGTTGCCAATAATATTGGATCCTCCACATCAGAAAGTTTGTTAGATTATTATTATTCACTCATTTAAAGTTTCTAAAAAAAAAAAAAATGGCTGCCAAGCAAAATGACATTGAGAAATTCAACGGGAAAAATTTCTTGCTATGGAAGGTAAAGGTCAAGGCAATTTTACTAAAGGAAAATTGTCTGGAGGCGATCACCGGTAGACCTGAAAGAATTACCAACGATGCCAAATGGAGAAAGATAGACATGAAGGCCATAGCCAATATTCAGCTGGCAGTAGCAGATGATATATTATCAAGTATCATAGAGAAAACTAGTGCAAAAGAAATTTGGGATCACCTGGAGAAGATGTATCAAGTCAAGTCACTCCACAGAAGAATTTTCTTGAAGAAAAATTTATATTCCCTAAGAATGGAAGAATCTTCTTCAGTGACGGAGCACATCAACAAATTGATCACTCTATTTAGTCAACTCAAGGACATGGACTGTAACATAGAGTCAAATGAACGTGCTGAGATTCTACTCCAAAGTCTGCCAGATTCCTATGATCAACTCGTCATCAGCCTAACCAACAACCAAACTGCGGGGGAACTCATCTACGATGATATTGCAGCTGCAGTTGTGGAAGAAGAAAGTCGGCGCAATGACAAAAAGGACAGGGTGATTCCGCCCCATCAAGCAGAGGCGCTGACAGTGACGAGGGCAAGGACAGGAGAGCGTGGTCCAATTGGAAGCCGAAAGCGGGCCAGATCTGGAGAACCTGGTCCAAGTGGGAGTCAAAGGCAAGTCCCGAAAAATAAGAAGGCTATAAAGTGTTACCATTGTGGCAAAAAGGGTCATATGAAGAAAGATTGTTGGGCTCTAAACAAAAACTCCAATGCCCAAGGAAATGTTGCCGGCGCTCCAAACGATGGATTTGTGATGGTATGTGAAGCTGCAACCACCGTCGGAGAAAAGGGAAGATTTGACGATATATGGCTTCTCGACTCGGCAGCCACCTTTCACATGACCGCTCGAAGGGAATGGTTTCATCAATACAAACCAACCTCTGAAGGATATGTGTACAGCTGTAACGATCAACCTCTGAAGATCGTGGGAATTGGTACCATTAAACTGAAGATGTATGGTGGCACTGTGCGTACCATTCAAGCTGTGCGCCATGTGGAGGGCTTGAAGAAAAATTTACTGTTGGTGGGGCAGCTGGACGATCTTGGTCTCAAAATCGAACTGGAGAACAAGATCATGAAAATTTTTCACGGAGCGGTGGTTATTATGGAAGGAGAAAAGATCGCCGCAAACTTATACATGCTGAAGGGGGAGACTCTGCAAGAAGGGCAAGCTTCTGTGGCCACGACAAATTCAATCGAAAAGTCTTCAATGACTTGGCACAAGAAGCTTGGTCACATGTCTGAACAGGGCATGAAGATTCTTGTTCAGAAGAATCTACGTCCTGGTCTCACAACGGTGTCTCTACCATTTTGTGAGAATTGCATCGTCAGCAAGCAGCATCGCCTGAAGTTCAACTCCTCAAATTTCAGAAGTAAAGAGATTCTGGAGTTGGTTCACTCTGATGTTTGGCAAGCACCGGATACATCCTTGGGAGGAGCCAATTATTTCGTGTCATTCATAGACGACTATTCCAGGAGGTGCTGGGTGTATCCAATCAAGAAGAAGGACGAAGTATTTCTTGTCTTCAAAACTTACAAAGCGCGAGTTGAACTTGAATCAGGCAGGAAGATCAAGTGTTTGCGGTCAGATAATGGAGGAGAGTATACTGGAAAAGAATTCATTGAATTCTGCAAAGATGCGGGTATCAGAAGACAGTTCACCACGGCTTACACTCCACAACAAAATGGGGTGGCAGAGCGGTTGAATAGGACCCTGTTGGAAAGAACAAGGGCTATGTTGAGAACTGCAGGCCTGAACAAGGAGTTCTGGCAGAAGCGGTCGGTACTGCCTGTTACGTGGTGAATCGGGCCCCATCTACTGCTATAGAGATGAGGACTCCGATGGAGATGTGGACTGATAAACATGCAGACTACTCAAACCTCCATATATTTGGCAGTCCTGCATATGTGATGTACCACAATCAAGAAACGACGAAGTTGGATCCAAAGTCCAGAAGGTGTCTATTCCTTGGGTACGCCGAAGGAGTAAAGGGGTACCGCTTGTGGGATCTTACTGACCACAAAATGGTTATCAGCAGAGATGTTATTTTCATGGAGGATAACAACCAGGAGCAAGTCAATGATGATGGCAATTTGACAAAGACTACATCAACACCAGTGAAGAGAAAATTGAAGCAAAATGATTCTTCTGAAGTTGAACCGGCGCACGAAGAGCTCGACCCAGTCGAAACTGAAGTATCGGACCTCTGGCGATCAAAGCGCATGCGCAATCCGCCAAGTTGGTACTCAGATTATGAAACTGAGAGCAACATTGCATACGGTTTTCTAACTGAGGATGGAGAGCCAACCACTTTCCAAGAAGCATTGGCAAGTTCAGATGCGAGTCAGTGGATTTCAGCAATGCAAGAAGAAATGGAAGCTCTCAGTAAAAATAAGACATGGGAGTTGGTGCCATTGCCGCAAGGAAGGAAACCTATTGGAAACAAATGGGTGTTCAAAATCAAGCGGAATGGTGATGACCAGGTAGAGCGATACCGTGCAAGACTGGTTGTAAAGGGATATGCTCAGAAAGAAGGGATCGACTTCAATGAAATATTCTCACCGGTGGTTCGACTTACAACAGTCAGGGTAGTCTTGTCATTGTGTGCTACATTTGACTTGCATCTTGAGCAGTTGGATGTAAAGACGGCCTTTCTCCATGGCGACCTGAAGGAAGAAATCTATATGCTTCAACCAGAAGGCTTTCAAGAAAAAAGCAAAGAAGATCTGGTTTGCAGGCTAATCAAATCTCTTTACGGGCTCAAACAAGCACCACGATGCTGGTACAAGAGATTTGATTTTTTCATATTGAGTCTTGGCTACAACAGGCTATATTCAGATCCTTGTGCGTACTTCAAGAGATTTGGTGACGACGATTACATCATGTTGCTGTTGTATGTCGATGACATGCTGGTAGCAGGACCCAATAAAGATCGTATCGATAATCTAAAGGCGCAACTAGCTGGTGAATTTGAGATGAAGGACTTGGGACCAGCAAGCAAAATCCTTGGTGTGCAAATTTCTCGAGACAGAAGCAATCGGAAGATTTGGCTCTCTCAAAAGAATTACTTGAAGAAAGTCCTGCGAAGGTTCAACATGCAAGACAGTAAGCCAATATCTATCCCTCTTGCTGCTAACTCCAAGTTATCCTCCGATATGTGTCCAACCAATGAAGACGAGAGGATCGAGATGTCTCGAGTGCCATACGCATCTGCGATTGGAAGTCTGATGTTCGACATGGTGTGCACCAGACCAGACATTGCTCATGCAGTGGGAGTTGTAAGCCGATATATGTCCAACCCTGGTCGAGAGCACTGGAGTGTTGTCAAGAGAATTCTCAGATATATCAAGGGAACCTCTGATCTTGCATTATGTTACGGAGATAAAGATTTTACTGTCCATGGTTATGTTGATGCTGATTATGCAGGTGAACTTGATAAAAGCAGGTCCACAACCGGATATGTGTTTAATCTTGCTGGCGGAGCCGTAAGCTGGGTTTCAAAACTGCAGTCGATTGTCGTAACGTCTACGACAGAAGCAGAATATGTAGCAGCTACGCACGCCAGTAAAGAGGCAATATGGTTGAAGATGTTGCTCGAAGAACTCGGCCACAAACAAGAGAACATTGTTCTCTATTGTGATAGCCAGAGTGCATTGCATCTTGCAAGGAATCCAGCATTTCATTCAAGAACCAAACACATCCGGGTTCAATACCACTTTGTTCGTGAACAAGTGGAAGAGGGAACAGTGAACATGCAAAAGGTTCACACTGCGGATAATCAGGCAGACTTCGTGACGAAGGCAATCAACGTGGACAAGTTTATGTGGTGTCGTTCCTCCTGTGGATTGACTTAACATAGCAAGGTCGAAAGAAAAGTGTGAAGATCTGATTGGGCATCAATCAAATCTTCAAGTGGGAGATTGCTGGCATAATAAATGAGACCAACTTGGTCTCATTTATTTCACGCGGTCTCATTATATTATATTTATAATATTAATATTATTTTATTAGTATAACGCGTTTGATTTTGCCTATAAATAGGCATCAAACGTCAAAAGAAAAATTATCTCAGAGCAGTAGAAAGCAATATATATATGTGGTGTAATAAGTAAATAGAGGGTTTGTGAGGTATTGTCTCCGACTATAAAGAGAGATATTGAGTGTTTTTCTCCTTCATAGATTGAGAGGTTGTAACCCCTATTTTACCCACAGTAAAATATTTCTACCCTGCCCGTGGTTTTTTACCTCGATCTGTTTGGGGTTTTCCACGTAAATTCCGGTGTTCTTACCTTTTCAGTCATTTACAATATCGTTTTACTGCCCACATTTACAACAATTGCTTGCAAAAATTTAAATGCTATAATACGTACGTCTGTAAATAAAACAAGATTATAATAGAGATAATTAGCTGAATTATCTAGAAAGTCAACATCATTAGATTAATTATTATAATTCGTTTTTTTTTAAATTTATTTTGGGGCCCAAATTGCTTGAAGTGAATTTATTACAATTTAGACCCAAAGTAGTATTATTATTTAGGGGCCCGTTAACCATTTTGTGTATCGATCCGTTAAATTGTCGGGCACCACACGGATGGAGCTTTGCATAATTAACGAGCCTTCAGGGGTATGTATGTAGTTTACATATAATTAATCTATTTACTAATAGGTACTTTCTTTTTGGCCAAATTCCTAGACATTCCAAACTGGCACGGTCCAATCCATCCAACAATTCCTTCAGGTACTATTTTGAGTGTTCTCATCTTTGATCGAATCTTGTTATTTGTTTATTGGTACGATCTTAATCTGTCCGATGTGACTTTTTTTTTCTTGTAATCCTGCTGATAATTCTATTGGGAAACAAGTGGAGGTGAATTTTACCTCTATTTCTTCTCTGAACTACTTCTGAAGAAAGGTAGAGATGAGCGACACATTCGAAAGGTACGAGCGTCAATATTGCGAGCTCTCTGCGGATCTATCGAAGAAGGCATCGTCCGTTGGATTTCTCGATGGAGGTTAAATTTAATTTGTGTTGACTTCAAAATCATATCGATTTTTTTTAATGGTTGTATGTTAATTTTTTCGTGATATTAAGTTGTAAATGCCTTTGTGTCGAATAAATGAAGGGAAAATTGGGGGAGATGATTCATTCTTGAGGGTATGATCAGTAGTTGTTTTCTTTTTCCTGGAGTTCTATTTTGTAAGATTTCATAAAGCGGGACTAGAATACATAGGTCTTCTAGCCGATTGAATTCAAGCAACCATAATAATTATCGATATGCCTCATCAATCGGTTCAGCAATATCTTTTCAGATTAAGCCTGCTGTTTGTTCAGCTGTAGGAAAATTTATTAAGGGATGCTTTCTATTTGTGACATTCAAAGTTTGTGTGTGAATTTGAAGATTTGTGATTGCTTGAGATATGAATTTTGGGCTCATATGATGATTGATTCCCTGGCAGAGCAAAAGAAGCAAAAGATATCTGAAATCAAAGCTGGACTGGACGAGGCAGATGCATTGGTGCGTCTACTGGCTTAGTTTTTTAATTTCCTCTAAATTTTTTCATGTTCTTCTTTTGTCCTGAGATTTGCGCGGCAACCTTGCAGTTACGAAAAATGGATCTTGAAGCCCGTGCATTGCAGCCCAATGCAAAGGGTGCACTCCTTGCAAAGCTAAGAGGATACAAATCCGATGTGAACAATTTGAAAAATGAAGTGAAGAGAATGGCATCTACAAACCTAAACCAGGCCGAGCGAGATGATCTTCTCGAGGCAGGAGCATTAAATGTATGCTTTATTACCCTCAATAAATTCTTCTTCTTTTTTATTTCTCGTTACTTTATCGCACATTGGTTTCATAAGTACATACGTGTAATGGCGATTGATGCAGGAATCTGCTGACCAAAAGGAGAGGTTGATGGCATCAACAAGATGGTTGGACACTTCAAGCAACAGGATCAGAGAAAGTAGAAAGGTGATGCTTGAGACCGAAGAGCTCGGGGTGTCCCTTCTTCAAGATCTGCATCAGCAGAGACAGTCCCTCATGAATGCTAACAACACGGTATCACTTATATTACACATGCAGCCCTCAATTAATTCTTGAACCCGGAAGAGTTAGAATCTCTTTCCAATGCTTCTTATTACGCATATAAATGAACTCTGCATCGCATTGTAAATTGGTTTGATTCTTCGTTCGTTGTTTTTCTCTGTTCTCAGCTGTACGAGGTGGATGACAACGTAAGCAGGAGCAAGAAAATTATGACTAATATGTCGAGGAGGATGAATCGAAACAAGTGGATGATTGGCTCCATAATTGCTGTGTTGGTCATTGCCATCGGTGGTATATTGTACTTCAAACTTTCCAAGTGATCCACGTTATGTATTTCCAAACAGCATGTGCCACAGATTCATAATCTATGAGTGTGTCTTTCCGTTTCTATTTGTTAATTTCGAGTTCTGGGAGAAATGAATTGCATTGATTGATACAGTGATGCTACTTCCTTATATTATGCTTTTACAGCTTATAATACTCAAATTTGTTCAAGTCTGGTTGTTGTTCTTGCTCTGATACTGGTGACGCTGATCTCGTAATTACGATGAATTTCAGATTTTTTCTCAACTTGTAAGAACCGCTTTTTGCAATAGATCGTGTAATTATTTAAGTATAAATTTAGAAAACATGAAAAATTCAACAACTTGGGGATGTAGCTCAAATGGTAGAGCGCTCGCTTTGCATGCGAGAGGCACGGGGTTCGATCCCCCGCATCTCCATTTTTTTTATTAAATTTAATAAACCTTTTTTATTTAGGATATGACTCCACTTTGCCTCTTGCAAAGTTACCAATTGCACCTGATTCCTAATTCAGGAACACTAATACATAATTTCACTCAACTCAGTAATCAAATCACGGCATTGAATCCTTTACAAACTAATGGATGTAAACAAATAGCACGCCCCTCCACTAAAACGGGCTCGAATGCCTGTATGCCTAATTTATGTAGAGTGGGTGCAGTGAAAGACGAGTTCTCTGCTCACAGTCAACGCAACGGTCCAGGTCCTAAAACTACCGCCTTTGCAGCAGAATCTATGTCAGCTGGATGTAAAGCAACCTTACTAATGGATCATGAGAAAATTTTGGATTTGTCTATTATTCTAGACAATACTATCTATATTATATAAAATATTCGATGGAATTCGAACCCGAACTCTAAGCCTTTTATTTCGAATGAAAGAATTCTGAGGGAAGTGCTTATTCAATTGACCATGAGGCTCTACCCTTCCTTTCCTTACCGAATTGAATCATCAGAACTACTTCGATATCTTTTTTTTTTTTCCTAGCCAACGCTTGGATCCGGCTCTACCCAAACTTTTCTGGTTCGCGCCAACATTCCCCACTTGTCCGACTGTTGCTGAGCAGTTTTTGGATATCAAACGGACCTCCCCAGAAGGTAATTTTACCTAATTAATAAGAAATTCCCTCTTGACAGTGATATATGTTGTATATGTAAATCCTAGATGTGAAAATAGGGGGAATTCATCTATGAAAGAGTATAAAAAAATGAAAAGAATAGTGGATGCACTGATTCAGCCAAAGAAACTGTCAAAAGGAACATAGAAATGTATATGGCAAATGCTTTTACCCTCGACTTATGGATATTAAGGGGGTCGTAAGATCCGGGTTCAATCATTTCGCGAAGAGCATTATTTAGGGGCTCTCCGCAATCACATGGGGAATACCTTCTATAAACTATCGAACCTTAAATCCACTCTCAATCGCTCTTTTTAGGTTGGCATAATATAGAAAGAGAGTGCCAAGAAACAACACATACCTATCACTTTTGGAACTCTTAATCTTACAAGAGCTGTACTGAAGATGTTACACATATTCTTACATTACATGGAAAGTAAAGAAAACAAGTACAATGATGTCCCCAATAATGACCCATCACGAGACACACAAAAATGATAAAACTATTCGATTACTGCTTTTTCATGATAAGTTTTATTAGGACGTTCCCTTTTGAACTGACTGTAATCCGCCATTAAGCTGCCGTTCACTTTGTCTTTCATGTTCTCCACCAATCTCTTGAGAACCTTACATACATACAAAGAGAAGGAACAATAATAATACTAACACACCATTAAAAAACAAACCTTGCAAGATACAAAATTTAATGGAGAAGAAAGAATCTTACCGACTCTGCAACTTGTGTCCGAATATCTTCGGGAACTAACGAAAGCATAGGAGGAAGATCAAAGCTTATGCTCATCTGAAGCTGACCCCTGAGCCTACTTCTCGGTCCACGCCTATCGGGGTAAAGAGCTCCTTTCACACCGAGAGTAAACTGAGATGGCTTGAGAACCTCGTCCAATCCCTGAAGATCCCACCTAATCTGTGCCCACCATTCATGACAATGAAATGTTGCTGAAATAGAAGAAAAATTCGAATTTGAAATCGGTAGATGAAAGTGGATTGGGCTTCTCTTACGATATCGAGCTCGAGGACCTTGGAAATGTCACGAGGCATGCCCGGTGGATACTCGATTGCACTGGATTTGCATCTTAATCTCATGTCGATTACTGGGAACACTTTGATGAACAGGAACTCTATTGGTAACATGTGGACTTTCCATTCCTCCTGCAGCAGGTGAGGTGTTGATGGAAGAAGCCAACAAATGCAGCATCATAATAGTTAAAGATACATTTTAAATGCACTTATCGCATCACAGTGTGTTGTGATATAGACAACATCGAATCATCATACAATTGTGCGGAATTTTCAAGAAAACATAATTGATCAGACGGCGGCTAAAGGGTAGAAAATACTGATGAAATCAAAAAAATTAACCTCATTGAGCTGTTGGCTCCTTCTTTTGTCAGGAAAGATAGCTTTGAAAACCCTGGGCTTATCTTCAAGGTACTGATCGAATGAAGCCTGCCAAAATTTCAACTGTGTCAGAACCTAATACAGAATGGAACTCGACAACATTAAATCTTGCCCAGAAAAAAAAAAAACAACAACCCATTTAGTACCTACCCCAGGGGCTTCGTATAAAGGAATGTCGGTGGAGATTCTCGAGGTGTAAGTAGAAGGCTTCGCCATACGAGCTTCGGTTTTCACGATCAGTCTCGGTTTAAGAGCTCTTCCCAGTCTTAGAACACTGATCGGGGATCTGGGCAATGCCGATTGGATTTTCTTGAAGTGGGTTGCTCCCCCCGATAACAGGCTGTTCCGGCACGGCGGCGCCACCGCTACCTCGGCCATTTTCATCTCGATGTGGAACTACGCGTGGCTGGCTTTCTTTAAAAAAGAGGAGAACGACCCTTCCTTATCCAAGTTCGGCGGGGTTCGGCTGCGTGACGTGGGCTGTTGTCAATGGTTGAGGACTGTCCATGTGTTATGCTCGCATGTGCCACGTGGAGAATCAAACTCCCTGTCTCTTCGGTGGAAAATCAATTTTTTTTTATACATAAACGATAGCCTTTTAAATCAATTAAAAGATAAATAAATACACGACCCAGCTTCTTAAAATGGGCCTCAATTTACGATGGGCCCAAGCCCATCAAGGATCGGTGTTGTAAGAGCAAAGCCTCTTTAGCTAATGTACAACGAACAAATTTATTGCCAT
Organism: Linderniella brevidens; assembly: GCA_004919715.1. Taxonomy (NCBI): domain Eukaryota; kingdom Viridiplantae; phylum Streptophyta; class Magnoliopsida; order Lamiales; family Linderniaceae; genus Linderniella; species Linderniella brevidens. The sequence continues at coordinate 211,526 of SWDC01000146.1, read as the reverse complement.
AGCCGGCATTCATAAACAGCTTATTACACACATTTTGCTGCTCGTATTCATTCATGTAAAAGTGGTACACTTCCACAAGCAAAGCAAAACATCAACAAGAAAATCAAAAGTACAATAGTTCTTGCTATAGAAACGAAACACGAAGAGTATAGAACTTCATCCATTAAGGGGAACCCATGACGTCACCTTCATCATCATTGTCCGAATTTTCAGCAGTTACAGAGCCCATGCTATCATTATCAACCCCCCCAAAGACATAACACATTGATAAAGGATTATAGCTCGAGCTCGTTTCTTTCAGATCCTGCATAGCATTTATGGCAGAAACCGTACTCCAACGTATCTCCATGCACCTATCTCCGAGCAACAATGTTGATGCATGATAAGATGTTGCACTTGTCTTTTCTTGGCCTAATTCAACAACCTCAGGTTCTAACGGGAAAAGGGCTTCGAGGTTTTCCTCGCACTCACGCACTAGTTGTGAGATGGGCTCGGTTGCAAAGAAAGGCTGGTGAAATGCGAGGTGGGCGAAAGGTTGGGTGAGTGATAAGCCAGTTCGCTTATCGTACTTCTTCATAATCTTGATAAGACCTGACAAAACAGAGCATAAGAGAGCTTAGGAACCCGTCTTTAAGACAGGCAGTGGAAAGAGTGGAGCAGTATGTTTTTGTTTTTTTCTTTACCTGCAAAGTTGAGGCGGCTGTAGCTTTTGAGAAGAACCATCTCCCCATGAATGGCGACGAGGTCCTTGTGTATCTCCATCTTCTTCTGCTTAAATTCGTTGCTTGATGAGAAACTTCCATTGACTTTCAACAGATCGATTTTCTCCTTGATGACCTGTGACACCAGGAAGAATCGAAGAGTTCAATATCATACTAAGCCAACCAGTTCAATTATGCTTGTCAAAGACAGAGGAGTCACTGTCATCGATATCTCCAGCAAATATATAAAAACACGAAAAGATATGGAATATGCCACGGATATTCCTCACATACCTAATTTTTCTACCAAACACGTATTTATCGCAAAGCAAGCATGCTGCCTGAAGACACTATACACTTACTCTGTTGATTTTAAGGCCTTAACGGGTCTGGAAATTTTAGTTACTAAAATAGCTATGCAAGAAACTGCTAGCTATGATTGTGTCACCTGCTTCTCTTCCTGTCTCTGTCGGTACAGCTTCATGTTTAATTTAAATAATTGACTAAAGAAAAGAAGATAAGGAAGTGATGCAATGAAGAAGCATAAGCATTCTTTTTTGGTCACTTAATGACACAAACATCAGCATATTCTCGAAAACAAAACAACCATTAATGCAGAAGCCCATTTACAGACAGGAGTTGCAGTTAGCAAGTTCCACTCAGTTTCAATAAACTAATTCAATGGCATGAGAATATCCTTTTGAATATGCTTTTGAACCATCCAAAGGTGTCCACTTTACATAGTATAAAAACGTAAAAATTCGGGTTTTCCACATCACATGCCCACTTAATAACAAGGAACTACAACAGAACATCTTCACTTCACCGGTGAGGTTGATCTCGCGAATTCAATTTTCGGGCTGTGAAAATTTCGACGGTTTCTATGTCGGAAAGGAGTAAGCACTAGTATCTGGTTACAAGGTTTAGTAAACTAAACTCTTCAGTTTATTTTATTTTCCTTTCGAACTCAGTAAACAATTACACAAGCTTTATCACACACGCAGGCTATAAGTTACATCACCTCAACAAGCCTGAAGTGTCAATTTCGTGATTAAAGAATGAAAAAAAATATATATTTTTATCAAAACAGAGTTTTTTGCAGACTATTACCAATCTGGGCCTTTGACTTCACTCACAAATTTTACTCATGCATACTACTTGAATGATAATCAGGAACAATAGGGTAACTAAACTATCACCGAGTTCATAAACAGAAAAAGCCAGCACGAAACTTCTATTTCACATTAAAATAAATTAGGACCTGTGATCGGATGATGAAATCCTCCTCCGTTTCGACGTAGAAATCGTTGAATTTTTCAAGTTCGTGGTACAGAAGACCCACGAACCTTTCGTGGAACCACGGAGACGGAACATTCTCTCCCGACAACGGGATGTTCTTCTTCAGGAGCTTCTTTAGTAGCTTGTAGCTCAGATGCTTGCTCCTCCACTGAGGTAGGGTCCGTTCCAAATGTCTTCTGAATAATTTCCCGAACTTCATTCCGCTTCCTTTTTTCTTTCGGGTGTCAAAAAAGAAAATAAAAAACTTGAGAAATTAAGTATTTCTTATACTAACTAGTGGACTTGAACATGTAGGCAATCATGATATTGGAGTTAGCTGCATAAGTTTTGATGTTGGAGATGGGATTCAATTCGGATATTCTCTGATCATGTTCGTCACTTGGTAAAGACAGACAACAGATGATTATGAAACAGATTAACTACGAGAAATAAGCAACAAAAGAACATAGCAATGTTAGAGAATATCCTCGTGTAAAAAGGGATATGCATCAAAGTAAACGTTTAATTGGTCAAAAGTATGCACGCCATGATATTAATTATATATATATATACAACTCTGGCCGGTTATTTCTGTCGACAGGTACAAGAAAAGAACCCTGTGAACACGACTTGGGTTTAAACAAATAGTCGTTCGGTTGTCTTTTAAATCATGTGTATGTACATGTACAAATATAAATCCTTATTTAATTGCTCGATGGGTTGCCAATAAAATCACATAAAATTACAATCACATTGAACTTTAAAAACCAAGTTGTGTACCTTGGGATGCGCATCCTCGGCCATCCTTTTTGTTGCTGAATTCTATTGTTGTACACGCAATCATGCCTCTGATGATCAGTTTTGCTGCATTCTGATAGACACAGAGACACAATAACGAAATTAAAAAATAAAATCAACCTATTAAAATGGTTCTTGGCACAACCAATCTATCATGCCTTTGTGGATATGGCACTACCGATCGTGGAAAACCTCGGAAAGACAAAATCCCATCATTGACATGCTCCCAGTTAAGAACAGCAAGGATCGCCACAAGACTTAAATCAAGTACTGAATCTGAAACAGCAACCCGGAGAACGCCAAGCCCCAAAATAAGAACAGAATCCACAGAATTTCGAGAAAGGGAAGAAAGTGGACAATAAATGCATTGGGCAAGTCAGTAATTGTAGTATATTCGTCCTCTTCGAACCATTACCGCAAGATGTCAAGCAACGACACAGCTACGAGACGAGTGCCTAAAAAGATATATTCGAGCATAATACCAACTAATGGCAACAATTATCGAGATCTTCAACCGATATCAAACACCGTATCATCAGAATAAAAGCTCTCAATAACAAAAGAGAGGGGAGGAGACGCGAGTAAGGAGAGAGAGTATCGAATTTGACACGACGTCGTCGCCCATTCCCGCGTGAATGTTGTGTGGGCCGAAGACTTTCGCACTATAAGCCCAATTAAATGGGCCGATTATAACCACGAGGCCCACTAATGGGGTGATGATAAAAAATAGGGCAGCTGCACATAGCAGCAGCAGAGGATCTCTTCTTGCCGCAGTTTCCATTATCGTCTTCATTACATGAATTCTTTCTGCACACACATTCGCACTTTTGTTTTTGGTCGCGAAGGGAAATCATAGTAAGAAAGTGCACCGTACTGAGGCTCTGTCGAAATTCATAAACATTTTACAGAGGCCGACAATCTTGTTTTGTGCAGAAATTGAAGGGGATCCGCTTTGCAGCTCAAAACTTGATTCTTTATTTGTTGCTGCCAGTAACTCCCGCATATATATTTCATTAAAAAAAATCTTCTTTTATTTTCTGATCATTCACGTCGGTCTACAATTTACAGGTGAACAACGAATTTGCATTTTGTCCCTGCTGCAATTCGTCAATTTCTGATCTTTTTCGTTTCTGCACTTGTATATTCAATACCTTTCTTTTTGCTAGAATAATTCTCTATCTTAGTAGCTTAATGCTGCGAAAAAAAAATGTATTTTTTCATTTAATTCATTGCAATTTCGACAAGTCTATATTGCGTTGTGATCTCATGTACAGATATAGACACCAAAGTCCCTTCTTTAATTTCACGCAGGAGCCAATGCCGAGTTTTGTTAGCCAATTCAACGAAACTAAACTACATGAATCATTACTTTCGAGTTTCAATACATGTAATAAAAATTACATCAAACAATGCCGAGTTTTTTTGTTTTTTTTTTCTTGCTTTGCTTTATAGTGTTGGATTATAAAAACAACCAGCAGTCGTTGGCTGTCACGGGCCGTCAACTAAAAAGGTATTAGTCCATTTGGTTTCTTTGCAATGAATTATGGTGGCCATTGTTGAAAATTGTCAGTTGCTGGTCAAGAATATCTCGACCTATTGTCTTAGAAACGCAACAAATTACAATCATAGGACTTGACCTCGAAGAATTGAATATAGAAACCTACCTTTTTGATCTAGAAAAGAGTCTGCTAAAGAAATGGAATATATATATTATGAACAGACAATCAAAATATTCCAAGGCAATTGTACAGGACCATTGTCATACTTATCACACAAGATAATGGATTGGACAAAGTTAAGAAAGAAACGTCACCGGAAAACATCTCAAAAACAAATTACTAGCAAACACGACTGAGAAAAAAAATCACTGCTTGAGGGAAAGAGAATGATTCAGGCATGCAAATATGATCACTTGTAGACAAGTTGATTTATTTTTTGTAGTAGCGCTTCATCATATTTATTTATGCAAACAGTAACTGGCCTGCAAGATTGTTTATGGTTGCCATAACTCCAAAACTACTACTGTTATAACTCAGGCTGCCTCAGGACACAAATTTTGTAATTAGCCAAGCAAGGGAAGATAGTAATAACTAATTATTTCAGGCATATGATGAAGCATGTTGTGTATGTTTTTTCATAGTACCTTTTGAAATGGAAGAAGCCAATCATTCTCCGAAACTTACAAGTTCTCATGTCGGTCAGCAACCACCTGTTACAGCTAACAATAAATATGCAATTCAGTATACAGAAATAATCCCTGCCAATTTAAGGAAGATTAATTACTACATGAAGATTCGAAATCACAAATACAGAGGATGTAGTAAACCTACCACAAGATTTAAGGGAAGGTTCCAGGTTAACTTGAACGGTAACCCACCCCATAAGATGTATCTGTTACAAAACAACAGCCAGCACTTATCACTATGATTTCTAGTTCACAAACTGCAAAATTATCAACTTGTTCCACCGACCTCAACTAACCATGAGCTGAGCCAAAACCGCATCGTCTTTAACAGCCACAGAAATTACCCAACAGGTCAACTTCTCCCGTTGGCTTGGATCAAACAAAAAATATTACCGCAATCATCACTGGTTCACAAACTATGACGAATTGTAATGATAATATTTCAGCATATCAAGTGGAACGAGCTATCATTCTAAAATAAGGAAGATGTAACCAATAAACAAAAGACATGCCTCAAAGGTCAAGAAGCTTGGCAAAGGGTATATTTAAAAGACACATGCACACAATCGAGGTTTAAAGATTCGATACAAGCTGCACGATGAAGAAATGCAGAAACATCACAAATATAGAGCTGAAAACCAAACATAAGGCAATCTGATACAGTTCTTGGATTAATAAATGGACAAAGGTGTATGTTCTTGGAAGGACTAAGCTTGGAATTATTGAGATAGCAGGAAATGGCGTTTTCATTGGGCAGGCTCCTCAGATATTGGTACACTCTTAAGGAAAAGCATCATCTGGTCTTCTGGTTTAGTAGGCTGGTGGCTTCATCAAATTAGGCAAGAGGCAGACTTCGGGCTTCAGATATTTTAGCTGTTATGTTGGGAAGGGAAAGGAAACAGAGAGGTTAACAGCATAAGTCTTATCTGGAGGTAGAAGGAGTGGTAATAACAGAAACTTGTCCAATGTCAGTACTGGGCCAATACTTGAAGGATAGTATGTCTACAAATTACAGTATCACGTTTTAAGGCCATGGAATACTCTACCTGTAATGTTGAGAATAAAGCTTCAGTAGTCATAGGATCTCCCACGAGGAACATGGCTGCTACGCCCAGAAGCTCTGGTGTAAGAAAAACATATTTAACGAATACACAAAAAAAAAACCCAAATAGAGCACATAATTGCTGACAGTCTTATATGTCAAAAGTATGACAATATCCAAGCATTCAAGGGCTATTATTGTCGAGTCAAGTCATGAAATATAGGGCAGATTTTATGCCAGTTTTCTCGTTAGAAAGATGACTATTACAAGAGTTTATAAGTATGTGGTAAAGGAGAAAGAGATCTCACCCAGAACCTGCAGAACGACCAGAAGAGTAACTCCCATATGCACCATAAGGACTGCCACCACCCTGCTAGAAAAGAATGAAAGTAAATTCAGTTACATTGTTTCTTCTCAGAAACCAAAACGTAGGAGTGAAGAAATGAAGACTTTACCTGAGACCCACCATAAGGACCATAAGCATCCCCGTGAGGCACATCACTTAAACCACCATATGAACTAGAGTAGGCATACCCACGCCCACGACTCTTAGCATCTCTACTTTCGTATTTCATGTTTTCAGAACCCTCTGGTGGCATCGGCACATATGGAATGACAGGCAAAAATGATGACAAGGCACCCTCCTTCTCAAAAAGATTGGCCCTCAAGCGAGAAGTCACTTGTATAAGAGCATCCTTTGCTAAATCTATATCTCCAGAGATCTGATAAGAAATGAAACACTGATAAGTTAGACAATTCTAACTTTTAAACCCAAAATAAACAGCCATCGCTGGCATCCCCCACAGGCCACACGTTATTGGGCGAACAAAGAAATTATAAGTTTACAAAAATATCTTTGTATCCACTAACCTGCACCATCTCATCGTCTGCAGAGGCAACTTTTGGAACATTATCTTTGGACAAAATCCGGATGTTAGCCTTGGTGGATTTTCTCATCTCTGAGATTATAGACCCACCTTTACCGATCAGACAGCCAATTCTAGAAGACGGGACAAGCAATCGAGTGGTGTATGAAACGAGACCAGAATCTCTTTCAACTTTCTCACTACATTTCGGTTGCAAGCGCAGCGCCGCATCTATTGCCGGAGAAAAGGGATCTTCAAAAATCTGATTCATCATTACGTGACAGTCCAGATTAAAACATAGGAATTTCAAGGCACACACGAAAAATAGCACCTTATAATCATGAAAAACCGCGTACCTCTTTCGATGATATATTAATAACGCAATCATCTCCCTCTGCGGAAGAACTATCAACTTTAATAGCAGCTCGAGAATCCTGCCTGATTTGGTTAATAACAGCCCCACCCTTGCCAATGACACCACCGATGTTGGCCGTGGGACACACCATACGAAGTGAAAATTCTCTCGGAGATGATTCATTTCTTGAACCTGAATAAACAGACCGAGACCAGTCTCCACCCTCACCCTTGTATCCTCCTCCATAGGATCCCAACAGTGGAGTTAACCCCACGAGTGGGGCACCACCAGTGGCCCCAACAACTGAACTTCCGGAAGAATATATGCTTGGAACAGCAGAGGAAAGAGTATGCTGAGACCGAGATGGATTATCACGAATGCGGGATGCAATTTGATATAGAGCTTTTTTCACCACAGAAGCATCACCCGATATCTGATGCAAAGAACAAACAGGTAAGATAAATTGCGGACAATAATGAGTTACGCACGAAAAGTAAGATTTGCATGAAAAGAATGATTTTCCGAAATATATGACCTGTACTAATTCATCAGAATTCAGTGCACATGTTGGCAGATGGTCGCCCTTCATAATGCGAATCTGTGCACGGGTTTCACTACGAATGTTCTGCACAATTTGTCCACCTTTCCCAATGATACAACCGATCTGATCAGATGGCAATAGAAGCCTTACGGTCACTTGTGGGGCTTCTTCAGGGTTGTACTCTTCTTTTGAAGCGTCTTCCGCAATAATTCTATCATGAACCTTAAAAAGAGCATCCAAAGAAGGACAAACGCGGTCCTCGTAGCCTTCAAGATCGTTAATTTCCTCACTAGTACTGTATATGGTGACGACACGTTCGTCACATCCGGGCACGGACTCACCGATTCTAATCTTCGAATTAGTTTCTGCTCTCAGTTGCTTGACAATTTCCCCTCCCTTTCCAATAATGCTACCAATTTTCCTAGCTGGGCATAAGTATCGGTACACGGTATCCTCAGAGCCAATGGAGAATGAATCTCTTTCACCTCCTGAACTTCTTCTTTTATTCGAACCACTTTCACCGTAGTCACTCTGCGAATGAGGTCTCTTTCCATAGCTACTCCTCTGACCAGCCATATCAGATGTCACTGAATTCACCCAAAGAATGTTAACAGAAATAAGAACATTAAAAGTACAATTTGAAAGGGTGTAACAAAAAGAATAACAGGTTATTTGATCTTTAGAAACGTAGCCTGTCCTCACAGAATCCATGAGTGATGCGTGTTGTAATTCACAACACTAAAACGAGAGACCAAATAGAAAAATACAAGTTTGCTAAAACATGGTAAAAGATCTCCAATCCGATTAATCCTCAGCAAAGGATGGACAGAAGAAAAAAGGATTCACAGCAGAAAATCAGATCCAAAAATACACTCCGGAATCACAACCAAGGATTACGACGAAAACATGAGTTGTCGATAATATAAGCAGCGTGGTGCATCGCTTGTAGATTTTACCTCCGCGCGATTGAATCTCGTCGAACCCTAGCAACCCTCAACGTTATCGACGACGACGACTCCCTCCCAGAAATAATTATCTCCTTAGGGCTTTGACACGTGATTTACTTCGTTGGGCGTTATTTATTTAGCCCTTCTGGTAATAAAATTATTTCAATTCTTTGCATAACGCTGTTACATTTCAATTATTATATTTTTTACGTTGAATTGATTTTCTCGAATATATTATATTGGCCAGTCAACTCTTCTTCCTATTCTGTTTTTCGCGGTCAAAGGTAAAGGGCTATTTCGCAGAACGACAAAAAAATTGAAAGAAAAGATGAAAAATTATTTAAATTTGTCACGCTCCCGTAAATATATATAAATGAGATAAAAATAAATAAATATTTCTTAAAGAATTAATGATCTACATGGAACTATCTTCCATGAGCTTTACAAATTCATCAAAATCTATCCTATCATCTCCGTTCTCATCAAACGCTACGACCATTTTCTTACACTTCTCCACATCCAATCCTTCATCAAACCCCAGAGCGCAAAGAACCTTCTGGAGATCTTCAGCGTCGACGAAACCATCTCTGTTGCCGTCGAACACATCGAAAGCTTCTCTAACTTCATCCAAACTCGGTTTCTTCTCTTCGAACATGTCGTAAATATCATCTGCAGAATCCAACTTTCTTGATATAATTTCGTGTCTAGCATCAGAAATCATTCCCAAGCTTTTCAAGACAACCTCAGCATCTGATCCTTTGCCACACAAGCTTTGATGGACAATTATCTTCTCCACCCTTGGCTTCGAATCTTTGGCATGATTTCTCGAGGCGATGAAGCGGCAATTAAATCCCAGTAAAAAACTGCGAACTCTTTTCCTATCGAGAAACAGGATGTTGAGCAAGAGGACCTTAACCAATCCCATGATCACGAGGGTTAGTTGTGTGCTGTTCATGTTTATGGATAAGCTCTCGAATGGAAATTGAATCATGTTGTTTGAAGACATTGTTAGTTTACAATGAAGAAGAATAAAAGATAGGTTAACTATATGTGCTATAAAAAGCTTGGAGTCGTTGAAGTTGATTTGAGGAGCTTGGAAATGTTGAGGGGTTATATATATAGTAGTGCGTGATCTGGTGAATTTTAGGTCGGCTTTCGGGCGAGGAAAGGAAACTGCTTGTGAGGTGCGAAAGGATTAGTCGTGAAGAGGATGTGTGGTAAAATTTTTTTTTAAGGGAAAAGGCTAGAGAAAGCAATAAATTACTAGTTTAAATAAAGAAAAAAGAAATATGCTGATGGGTCTTGCATGGAAGGGCACAAGGAAGGTTCTATGTTGTTTTTTTGTCGTCTTTTTCTTGGCTGTTAATGATGTATTAGTGCGTGGTGTTTAACGTGGAAATAGTTTAATGAAGAAAATAATTGTTGACCGTGGCTGACCTTTTGAATGGAGAATTAATCACATTGAAATTTCCCGGAAATTGACATGGTTCTTCGGCAGCCTAGTATTAGTCATGCAACAAGAAAAAGAAAGTAAATTTAAAAAAAAAAAAAAAACAGTTTTTTTATATGCTTCCCTTGTTTGAATTGTGTTGTGGGAAACACTTTTTTTGCCTATTCTTGACCAGGATTTTTGATATTTCTCTGCACCTAATTTAATTTACTTTTGTAACTGTAAAGGTTACGTTTTTGCAAATTAAAAATCCTAATAAGCAATATGTTATTCTAATTTCTTCAAACAATTGGGCCATCGTTGAAATTTCGAGGCTTTCTTTGTTCGTGGGGGTATCATGATTCCTACTTAGCCATATAATTCTCACGAACACGTAAATAAATAGGCAGCACAACACATATGACCACAAAAATGTATTGCATTGCAGCATCATAAAAGTACGGAAAACAAAGAAAAACCACAATGTTTCCCCGCCTATTATTATTATTATTATTCCAACCTATGCTGCGGGACTATGATTTTCCTATGAGATCACCGATCTCTTCTAACACTGTCTCATATATATATATATACATATATATATATTCATATATGTACGACTAAAAAGAAATGCAGAGGAGTCCAAAAACTCCCAAAGAACCGTCTCATTTAGTTAAAGGAACACCAAACTTGGCTTCCTTCAACTCTAAAGCAAGGAAACAAAAAGGAAACACAAAGTCTTGCAGAGAAATCACCGGAGGAACATAAGCACTTGAGAGCTCTGTCAGAAAAAAAAAAAAAGACAAAGCCGTCATAACCTAATCGGGAAACAGAAAAGGAACACTTTTAAATTGATCTTACCTTTTAGGAGGAGCTCTCATGGAAGCTCAACGATCTCGATAACGCCGCTGGATTTGCTTGTAGCACCGCCGCGTTCTCAGCAACACGAGCCTTCTCATCGCCCTTTGGCTGCTGCTGCTGCTGTTGCCCTTCGAACATTCGGCTTCCACCAACAGAATCGGCCCACATCGAACTCTTAGCAGCTTCTTCGGGGTTACCAATCCTCAAACTCTTCGGAACAATCGGACCCTTTCCTTCAGAATACTCACCTTCTTTAGCCGACTTCTCCTCTTCAGAGCTTCTTCCTAGGGTTACAGCGTCGACATCTCTCGCGCGTTTCCCGAGAGCTGCAGAAGTTGGGCCCGGCCCAGAAAATGCTGGGCTTTGAGAAGAACCCGTCGGTGGTGAGAACCAAGGAAAGTTGGAACCACCGGGCACAGAACCTCCGCCGCCCCAGTAAGGCGACGCCGGCGTTGTGTAGTACGGAACGGGAAACGCAGAGGGCCCAAAAGCAGCAGTATTCGCGGGCACTGCAGGGTTCCATGGATAAGGAGGCGTCGGAGCACCGGTGTAACTCCATGGAAATCCACTTTTAGCCGCCTCAAAGTTCTCTCCTCCGTTGTCATTATTGCTCAACCAAGAAGATGAAAATGGACTCCATAGTCCTCCATGCCCACGATATCCATCGAGGTCCAGAGACGAAGGCATCGATCCCCACAGTGGGCCACCCGAGGTGGCAAAATTGAAGGCACCGCCGTTGAGGTTCAGGCCCGGGTGGTGATATCCGAAATCGGGAACGGGGCTAGTGATCTTGCGGCGGCCCGAGCCCACGGGCAAGTTCCTCATGGTGCCTCCGGAGGTCCAATACCTCTGGCAATCCTTGCAGAAGTGCCTCGGCTGGTTCAAGTTGTAGTTGTTGTAGTAGCAGAACTTGGTGTCCATGCTATGACAACGAGGGCACGGGATTATAGGGACCGGTTTCTTCAGCTGGTTCAAGCTGTTTGCCTCGTTGTTGCCTCCTTCGTTCTCCGAATTTTTCGGTGATCCATTTTTGTTATCGGCACCAACGGGTGAATCTTCAAGATCGTATGTGATCACGGGTGCGCGTTGATCTTCCCCTTCAGCAACTTCTTTGGGATCTGATGGGCTCTGAGGTCGTAGGGATTTATCGATGAACAAATCATAAAGATTAGTTGCGTAATTACGAACCTCAGATTTGTAAGAAAAATAGGCAAATTTGAGCGCATATGAATTATAATTAGGCTCGATATATACGCGCAGAGTCTTCGGACGTACGAAGCCGGAGATATCCGAAACAGGAGAATGTTGAAACTTGAAATGCTATGAAGATAACTCTATAGCTAAAAGATAGCTCAACGATTAATCTTCCTATCACATAAATGAATTCAGATCATATAATGCACAAATTATTTCACTCCATTTCCTAACTTCTTTTCCTGGTAAGCTAAGTAATGACTTAACTCAGTATCCATTTCCCCACAAAGCCTTAAAAAAAAAAGGGAAAATGGTCCAAGCAAGCACAACTGATTATCGCAGCACATTTAGCACGTAGGAAACCTTAAAGAACATTAACATATGGGCCTTGTAATCGATCAAGAAATGAATCAACAATCCCACACCCAACATGAATTAAAGTCCCCTGGCTATCAAGAAACAAATAATGACTCAACAATCCATAAACCAAAGAACCATCCAACGTAAAAAGATCCCAACAAAGTAATCGTAAAGTACCAAAAAGAACCCGATTCAGCCAGATACATTCATTCACATGAAAAAAAATAGAGCTTTTTATCTAAAAAAAAATGAATTACCTCGATCGATCCAACATTCTTATCCGCATTAAGGTTGTTATCAGGCGAGTTGTGTTCCTTCGGTAAGGATTCACCACCTCCAGCGTGAGCATGTCCGATGGATGTCGCAGGACGATGTATCTTATTCTTGACGGGCACCTCTATAGTCTTGCCAAAGAGTTTTAGTGTGGTATCTTTTGCTTCAGACATTTGTGGCCTCCTCTTACACAAAGCTGACAAGAGACACGAAGAAAGAAAAAAGAATAAGAAGAAAGATAATGACAGAAGCGCTGGAGATCTGACAAGAACACACCTTGCGTGTATGATACCCTTTTTACCTTTTTTCTTTTTTTGTGGGGTTGTGTCGAATGGGTTTTTCTTTTTATTAATCTTTTCCTGTGTTACGATGAATGCCAACTTTGAGACAACGTGTGAGAAATAGCTTTTAAAGAAGCTGCCACGTCAGCGGAGAAAGTGAATTAACAGCCACGTGTTCTATGTGGTCGTGAGGTGTAGTGTACCCCTTTTCCTTGTTTAGATTCTTGTGCTGTAAAGTGGGACAGGGCCTATCTGACTCAGCAACCTTTTCTCTCTTTTTTTTTTTATTTAAAAAAAATAAAGGATTTCTTGATTTTGCTTTTAACGTATGAGAATGATAAAAGGTAGTATAGTTTTGAATTGACTGAAATTAGTATTAATTAACTTTGACTATTACTAAATTTTAGTCATAATATAATTATATTATGATTACTTTGACTCTCACTTGTTTATAATATATTTTGATTAAAATTGATGAAAGTAATCTGATTCTCCGAGTATTTACCATGTAGTTGATGACTTCAAGATGGGCCATCATTCCAAATACTTGTATGATGTTATTATGCTTTCATGTTGTGTGACTCAACTCAACTAGCCTGCTTTGGAATTCCTGAGAACTTCTCGTTATATTTCAATCAGAAAATAATAAAATAAATAAATAATATCGTGTTTATCTTATCCATGTAATATTTTATTTTTTCCTTATTCTCCTAATGACACAACGATGATTATCTTATTATTACACACTATTCCTATCCAAACTCTAATTGGGCTGAAACTTTATTTCGCCGCCGAAGGCCCAAATATACTATTAAATAAGCCCATAAAATTCCGAACGAATACTTACTGGTAATAGGATTATTAACAAGAAATGTGTGGACATAAATCAATACATTGACTTTCTACTTTCTACAGAAGATATCGTCATTAACATATTAGGTCCCTCATCTTTCATTCAATTACAATCGAAGCCGGCCCGAATAATCCATTTCGATTTACATGCCCAGCGGCTCTTTGATATTTATTGCACACAAGTTTTATCTTGTATGATGATAGTCTCGAGGTGCGGTGGTGTCTGAACACAACAAAAATAGATATGGCTCGTTTTCCAGTGGCGGCAGCCGACAGTTGTTGATCTGCAGGTGCTTCGCTAATTAATCGGCGTCAAATTGATCTATCTATCTATCTATCTCTCTTCGAAATCAGATGTTGAATCTCCTCCTTTGATTGTGTTCCTCTTTTTGATTTCTTCCTCGATTGTGGATTTTGACTGGGGACTTGCTGTTTCTTATTACATCTCGAGTGTTTTGTGTTCATCTTGTCCGATTTTCAAGGATTGGGAGGGATTAGGTTTGACGAATTCTTGATGGGTCCTCAGTCCTTGGATTTATTCGATTAGAGCTCAATCTTTTCAAGAATCTCCATAAAACCCTTATTCAAGCTTCTGTTTTTTTCTTTTTCTTTCTTACATTCCTCCAAATGGTATATTTTGACACCTCGATCTCCGTCGACCACCGCAGCACAGAAATGGCAAAACCGGTGAATCCTTCGCCTCTTCCCTACTCAAAGTGCAAGCAAATCAATCAGATCCTCACAAACAACAGACGAGCTTCGACATTCCCGAGCCACCTCAACTTCCCAGCCTGCGAACAATCTCGCTACGCACTCATCGATGTAATAATCTTGATTCTTGTAATAGGCGCCTCTGGTTTCCTTCTCTACCCTTGTGTGAGGATCCTAGCCCATAAAACCCTTGAACTCGGGGAAGAATTCGTAGATCTTATGAGCGAAGAAATCAGAGACTCGCCTATGTTATTTGGGTTCCTGGGATTAGCCATTGCTTTCTCCTTCGTAACCCTCGGGATAATTGTCTACACCGATCGAACCTGCGGGAAACGAGGCTGCCGCGGGCTTCGTAGAGAGGCTGAGTTCGATATCCAAGTGGAGACGGAGGAAATAGTGAAGAAATCTACTTATACTGCAAAAGGTGCTGTGTTGAAAGATGGATTTTTCGAACTGCCCCGCGATCATTACAGGGAATTGGAGGCCGAGCTCAAGAAATTGGCGCCCGTTAATGGAAGGGCCCTCCTCGTCTTCCGAGCCAAGTGTGGTTGCTCTGCTGGAGTGATGGAGGTTTTGGGGCCCAAAAAATTTCGGAGGGTAAAGAAGTAGCTGGTTTGTGGAGGATGATTCATCGGTGATTTTGACTTCTTTGTTTCCTTGTTCTTGATTGTATAGCATAGCAAATACTTGTTATTGAAGGTGAAATATTGATGAGTTGCTTCGAGTGCTCTTGTATATACATAGACAAGATTCAAGCACCGAAATGCATCAATGTTACACCTTCAAAACTTGATCTCATAAGAATGTAATAAGTAGACCAAGATAAGATTGTTTAGATATAGTCATCAATAGTCTGCATTTGGATGTTTTGCCTCAAAGGAAGTGATGGGATATAGTTTTATTTCAACTCTTGAAGCTTTGGTCTCTATATATCTCTGTACATACAATGAATCTTCATATACTAAAGTTCCAAGGGAAAGAAAAAGAAACGAAAAAGACAATGTAATTAATTATCCACTAAACAAACTATTCGACTAATCATCGGCTGCTATATCATCGTTGGAACCACTGCTTTCGGTGTCCCTACCTCCTTCACCCGAGCCTGAGTCCGAGCCTCTACCCCTAGCGAGGGACAAGTGAACCCTCCATCCACTCCAATCAGCAGCAGCAACCTTCTTCTCCTCCACCGGCATACCGAACCTGCAAACAGGGCAAGTCCCTCTCAATCCCAACCACTTGTCGATGCACTCAACGTGGAACCTATGCCTACAAGGCATCTCCTTGACCTCCACCACGCAGTCGTCGTCGCCGCCTCCGCCCTCGTGCTCGTCCAGGCAGATCGGACACTCAAAACCCTGCTCCGACGACAGGGTGACACGCGGTAGAGAATCAATCGATGGCTTGGAAGCGGGCAGTGGGCCCTCCTTGAAGTCGATGATATCGGGGAGGAGCGAATCCATGTCCGGCGAACCTTCCATTATTACCAAGGATCGCGTGGGCTGGTGCACGTAAACCACCACCTCGCGATTGGCGCCGAAGGCCGCGGAGGCGGGTTCTTCGGAGATTAGCCTGACGATCCAAGGGAGGAGGAGATCGGCGGCGCTTTCGGCGGTAAGGTCCACCAGAGACGGCGGCGATGGAACTGTTGAGGGATCGGAATCCGGCGACGACATATTAGGAACTTTTCTTTTTCAATTTTGCAGGATTCTCTCTCGGCGATTGAAGACCCTGTATTTATAAAGGGGGAAGGATCTAGAAAGATTTATAATTGCTTGATTATATCCATTTTGGCTATTATTAAAAAAATCAATCTTTTGATATTAGTAAATTAATTATAAAATTGCCAATTTTGTTCCCCCAACAACGATGGTATACGTTCAACCGCGTTACTGACGCGTCGAACATGACACCGATGTGATTCATAGGCACGACACAGAGACTCATCACCACTGATCCTAATCAGCTACAATACAATACAAGCACTTCCTCCCCAACTCTCTTTGAATTGTCTTTTAACACTGTTTAATAAGTACAATTGCACTTTTTTTTTTCTTTTTTTCGAAATGCAGCGTAATTCAACAAACATTTCCCCAAAGCATTTTATTTTACACAAGAAATGTGACGAAATCCTCAAGTTTGTATTCTTATGTAACATAATCCGCGAGGTGTCGAGATAACAAGTCGAAATTGCAGGCCACTAAGACCACTTAAAATGAGTTAATGGGCCTAGGCCCAATATCTATCCACGAGTGATAATATGGGCCTTCCGTTGGGCCCAATTCGTCGCAGTGACAAATTTTTCGACACGTAATTAATTAGGTGACTGCGTGTTTCGATGCTAAAATTACAGACATCGATGATAGATTATAACTCATCACCAGTTCCATGATCACGTAATCAAATTGGCCTATCGAGCCGAACGACGCCGTTTCGACTACTTCGTACTTTTATTATGTACGAAACTATTGTTGACCAAAAACATGCTCTAAACGGTTTGCATTTTCCGTGCAAAAGCAAATAAAGCTTTGTGACTTTTCTAGTTTATTATCCTTATTTTAGATAAATTCCTTAATTAATAATCAAAATGCGGCAGATAATCAAGAGCGTAAATGCCATCAAACTCCACGTGTTAGTCATTAAGCAAATATCTCAGGACACGTGGGTGCATTTTGAAGAATGGTTTTGTGGAATCAAAACACAAATTACATTTATTAATTCTATTCACTAAAGTCCAAATACACGTGACGTCCAAGGTTTGATTAATATCGTATTTTCTATTTTTAAGCGTAACAGTCTTTGTTTTATCAAAGCTTGAACTGATGTAATAAAATACTAAGCCCAAAATGCTCGCAATAAACAAAGCCTTTAGGCAGTCATACAAAACTCTCAACGTCTAAAAATTCTATGGGATCCGACAAAAGTGCTTTTTTATTTATATCAAGGGGAGTGGAGAAAATGACGTTGCGTAACGTAGCCCAAGTCCTTGCCAAAGACATTTCTACCCTCCCAACTATAATTCGGTAAGTTAAAATATAAATCCTCAAAACGTTTATTGTTTGGAACTCTAATAATTTTTTTGTCTATCTTTATATTATTTCTATCATATTAACGTATTATAACTTATTTATCAGAGCAGGAAAAGAAATATGAATGTTTTTATCATAAGTAGGTCCATCCAAAATAGGCATATAGAGATTATTCTTAAATAGAATTATATCATAATTATGAATGTATCTCGCTCGTAGTACATTTATTATATTTGAGGGTAGCACCAAAATATCATTCTTACGGAATTAGGTGCCTTTAAATGAGGCATACAACATAATACTAATAAAAATAAAAATAATATTAATATTAATATTTTTTAATTAGAGTACGACCAAAATATAAACCTTTCTCACCGAAAAATAGTTGCATCGAAAATAGATACAACTACACATTACCAGAGGTATCAAACACTTTGTTACGACTATAAACGACAACAATGATTTGAAAGGTCATCGATATTAGCGTGTGACTAGTTTTTTACTAACCTTGGTAATATTTCCATGCACCAATAAAGTGTACAAGAATTGGGAGACAAATGAGAGTGCAAGTTCTTGAGTCGTGCTATTCGATATTAACTAAGGAATTACTTTCTAAGATTTCGAAAAAAATTCAATATTGAAATCTAGTAGATCATTTTGATGACTGAGGTCACTTCATGTGCCGTTAAATTTGAATACCGAAAATTAGGTGCATCGGAAATAGACCTAACTACACGTTACAAGAGGTTTCAAACGTTTTGTTTTGACTATAAACGACAACAATTATTTGAAAGGTCATCGATATTAAGGTACGACTAGTTTTTTACTAACAGTAGGAAAGATGTCTTTAACACTATAAAGTGAACTGAAATTGGTAAACGAATGAAAAATGCAACTTCTTCGACCGTAGCCATAAATATTAATTAAAAAATCACTTTCTTAAACTTTGTATTAAAAAAATAATATTGTAATTAATTAAATCATTTGATGATTGAAATCCCTTCATGCAAAGTCAAATTTAATTCCATAACTACAATTTATCAAAGGTTTCGAACTTCTTGTTCTATAACGACAACGATTATTTGAAATGGTCATCGATATTAACGCATGACTAGTTATCTACTAAATTTCCTTGCACGATAAAGTGGACTGAAATTGATACACTAATAAAAAATGCAACTTCTTCTATTGTAGGCATTGCTATTAATTGATAAATTACTTTCTTAAATTTTGAATTCAAAAAAATTAATATCGAAATCAAGAAAACCATTTGATTATTGAGATCACTTTTGTGGTCTATACTTTATATCAAGAATGATATCATATTTGCAAGGAGTTAACATTAGCGTGGCAAGTATGGGAATTCCCTAACATAGAGTGGCAATTTGGGATTTGTCTAAAGTTGTGATAAACTTAAGAGATCGTTAAGAGAAAAATCACTATTACATTATCTCGTGGCTGAAAGAAAAATGGAGGAATTTAATTTACCCCAATCTCATCATCGTACGTGAAAATCCACAGAAAGAACAACCAAAAAGATATTACACAGAACACCAAGTCAAATCCTAGGCCGTACAAATATATATTATATTAGATTATTAGTTTTTGAGAATTGAATTACTAGCAAGCAACGTATTTATGATTTCACATGACAAAGCATCTCATGATGATGCGAGCGAGTAATCTTGGTTATCAACTTAACCACGGATCACCAAACCGTGGTTAACTTACCGAGTTAAACGAAACCAGTTGAGTTGAGAGAGAGAATTTTATAACTACAGTGTCCCAACTCATTCTCATTCTCTCTCTCTCTCTTTCCTGTAGTGAAAAAAAGCTCTGAAAATTATATATCGTCAATGGAGTTAACACCCGCCACAAACACCACCGCTACAGCACCAGCAACCGTAGTCGGAACCCCCGAACCCGGAACCGAAATCCCGACCCGAAACCAGTCCGCGCCCTTCACCAACGGCGTCTTGAAACGCCACGCGCCTCTCCATCACCACCATGGCCACCCCGTCGTGGTGACCTACAAGGAGTGCTTGAAGAACCACGCGGCTGCGATTGGAGGTCACGCCGTCGATGGCTGCGGCGAATTCATGCCTACTCCGCCGTCGAACCCCTCCGATCCGTCCTCGCTCAAGTGCGCCGCCTGCGGATGCCACCGGAACTTCCACCGCCGCGACCCGGACATCACTGCCACCCACCTTCCACCGCATCAAGCTCTCGATTTCAAGACCCACCGCCGCAGCCTTCCTCCGCAGCGTCGCGCCAGTCCCAATTCCGACGACGACGACGACGACAACCCCATCAGCCCCAACGATTCTCCTTCGCCGCCGCCGATCTCGTCCACTTACCCACACATGCTGTTAGCACTCGGCGGTGGTCAGCAGGGTGGTCACCACCAACAGGAGCACCACCACCACCGCGTGGCTGCGGCGGCCGTCGCCGGACACGCGCCTCCTGCTGCAGTCATCTCAAACAGCACGAGCAGGAAGAGGTTTAGGACCAAATTCACGCAGGATCAGAAGGAGAAAATGCTCGAATTTTCAGGAAAAATCGGTTGGAAGATCCAAAAGAAAGACGAAGACATCATCAACGAGTTCTTGAATGGCATTGGCGTGGAGAAAGGGGTTTTTAAGGTTTGGATGCACAACAACAAGAACAACTTCTCTGGCAAGAAAGATCAGCTACAAATCTCAAGTCCCAATGATGCTGCTACTGCTGGTACCGTTAATACTGTTCTTCCTGGTCTTACTAACACCACCACAGGAATTATGGGCGGCGACAACAATAACGGCAACCATGGGAGCAACGGTCTGAATATTTACGGCCAAGAAATGAGTTCGATTCGCATTCAGAATCTTTCCGGCGGCCATGAGCTGCAGATTCCAACAGCAAATGGTCCTGATCAAGACATTAGCACTGGGACAAGCGGTGCTGGAACAAATGGTTCTAATTCTTCGTCTTCTTGATCACTTTATGTATGATGGGTTCGATTCCGAGAAGATAATTAGATGGAGAGGAGATGAAGAAAGGGAAGAGCTCTACTAGCTGCTGCTGGGAATGTTAGTTTTCTGAAATTAATTAATTTTCTCTAGTTTTTTTTTTTTTTTTGGGTTTCTTGGGTGTATTTTAAATTGACTATCTGTTGAATGACATTTCTTCGAGTTATAATTTCCAGAGCTTAGTTGGTTCGAGGATTAATGGAGGATAAACAGTTGAAGCGCAATTATTAATTTTTGGTAGTTTATTCTTATGATATCTAATCTAAGTAGTTAAATGACCTTCTTTTTAGGATATAATCATCATTTATTGATACCTTTTGATTAGTTAAAGATTCCATTTTTACATGCAAAACTGTGAAGGAAGCAGAGAAAGTGGGTGTGTGTCTGAGATGTTGCAGCAAAAAGATGTCTTGTTAACCTAATCAGAGGCGGTTGTGATAATTATCAATTAAATCAATGCATCTTCTCTCTGATCGCAAGTGATTAAATTATTATTTTTTTATATTATTATTCACTTTATCATGATCCCCCTTTATTGATTGATTATATCTTTAATCTTCACCAAAGTGGATAGATGATGAATATATATATGACATTACCTCATTGAGGGTTCGTACTTGCATGATTTAGTTCATTGTCATTTCATAGTTGTTGGAGTATATTAATCGAACATTCTTAGTAATCGAGGATTATAATATTTAATGTCCCTAACTGTACGGGGTAAAGTAAGATTTTGTACCCTATAAAATATTATTGGCTGGCTTAATATTGTTATTTATAAAGATATATTTGTATATAACATATATCCATTAACCTAGTTTAACGCATCATATGATTGCTTAACTTAACCTGAAGAAAGGCCTGTTAGTTATGTTTCTATTTAAAATTACTTTCCTTTTAAGGTAAGAACTTATAATTATTGATGGTTGGTCTCAATATATTATATATATCAATTGATGATTTATGTAAAAAGAATATATGTACGCATACACTACAAACAAACTATGAATCAATGATAATATATTTATATATAAATAAATATGAAGTGAGTAATCTTGTTTTATTATTGAGAGATGAGATATATTCAACAACCGAAAGCATGGGTCAGTCGTTTCATTAATTCAGAAGTGGGTAATGGGTACAATTATTAGCCGTATGTATATTTCATTTATTTATTTAATCATAATTCATTTATTTATTTATAGTTTATTTATTATGCTAATGAGGCAATTGGGAGATTTGTAAGTTTATCTGTGTGGTTCACTAATCACCAATTGGGTAAGTAATCTTATTCATCGTTATCATACTAGTGACGTTGATTCCACAAGATTTAAACAAATTGTGTATATATATTTAGAAAACATAATTGGATCGCTATAGGTGATAGATAAATCCATTTACGTGTTAGTGACCATTTATATTCACGAGGCACGACATTATTTGAGGATGTAAGAGATAATTCGAGAATCATTAAGACTAAAATCCAACAGGACCACTTAATCGTTACAAGCATATGTAAATTATGGATGCTTCACTTTATTAAATGTGTGTATATATTCTGCAATTCGTTTTCCTTTTTATTGATTGTGGTCCCTTGCAGTTTTTAGAATTGTAAGAATATATATATATATATATATATATATATAATGCACTTGCTGTTATTTTCAGAACCCTTCACCAAACTCGTTGTTACGCTGCCTCTGTAATTTTTTGCATAGTATTTAATGTAGATTATAGGTAGTCTCATTTAATTTTTTGCTTCATTCGGGTTACTCTTCTATCTTTGTCCTGTCAGTATCTTCCATATTTACAAATAATGATAATAATATAATAAGAATATATTAATTCTCAAGAATTAATGATGATTAATAATAACGCACAAGATCAAACTCATATCAAGTAATTTAAAAATTATTGAATTTTAGCTTATTGTTTCACATGTTGCAAAGAACACGGTAATCTTTCACTCTATTTATGCTACTATAGCAAAATGGGGGTGGGGATAAAAAAGTTGATGGGGACGTATGTAATTAATAATGTCAGATATGATTTTGTTATAGATCTTGAAATTTAAGTTCGTAAACCGTATCCTTTACCTATCATGATTATGAGTGTCATTTTCGTGAAACGAATTAAATAATTCGAAATTTAAATGCATGCTTAAGGAATAGTAATTTTAAAATCATTTGATCTGCGACCATACATTTATGATCACTTGGACTCGAGTACGATTATGACTCGCCAACTTGATAGGATTTGTTGTCTATCTTGTCCTCATTGATTAGATTAACAAATAAACCTTAACTAGTTATATATTTGTTTAATTAAGATAACTTGGAGTCGTTATGTGAATGAATATGCGACTTAAATGATATTCGTAAATCTAACCGATTGTTTATTATCACCACGATAGCTTAAAAACTGTTAAAAAAGCATTCAATAACAGAACTTGAAATACAGAGTCAATGCAACCAAGATATACAAGATCAAACGTAGATCTGAACCAAACACCAAAAATATTCAGTCGAGCACGAACTTATCTGTAAGATACACAGCGATGTTGCTTCGAGTTGTCGGGCCGGAAACCGGGACTAGCAAATCACGAAGGCGACAATGAGTCGACTTCGTGCGTATCAAAAAAGGCTTAGAGGAGAAGGCTCAGAGGCTCAGAAACTGAAGAAATCCTCGAATAAGATCAAGAAAAGCGAAGAGGAAAGTTAGAGCAGCGGTGAGGTTGAGAGAGAGATACGCTAGGGTTTTTCCAGAGAATGAAAATCTAAAAAAAAAGTAATTATTCAGAAAAAGAAGCGAGGGTTTTGTGATGAAAACTTTGGTAATTTCAATCTAGTCCCGAGAAATTATAAAGACTTCCACAAACCTCGAAAGCATATCGATTTAGCCCATTAGCTTAACAATTAAAACATTTTTGTCCCGGCTATTAATTAACTGGGCCAAAAAAGCTTTATTGGGCCTAAAAATATTTTCGACCCAAACGTGATAACCCACGAACTATATTTCGAACAAAAACATTTGATTAATTTATTCTAGATCACTACGAGAAAATAAATATATTTGATTTATTGATTTATTCTGAATCTAACAAGTGGTTGTTAATGTAATCTCGTGGCATGTCGGTTAAGAACTATTTCATTGATCCTAATTAAAAAAGAATGATATCGTACGTTAGTAACACAAAATGTTATCGTCCATTTTCCTTAAACGTCAATAAAAGGGAATGAGGACCAATTAGTTGAAGACATGCATACATTAGGATTTGCGATATCCATAACCTCCCCCCCACTAATAATCATCACATTCTCCAAACTTATAAAAATGAAATTATATTTCTTAAATATATATCAGATTCTATTTCAGAAGATTTTAGTTTGGGCCCAATATGGGGCTACATAATATTTGGTCCAGGCTGCCTAATCAGGCCCAACATTGAGGAGATCGATCATCATCAGTAACCTTCACAATTTCTACTGCACTGCGTGTGCGCTCACTTCTTAGAATATAATTAGGTGCATTGCATCTTTATCCAACACGCATATCATAAATCAAGTCCAAGGAACATGGAGCCGTATTTTATTTTGGGCTTGATGAAAATAAAGATTCGGTCTCAGTTAATTAATTTTAGTCACACAAACACATATTACATATATATATATATATTAATGCATTACATGATATAATTTTAAACGATTTATGTATATGTGTGTTGATTTGACCTTGGGATGTGGTTTGAAAAGTCTTCAATGACGGCTATGTAAATGTTTCACGTGGCTTTGGCAAATGAAAGGAGATATCAACTTGAATTTGTTTGTCAGGCACCGAACTAATTCGTCAAGCGGCAGAGCTTATTTTCTTTTGTTCACACATCGAGCAGGACAAATCTTTGCCTATAAGTACGGGACTTCGACGAAGGAAACAAACCACCACAATATCGATCTTCTTCTCCGATTAATTCTTTGTAGCTTACTCCTAATATTGTTGTATCCTCTTTTGTGTACCGCTTTCGGTGTACGTGTCTGTAATCACTCCACATAATAAAGAAGTTCTACCCTCCGGTCCGTGGACGTAGGTCATTCTGACCGAACCACGTAAATTCTCGTGTTCACTGTCACATTTATTTTCTTCATTTTATTTGTTATCGTCATTTCTCGGGCAACTAAATTATGGGGAATCGAGAATATCATAACAAATTGGTATCAGAGCCTCGCCTTGTCGGTATTCTTAGTATGCTATGTGGTTGCAGCTTTGTCTGATTTTCCACATCAAAAGAGATATCAAAAAGGTTTTACGGTCCACAGCGAGCCAATTTCCCGATTTATTTTAGCCACCATGACGATTACAAAAATGTCGATTGAAAAGTTCGATAGAAATGTCAACTTTGCGATGTGGAGTCTCAAGATGGAGGCCATACTCATTCAAGACGGTTGTGAGCAGGCGCTTGAAGACACCGCGAAGAAATCCAAGGAAATGACAGAAGAGCAATTTAAGGAACTGGACAAGAAAGCCAGATCGGCAATTATCTTGAATCTCTCATACGAGGTATTACAAGAAGTTGCTACGGAGACGACGGCCAAGGGTATGTGGGATTCGTTGAAAGCTATCTACATGAAGAAGACTAAGGAGAATCGGCTTTATTTAAAGCAGAAGCTACACAGTTTGAAAATGACGGAAGGTACTTCTCTACTCTCGCATCTCGATAAATTCGACTCAATAATTATTGATTTGGCGAACGTAGAAGTCAAAGTGGATGAAGAAGATCAGGCGATAATATTGTTGTGCTCCCTTCCCTCATCTTTAAAACATTTTCGGGGCACTATAGTATATGGGAAAGATACTATCTCCTATAGTAGTGTCAAATCTGCTTTACAATCGAAAGAGCAGATTGATAGGGATATAACGGGGGAATCTAGTGGTAATCAGGCAGAGGGTCTGTTTGTTCGGGGTAGGCCAGAAAGTAGAGATGCTGATAATAGCAGGTCCAAGGGCAGATCGAAATCCAGATACAAAAATAAACTTTGTAATTATTGCAAGAAGAAGGGTCATATCAAAGCTGAGTGTTATAAATTAAAAAATAAAGAGAAAAATAATCAGCAAAATTATAAACCCGCCGAAGCTAGCGTAGCTGCAGATGAGAGCGATGGAACTATTTTTGTAGCAACTGCAAATATTGTCAGATCTGATAGTGAGTGGATCTTAGATTTAGGATGTTCTTACCACATAAGTCGTAGTCGGGACTGTTTTTCCACATATGAAGCTTTCGATGATGGATATGTCTTGATGGGAAATGATGCCCCATGTAAAGTTGTTGGTAAAGGTACAGTTAGAATCAAGATGTTCGACGGAATCATCCGAACGCTCACAGAAGTCAGACATGTTCCAGCTATGAAGAGAAATCTTATCTCTTTAGGCACACTTGAATCTCAAGGATGCAGGTTCTCAGGTGAAGGTGGAGTTATGAAGATTGGTAGAGGTGCCCTCGTCGTGATGAAAGCTTGCAGGTCTGGAAATTTATATATTTTGCAGGGAACTACTGTTACAGGTTCCGCTGCAGTTTCGACATCCCCGGAGGTTGATACCACGAGATTATGGCATATGAGGCTTGGACACATGGGAGAAAAAGGCTTGACGATTTTGAGCAAACGGGGCATACTTTGCGGTCAAAGTACTGGTAAGATGGATTTTTGCGAACATTATATTTTTGGGAAGCAGAAGCGAGTCAGCTTCAAATCGCCAGCAATCCATAAGACGAAAGGTACTTTGGACTATATTCATTCCGATTTATGGGGTCCTTCTCGTGTTCCGTCCAAAGGTGGTGCAAGATACATGTTGACTTTCATTGATGATTTTTCAAGGAAAGTTTGGGTCTATTTTCTTAAACAGAAGAGTGATGTTTTCCTAACATTTAAACAATGGAAAGCTTTGATTAGAAGCAAACAGGAAAACAAATCAAGCGGTTGCGGACAGACAATGGCTTAGAATTTTGTAGAAGTGATTTCAATGAATTCTGCAAGAATGAAGGTATAGCTCGACATCACACTGTTCGAATGACGCCTCAACAGAATGGTGTTGCCGAGCGCATGAACCGAACTCTATTGGAGAGAGCTCGGTGTATGATCTCTAATGCTGGGTTGACAAATGATTTTTGGGCAGAAGCTATTGCGGCTGCATGTTATATTGTCAACCGCTCACCATGTTCTTCTATCGATTTCAAGACTCCCGAGGAGGTATGGTCAGGTCCTGCTGATTACTCTAATTTAAGAATATTTGGGTGCCCAGCTTATATGCACGTAAACGAGGGAAAGTTAGAGCCTAGAGCTAAAAAGTGTATTTTTCTCGGTTACGCTCAGGGGTGAAAGGATATAGATTATATAATCCTGATCCCAAGTCACCCAAATTCGTAATTAGCAGAGATGTTACATTTGACGAGTCATCTATGTTGACTCCTAGAAAAGAGTCTTCTAATTCTTCTAGTAAAGAAAAGGAGGATAGTGTACAGAACGAGGTGGAGCTCGAGATCAACAAAGGTTCTTCAGATAACCCTGCTACGAGTTCAACAGATCCAGATGATGAACCAGAACCTGATTCAGATCTCGTTGAAGATGAAAGCGTCGAGCATGAATATTCTATAGCCAGAGACAGACAGAGACGTGATATTCGACTACCACAGCGGTACGTGAATTTAGTTTCATACGCTTTATCAGTGGCACAAGAAACAGGTGGAGGCGGTGAACCTTCTACCTATACGGAGGCAATTCAATATGTCAATTCTGATAAGTGGTTGGTAGCAATGAATGAAGAAATGAAGTCTCTGCACAAGAATGGTACTTGGATTCTTGTGTCGCCGCCGAAGAAAAATAAAATAGTCGGTTGTAAATGGGTCTTCAAGAAGAAAGAAGGTTTATCTGGTTCAGACGATGCAAGGTATAAAGCACGATTGGTCGCGAAAGGCTATAGTCAGGTACAAGGTGTTGATTTTAAGGATGTTTTCTCACCTGTTGTTAGACATAGCTCTATTCGTGTATTGCTTGCATTCGTTGCCATGTTTGATTTGGAATTAGAACAGCTTGACGTTAAGACAGCGTTCTTACATGGCGATTTAGATGAACAGATTTATATGAAGCATCCTGAAGGCTTCATAGTTGAAGGAAAAGAAAACCAAGTTTGTTTGTTGAAGAAATCCTTGTATGGATTAAAGCAGTCTCCAAGGCAGTGGTACAAACGATTTGATTCTTATATGTTGGGTCATGGTTTCTCCAGGAGCAAGTATGATAGTTGTGTTTACTTCCGGAAGTTGAATGACAGTTCGTTCATTTATCTGCTATTATATGTTGATGACATGCTCATTGCGGCTAAGAATCTTGCAGAAATTCACCAGTTGAAGGCCTTATTAAACGGTGAATTTGAGATGAAGGATTTGGGAGCAGCTAAGAAGATTCTTGGTATGGAGATTAGACGTGATAGAGGAGCTGGTAAGTTACACCTGACCCAGGAGAGTTACATCAAGAAGGTTTTGGAGAGATTTGGCATGCACGATGCCAAACCAGTAAGTACTCCTCTCGCTAGCCATTTTAGGCTATCTGCTGCTCAGTCACCATCATCAGAAGAGGAAGAAGAGTATATGACACGAGTTCCTTACTCGAGTCCAGTCGGCAGTATTATGTATGCAATGGTTTGTACACGTCATGATATTTCACAAGCTGTTAGTGTTGTTAGCAGGTATATGGCTAATCCAGGGAAAGAACACTGGCAGGCAGTGAAGTGGATCCTCAGATACTTAAAGGGTACTCTAAGCACTTGTTTGGAATTTGGCAGAAACAGTGATACTCTCGTTGGCTTCGTTGATTCAGATTACGCAGGTGATCTCGATAAACGACGATCTCTTACAGGTTATGTATTCTCTATTGGAGATTGTGCAGTTAGCTGGAAAGCTACTCTACAGCACGTAGTGGCTCTATCTACTACTGAAGCAGAATATATGGCCATTACCGATGCGATCAAAGAAGCTCTATGGTTGAAGGGGTTATTCAGCGAATTAACTCAACAACAGGGAGTCATTACTATTTACTGTGATAGTCAAAGTGCAATTCATTTGACTAAGGATCAGATGTATCATGAGATGACTAAGCATATTGATGTTAATTATCATTTCATTCGTGATATCATTGCAGACAAGAAGGTGTTTATCAAGAAGATCAACACGAAGGATAATCCTGATGATATGTTTACGAAGGCTCTTCCAATTTCCAAGTTCAAGCATTGCTTGGACTTGATCGGTATTTCAGAAATGGTGAACTAGCCCGTCGGGGCTATGGCCGGAGGGAGACAAAGACAAAGGTATTACTAAATTAAGGTGGAGTAATTTTCGGAACCAAGGTCAAGGTGGAGATTTGTTGATTTGACCTTGGGATGTGGTTTGAAAAGTCTTCAATGACGGCTATGCAAATGTTTCACGTGGCTTTGGCAAATGAAAGGAGATATCAACTTGAATTTGTTTGTCAGGCACCGAACTAATTCGTCAAGCGGCAGAGCTTATTTTCTTTTGTTCACACATCGAGCAGGACAAATCTTTGCATATAAATACGGAACTTCGACGAAGGAAACAAACCACCACAACATCGATCTTCTTCTCCGATTAATTCTTTGTAGCTTACTCCTAATATTGTTGTATCCTCTTTTGTGTACCGCTTTCGGTGTACGTGTCTGTAATCACTCCACATAATAAAGAAGTTCTACCCTCCGGCCCGTGGACGTAGGTCATTCTGACCGAACCACGTAAATTCTCGTGTTCACTGTCACATTTATTTTCTTCATTTTATTTGTTATCGTCATTTCTCGGGCAACTAAATTATCGGGAATCGAGAATGTGTATAGTAGAGCGCCATATTATTTGTTATGGGTTGACTAAGAAAAGCACATGGTTCTGTGTAGTTCCATATCAGTTGTGTTTGGACAATAGAGTAATCCACATTACAGTGTCTATCTATTAGTTCAATGTTGTCGTAGCGTAGGGCCTCAAACCATGTGCTCTATCATTTTATTTAAGAAACCTTATACCTAATCAACATTGGTATTCGTTTTGAGGCTTTAATAGACATTTTTGCCATCCTTAACCTTTTTGATTATCTGACCTCAATTTTGCTTTCCCCGAAAGGAGCATGCATAGAAAAAAATATTTAGTTTTGGTTCCGATTATCTTCATGCTTTTAATCCAGTTGGTCTTTATCTTGATTCGAATTCAAATTTTAATTTGCCAATTGATAGCCTATCTACTGAGGTGGATGATCGATTATGTTATTCTTACACATCAATATTTGAGAACCGAAGTACGCCAATTCAATTTCGGTCCTATCTTCAATATCAATCAATTTCTTGGCTCCGGTTCCAATTTCGATTTTCAATCATTTGTGTTGTGTCCGGTTCTAATTTCACTCTTCTATCTAGACTAATCACAGTTTGTCTTTGAATTTCAATCTATTATCGATTTCCAATTCGTTCCGGTTTTAGTTCGGTCAGACCATTTTTAAGTTTTTGTCTTTAAACAATTACGGAAAGCGTGATATTTATTTTAATTCATGATGTTTAAAATTACGTGATTTTTTTCGGAAAAAATAAAATGGAACTAGGATAAAGATTAATTTTTATTCCAAGTATGCAACTTCACATTTCAGACAGGCAATGAGATTGCAACACTTCACATGCAGCATTTAAGGCTAATATTTCCAAGACGATTCATGGCCACAAATATTCTTTATTATTTTGCAATTTGTTGCTTATTTCATAATTGTGAAAAAATGAAATCATTGTTATTCATTGTATAAATCTGTGCCTGTGTCTTTGACAGTAACACAAATACTATTTAAATGGCCAATTTGACTAAGTATATGAACTGGAATCCGCTTTGCATTTAATTAGAAATGGTCTTTATCATAAGGTTTTTACGTGACAGTCAATGTGACTTTTGGCTATGGTATTTATTACTTGTCACATGCTGCAAAACTTTAGTGTTTGGAGTAAATGTGGTGTGATTGATCTCTATAATTAGGAAAGAAAAAAGTAAATAAATAAAAATTACTTTGTTTACACGCTCAATAGTGAAGTGAAATAATATACCCTATTCCATTAATTTTAATTTCTACATTTGATAATAATAATAATAATAATAAGCTTGTGTTATATATCTATATATCTTTCAGAATATCTATTAATTCATTTTATTTTCCACAAGTTAGGTATAACTTTCACTGCGAGCACTTGAAATATCTATTTTAGCTTGTTATTAGGGATTATTAAATAGGGTTTTTATTACAAGCATTGATAACCTCTGCATCAATCAGACAAAATAAACAACATTAGACGTCTAACAACAGGAATTATTTTTCAAAAAAAACAACAGGAATTAATCAATTCTTAATTACTTTCCGGCCATAATCAGACAATAAAGAGAACAAAAACATGCTTAGTGCCAGGCCATTAACTGAAAAAAAAAATAATAATAATAAAAGAAAGAAAGTTACGAAGTCACAGCCCTCAAATCCCTCTGAAGTCGATTAGTACGAATAATTAAAATTTTTAGAATAAATTCGGGTTCTCATCAAGAGAAAAGGGAGCAAGGTAATCCTTCCCAAGATCATCATCAAGGAGCCAGTTTTCAATCATTGACAGAGGAGCAAGTTCACTTGAATCCGATCCCATCTCATCTTTCACTGCCTTCGGAGGAGAACTTGATGATCTCGATAAACGATCATCGGAGCTCGAAGAATCAAAAGATTTAAAAGCAAAAAGGGACTCAAATGCTCCATCTGTTAAATCAACGCCGGCAGCATCGTCCTTGCTCTCAGTAGTAATATCTTCAGTACCGTTATAATCCATAGTCGAAGACAAACAGTTGTTGGAAGAATTCGAGCATTTCGAGGACTCTTCTTTAGTGGGATTTTTAACCCAATTTTTAAGCAGCCTCGCAATGTTCTCAGTGCTCGAAGCATAAGTAGTGGTGGATAGTTTTTCAGAGGATTCATTGTCAGGCTCGGGCAAGTGGCCGCTAATGATATTCAAGTTTATCGCATCTTCAAGGGCTTGCTTTGCCGTGCTGATATCACTTTGTAGCCTTTTCTCCCACTGCCCTCTTGCGACTGAGTGCGAATTATTAGTCGAAGAGGACGACCCGATCTCGTCTAGACCCGACCCGTTTTCAATCTTCTTGAGCTTCTTCTTGAGATGAGTGTTCCAGTAGTTTTTTATGTCATTATCCGTTCTCTCCGGGAGATAAGAAGCTATTGCAGCCCATCTACAGACAAATGAAGTCCTCACATCAATATACGTGATCATCGTTTCCTAATATGAAAATTAATTTAAAATGCAGATCTGGAACATATACATGCAGAAAATTTACTGATTTAGATGCTTACTTGTTGCCTAAAAGTGATTGTAGTTGGATAATCATCTTCTCCTCATGATCGCTGAAGGTGCCTCTCTTTATTCCAGGCCTGAGATAGTTAGTCCACCTCAGTCTGCAACTCTTACTACATCTTCTCAACCCTGAAACTTGAACAAATTTTATCATGATATATATGTTTACACAAACACTTTCAGACAACAAAGCTCTAAATGAGAATATGAATACATGTGGCGCAATGATATGCACTTAATTACTCACCTGTATTAGTAGGAACAGCCCTCCAATTTCCAGGGCCATGTTCTTGAACATACGAAACCAACATTATATCTTCTTCAGGAGTCCATGGACCTTTCTTGACTCCAGTTTTGTCACAGCAAGGAGGTCTACCCATAATTTTTTCTTCTTCACAGAAACCCAATGCGACCGACACTACTCTTTGAATTTAATCAGATCAATATGATGTGTATTATAAAAGAAGTAGCTCCTTACTTTATGATGATACTATTACACTTTTACTATTTTCTTGATGGCAGACATGTGATGGAAGACAATGGTCATATGGGCTTTGATTAGGTTGTTTTCATCTACATATACAGGAAAGAAAAAGAAGCATATGCTTATCTGTGTAAACCATATGACGACGCTGACCCTAAAGAAGGACATGATAAGAAGACACAGGATTCTTCAACAAGAGTCAAAATTTGACAGCAAATTGCATTTACTACACACATGGAGATGGAGTCGCTTAACCCCATAAAAGTCAGCTATGTTTATTGCCTCCTTTCGTAAATTTTCTTCTGCCATCTCACCGAAACCGCGTGCCATTCAATGTGCTTTGCGAAAAAAGAAAAAAGAAAACCCTAATTTTTTGCAGCAATAATGGTAATAGTAATTAATTTGTTTGCCCTAGTAATAACAAGAGAGATAATATATATTACACATACTCACATCTCTCTCTCATATTTATGCAAGTCTACTTACATCAACAACGTAGTAATGAAGTTCCGCTGATGCTTATTTACAGCGATAGCGAGCTAGCTAATGATAAGTGAGACTGTGCCTCTCGGATGTGAATATAATTTACTCCGTAAGCAGGAGACTTTCTATTTTCAAAGGGAGTCAACAATCTCAATTTATTTATTTTCTTGAATCTCAATTTATTCATACAATTTGGTGCATCATGATCTTTCGATTCGAAGATATTATTTGCGTTCTTCTTGCATATGTATATGTGCTGGTAATGTTTTGTCTCGTGAATGGTCAGAGATAACATAGACATATATGTACTGTTGTTTAATATGAAACAATAGTCCCAATCCCACTATTTTGTGGTATTGATGTGAGGCTTTATAATAGAAAAACAATTAATAAGCAAATTTAAATACCAATTGTAGTTAGGTACAACAGTACTCTCCACTTCCATCACATAGTAATGATGCAACCCGTAATTTAATACAAATGTATAAAGAACGATAGCGGGCATTTATGACATGGTCCAACCAATTTGATTTATATCAGGTTTCATGTGCATTGTGGTCTCCCTTTCAATTCAGTCTATTGTTAATTATTATTATTAGGAGCACTTCTCTATTATTGTTTCAATAATTTTTAGTCATTATTTCAGTAAAAATACCGATATTATTGTGATTTAAAAAATAGCTGAAGAAACCAAAGTTTAGCAGGGTTTATGTTTGAATATGCCGTGAGAAATTGAGCCCGTGTGGTAGACTAAGTAAGATAACATTGTGTTGGCCCAATACCTTGATTTGATATTGAAAAGTCCAGAAAAGAACACCCGACCCGTTTGTAGAAGACGATGATTCGGATCGGATCAAGTTCTTTATCTATTTATTTTTCTTCTCGATTAATTTGGATATAAATGAAACTAGTGGCGAGCGGAGAGTACTAAACATGTCGAAGGTGACAACAAGGGAGGGAAGGGAACAGTTGATGTGGTGTCATATCATAACATTAAGCTTAGTAGGAAATATGAAAATATGGTCACTGCATGATCTTATGACTGTGCAATACATACATTATATAAAGGAAAAAAAAAAAAGAAGAGTGTGGTGTGTGTGTTAATTAATATACATATAAACAGAGCCTAAGGATAAAAATGATGACATGCATGCTTTCATTCATTCATTCATAGCGGAAAGTGGGTATACAAGTAAGTAGTAGTGTTTGTAGTTGATGACGATGATGATGGTTGCAAATCAAACGGGAATCTCAGCTGGTTCGAAACATTTATAGGAATCTGGTTCTTCTTCAAGCCTTGTTCAACGTTGGCACTCCTCTCCATTTGATGATCATGAGAAGGATTAACCGAATTGACACTGTGGTGGTGGCCCATCAAAGTCATCTCCACCGGTTATTGCAGCAGGTGTCATGCTTCTTCATGAAACGAGAAGATTGAATTTCCCTGAAAATTTAGATCAGAAAAGCTCGTCGACTGAAGATGGTCATGGTGTTTAGGTGTCAAAGATATGTTCTCGGAGGCGGCAAGAAGAGTCTGAGGATGTTGCGGGCTTTTGTAATAAGTGAAATCATGTGCTTCAGACATTGAAACTGCTGCTATCCAAGGCTGAGAGAAAGCCCTACTTATTTGCTGCGGAATCCTGCAAATCGCCCATGAATCCTAACATACATAATCAAAATAATAAATCAAAGTGTGATTGAATCAAGATTTTCAGAAAAAGAATTGTTGGCCTTAACTAAGTAGTAGTACATACGAAGCATACATTTGCAGGGATGATGTTAGGTGGCTGTGATACGACGGATCCATCAGCAATATTAGAAGGAAGTCGAAACTCGTGCATCATCCAATACGTATATTTCTGAAATCAATGGAGGCCCACGGAATAAATTAATTATTTTGAAATCATTGGATCTACAAAAGTGGCTTCTATACCTTAATTTATTTATGATATATGTTTTAAATAAAAGAACGACCTCCCAATGTGGACATGAAGATTCCACAAATAATCTCATTTAAATGATGTAACAAATTAAGGTAATTGACACCTGCATGGACCGATTAGTCCATGTAAGGAGCTTTCATAGTATAGCATTTGTCTAATACCTTTTGTCTCTTATTATGTCGAACTTTAGCCATTATGTGAGATTCATATGTCGATCTATTGGAAAAACAAAAATACAGTCGCGAGCACTCGAATATTTTAAGTGCACATTCACACCATATTTATATCGAATTAAATCAACTTTGCAAGTAAGTGGATGATAATTACGAATTAAATTAATCATATTAAGAAAGAAAAAAAAAATATTATCTTGATCCATAAAACACTGTCTGCCTAGTGGGCAGCAAGGAAATAAATGAATTGTAGGGACAAAATTGAAATTTCTTGAATTTGCGAATCCATGCGTGCAAATCAATTAATCTCTCCATTAATGGGACAAAACATTGTACGTATATACGACGAGAAGCTTTCTTTCGTCTCTTGCTTGTGTGTAATAAAAATAGATTTGTAATGTCCTTGTATCGTGGACTTCATATATATAATAAAAACACACTATTCATTACCATCTTTATCATTCTAAATAACATATAGTATCAACATAAATAAATGAATAATAATATGAAATTAGAAAAGGAGAAAGAGCGAGCGACTTCGTTACATTACATTAGCACCACCCACACCCATCTTTGCTTGAACCCACTAGCTAATTAAGCAAAACATATTAGACCTTTTGTAAAATGGAAAATCGTGTTTACAAAAGAGAATATATATATTAAATGGAAAGCCTTTCTTAATTAAACAAGTGATACATTGCTACACTTAAATAACACAATGAACCCATAAACCTTACCTACAAAAAAGAAATCATAAATCTAACGGCTAGAAAACCGGACTAAGCGCTGCTGTGGCCTGTGGGCAACGGGTTAGTGAAATATTTATACTGCAGCATATTATTGCAGCCCTTAAGCTTATAATCTTGAGAAACTTCATGAACATTAAGTTCTTCATAATCTGATAAAACCTCCCACGGAAGCTGCCAATTAATTTTTCTCAACCTTTGGACTCACATTAAACAGAATGATCGGCTCTCGTTGGTCAGGGAGAGACTTAATCCAAATCCACGCGCAATTATTTGTCTGATAATGATGCATAAATAATGCAATCGTAATGGGAGTCGGATATTTGGGCGTTGACGACATGGATTAAGTCTTATATATAGCGAATATAATAAGCTTTCGTCTCATTGTTTTTCTATCGTATGGCATGATTTATAATCAAAATTCTTAAATAAGTTGTAAAGACTGAGAGCTTCGGACAAATTTTAATATTTTCAGGTAGAAGATTTCCAAGAATCAGCACCTGCTAAAAGCTCCCGGTTCGGTTCTTACATTCTTGGTACATGTATATTGTGCTGAAGAATCATTGTAAAGCAGAAGCTTTCTTTTATCTCTTGCTTGTAATAATAAACATATAACGTCCCTGTATCTTGTAAAAAATATATTTTGCGTTTTCCCTTAAATTTTTATCTGTGTGTATAAAAAATGTTTATCCATCATTACCAACTTCAACGCTGCATATCGTAGGCAAAGCAAGCAAAGCATCCCATGGAGCTTCCAGTTGTTCTGAACATTTCCCCCACGCCACGTCACTGTAACGCTCAGCGCTCATTGCTCATGCCACGTCACAGGAACGCCATCAGCTCATTGATCATGCCACGTGGATACCTTCCTTTCTGCACGCGGCATATGATCATATATGGGAATGTTCCTCCAAGAGCCATAATGTCAATTAAGCCCCTGGATGTATTTGGCCGTGTATATAACCCGCACAGGGTTTTACTCTGATGCCCCACTAGGGTTTCGGCGGCCGAGGAGTGAAAAAAAAAACACAATCGATAAAGAAAAAAATGGTGGGTGTGTTGAGAAAAAGAGAGAGGGACGATTATGTACCGTCCAATCGGTTCATGTTTGAGGAAGAGAGTGATGCGGAGGAGAACCCACCAGCTCGTAACGGCGGCGTCGGTGATGATGATGACTATGAGGCGACTATTCAAAGCCTCGTTGAATTCCAGAATGAGCTCGAAATGGTTTGTGCCTTTTCGTCTCCCATTTTTTTGTTAAACCCTCTTTTCAGATAAATTTTTTTCTACTTTTTTTTAACGAGGTCAATTTTAATCTCTATTAATTTATGGGTTGCTGGAAATTATATTTTATATTTATTTTACTTTAGCGCTCAAACTTTTCTTTTGTCTTTTTGTTTATTCATTCATTAAGAAAAAATAAAAAGGAAAACCCATTATTCCTTTCGTTTTATCTATATGGGCTTCACATTTCATGAAAAGGAGTCTCTTTATTTGCTGAAAAAGGTTTGAATTTCAGATATGATGGCTATGATCTCTTTGCTCTGAATATTGAGTACCGTTCTCATTAGTTATTTATAAATGGATGGAAGCCATCACCCTTGTAGGAATAATCCTTGTGATTCACTTTCCTTAATTAATTTAGGCTTAGTTTATGAGAATATACTTAACTTAGGAGGTGATTGTGTTTTCCTTATTAGTTTAGGCTAAATTAGTGGCCTGATTATAGGCATTTATTAGTTTCCATGTAAACTTCTATTTAAGCAGTAAAAGGATTACAGAAAATGTGGTCAATTTTAGTTGCACCAAAACAAGATCGTGCTCATTGTCTTCGCGTGAGTTTTTTGCGACAACTGGTATCATAGCGAGTTCATCCAGGGACCATGGGCGATGGAAGCAAGAAAGCCGATGCCTCTGGCACCGTGATCCAGCGAGTAATTCGTGAGGTGGGCGGCGGGAATAGCTACCCCGTTCTCACCAAGACCAATTACTCTGACTGAGCGCTCATGATGAAGGTGAAATTGAAGGCGAGAGCACTATGGAACGCCATCGAGAAGGGCACTGCCGATGAGCAGGAAGACATGATGGCGCTCGATGCGCTGGTGAGCGCGGTCCCGCCCGAAATGGTGTCGATGATCGGCTCCAGGGAGACGGCCAAGGAGGCCTGGGACGCGATCGCGACCATGCGGATCGGGGACGATCGTGTGAAGAAGGCAACGGCGCAGCAACTGCGTCGCAAATTCGACCTCACCACGTTCAACGACGGCGAGACCGTCGAGGAGTTCGCGCTGCGCCTCAATGGCATGGCTGCGCACCTCACCATACTGGGGGATGAGGTGAAGGACAAGGAAATCGTAGCCAAGATGCTACGGAGTCTGCCTCCCCGCTTCAAGCAGATCGCGATTGCGATCAAGACGCTGCTCGATCCATCCACCATGACGGTCGCCGATCTCACCGGGCGATTGCAAGAGGTGGAGGAAGAGCTGGATGGACCGCCGGCGTCACTACAGCATGAGGGCAAGCTGTATCTCACTGAGGAGGAGTGGGACGCGCGGCGGAAGAAGCGGGAGGCGGAGAACCACTCCCGCGGCGGCGGCTCTAACAGGGGAGGCGGTCGACGCGGACGCGGTCGTGGGCGTGCTGGCGGGTCGTCTAGTGGGCCAGATCACACGGGCGACGAGTGCCGCCGGTGCGGGAAGCTGGGCCATTGGGCCCGGGAGTGCAGGTCGAGGCCCAAGAAGGAGCAGGCCCATGCAGTCCAGGATGAGGAGGAGGCCTCACTCTGTCTCGCAAGGTGCTCCCCCACTCTCGCCCCACTGATGCCGCAATCGACGACAACTTTGTCGGCGCCGCCCTTATTCGAGCCGCTCGCCAGGGCTGATCCGGCGCCGCTGGGAGCATCGCATCAGCATGGAGGATGCGGATCTGGGCAGGCGTCGTCCGTGGCCCAGATCGAGATCCGCGAAGAGAAGGTGTTCGCACAGCTCGGGGAAGAAGAGGAACGCGAGGCGGCGACGTGGGTCCTGGACTCGGGGGCAACCAATCACATGTCTGGGGCCAGGGCCGCCTTCTCGAAACTCGACATGGCGGTGCGCGGCACCGTGCGCTTTGGCGACGACTCGGTGCGCGGATTGAAGGACGGAGCACCATCGTCTTCGTGTGCAAAAACGGGGAGCTCCGGTCGTTCGCCGGGGTCTACTTCATTCCCCAGCTGACGACGAACATCGTGAGCCTGGGCCAGCTCGACGAGGTCCGCTTCAAGATCGACATCGACGCTGGCGTGACGCGGATTCGGGAGCTCGGCGGTCAACTGTTGGCAAGGGTGACGCGCGAGGCGAACCGCCTGTACCTGCTCCGGATCAAGATAGCACAGCCGACGTGCTTAGCGGTGCGGGGGCGCGGCGACGAGGTGGCGTGGCGCTGGCATGATCGCTTCTGTCATGTCAACATGGCGGCGCTCCGGAAGCTAGCTCGGGAGGAGCTGGTGCGCGGCCTGCCGGAGATCGGGCAGGTGGACCAGCTGTGCGACACATGCATAGCTGGGAAGCAGAGGCGCACCCCATTTCCGGCGAAAGCAGAGTACCGCGCAAAGCAGCGGCTTGAGCTTGTGCACGGCGATCTGTGCGGGCCGATCACGCCAGCGACCCCAAGCGAAAACAAGTACTTCTTGTTGCTCGTCGACGACCTCAGCCGATACATGTGGGTAGCCGCGATCCCTTCAAAGGATCGTGCCGCGGCTGCCATCAAGGAACTCCAAGCACGGGCAGAGGGGGAGTCCGGGCTGAAACTGGGGGTGCTCCGGACCGATCGTGGTGGCGAATTCATCTCGATCGAGTTCGCGGAGTACTGCGCGGGAGAAGGGATCAATGCTGAGGGTGGACAATAAGTCCGCCATTGCTTTGATCAAGAATCCAGTACTCTATGGACAGAGTAAGCACATTCGAGTGAAATATCACTTTGTCCGGGAGGCTGCAGAAGAAGGCTTGATTAATGTAGAGTTCATCATAAGCGAGGATCAGCTGGGCGACATTCTGACGACGCCGCTTGGAAGGACCAAGTTTCATGAGCTACGGGGTAAGATCGGCCTAATCGACATCAACGGTGGACACAAGGCTTAGGAGGAGATTGTAGGAATAATCCTTGTGATTCACTTTCCTTAATTAGTTTAGGCTTAGTTTAGGAGAATATACTTAACTTAGGAGGTGATTGTGTTTTCCTTATTAGTTTAGGCTAAATTAGTGGCCTGATTATAGGCATTTATTAGTTTCCATGTAAACTTCTATTTAAGCAGTAAAAGGACTACAGAAAATGTGGTCGATTTTAGTTGCACTAAAACAAGATCGTGTTCACTGTGTTCATGTGAGTTTTTCACGACAACCCTCTCCTCCTCTAGCAAGGCAAAAAACATGTGGAATAATGAAATTTAAATCCATTAACACTTACACAACTTGCGAGCCTGGTTAAAATCGTAGCTTTTGCGTGATATATCTTCTTTGTTTGCGCGTCTTTCTTCTTGAGAATCGGTTGATTTCTGAATCTCGATGTATATGTATGGCATTGCAAATGTATTTCAGTTATTTGGCATTTTATTCCGTATTAAATATAAACTTTTCTGATCGTCGTAGGTTGAGGATCGACAAAGGGAGGCGCACGCTAGAATCGAGTCAAGATTCAATGACATCAAGAACTTGATCTGCGAAAGAAGGAGCGAAAAGATCAACGCCATACCAGATTTTTGGCTCACTGCGGTGAGTGACGAAACCGAGCCCTTTAATTTCCCTCTTCCCGCAAAAAATTTAAATATATGAGCTAATATCGTATGCGATAATAACGATGATGATCACGTGTCTCCTTGCTTTTGTCTTTGGCAGTTCTCTCATCATCCTAATATTGGAGCGAGGCTAACCGATCAAGATCGAGAGGTTTGTTGCCTCCCTAAATATATATATCTCACATGAGTTTGTTGTTATATTTTGATCCCTTTTCCTATTTCCTTAAACACATATTCTCAAGTACTTGTTTTCACTCGATGTGAAGAATTACATTCATCATTCCCGCTTCCAATTCGTAAGCGTTTTTGCAGAAAAAAATTGAATTTCCTTC
The DNA here is from genome assembly GCA_004919715.1 of Linderniella brevidens. Lineage (NCBI taxonomy): Eukaryota > Viridiplantae > Streptophyta > Magnoliopsida > Lamiales > Linderniaceae > Linderniella > Linderniella brevidens. The sequence continues at coordinate 170,465 of SWDC01000146.1, read as the reverse complement.
GATCCCGTTGGATCAAATAAAAGATAATTTATTGGCCCGTTTAGTGATGATTCTAGGATTTATTTTCAGACTTTCAGGGAGAATCCATTTTTTCAGAACAAGGATCTGATAAAAATCGTTGGTTTCGAAGAAGCTCATTCGAGATGGGCATGTGGTGAAAGAATTAGTTGGAACGAGAGCAAGGTAATGATGCATGATAGAATATTTTTCCTCTAAATATAAACTTTATTACTTCTCCAATATATAGAGATTACATATGAAATAAATAAGGAAAATATATTACATCATAAAGGAAAATAAACTATCATAAATGAAAATGATATGGAGATAATTATGAGACATAAGCATGTGATTTGAGATTATCCGTTATTGATGATTATCCGTTATCCCCCCCCCCCCCGCAAGCAAGACGTGGGGCGTGGAGCCACGCGCAGCTTGGAGCGAAAAAACTCAAATAATGGACGAGCTAGGCCTTTGGTGAAAACATCTGCAATCTGAAGGTTTGAAGTAATGAACTTCGTGAGGAGGCGACAAGTTCACGAACAAAGTGATAGTCAATATCAATGTGCTTCGCGCGTTTGTGAGCGATGGGATTCTGGCTTAGGAAAATAGCACTGTTGTTGTCACAAAGTAGAACCGTGGTGTCGACGATAGATACATGAAGCTCCTTAAGCAGATTAGATAACCAAACTACTTCAGATGCAGCGTTGGCTAACGCGCGATATTCTGATTCGCAACTAGATCGTGCCACGGTAGGTTGCTTCTTAGCGCTCCATGATACGAGGTTACCACCAAGAAAAATAGAGTACCCATAGGTGAAACGACGAGTCTCAGGACATCGAGCCCAATCAGCATCAGAGTAGGCCAATAAAGTGCAAGGCGATCCACGCCGGAATGAAAGACCATAATTAATTGTGCCTTTGACATAGCGAATAATACGCTGGACGGCCTGATAGTGATCAACTGTCGGAGATTGCAAGAACTGGCTGACAAGGTTGACTGCATACGATAGATCGGGGCGTGTAATTGTCAGGTATTGAAGAGCTCCCACTAAGGAACGATAATGCGTTGGATCAGAATATGACGCACCATAACTTGTTAGAACTTGACCAGCAGCAAGAGGAGTCGAAACAGGCTTACACTCAAGTAGCTGAGAGCGCGTAAGAATATCGTGAGCATATTTGGTCTGACTGAGGTGGAGTCCACTATCGGTGTGATCAACCTCAAGCCCCAAGAAATAATTTAAACGACCGAGATCCTTTACTGCGAATTCTGAATGGATCCGGGAGATGAATTGTCTTATACCGGTTGTGTTATTTCCTGTGAGAATAATGTCGTCGACGTATACCAACAGGTATATAATATCATATGCATGATTGAAAATAAAAAGCGAGGTATCCGCACGACTGCAAAGAAAACCAAGTTTAATGAGAAAATCACTGAACCGTTGAAACCATGCACGTGGCGCTTGTTTGAGCCCATAAAGTGCCTTTTTGAGACGACAAACATGAGTAGGAAAGCGAGGTTCAATGTATCCCGATGGTTGCTCCATATAAACAAGCTTGGTGAGAACACCGTTAAGAAATGCATTTTTGACATCCAACTGATGCAATGGCCAATTTCGCATGACAGCAAGAGAAAGAACAACCCGAACAGTAGCGGCCTTCACAACGGGACTAAACGTATGTGAAAAGTCAAACCCCGGAAGTTGAGTGAATCCCTGCGCGACCAAACGAGCCTTGTGCCGTTCAACAGAACCATCAGAGTTATGCTTAGTACGGAAAACCCATTTAGAGCCAACAACGTTAACTCCTGGTGGACGTAGCACAAGATCCCAAGTAAGATTCTCCCGTAAAGCAAGCATTTCATCATCCATAGCAGCGAGCCAGTGAGGGTGCTTAGCAGCTGATTTAAAACCTCGAGGTTCAGCGGTCATCGCCTGAAGATGAGTAGTTGCAAAATCGGCAATGTGACGTGGTTTGAAAATGCCTGCTTTGGCGCGTGTGACCATCGGATGTCCAAAAGATTAAACATCAGGTTGTGATGATGGTGGAGTTGGTGGTGTCGGTGGATCTGGTTCGGGTGTCGTAATGGTCGTAACTGTAGGGCAAATCGAGCACGGTAGGGGTTGCTTTGAGGCTGTCGACTCATTAGACTCGATCGGTGCAGCATCTAGATTCAAATCAGATAACGGCTCAAGAAAAAAAGAAACATGAAGTTTAGAAATGGATGTTACCGAATTTTGGCCTGAATACGGGTAAACATCCTCATCAAATCTTGCATGTCGAGTAATGTAGATCTTCGTGGTTAGCGGATCGAGACATCGAAACCCCTTGTGATTTGAGTTGTAACCAATAAACGTGCACGGTCGACTGCGAACAGAGAATTTGTTTGCCGCATAGTCACGTAAGCAAGGGAAAACCCGACAACCAAACAGGTGAAAATTTGCATAATTTGGTGGATTCCCAAACAATGTATCAAACGGTGAGATTCCCTGCAAAATAGGTGATGGCAACCGATTTATAGTGTAAACCGCTGTAGAAAAAGCTTCAACCCATAAAGACATAGGAACATGCGCATGAAACATAATAGCAAGACCTGTTTCGGTGATGTGACGATGTTTACGCTCGGCTCGACCATTCTGAGATGGCGTGTAAGGACACGAGATGAGGTGTTGAATTCCCTTCTGACGGAAAAATTGCTGAACTTGATTATTCGTGAACTCCGTACCACCGTCGCTCTGAAATTTCTTAATAGAGCAATTAAACTGATTTTCCACCAAATTTGCAAATTGCACCAGATTCACAAAAAAATCCGACTTACTAGAAAGTGGATAGAACCATGTGAAAAGAGAATAGTCATCAACAAATATAACGTAGTAACGAAAACCCGATGATGAAGAAATAGGTGCAGGTCCCCATAAATCGCAATGAATTAGTTCTAACACATGACGATCTCGTTTTTCATTCAGAGAGAAAGGTAAACGCTTGCTTTTAGCGAGTTGACACGAAGGACATAAGGAAGGTTTGGGTAACAAAGAGGTAACCATTAAATGACCCGATTTATTCAACAAAGATATAATTTTGGGCGAAACATGCCCGAGTCTAGCATGTCACAATTCAAACGATGCACGCTGTCAATTATTTTGTAAACTAGCAATTAAGGCATGACGAGCTCTCTCTAATATATATAGGCCATCTTCACGACGACCACTTGCCAGAACCTCCTTTGTGTGATGACTCTGAATGGTAAATAACTTATCAGTGAATAATACATCAACTGGTAAATCCGAGGTAAGTTTGCTAATGGAAAGCAAATTTTTCGTGAGATTCGGGACGACTAAAACATCCAACAATTTAATGTTATTGGTAACACGTGATTTGCCAATGTGAGATATAGAGAGATTAGCACCGTTACCAACAACGACGTGATCGTTACCGGAGTATGCTTGAGAAGAGTCCAAAGTCGATGGTGTCGGAGTCATGTGCGCCGATGCACCAGTATCGAGATACCAATCAGAAGCGTCTCCATTTGAAACGGAACAACTCGCCGAAAAAGCTTCAGCTAGATTTGCAGATGAGGGACGAACATACCATTGTTCGCAAGTGGAGGCGTAGTGACCATCCTGTCCACATATTTGACAACGAGGAGTACGTCTAGAGTTTCCACGACCCCCACCACGAGAATTGTTGGACTGATTTCCACGGCCTCTGTTTGATGTCGAAGTATCAGATTTTTTATTTCCACGAGTATCGCGATGTCCGTAAAATGTAACAGCGGAAGTACCCGAACTTTCGAGGGATTCTTGATACAAAGAGAAGCTCTCGGCCTTCGACAGAAGATCTCGAAAAGTTGGTAGTGGAGTTAACGCCATCTGGGCAGCTGAGAAACTGGAGAAGGAAGATCCAAGACCACGAAGAAACCAATGAGCTTTGTCGGTATCATCAACGAGACGGCCAATGGCAGCAAGCTGATCGCATAACGATTTGAATTGGTGACCGTACTCAGTGACACTTCGAGAGCCTTTCTTCACGAGTTGCAAGTCATCTTTTAGACGTAGTCCACGTGACTTGGAGCTATGACTAAAGACGGCCTCTAGAGCGAGCCAAACGGCACGAGAGGTTGTACACCCAAGAACCTCAGCCATGGATTCTTCAGTGAGAGAAGAGAGAAGAAGGCTTAAAAGCTGCTGATCTTGCATGCGTCATGCTTCATAGGTCGGGTTCTGCACGTTTTGACTAGCTGCATTGGTGATGGTGGCAGGCGGCGCGGATTTGGAACCATCAACAAAGCCGATAAGGTTCTGACACGTAAGAATCGGTGTGAGTTGACTCTTCCATAACAGATAGTTTTGAGAGGACAGCTTGATTGTTATCATATGGATGAGAGTGGCGAATGGAAGTTTATCCATATTTTGTGCTATGGAGGAAGAACGGGGAAGAGAAAGAGAATAATCGTAGTATGAGACTGTTACCATGATATAATATTTTTCCTCTAAATATAAACTTTATTACTTCTCCAATATATAGAGATTACATATGAAATAAATAAGGAAAATATATTACATCATAAATAAAAATAAACTATCATAAATGAAAATGATATGGAGCCAATCACTAAATTTATGCACATATCACTTGCATATTTTTCGCCTCATGTAGACGTAAAATTTCAATATTTCTAAACTCAGCGCTTTTTTCAACCTTTATAGGCTCCTCCGCGAGATGAGAAAAGGTACGCAGCATCTTTTGCGAATCGTAAAACTGCATCGTTATCATTTTCCCTCGCTAACTTCATGGAGTCTTCGTATCAAAATGCAGCTTATTTAATTGGATTGCGGAATCTGAGGCGCATAATATCAATTTTACGGACGAGGTAAACATCGCGCGCATAGCGCTCTATTGCTCCGCTGGATTATTACAGAAGAAAAAAGAATCAGACTCTTGTTTACTCATCGATTAATTTATTTTTTCCCATTTATTATTTTTCTTTTCTCTATATGCAGATTGCTTCTGCAATCAGAAATGATTGTATGGCCAAATCCTCTCAAGTATTTCAACGATGTAACGGACTTAGCAACTTCGCCGTCGGCGTCGATGGCGATGGATTTAGATCACTTGCAGTTGTGACTAATCGCCCTAATTGGACCAAATTGTCTGTCTGTTTGTATAATTTATCTCAATCGATATAAAAGAAATTGATGTCATCCATTGAGTATGTAAGAACTAGTACATGTGTTAGAAGAAAGTTTTGATTTGCATGCCCAGCTTTTGTTGGTAATAACAATTAATGATCCCTCCACTCCACCACCGGCTAACAACATTCATACGACAGCAAAATCACCCACTTTCTCAGTTTAGGCAAATCCAACGGCTACTGACTCCCATTAATTACTCGCCCCCCTCAGCCACTATATAACACGAATCCCATTTCTCTGAACATGCAACAACTTGCTAATAAACAAGATGGCGATGAACAACAACAAGGCGGTGGCTATTTCTTTCGCGGTGTCTCTTCTTCTCGTGGCTGCAACTCCACCGGGTGAGGCATTCTCCTGCGGCGACCTTCAGAGCCAGCTGCAGCCTTGCGTGCCGTACCTGACCGGCGGCTCCGGCGGACCGTCGCAGTCGTGCTGCAGCGGGGTGAGGAGCATGTCCGGCAGCGTGCGGTCTACGCAGGACAGACGGGCCGCGTGCAACTGCATAAAGTCCGCCGCGCCGAGCTACGGCGTCCAGTGGGGGCTCGCCTCGAGTCTTCCAGGGAAATGCGGAGTCTCCGTTGGGTATTCCATCAGTCCCAACATCGACTGCAGCAGGTAATAATAATAAGTCCATTCACTAATTATATATAATAAATTCCGAAACCCATTAACGTCTAAAAATTAAATCAATTTTTTTTTCTGCCTGTATTTGGTGCAGGGTTTCTTGATTTGGACGACGATGTCTCGAGGAAGTTTATGTGCGTGTGTAATAAATACTGTTGTACTTAGTTGGACTTCATGTGAAATAAAAATAATGCTTTGTCACGACTATAGAGAAACACCACGAAAATTAAAAATAGAAACTTGAATACCGGCCCGACCAATATGGATCGAAACGTCTCTCATTTTCGTTTTCTATTTGAAAATTAAAAATCCACGAGTAGCGTAGTATGCAAAGACGTTCTCCGGATCTAATATTTTTACGAGATGACCTTTTATAAATGTTGGGCCTCAGCCCAGCCCCGAATGAGCTCGAGGCCCAATTTATAAATGAGCTTTCAGGAAAAATAATTTCCCTGCCCTGCCGTGATAATATATATAAAATACGTATTCTGAAGAAAAATCTGAACGACGAAAGAAATTGAAGTATCGCTTCAATGAAAGTCCCACCACACTATATATACAACTGCTCCATCTGAAAGAGAGGAGACATTTTTTTCTTTATAGCGGACAATGATAATTAAAAAAGTCAAAAGATATTCATGTTGATATAGAAAAGCAATAAATAAAAGAAGAGATTATTCATCGTTCCTTAGTTTAGTTGATGAAGCGTCCAGAATAAGTCTAATCAATGGACCATCCATCATACATGCATGTTTCGAGTGTCCTACAATATGTTAATTAGTATTTTAAAATAACCATGTAAACTTGCACATGGCTACACGCCCTATATATATGAATTTGCTAGGATTTGTTATGTGTATAATTTATTCGATGGTGGAGTATCTTATGTCTCCAAAAGCAGATACAACACAACCGAGCCACCTTCATTAGCTTTCTTTAACATATATATTGATGATAGACCTCATTCTTAATAAATAGCTTGCTCAAGATTTAAGATTTATATATGTCATGAAGGAGTTTAATTGCATTAATCCCTTTTACAGGCACATTGTTGGTTGAGCAATATGTTATTCTAAAATCAATAAAATGCTACTCGAAATGAATTAAAATGTGAAAAGGTTTGATTTATCCGCCTCACCTAATCCATGGTAACATGCATGTTTCTTTTTATCTTTCTTGCATGCATGCATATCGACCAAATATTCATAGTGATTACGAAGTTTTTATCGTTTTCTATCTATATTCGATTGGCCTACTAATAATAAAGTTTTATTTATTTCTCAATAGATATAGAAACTGTTGGAAAGAAATTATTGCCGTGTAATGATTTAAATGGTAAAGGCCCTCCTCCGCTTATGAATGATCATAATCGAAGAATGCGAAATCACGTCTTTTTTGCAATGAAGCGATATAATAGGACATATTTTTGGACTATTATATAACAAGAGATATATATCGTTTATCTATATATATTTATTCTCGAATATACATAGTAAATAATCCATAGTATTCATTGCCATATGGAGAAAGATATGATATACCTTGGCATAATCATGAGCTGCAACACAATATATGATAAACAAAATGATATAGTTGAGGCATGCATGCAATCATCATGAATGTTCATGCTTCATTCATAGTGAAGATGTTTAAACAATGAGTTCTTCCATGGAGATTAATAGATAGGAGAAGACAATATATATATGTATATATATTAATTATGAAATATATAGTAACAAATCACAAAATCCAACTTGAACGTGCAAGATCAACATCCAAGTCACCACCAAGCTTTTGCCAGTTCAACAATATTGCTTTCTCTTGGCTTTATTGCTGGACTTATACTATACACTTGCTAAAAAACACACAGTCACACACTCATGACTCTCACTCACACCCTTTTCCAATTAAAAGAAAAGGAATATTTTACTTATACAAAAAAAAAACTAATGCCCGTCCATCTGTGCTGTGTTTTGGGTATTTCTTTTCATTACTCTAAAAATGCCCAACACACTGCAGCTATTAGCCTCACCAGACCCATAAAGTTGGCTCCTTTTTTGAATCTTTACAAGTATTTAATTCCATTACAGGGCTCTATTTTTTCCTTTCCCAAATAAAAATTGAATTTCCACATCCATTACTATACTGTAAAAAAATCCTCAGAGGTACAGATACACACACATATCGATGCATCAGGAAATGGAGGTAAAAGGTCTGTAAAGATTCTCCTTTTATGTTTTAACCTTGGACGAGATTTTCTTTATGAACCATGGTTAAGGCCTAAAGGTAAATGAACAGTACAAAACAACTCGAATTCTTTATATGCAAGCCAAGCTTCGCACAAATTCCCACACTCACTCTCACCATCTTCAACACTTCTCTCTCTCTCTCTCTCTCTCTCTCTCTCACCCATACACTGTCTCTTTCTCAGTTCTCACCGCTTAGTTTGACCACTTGGTCTCACTCGCAGGATCTCTTAAAGAGCTTATTTAACTAACATGGAGTCTAGTGAATATCGCTGAATTTCTCGGCTAGTGAGTGCACTGTCTTTTCTGCAGATCTTAAGTTTCTCCAAATCCACCAGTGCTGTTATGAAATGGAGAAGTAACCCACATCATCGGTGAAATCAAACACTTCATTTGAGGTCGGTTCCTGCAGAGTGAGAAGCAGCTCGCTGGTTCTTTAATCCTTCCGCTTAAAAAAATGGCTGAATCAACTGATCCCAAAGCAATGCCCGAGTCAGAGAAGAAGAAAGAGCAGAGCCTACCGTTTTATCAGCTGTTCTCGTTCGCAGATAAATATGACTACGCTTTGATGATATGTGGAAGCCTTGGGGCAATTATTCACGGCTCTTCAATGCCTATTTTCTTTCTGCTTTTCGGTGAAATGGTCAATGGTTTCGGGAAAAACCAGATGGACTTGCACAAGATGACCCATGAAGTTGCAACGGTTGGTGCTTCTTCCCCGTTTTTTCTTTTCTTTTTTTCTGCACATTTACTTCCCTTTTTTCTACTGTGTTCATCAGATCTGACCGTTAAATCTTTGTTTCTTCTCTATGCAGTATGCTCTGTATTTCGTGTATCTTGGATTGGTCGTGTGCTTTTCATCATACGCAGGTGGGATTTATGATCCTTTCTTTGAGATCTTTACTTAGCTTCATTTGCAATAAAGATTCAATCTTTGATTATTTTTTTTTCCTACACTGTTTAAAATATTCCAACTTTAATTCAGATCAGTCGCACGTGACATATGGGCCTCTTACAGTGTCTTGTTCCTCTTCTTCACCTGTCCATTTCTGGAATATGAATAAATTCCCACCTCTTATTATCTCAATCAATGCTATTTCATCATAATTAAATCAAAAATCATTCTATTCTACAGAGATCGCATGTTGGATGTACTCTGGTGAGAGACAAGCTGGGACTTTGCGGAAGAAGTACTTGGAAGCTGTATTGAAACAGGACGTGGGATTCTTCGACACCGATGCAAGAACCGGTGATATTGTTTTCAGCGTCTCCACCGATACTCTGCTTGTTCAAGATGCCATCAGCGAAAAGGTTTCTTCTTTTTTTCCTTAATTCTCCAGTGAAAAATGTTTTCAAGTTGGTGTCCGAAGGAAGTAAGTACTGTGTGCACGTGACGTATGATCTTGATGCGAGCTACTTGACTCGAGAGTCATTTTCAAAATAATAATAATAGTAATTCATCTTTATCCTCATCAACGAGCACTGTATTTAAACATGCCTTTGTGTGACAATTACTGTATTCGTGTAACGGTAACGGAGTGTCGTGTCTTAGTACTTGCATTGAATAAGAGATTGGGGATACGCTTTGGCGGTTGTTGATGGCCATTAATGGCGGTCCCCATGCACTTAATTCGGCTCACGTTAGCATTTCTTGGTTAAGTGGAGCCTTTTGTGTGTGGTTCCTTTGACCGTCAAACCATTATGGGCACGTGAAAATAATTGAATTTAGAATCACTTTTTTTTTTTGTCTTGGTAATAACTTGAAAAAAGAGAATCAAGCTGAGTTTATTTTTACTTTTGGCCTAAAAAGGTTGGTAACTTCATTCATTACCTATCGACGTTTCTTGCGGGATTGGTGGTTGGTTTCGTGTCCGCGTGGAGGCTTGCGCTGCTGAGCGTGGCTGTGATTCCCGGTATAGCCTTTGCCGGCGGTTTATACGCGTATACGCTCACCGGGCTCACGTCGAAAAGCCGCGAATCGTACGCAAATGCTAATATCATCGCCGAGCAGGTAATTAAGCTTTTAATAACAAGAAAGAAAAGAAGATCTCTTTTTTATTTATTGATTAATGAAAAGGACTTGTATATATATATATTTTTTAATCTTGTTCTTGCAGTCTATTACGCAAGTTAGGACGGTTTACTCCTACGTGGGAGAAAGCAAAGCCCTCTCCGCGTACTCCGATTTGATACAAAACACGTTGAAGCTCGGCTACAAAGCGGGAATGGCAAAAGGGCTCGGGCTCGGCTGTACTTACGGCATCGCGTGCATGTCGTGGGCCTTAGTTTTCTGGTATGCCGGAGTTTTTATCAGAAACGGGCAAACGGATGGCGGCAAGGCCTTTACTGCTATTTTCTCTGCTATTGTTGGTGGCATGTAAGTTTCTGTTGTATTAATTCAATTATCATTTACAGCAAAAAAAGAATTATTTTTTTTTCACGGGTTTTGAAAATTTTCGCAGGAGCTTGGGACAGTCGTTCTCGAATCTGGGGGCGTTCAGCAAAGGCAAGACCGCGGGATACAAATTGATGGAGATAATAAAGCAGAAACCGACGATAATTCACGACGCATCGCAGGAAGAAAAGTGTCCTGCCGAAATAAACGGAAACATCGAGTTTAAAAACGTGACCTTCTGCTACCCTTCGAGGCCCGACGTTGTAATTTTCCAGGATTTCTCCATTTTCTTTCCCGCGGGCAAAACGGTTGCGGTTGTGGGCGGTAGCGGTTCGGGGAAGAGCACGGTCGTGTCCTTAATCGAAAGGTTTTACGATCCTAATCAAGGTATGTATAAGCAGAAAGAAATAAATAAATATTATCACAAAGTAAATAAATAAATCCATTATTATGTATGTATAATGTTGGTTGTGACTTGACAGGGGAGGTTTTGCTAGATAATGTTGACATTAAGACACTTCCTCTGAGGTGGCTGAGGAATCAGATCGGTCTCGTGAATCAAGAACCCGCGCTCTTCGCCACCACGATACTCGACAACATTCTCTACGGGAAGCTCGATGCCACCATGGCCGAGGTCGAAGCTGCTGCTTCCGCTGCCAACGCTCACAGCTTCATCGCTCTGCTTCCTAATGGATACAACACTCAGGTTTCTTGTTTCATTTCATTACACAAAGGATCAATCGATGGTGTCTTTGGGAAAATGTTTTTTCGAGTTTATACATCTCAAAATTTTATTACAACAGGTCGGCGAACGCGGGGTTCAACTCTCCGGCGGGCAGAAACAGAGGATCGCGATCGCGCGGGCCATGCTAAAGGATCCCAAGATACTCCTCCTCGACGAGGCGACGAGCGCGCTCGACGCGGGCTCGGAGAGCATCGTTCAAGAGGCCCTCGACCGGCTCATGATCGGTCGAACCACGGTCGTGGTGGCCCACCGTTTGTCCACGATAAGGAACGTGGACTCCATCGCGGTTATACAGCAGGGGCAAGTCGTGGAAACCGGGACCCACGAGGAGCTCATCGCGAAAGCCGGCGCGTACGCGACCTTAATCAGGTTCCAAGAAATGGTGGGAAACAGAGATCTGTCGACGAACGCCTCGACCCGCCGCACGAGGTCCTCGAGGCTGAGCCACTCCCTTTCCACAAAGTCCCTCAGCCTCCGTTCGGGGAGTTTGAGGAACTTGTCCTATTCTTACAGCACCGGTGCTGATGGTCGGATAGAGATGGTGTCGAACGCGGAGACCGACCGGAAAAATCGGGCTCCGGCGAACTATTTCTGCCGGCTGCTGAAACTGAATGCGCCGGAGTGGCCTTATTCAGTTATGGGAGCCGTGGGGTCGATTCTCTCGGGCTTCATAGGCCCCACTTTCGCGATCGTGATGAGTAATATGATAGATGTCTTCTATTACCGGAACCCTAATGCGATGGAACGCAAGACGAAGGAGTACGTCTTTATTTACATCGGAGCCGGTTTGTACGCGGTTGTGGCGTATCTCATTCAGCACTACTTCTTTAGCATCATGGGAGAGAATCTCACCACTAGAGTTCGACGCATGATGCTTGCTGGTAATTAAACATTTTCCTTTTTTTTTTTTTTTTTTATCCCAGTTATTATTTTTTTCTGTTATATTTTATGTTTTTTCGTTCCTTCATCGATCAGCGATTTTGAGGAACGAAGTTGGATGGTTCGACGAGGAAGAGAACAACTCGAGCCTTCTCGCAGCGCGTTTGGCCACCGATGCAGCCGACGTAAAATCGGCGATAGCCGAGAGAATATCTGTGATCTTACAGAACATGACCTCTCTTCTTACATCGTTCATAGTGGCCTTCATAATCGAATGGAGGGTTTCGCTGCTCATACTTGCTACTTTCCCCCTCATAGTTCTCGCCAACTTTGCTCAGGTAACGAAAAAAAGAACATAGTAATTCGTCTTTATTTCTTCGTATTTTCCTTCGCCTTAAATTAATTGCGCTCGTTGGTTAATTTTTGTTCTCCGTAATATAATATAATATATCAGCAACTCTCGCTGAAAGGGTTCGCCGGAGACACGGCGAAAGCCCACGCGAAGACGAGCATGATCGCCGGAGAAGGTGTGAGCAACATCAGAACGGTGGCAGCTTTCAACGCCCAAGAAAGGATCATATCTCTGTTCAGACACGAACTGCGGGTCCCGCAAACCCGCAGCCTCCGCCGGAGCCAGCTCTCGGGATTCCTCTTCGGCCTCTCTCAGCTCGCCCTCTACGCGTCCGAGGCCCTAATCCTATGGTACGGAGCCAACCTCGTCCGAAGGGGAGCCTCCACCTTCTCCAAAGTCATCAAGGTCTTCGTCGTCCTCGTCGTCACCGCCAACTCCGTGGCCGAGACCGTGAGCCTCGCCCCGGAGATCATCCGGGGCGGCGAGGCGGTCGGGTCGGTCTTCTCCGTCCTCGACCGGCCCACAAGGATCGACCCGGACGACCCGGACTCCGAGCCCGTCGAGTCGGTCCGCGGGGAGATCGAGCTCCGCCACGTGGACTTTGCGTACCCGTCCCGCCCCGACGTGGTCGTGTTCAAGGACTTCAACCTCAGGATCCGGGCGGGTCGGAGCCAGGCCCTGGTCGGGTCGAGCGGGTCGGGCAAGAGCTCCGTGATCGCCCTGATAGAACGGTTCTACGACCCGATCGCCGGAAAGGTGATGATCGACGGAAAGGACCTCCGGCGGCTGAACTTAAAATCCCTCCGCCGGAGGATCGGGCTCGTGCAGCAGGAGCCGGCCCTCTTCGCCACCACCATCTTCGAGAACATCGCCTATGGGAAGGAGGGAGCCGCCGCCGCCACGGAGGAGGAGGTGGTGGAGGCGGCTCGGGCGGCGAACGTGCACGGGTTCGTGAGCGGGCTGCCGGAGGGGTACCGGACTCCGGTGGGGGAGAGGGGGGTCAGCTCTCGGGCGGGCAGAAGCAGAGGATCGCCATCGCTCGGGCGGTTCTCAAGGATCCCGCGATACTTTTGCTTGACGAGGCCACGAGCGCCTTGGACGCGGAGTCCGAGTGCGTGCTGCAGGAGGCGCTCGAGCGGCTCATGAGGGGTCGAACCACGGTCCTGGTGGCTCACCGGCTGTCGACCATTCGAGGGGTCGATAGCATAGCCGTGGTTCAGGACGGGCGCGTCGTGGAGCAGGGGAGCCACGGGGAGCTGATTAGCAGGCACGACGGGGCTTATTCGAGGCTGTTGCAGCTGCAGCGTCATCGGATGTGAAGAGAAAGTCGATGGGAATGTCGTTTTTCAGCGATTAACATTTCTTTTTCTTTTTCCTTTTTTTTATGACTATGTATGCTGATGATGATGATTATGGAGATGGATGTAGTGTAGATATGTTTTATCTCGAGACTTGTGATTTTCATAATGGTGGGGTCTATTAATTTCCTTGTCCGAATATTTTCAGGCTTTACGTGATGATATTTTGTGATGAAAGTGGTGAGTAAGTCACGAGGGGAGTAGACAAAAGTAAGTCCTTTGCAACAAAATAAAGGAGATTTAAAAGAGGAGAAGATGTGCCAGAAAAACAGGAATTGAGTATTCTGGAGAAGAAAAGATGTTGGGGCCCTTATGATTTTTTTACCCCTCTGTAGTGAGGACAATGATTAAAAAAACTTTCATGCAGGAGATTGGTCCACTTACCTGCTGGCTGTGGCTTTTCCTCACATGGCAGTTTCTTCATGAGTTTTTATTTATGACGACAAAGGTCATTGCACTTGAGTTAAAAAGATTAGTGCAAGTGCAACATTTGGTTCTTTATCTTTATTGATTATTAAGAAGTGATATGAGCCCACCAAAACAATTTCTTGATTAGGCTTTTCATAACCAGTGCCCATCACAATGTACTTTTTTGGTGGCTTAAACGCTTTCACACACACACACACGAGGGACAATTCACATGGGGTGTTAATTAAATAATATCAGAAAGTTGTATTGGGACCCAAAGACATACACCTAATAAATAAATAAAGAAAGAAATAAAATGAAGGGTCCTGATGAGGGCAGAGTCTTGATGGGGAGGTACTCTGGGGAAGCCTGATATCTTTGACTATTATGAATTAATAATTCTGCTGGTAAGTTTCCTATGTGTGTATTGTATTGTATTGGGAAACAGAGCATGCTCATCATTGTAGTGAAGGTAAAACGGTAAAGTATGAGGCTGGTAATTCTTCTTCAAGTGACTTCCTTCCTGTGCTTGAATTGGCTATGAATCTCACTGAGAAATGTTGACAAGTTATATTAATCAATATGGGTGATTCAAAAAAAAAAGATTCATATGGGCTCATATATAAATCCAGGCAGGCACATTCTACACTTTGTATGGACCAAAACAATATGGTTTCTTTCTTTCAACAAAAATTTCTGCTACATCATTCATTCCGCATTGCGATTGTTGCCTATTTATCTACCGCCACGTGATTTCACGTTCTTCTACGCCTTAACGTGATTATTAATTAATTCGGATAAACATTTCCGAAAATACTATTAATAAACTTAAAAATATTCAAATCTAAATATTGAGTGACAGTATTTTGATATTTGTACCATATATAAAGATACACATGGGCTTTAGTTACCATAAAAGGCTATGCAGATCATTGGGGCGTCATTTAATGTTTCCATGATACTTTCCTTTAGGGATCTTGTCCACTATATTATTGCAGTGGGCTTTCATTTTGTCTGTAGGCCCAGATACAGTTGAACCTGGCTATATAAGATTATGTATCTATTATCATAATTAATAATAATGATTTTACAAAAGATTTTCTATGATTTCCCAATTATCATTAGGAAATTTTTTTATTATATATGGGAGGAGTAACATGGGCATGAGGAAGCATGTGAGGCAGATGACATACGTCTTTTTGTATGATTTCATTACATTATTATACTTTCGAGTTTAGAGAAAAATAAGGAGACATCACGTTTGGATTCCCAATGCCAGCATAAAACATTCCAGCTAATGAAGGTTTTCCCATGTGCACCATTTCAGCCTCAAACAATCGAACCACCCATACCAATGGTGCTAACTTTCTTACATATAAAATCAAGAAAGTCACATTTTTTTAATATAATTTTCCCTTTTACTTCCTATTTTCGGTCTATTCGAAAGATAATACGCGCTTGTAAGCAATGCCTCGCATGGAGACAGTATCACTCCCATTTACGTTTGAATTGATTAATTAATGCACCCAATAGTTAATAATTCGCAAGAAAAGTAGCAAAATGGATGGAGAGAGAGAGAGAGAGAGAGACGTTTATGGTTACTATTCAGTGATCGAAGTCCAATTCAATTCCATCTTTGGGTGCGTTAGGCTTCACCCAACTTCCATAGGTTTGCTCTATTCGAGGAATACTTATTCTCCTTCAATTTAATTTACTATAGATATTTTTTTGCCACTTCTTTCCATCTTTGCCAAATAAACACATTTTTTTTATGAATTTAATTTATATATATGTGAAAGAGCTCTCTCTCATTTAATGGTTGACTATTTAATTATCAGTATATATAATATTATCTCGTGGAATGTATTTTTATCATATTTTCCCTACAAATCATTTGAAGAAGCTTCGTTGCATGTGAGCTTAAAGAGTTTCAACTAATTAAAAATATATGAAAATTATAAATAAGGACAAATCAAGATTGCAAGAGATGCTGCAGAAATGTGCGTTGAAGACGGAATAGCTAGCTAGCCTAGCAAGGTGAAACATATAGAGTTTCCCTTAATTACTTGTTCGAGTGATACAAACGGAATGATAAATATGCAGCACATAAAAGTAATAAGAAAGAACGTACGTTGTTTCACGTTGAGCAGGTAAATAAACTTTGAGCTATAATAATATTTAAGACATTATACGTTTATTTATTTATTTGTACGACACCTCTCTCTCCCTCTCCCCCCCCCTCTCTCTCTCTCTCTCTCTCTCTGGCTTCCAAGAAGCTGTGGTGCTTCCTTCTCTGCACATAGTCACACACACACAATATATGTTATCTGCATGCCTCGAAGTTCGAGCCATAAGGAATTAATAGTATCATAATAAACATTAATAATTCAAGAAAAATATGGCCTTTGTCCCAGAATCCATGCTTCTCAACAGTGATCATCATCAAGACTTCCAAGGTTTATTACACACTTATATTCCATCACCATATTACATCAATGAACTAACATAAAATTTAATCGCGTGTTAAAATTATTATTACAGGCGTGGAGTTGTTGATGATGAGGAGATCCACGCCTTACTCATTCTCGGGAATGGTGACGACGACAGCGGAAGAGTCTCCTCAACCGGACGATGACGCCACGTCAGATGACGGGTCGCAGATCATGCTCGGAGAGAAGAAAAGGAGACTGAATCTCGAACAGGTGAGGGCTTTGGAGAAGAGCTTCGAGCTTGGAAATAAATTAGAACCCGAGAGAAAAATGCAGCTCGCTAGGGCTTTGGGCCTCCAACCGCGGCAGGTTGCGATTTGGTTTCAGAACCGAAGAGCTCGCTGGAAAACTAAGCAGTTGGAGAGGGACTACGATGTCTTGAAGAGGCAGTTCGAGGCCGCTAAGGCCAATAACGATGAGCTCAAGTCTCAGAACAAGAAGCTTCAGACACAGGTTATTAGGTTTTCTATATTAGTTTTGTCTAATATTATATATAATAAACATATGGTTTGATGATTATATCTGATGATATGTTGTATAAATAATATTCTGTCATAGTTGATGGCTCTGATGAAGAATAGAGATTCAAATGGAATAGTTGGATCATCATCACTTAACCTCAACAATGGAAGTGATGATAATGAGAATAATATTACAAGCTGTGGAGTCAACATAGACACAACATCCATTGAAGACAGCACATTATTACTGTTATATAATCCACATGATCAAAGCAACAAGCATGGTCATGTCCTCTTCCCTACAACAATCAACGGTCAACAACTTATCCAACAACAAGAGCAGCAAAATTTTAATCACACTCCGGCGGCGGCTTCGAACGAGGGTTTTTGCAACGTCTTCGGTGGGATTGAAGAAGGAAATAATCCCGAGTACTGGCCGTGGTCCGAGCAGCAAATTTTTTAATTAAGGTGCAACGGTACTTGATTTGATTTTCATTTTAGCCATCTTTATTATGGGTTCTTGTTAAATCATGTTATTCATGGGATCCCATTGTCACGTAATGATTTAATCTATGTTAATGATCCCTTATATGCATATTACTGATGAAACCGGATACAAATTTACAAACTGCTGCTATAAAGCTGGCACTGGATGGGTCTTGTAGTACTCTTGCCTGCTATGGGGCCACAACAGTCTAAATAGAAAAACAAGATTCTCTGACATCTTACATCAACTTCCATTTGTCGTGAGCCTCAATTCCATTACAACTTGGTTTGAATTGAATGCAACAGAATCAAATTTACGAATATAGTAGGACACTTTTATTTTTCGACGATAAACTCTTCTATTGCAATCCCAGTGTGACGAGCACCGCTCTGTAGCCTCAGCAGAACTTCGTCGCCTGTTTTCAGCGAAGTTACGGGGGTTGCTTTACGTTGATCTCCCACTGTACGTTGCAAATGAATGATAAATCTTATTATTATGAAAAAAGGAGGAAAATGAGTCATTTGAAGATAATGTTTTACTTACCCTCGGAACAAGCGATTAGAGCAACCGTTTCAGCATTTTGTAGGAGAATGCTGTAAGAAGTATGTGGATCCTCATCTATCTGTATATGCACACACAAAGCAAAGGAGACTTTTTGATCATAAGTGAAAAGCAATGACAACAGAGATCAGCAGCAACCGAACCTTTGCCTCGACAAGGACCAGTGGTCTTGTCTCGATCTTGACACGACCTATCACGGCGGTCCGTTGCCTCCCTTGTTGGTCAACGATGATGACCTCTTTTCCTGCTTTCAGCTCCGAAAGGTAGCTCGTTTTTCCATCAGGAACAGCGATATAACTATGCACAGGTCCCTATATATGTATACAAGAAGTACATAGCTAAATAACATCCTCATAACTAACATGGCATAATAATAAACTACCCAACTCAACTCGTGTAAGAACTCACCGCATTGACACGGAAAGGCCTGCTTGAAATGTAATTAGACTCGAGGCACTCAGAGTGGACAAGAAAGAGACCTCGTGCAAAGGATCCAACCTATTGGGGGTGAAAAAGAAGAAGGTTGACGGTGTTGTTGTTTAAATTTGCATTTGGGAAACAAAATGTGAATTATTTGGATACCAGGAGGCCTTCACCGGGCCTCATGAGGCTGCAGAGATCAACGCAGACGCGGTCACCCATTCCTACCATTTGAACATTGGTTACTCTAGCTTTTTTCAGTTCCAAAACACTTCCCTCAGCGTTCCTTTTGTCAAGGTAATCCTAGGGATCATGTAATATGTGGGTGTATGAATAGGAATTTGTTGGACGTAGATGGATATTGGAGGGTGTAAGAGTATTACCTTGAGCTCGAAAACGGCTTCTACATCCTCAGTTTTTAGAACTATCCCACCCAAACCATGTTCCAAGGCCTACTACAGTGTGAAATATGTATATCGAATGGAAAACCGAATCACAAGGTGTTCGTCATATGTGGGTTTAACGTAAGAAAGAACCTCAAGGAAAATCTGAGCTTCAGATGATGTCTTTGAGACAGCAAAGACTGTCTTTTGAGTTCCCTGGATTGCTGCAACAATGTTTTCTGCGGGTATCACCTGTACTGTAATAAGTTGGTACAAGCCGCTATGTATATCGGGAGATAATAACTAAGACTGTTGACAAATTCATTTTTCTCGAAATATTACAGTAAGGCATTTCGTCGAACAACTTAAGGGATAGAATCGATTGAAGTCACCTGCCAATCCAAGAGATCAACGACGATATTTCCTGCTTCTTCCTCGGACAGTTGTAACTTGTTCAATTCTTCCGGTGAAGAAATCTCGTGTAAAATGGCAACTCTTGTGCACTCGCTATCGAACAGCCCTCTTTCTTCGATAAAGAGGGGGGACAACATTGCAATGGCTGAAACAGAGTACGCCAAAACTTTTCGATTTTAAATCTCTTTTTACTTTTTCGAGCAAAAGAAAAGAAAAAGAAGCAGCTCACATGACCACTCAACGGCGAGCTGACGGCGGTTAGACTGGAAGACAAAGGTGTTCCAACCCCTCTCGACGGCGGCAGTCATGACGTCCTTCTTTTCCGTCCACAGCCACACTTGTTTCTTCTGCTGGGGCTTTGACATAAACGCTTTAATCTGGCTTTTAATAGTGAATTTTCCTACGAAAAGAGAAACAATGCGATGAGAGATTTCCAGAATTGAATTGTGGATTAATGAGCGTACAGTGAGAAGAAGCGCTAATTTAGGCAATGCGATGCGATCGGATTACGAATGTTTCAAAGATTACACATTTAAAAGCGCGTTGTAAACCAGCATTTTTCATAGAAATAAGAAAATAATATATAGGCTTTTGGAAGTTAGTCGACTTTCGAGTGATATAATATAATTGAAGTAATTGCGAGATTTTTCTGAATATCTTTTAGTTTCACTTCCACACAAGAATAGACACATGATTCATTCTTGTAACGCTCCGATGAAGGCTGAAGAGTAAAACGAGGTTGAAGCTTTTTGTCTGAAAAACATAATAGATTATATTCTTCTCTAAATCTTGGGCAATTACCTAAAAACATATTATAGTAAATGTAATGCAAGAGATATAAATTAAAAGAAGATATACAGAGCAGTCTGTGTACAAGAAACATTCAAGACTCTGTCTTTTTTATTATGTATTCCAAGTTTCTTGCAGATTAGGACAAACAATTCAGGAAGGCAAACATAATTAGTCTGCTGTCCAGCTCTGCTCAACAATCTCTCGAACTTTCCTGTTGTATTCCCTCTTGTTCTCACTGAACATTCGGGCCGCTTCAGAGTTTGCAGGCGAATTTGGATTTGGGTCACAAAGCAGTGACTGAAAATTCAAAGACAAGAAATAAATCACAAAAGAGATGGCAATCAAATAATTAAATTCAAACTCTCACTCAAATTGCAGGGTATTTATACTTTCTGAGCAACTATATTTTAAATTTTATGCCATCAATGATGGCTATACGATGCATTGCAGCCAAGTCAAGCATACCTGAATGGATGTAAGTATCGCAGCGACATCATATATAGGACTCCACTGATTTTGCAAGATATCCAAGCAAATACTCCCATCTGCATAAACTGAACAAGGGAAAAAAAGAAAGGGACAACACATCATTTACCTATCAAATATGTTATGGTTTAGCCTCGAAAGTGAATGTAAATATGTCGCGGTTAGGTATGTAATACAGAAGGTGGAGAACATAACTGACTATCTTAGTAGTGCAAAGGAGAAAAAAAATGGCACATGCAAGAGTGTGCTGCAGAAGAAAAGGAGAATATCAATCAGTTCCTACATTGCTAAGAGGAAGACGAGTTAACTTACTGTTGGGATGGAACATTCGAGATATAAATCGCACTGTCGGGGGTTTGTTTGGATAGTCCTCTGAGAATTGGAGTGTCAACTTAAACGTACCTGCCACATATAAATAATAATACACAATGAGATTTGCATTGCAAGAAAAGGAACTACACATACCTCTGTATTTATATAATATGACGAACGAAACTATCTTGTTGTTTTGTCCCAAAAAATAACATGCTTAAACGAGTGGCATTCAACAAAGGCATAAATCCATCCCATTTGCTTCAGTACAACATAGGCTCTAATGAAGGAAAATATGTTTACAAAATTCAAAATGCACCACCTCATCAACAATAGAAGTCATATTGTTGAAAGAAAGTAAACAAAAAATGAGAAACAGGTAAGTTGAGAGCATAAGATATGAACACCGAATCATTAATTGGCGATAAAAGAAAGATCCATAAAGAACGATCTTTACCTCCATCCCAGGGCGTATCATCCGGACTGCAATTAGGGAGAGAAAGATAAAGAAAGAAAGAAAAAATATTAGCGAAACATGTAGAATCAACAATATCAGATACCAGAGCAACAAAACCCTGGAAGCAATAAAATTACCCAAAAATAACAGCATTCCACAGCATAATATTGTTATCGTAGGGTGCTCCGCTGATTCCCGCAGGTGGATCCTGCTGTAACCTCTTGAAATCTCTCATCAATCTCTTCCTTGCCGGTGTAGACATATTTCACCGCTTACTACGACCACTTAGGTTCCAGACGGCCCTTTCAAGTGAGAAAATTAAAGGAAATTAAAGCAAAACCCATCCCCACAAGCCTGAAACGCATAACTTCCTGGAAATCGATTGGCGAAGAAAACCTTCCTTTCCAAAATTAAGCATATAACAACAAACAATCTTTCTAATATTTCCAATTCCGCGCAAAACATGCTAATATTTGAGGTAAAACAATCAAACAATGAAAAAAAATGATAAACCGAATAAATATAGGCCGTGATGACATGCATCAACAAGTAAAACGCAATTACAATAGAGCTCCTCCTCCATAGATAAGCAACATACCTGAGAGCTAGAGCTGAAAACGTCCGGATTTAATTCCTGTTTTCGTTCCGGCAATTAATGTTTATTTACCAGTTGGGAAATCTATTCTTCATTTTATACGATACATTTGATCGGCCCTACGGTACAGCTGATACATTATTCATTTATTTTTATTTATTTTATTACTTATTTATTTTAAGTTAGCGTAAAATGAAAGCGTTTTCGACTCGTGTTGTCCTTCATAATCATAAAAAAAATGTGTGGGGGAAAAGTTCCTCTATTGTTGGGATATAAAGGTAATTTCTGACGTGGGGTACATAGACCGGTCCTTGAGAAAAAAAAAACACAGTTTTACTACCATTTTTAACAATAAATTAAATTAGATCTGCACATCTCTTAAAAATTTCGCAAAACTAGTTTTTATGTCTCCAAGTACTAATATGTCACTTTCAACCTATATATCGAATGATATCAGTTAATTTATTGATAGTAATTCACAAACGATTAGTCGTATTTACTAGTATTTAAGGGTAATTTAAGATTTTTCGTAGATGAAGTTTTAAAATGTTTATTAATAAATGTATATATATATATATATAAGAAAATTGATTTGTGGGAATATAATTAGAATAAAACATGGAAAATTGTAATTATAATTGGTGACATAAGTGCTACTAATAAAATAATGCAGATTTATTACAAAATTCGTCAAATGATCGCAAGAACCCCAAATATTGATTCCAGCACTCTTATATAACAATGCTAAAGAGTGCAGTAATGATCTATACTTGGTGCATTATAATAAAGGCTCTCACCATGCACGTAATACATTACTAAAATGTATATAAGAAAAAGAAATTAAAGCAACGAGCACTTGTATAATTAATTACTTCCTGTTCAGTTTCTCCATTATTCCTCCTCCATTACTACCAGCAGCCGCCACCGAAGAAATTGCAGCTTCTACAACCGTTCGAAAACTCGAATCAGAGGCTAAGACCTTTGACAGTGTCTCCGCAATAACCTGTTGAGACGGCTGATGATTATTAAGGTTTTCCATGGGCAGTCTTTTTCCTGCTGCATAATGATTTAATTTATTGTCGTGGCCACTGAAGCTGAGGCTTGTAGTAGCTGTAGGAATTTTAAAGCTGATTGGTCCAGCTGGGATCGATGGATATAGGTTGTTGAAATTATTGGTATATGCGATTGTAGTATGATAATTATTACTGGTTGTGAGGTCTAGTGTAACGGTGGGACATGGAGATGAGGCTGAGGATGAATAAGTAATTGGTGGTTGAATGTGGTGGAGATGTTGTGGTGGTGCGGTGGAGGATGAGGAGGATCCGGAGAGGATCATGGTGGCAGCGGCGCTGGTGGTGGAGGCCATGGCTGTGGCGTAGACCGGTAAGGGGTGGTTGTGTGTGCCTTCGTAGGTTGTGATTAGGATCGACATGTCATCTACACATCTTTGAACCTGCGTATGTGTATGTAAATTATTATAATAAGAGTTCACTATCTTGGAAAGCGGAGAAACAATTTATTGTTATCGATTTCGTTCCGAAATTAAAGTGAAATTGGATAATAGATGGTGATTGATAAATATTAAATAAATAGATATTTATTACCTGCTTTCTCACAGGGCACGAGGGAGAGAGTGTACAGCGGTAATAAGCTCTTGGACATGGATTTCCCTTGGAAACCTTCTGTCCGTACTTTCTCCATTGACACCCATCATTCATCTGTAAAATTACAGTACATATTAAAAATGTGAAATAATAAAATAAAGGGAGAAATATTAATAACTCACTGTTGGGGTGTCGCATCTTGCTCGTACACAAACCCTAGCTCTCTTATTCACACCGTTGCTCTGAGACAAATCTTCATCGTCTTGGCTTCTTTGAGTCTTCAATGCTACGACTTCACTCTCTTCACTCTTCTTACATATCATCTTTTCTGTATTAATCACTGCAAGATCTTCGCCACCGTTGTCATTGGCGGCCATGTTTTGCAGGAGTTGGAGACTTAATTTAAGCTCATCATCAAGATTATTATTTTTTTCACAACTGGTAGTAGTACTTCCAACACAAACACAACTATCCTCGGACTTCTTATCATCACTATCAGGTTTTGAAGCATTGATTGTTCCAAGGCGAAGAGACACGAGTTCGTGTTCTTGATAATCTTCTTCGACCTCTTTGATCTTTTCTACAGAAGAATGTATGGGGCTTATTTTCTCTTGGCGAATATCCACGAAACGTGCCTGCAGAGCTTTGTAATCGTTCTCTATCTTATGGAGAAGGGTTTTTAACCTCAAATTCTCTTCTTTCAGACATGTCATCTCTGACTTCATGGATTCAATAGCATCTTCCTGCTGCTTCTGCAAGAGACGACCCAAGAAAATAAATAAACTTTACCATAAAAAGAATTATATATTCCTGCAGAAATAATTAAGACGTACGTCCGATATTACCTTTTTCCTGTCATTATTATCTTCAAGTCTTATTCTTGTCTCTTCCATGTATTGCGAGCAATAAAGAGCATATCCTATACTCTCTTGTATTTTTATCAGGTTTCGCTAGAAACTACACCTCTCTAATTCTTAAAAGGGTCTCAACGGAAATAATGAATATCATTATACTATCTATTTAGCATGTGGCATTGGTCCGCATTATAGCGCTTGCCATTGAAAATATTAAATCACACACGCAGGAGACAACAAAATGTCAACTGCCCGCTTAGCTAGCTCATCATGTTTTAATATAAACACATGGAATATTGAAACCGTTGAAATTATGCAAGTACCGACTAGAAAATATTAGTGACAGATGGATCTTTGTGGACTTTATGGGAGTGGAGGAGAACGGATATTACGGGGGTATATTTAGTTTATAATATGTTTGTGTATATATCTAAGTAAGATTTTTTTTTTTTTTTTATCAATTTGATTTCCTCTCTATTTCCATTCATTATAAATAAACTTATTATTATGATAACATTAGAGCGAGTTTCCTTGAAGGGGGGCCTCTTTGAGATTAAAAACCTTCTTGGGATCTAAAAACTCTAATATTTGCGGATAAATGGTTTATTTTCGTCAACGATTCCTGGCAATCATAATAAAAAAAAAAAAAAAAAAAAGCGTTTCAGCTTGAAGTGTTGAGATTTATTATTAACTGCATTTTCAAAGAGTACAGCATTGAAAATTATTAGTGGGTGATCTAATTCTTTATATATATATAAGAAAATTAATCCTAGAAAATCTTCAACGACTGCTAATATTTATATCACGATTAGTTCTACGGATGGAACCCTTAATCTGAGATAAAATTGAATATAAACATCAAGCTTTGACATGGAGACTTTGTGGCCAAGTTGAGGATGGTCTATTCGATTCCAAGGACGACTCAATTTTATTTAACTCACTCGTTACGATACTATATTGAATGTCCAAATTATTCAATTAAGCAGCGATTCTATTTAATAGCTGGAACTCTAAGTAAAAAATTTGTTCGGTGCAACGAAAAAATACAAATTGATGACCATTTAAGACTATTGACCTAGTAATTGTTTTATATTAGAGTGGTGATCCCGCACATTTTAGATCGTTCAAACTTCAACGTAATGAGATCATTTCCTTTTATTTTTTATTGAGAAATAGATTATTAATTAACGTATAAAGATGATCATGAAGGCAAACCAACTCCTAAATAATCAAATGGCATAAAAGTTCTGACCTTTAATAAGAATAAATTTCGGGTGATCGAGGTTCATGTTCATGCCCCAACTCCCAGCTTGTAATAAATACCTTAAAAAAACCGTATAAGAAATATTTATCTAAATTATCCGGGGATAATGTAGAGCTTATATAAAAATTAAAATTATTACTTTTTTTTTTTTCATTTAGGTGGTAAAATAACGAATAATGTATCAAAGTTGAAATGGGCAACAATGTCATAACGAATAATATATTAAAATTGAAATGGGCCAGCTGCTAGCCCATTAGTGGTCCATGCCCAATGGACGTTTTTGCCCTCCATTTCCTGGGGCAGTCTCTCTCTCTCTCTCTCTCTCTCATGAAGTAGCCAACAACGTCGTCGCTCCCCCGGTCAGCGACCCACCACCACCATGGCCACCGCCGTCACCTTCACCTTTCTCTTTCTCCTCACGTACGCTGCCGTCTACGCTGCTCCGATCCCTGGACTCGACACGTTCTTGAGCCAACAGTTCCGCCTCGATCCCCTCGCCGCGAACGACACCTACTCCAAACTCCCCAGCTCCCTCAAGACTCCTCTCACCCATTCACTTCCTCCGCCGACCCCCACCGCCCTCCTCTCTCTCCTCTCTATCCCCATCCACATAACCCTCCACCTCGTGGGACCCACTTTCTCCCACAGCTCGCTCCAGCTCCTCTCTTCCTACGTCTCCTCGCTCGTCTCCTCCGATCTCTTCCACGTCGCTCACCCGCACGCCCAATCCTCCCACCACGTGTCGATTTCCCACACCCTCCACGTCACCCCGACCCTCACCCCGCCGTCTCTCCACGCCTCAATCGTCGCCTCCCTCCGAAATCATCTCCAATCCAATCCGGCTCCCATGCGATCCCATCTCACTCCGGTACCCTACACCGTCACCGATGACGTCATCCACCAAGACTTCCTCCACCGCAACGATCCCACCTCAAATTCCTACCACATATACCTCATCCACCTCGATGGTTCGGATTCCAAATCCAATTCCGACCCCAAACTAAAACCTTATGCCTACGCATACTCCGATGGTGACCCATCCGCCGGCGTCACCAAATGTCTCGGGTCTATCTGGACCGCGAAGGACCGTTACATGTGGATCGATTTATCAGCTGGGCCGGTTGATTATGGGCCAGCTTTGTCGGGCGACGGCGTTCTTCAACGTGGCGAGTTCCATCCCCTAGCAGCCACACACGGCCGCCCCAAGTCCCATAAAGCACTGCTCGCAGATTTAGCTTCTCTCGTTTGGAGTGCTTACAAGGTACTTCTTGTTCCCTCTCTGAGGATCCCCGTGACTTATGAGGATAATTTGGTTGTTGAGTTTGTTCATATACATGGAGTTGATGGGGTGAGCACGGGACTTGATTGGTCTTCCATCGAGCGGGCTCTGACCCACGAGATTGGGGAAAAAGGGCTGTCTTTGAGAGGACAAAATTTGAAGTTTAAGAAATCTGAGATAAAAATGGAGGAATGTTCGGTTTGCAGCTATGCAATAACGAGAGCCACCACCAGTTACACGTCGAGGTACTTGTTCGATAACTACACTTTGATCGTGAGCGAGTACTTGGATTCAAAGAGGTTGCATCAGAGCATTCTTGAGTCCGCGAGCGAGTTCAGGCGTGTGGGAAACATGCATGATGACGAATTCGGAAGGGTTTTACCAGTTTATGTGTTCGATCTTGATGTGAATTCAATACTGCTGCTCGATCGGTACCACCAGAGTGTGGCTTTTAAGGACATGGTTATCGCGGTGAGGACGAGGAGCACACAGACCGTGAGTGATTATAGTTGTAACGGGCAACATGTGTTTACTCAGACAAGAGAATTGGAGAGACCCATCATCGGTTCGATATTACAGAGTATGTGGGGTGTTTCTCCAACGCACTTAGTGTGGAGCCCGAGGCACAACGACACTCTTGTGGACTACACGTGGAGCGTTGGGCAAACACCGTTCGGTCCCTTCTCGGAGATTTCTTCCTTGTCCTTTGTTCAGAAAGATGCTGCTAAGAGAAACGTTCTTTTGACTTCATTGAACTATAGCCTCACCAGTAGTGTTGAGATTTTCGAATCAATTGCTGCACATGGAGGTGATAGGAAGCTCTTGAAGCACAAAAGGCACACTGATTTCTTGCAAAGGTGGAATCTTTTTAGGTACAAGCTGGAGAAGACGGTGTCTGCAATTTCGCATTTCGATTATGACATGGCTTCGTATTACTTGAGGTCTTCGGAACACGATCTTTACGCCATGCACTCGCTCGTTTACGAGGCATCTCAGGAGTTGGAGGCATCGCTTGTTTGTTTCAAGGATCCCCCATTCCCGTGGAGCTCGTTTTCGCTTTCTGTTGGCATTTGCTTTGTTTTGTTCTACGCATATGCTAAGAGAGAAAAACTCTTTCGAAACAAGAGGAAGCAGTTTTGATTCCTTTTCATACTTTTTGTGTGCTTGTGGATCAGTTTTCAAGAAATCAAATATATATATATATATATATATATATATATATATATATTCGTTCTCGTCTCATCCATTTATATAGATGCATTCTAACACGGTTTGCCGACTTTACAGCTCAATGCACCAGAAAATTTAGTGATCTCGGCGACTTGATTTGCGGGGAAAGCTTGTATCTTATCGTACTTCTCGGGGTGCTTGCTCGTGTACTTTGTGTCTCCAGACTGCACGAAGAAGGCGCCTTTGAGGAACAAATCTCCCTCTGATATCCATGTCCACTGCTTCCACACTGCTTCCTGTGCGTATTCTCTCTTCGTCACCTCCTTGGAGAAGGGTTTGTTAGGAGGAGCAATGTATCTGTTTCCCTGGCTGATGATGGTAGGGTTTTGGCTTCCGCCGATTGCGTACATTTCCCAGTGGGTGTAGTCGTTGTTCACGACGTGCACGAAACCCCATCTGCACCTCGGCATTCTTTGGATCATCCTCTTCCCGAAGTGGTTGAAAGCCACCGTTATCTGCATTTTTTGGTCCTCCGAGTACGAATCGCTCGCGCCGAAAAGCAAAGCCTGCGTGCAATAATGTCGTTTTTTAAGTAAAAGCTCAAAGCCCTAATCAAAGCAATTAGAAACCCCTGGGTTACCCGGGCACCCTGGTCGGGAGACCAGGTAAAACCTGAGGGTCAGAGCAATAGCCTGCAAACCATCAATCCAGGTCCATGTGCGACATGCGTGACATAAGGAAATATTGGCTCCCTGTACATAATCCTTGAGGCCTCAGCCTTTCAGTTAGAAACCCTAATCAGATCATTATGTATGCACACTACCTCATTGTGATCCGTGAAGTGACTGTTAGAAATGGTAATCCCGGTGGACCCTTGAATGGCATCGATGAGCCCGTCGGAGCACCGAGTCATGGAGACGTGATCGATCCAAACGTCTTGGGACCCAAAGATCGAAATCCCGTCCCCGTCGCTCCCCGTCCTCAATCCGTAGTGATCAACGGAGTCTCTGATCAACCCACCGTTGCCCCTCACGATGTTGTGAATCCTCAGGCCGTGGATGATCACGTTCCTCACGAACTGGATGGTGATTCCCGCTCCGTAAGCGATGTGCACGTTGGCTCCGCGCCCATCGATGGTCTTGTCTCCCTGCATGTAGGAATGTCAATGCGTAGACCCACTTAGATCCAACTCGGTTAAATAAATTGGTTCAATATTTTAAAAAAAAAAAAAAAAAAAAGTGTTAATGTTTACGGTTTAAATTTAGACCCATTGGATCTGAATTGAGTCTTTAATGGACATTTTTGCCATTCCTACCTGCATGATCAGCTCCTGCTGGAGCTTGATGAACATGTCGCGTTCGAACACGATCCACAGAGGCTCCTTTTGGATCACCGCGTGGCGTAGGGTCCCGTTCTTCGGCTCCAAGACGTTGTCGTCAGAGGAGTCGGTGACGACGTAGATCTTTCCGTTTTTGCCCCCCTTGGCCTTGTAGCCGAAGCCGAGCCCGCAATCAGCTAGCCTGAAACGGTTCTGGGCCCAGTTTGGTTGGCATCTCCAGCAACGGTCGATGGGGTTCGTGGCCTTGCATGGACCCGTGTAGCCCTTTCCCGCGAGTTGTCTTCTGGTGGAGTTGCTTTGGTCCTCTTCTGCTATCTCCTTCAAGCTCCTGTGTAATAATATATCATGTTGAATTATTTGTTACCATTGTTACTTCTTTCGATCCAAAAAGGAAAAAAAGAAAACAAGAATGCCACCTTTCGACGTTGAGATTCAAGTGAGTGACTATTTTTTCTGGCTCTGGTTCGTAGGACTCGAGGGTCCTATTCCAAGCCTCTTCGGCTCGCCTCTGCCACACCTCATCGAAATCTGCAATGTTGGCCTTAACGGTCGGAGCAAGCGAAGCAGAAGCAGAGAGAAAAACGATCAGCAACGAACATAATTTTGTTATTTGCATCATTTTTTTTAATATTTTTTTTTAGTTATTTTTAGTTCTGTCAATGATATTTTATGTTGGAGCTTAATAGCTCTTCGGGTTCCAAACACCGGCTAAACAGACCGGACCGAACCCACACAAATGATTAGAGATGTCTCTTATATAAGAGGTAGTATATGTGGGGGGTAAGAAACAAGAAGTTCTTGAAAATCATATGTTTATAATTGTTCCCTAAATATAAGATCTTTTCTTGGCCAGCGAAGATGCCGATAAACCATTTGCTTTCGTTGGTTCACAAGTCGAATTGTTGAGTGGTCATCATTACGTGCGTCTTTCATGGTTTGTTTTTCAATGGTTCCTTCTTTGAGACCAAATAAATCTCTCTTTTTTTCTTCCTTTTTTCCTTCTCATGTATAAAGGGGCAACGGTACACGCACACATGAAATGTTAAACATTCAATGTACTTGCGATTAAAATGTTTAATGGTTGGTTTCGAAAACAATTAATAAGATCATTCATTTGTATGGTTTCTAATTGCTTGAGCTATTACAATATTTTTAACATAATAGATTCCAAAATAGACAAATATTCTCGACCTACCCGATTAAACCATGCAATTTCATTCCTGTCACTTTTTTTCTTGTAAGACGGATTATATATAAAAGCAACAACAATAATATCTTTCAAAGTAATGTTTGCACGTTTTAAGGGTGTCCTCCTATTTTAGCATTAGCAGCGTTGCCATTCTTATTGGTGAAGGGCCAAAGGCTAGCGAGTCTCTCCAACACCGCTGCACTCTTGGAAAAGTATCCGGAGAAGCCCTGAGGAATCGAAGGCGGGGGAAAATCCTCCGCCGGCATCGCAAATTTCTGAATCATCTTCTCAAATGTCTCCAACGTCAGGCACGATCCCACTTCTTGAAGCCTCTCAGGCCCCATTATCGGTAGCGTGTGCTCTTGATGCAATGAAGTTGCCTCACTATCCTTCCTCTGTCATAAAAAACAATCAACATATGTTGTAATGAGAGAGAGAGAGAGAGAAAGAGAGAGATGGTTACCTGGAGAAGAGATAAATCTGCACCTCTGCTAAAAGTCATTTCTACGCGGAATCTCTGTGGATCTTCGAGTGCCACCTCAGTGTTCTCGAATAACCTCAACACGATGTGGCTCATGTAGTCAAGCTCCCTTGTCCTTGACAGACGATCCAAGGCACTATCGGAGATGAGGCCCTCCTCTCCCTGAAGGGATTCGTCCATGTTGCAGTAACGGAGAACGTTCATCAACGAATGTATGTGAGATTCCTGTCATTTTCGAGATATTACGATGCACCGTAAAGAAAAAAGATAATTTCCTTTTTTTCAATAAGGGAAGACGTAGACGTACGTGGAGTAATAAATCTACTTACCGATGTGAAATATAGCCGCGTTCGAACGTGCCGGTCTGGTGTTTTCACGTTCGCATATCTGATTGAATTTTTTTTAATTACAATGATTCACAAGTAACTGAGATAGGATAAAAAAGAATGATAACAGCACCAGTATTTCCTTACTTGGGATCCAATCGGTATTTAGTTTCTTTCTCTTCTTCATCATCGGGGTCTGCTGACTTGTCACTGGAAGCTATTCTTGTTTGAGATTTTGTAAAGTGACCTAAATCGTCCTTGCCGGTGGCAGAGGTTTCGGAATTGAAATCCTGGTTGTTCTTTAGCTCAGCGATGCTAATTGCTTCTTCGCGTGTATTTCTCAGATCGATCAGAAGCTTCCCCAACAAACGACGAGCAATCTGAAATCGCATAGCATCATCATAAGCAATCCTATAAATATGCCATATAAAAAATGATAGAAAATTGAAAAGGAAGAAGAAAACAGAAAATACAGCAATAACTAAGACAAAAAAACGTGGTTTGCCTTGGATCCAATCTTAAGTTTTTGCTTCGGGTTGATCCCGTACTCGTTGGGAATGACACCATCTGCAAGTAGCTGAGGGCAAAAAAAAAAAAAAGAAAAGTTAACATATATAATAAAAACTAGATGCATGAACCTTAACTATATACCTGAGCTACTCTGCAGAGTTCATCCATGCCTTCTAGTTTTAAATGTGAATTGTGCAGGAGATCATATCTGTCAGTAAAAAACAGATCCATATTAAAAAAAAAAAAGTAAATCTGTAATGGCAGACAACATTGGACAAGGATTTTGATTTACTTGGAAGAGTCATAGACATCAGGAATCTGTTTGATATCGAATCTCCTGCAATTTTCACGGCGAGAAAATCAGCTCAATTTCGAAGATTCCAGTAACAACGAATAATATCAAAGTCAATATCATTGGGGTTTCGATTCGATTACGCTTTGCGTTCGCTGTACAAGTCTCTCTCGAGCTTTCTCCACCGAGCAAACATAAGAAGGAATCCCTCACTGCCACACGGTAAACCCGCTGCGATTCGATCGATATCTATAGTTGTCTTTCCAAGTGCCTTAGCTTGATCGTACGGAGGGATTACATCGTAAGGGCACGTCTCAGCAAGCTCCTCCAATTCGTCCTTTGCAAGAAATCTTACTTGCTCAGTTACCTTCCTTGTTAGTTTCACCTGACATTATTACATTTAATACAGACAATAAATACTGAATAAAATCAAACTAAAAGCCGAGCACCATAGAAAACATGACATAATAAACTAGGAAAAGCCACAAATTGTCACATCGTATACCAATTCATGTAGAAGTTCAGAGGGATTAGGTGGAACACCAGATCCATCAACCATCCAAGGTTTTTCTGGTAAGCAACTTCCAGGAACCGGCTCTCCAGAAGTTATAATCTCGTTTAGCCTAGCCTGGGAAGAAAATCATTACGAAAAAAGATATAATTTCAGATTTCCGTGAATCCATTTGCGAATATTAAATCAACCGGTTAATAGCCAGAGTAATGTAAACATGATTTATAAGTTGTGATAGATCTCCGATTCATTTTGTGCTTCTATAAGGCCATGGCAACAATAAGGGCAAAAACGCGGCAACTCAGATGAGTACCTTAGCTTCTTCCATCTCCGTGCTGGCATTTTCGAGTCCATCCAACATGGAGGAATCTTTGCTGACCAGTGAAACCTTACAAAGATAAATATATATTAGAGCTCATACCTTACAAAATCTAGAAAAAGAGCAAGAATAACTAAGACATATTTATGTTTGCTTCTAACCAGTATTGGGGTTAATGGTCCTTCCAAGTCCAGAAGACCTTTAGCAAAAGCAGCTGCCGACATCTAAAATATGTATATGAAAAAGAAACTGTATCAGACAAATATGTATGGTAAATATGCATAAATCATGAAATTTTTCAGCAAAAAAAAAAAAAGCAGCAAAAATGCATCTAACCTGAACACGACCTTCGTCTGAACTGTAAATCTTAAGGTCATGACGATATGTACTATGAAGGCGGAGCAAGCCAGTACCTTCACCTGAGATAAGAGGGAAGGTGATTGTAATGCTACTCACATTCAAATGTAATGCATGCAATCATATAGATAAATATGTGTAAGTGATAACACAAGCCTCTTTCACTATATAATTAGAGGAAACAATGAGATTAGCACATAAGAGAAAGCCATCACAGCAGTTATTGTTTCATTCTTACAATAAGACCATGATGACTATACTTAAGAAGCATAAGTGAGATGAGAAAACTAAGAGCTACTAACCTGGATACATATTGTAACGGAAGTATCGTCCCAGTTCTTCAGCCTGCCAATACAATGTAGGGAAAGTCTCTTATGATTTAGGGAAAATTTTAAAAAGAAAAAAAAAAAGGAAAGAGAGCAAATATGAACATAATTTCACCTGTTTCCTTCCTGCATGAGTGAGAACGCCACCATATTTTAGAACCATCAGTGCTTCAGTGGGTTTTTCTTCTTCACCTTCTCCATTACTTTTAGCAACTTTTACCCAGTTTAATGGCTTAAGCTGTACCTTTCTGTATATTCCAGAGAAATGTCCACCCTGTATATAGCAATGAAATAACCAACATGAGTATTTAAAAACTAACGACGAAATCCAGATTTGAGAATGTAAACTTCTGCAAGTTATGATTAAAAACAGTTTTAACACGTTTAAAGAATATGGACCTCCTCAAGAACAGCTTTCACTTGACGAAGCTTTTCAGCATGCTCAATATCTTCTGTTTCACTGTCACTCCCTTGATCAGGCCTGATACATACAGAAACCAATGATGCCCACGTTCACAAGCTGACAAAAGATTCTAGCAACTAAGCTCTTTTATGTAATTGAACCTTATACGAGGAACCAAACTCCGTGTTGCATCCAAAAGATCTTGTAATTGAATCGCACTCTTCAGCTTCGTCTGTGTAAGGGAAGACAAATTGGTAAGAAAAGTGACGGTAGTATTATACAAACCTGGTATTCAACGAAAGGGATAAACATAGCAGTATTATAATGCACCTCTGCTCTAGGACGACCACCATTGTACTGTAACATCAAATTCAAAAGTTTCTCTTCTGTAACTTTCAACTTCACTTTCTGCTTGGGAGTTCTATCACCACTGTCCATTTTTTTTTAGATACGAAAGTCATTTCTAATGTGAAAAAATAGATGGTAAAAACTGTTCAAAAGAAAAAAAAAGTTATCTCTTACTGACGAATAACTGCAATCACACAACGAAGCTCTTCCGATTGGCCAAATGTCCCG
Organism: Linderniella brevidens; assembly: GCA_004919715.1. NCBI lineage: Eukaryota > Viridiplantae > Streptophyta > Magnoliopsida > Lamiales > Linderniaceae > Linderniella > Linderniella brevidens. Next base: position 135,601 of record SWDC01000146.1, on the reverse strand, counting down.
ATGATTCCACTTCCTTGACGAGCTAAGCCTTCAGTTGGCTGAACCGACTCGCTAAGCTTCCAAGGTAAAGTTGGAGGGATTGTTGAAGAAAGATGTGGGGCTTTTGCATCGAGAAAAATTTTCCTCAAAACACAGGTAGCATCATCATAGTATCTGCATGTAATGAGAGAAGAAAAACAGAAAGCAAATAAGTAGACTAAAGAGGAATATAATAAGAAGAATAACAGAATAAAGGTAATGATATCGATATAGCATTAAGGAATAAAATAATTCTTCTCGGATTCTGATGCACTGGCTTGCATATATTAAGAATCCATAATATTAAGACACGGACATCAGATAGAAGAAGTTAAATTGCGAAAAGGAATAAATATTGTTCACCATGACTTTTTTCACAGGAATATTCGCAAAAAAACTGAAGAAGCAAGTAGAAAACAGGAAATGTTACTTGTAAGAATTCTTGACAAAGCTCCAACCATTAACGTCACAAACATAAGAACGCCCATCTGAGCGCAACAGGTCAAAGCCACAAACCTGAAATCATAAAAAAAAAAAAAGTTATTTAAATTTTCTACAGAAGCATTGAATATTCTTGATTCTCCTCCACAAATGTGCTTAATATCCTTAGATATGAAGGAGTCACATGATTACTTACACCTTGCCTAAATGCTGTGCAAACGTCTCTTGCCATTTCCTTCTCAGAAGGAGTAAGTAAAACTGGATACCTCACCTGCATTCACATTATTTGTTCTTCAAAGTTCAAACAATAAAGAGGGAGTTACCGTAAAATACATTAGATGTTTTACAAGTTTTCATTGGTATTAGAGTAACCTACTTCTTTACCATCGGGATTTCTCATGACAACACCATCAACAACAGGAGATTTCCTCGCTTCCGCATGAGCATACTCAGGGCCCACTGTATATACCTAAGAAAGAAAATTTTGATTCTTAGTCAAATGAATATGAAAACACCACGACATTTCAAGACAACAAATGAACAACATGTTTTTAGTGGCGGCGTTATCATAAAAGTTATGTTCAACGGGATATTTGAGGAAGAATAACAAACATATGTTAAATTAAACCTATTATGAAGGCAAAGAAAAGAAATGCGAGAACACTTTAAATTCCAGAAACTAAAAACAATGATAATAATAATAATAATAATAATAATAATAATAATAATAATAATAATAATAAAAAGAAAACCTTCACATCTGTTCCTCCAGTTGGCATAAATTCCTCATAGATATAGGAACCTTCACGTCTCACTCTTCTAACCTCTGGGTGAAACTCACTCGAACGGTTACCAACCTGAAACGGAACAAAAAAATTGGTACGGAACAGAAAAGGGGTAAGAATTTAGTAAAACAAAACTAGTGAACTGAAATATCTTTTTAACGCTCTCACCTTCCGAAACAACTCTTTCATTCCCCCACCGGCTGAACTCGGGTAATAAATCATTATACGGTGATCATCAGCTTCAACAAGCAGAAATGGAATAAATAAGAGGCATTCATGGAACCGAATGTCATAAAAAGAACACGATCGGATGTAAGAACACATAACCTCCAACCATAAATATTACATCCATAGAAGTTGTGATTGCAGAAAGGACACCTTAGTAACTTTACTAAGAAGTATCATACCATGAACTGGCTTCTCCACAAAAGGCTTCCAGAATCGAATTCCACGTACTTCAACGTAATCCTCTTCCTCGGTTAAATAATCCAGCTCTTGATTGGGGAACTCCCTAGTAACTAGGGCATACTTTGGAACGGGAATTCCATATATTTCGAGCCGCTGAAATTACCAAAACACAAAATGACAATGTTCGTTGATTAAATTAAAAAGCATTGTAGATATATAATCGTCGGCTATAAGGGTAAACAGATACAGAATAAAATTTCATAGACTTAAAGACTGCAATGATTTACCTCGTATACTTCCCTTCGATCATGAAGAAGGTGCTGTGTGCCCAGTTCATTTACAAGGAATGGCCTACAAAAAATGTAATGAAAGGAAGCATCATCGAGGTAGTATAACGGTAACGATAAAATACAATATTATTTAGATAAAACAAAATCCTACTTTCTTAACGCAGCATATGCTTCGGCTTTTTCCAACGGATAACCGCTCGAATAGAAAGCTATTAAGCAATCACATATAGGCCACCTGCCACATTAGCATTACCACTCATCAGAGCACAAATGTTGGAACATTGAGATAACTTGGAACCAATGAAATTGCACTATTTAGTCACGTAAAAATTGACCTTTCAATGGGTTCTTCAAGGATCATCTTGTCACCGAAATGCACAATCTACGCCACCTCACAGATACATACACATCCATGATTCATCATCAGCTAAATTCGATAAGGATGATATATATAGAGCTGGCAAGATAGATGTAATCACCTCAAATTCTCCAAACGCCTCAAGCCTCTCCAAAATCTTTAGCATCGGCCCCGAGCAAGCCTAGAAAAATGAAAGGAATCGCCAAGAGAGGTCCGTCAAAAGAAATTGAGCAAAAAATCGTTGGCATAAAAAACGCAGAGACCTCCCAACAATGCATGACTGCTATAAAGTTCGATTTCGATAAAAACCCATCCGCATTTCACCTTCTTTTCTAAAACGCAGACTCCAATCGTTATTTTCTTCGCACCGCCGTCCTCCATTTTTCCAAGCATGATTGTGACTCTCCTCAGCCGTCACCTAGATACATTTATTACGCGTGCGTGAATACAAAACCGCCACCAAGAAAATAAAGTAGTGAAGAAAAAAGACAAACTATTAAAAGAAAGAGAGAGAGCTCAGCACGAGTTTCTTGCCCGAGATGCGAAGTAATTGCGAATTAATGGAGTGGCTATTTACGCGTAATCTTCTTATCTTAAACCTATTTTGCCATTAATATACAGATTATAGAAAACCATGAATATAAAATTTTCCATGTTTCGCATCCCCCTAAAACGTAGCGGCGGCTTCAAGATTTTACTCTATCAAAAGCGACAAGACAATCTCGAAAACACTACACATCCCATTACCAATACAGAGTAGACTCATCGCTTTAAGATGCTGCAAAACAACGTAGAAATAGCATAGGAAGATACCTGTCTCTAATTGTCATGCGAAATTGAATGATTGATAATGAAAGTAGTACGAGACTGATGATGGAATATACGAAGTGGGGTTTAGTAAAAAGGGAAGCTTTCAGAAGTTTGAAGGATGGGTCCGTCTCCTGTTGCTAGTCGCTATCAACCGCCACATTGCTTTTGTACGTATTGTATGTGTATTTACTAAGCACATGGAAACATTTCTTTGCTGCCGTGGCGTAGAATTTGACCCGTTGACCAACCATTCGGGCCTGGACTTGCTTTGTCCAATGGGCTATGGCCCATATAAATGCACCAGCCCAAATAATTGGCCATGGTCTTTGAGGTGTTTTTAGCTAGCTGTATTGTATGATGACTCGAAGACGAAATGGTAATGCAATTTCTTGCGTAAAGAAAACATTTTTTGTATCCAAAGGTTACTGTGTTCATTATTAACATGTGATTAGAGATTTAAGGTAGTGAAGACTATTAATCCCAGGAAACGTGCAATTTTACCACGAACAAGATAGAAAAGTAACAGGATAACGATGGAATTAGGAAATAACATTTGTTTAAATCAAACAATCGGAAAATAGAGAAAATGACAAATTGATCACATCAATACTATAGAAAATACATTGACGTGAACTTCACCAAGAATACATCAAAAACTAACCAGAAGTTTAATAAAAAAAAATTTAACACATTCATCAGTGAACATAGACAGAAGGCAAACCGCCGTCATGTCTGAAAACAGTATTCCTATGTCCGATAATTTATCATCATTTACAGAACAATATAATCGTGATTTTGATGTCCAACCAACAATTGATTGATTTCTCCGTCATACGCCGGTGCTGAAAGGAGCGTCAAAAGCCGTCTGAGAGTTCGGTTAAGGTTTCAAAGGCGAATGCCCCTTCTTCAGGCAAAAAAACATCACTAACATTATCGGATATTCGCTCTGCAAATATCTGTGAAACTTAGCAAGAACATATGATGATAAGTTTGAAAATGAAGGTAAATTGACTCAATGGTCGGATATAAGAAGTGTAATGATGATAGAAACATTCCGAGATATCATTTTGAACTCGAAAAACCCATCTTCTGCTCAGAATTTATGAACTTTTCTTCTCATAGATTTAGAATTAAATCTCTGAAGTCTGACATGTGCATAATAAATTCAAAGAATCATCATAGCAGAAGATATACACAACAAAAATCTAATAAACCAGACATAATGTCATAATTCAAAAACATGAACAAGATACTGAAACGTGGGAGCTCTCATTCATAAACGTATTCTTTTCATCAAAGATATCAGCATAGCGTATATTGCCCAATAAACAGGCGAGTAATCACGGAGCCGACAGAAATATATAACTTAATAGAACTGCAGAGATTCAATTTTGTCGAGAACATCATTCGAGATCAGAGATTGGTATGTAATTATCGGTCACGGATGATTCAGAAACACGGACCAAAAGGTATTCATCATATCTCGAAACAACAAAAACTTCAAAAGAAAAAAAAAATAGAAACAGAAACCATCAGAGACTTAAATACGACGAATCACGGAACAATCATATTGTTGCAGTTTTTTTCTCATCAATTGGCTTCTTTCACAATGAAAGATGAAGAGAAACATCAATAAAAAAAAATGAAGAAATTGCTCTCAGCTCAAAGCGCAGGATTGTGTAATTACCGCATCCTCTCCATATGGGTATATAAATGGACGAGCAGAGCAGGCATCGAGGGTTTTATCTTAAAACCCTAGATCAGATTTGGCGGCGGACCTTCTTTTTTTGGGCGGGCTAAATTTTATAACGGGCCAAGGCCTAAAATCAGGCCCATTAATAATTTTGTAAGGGAATGCACGGGCCTTGCACTCCAGACCGAAGAAAACCCGTTCTACAACAAAACCGGTCCAAATCGAAAGCAAACATTTTATTATTGAAATATAGAGCTTTTGTCTTTGATTTGATGACATGTGGGATAATTTCGTTTGACTTCAAATTCAAACGACAAGGGTAAGCTTTTGGGATCGACTTAGATCTTAGATCTTCTGACATAGATCTCCATCTATCTAATTTTAGCATCAGTGGGATATTATAATAGGAGGATTTGGGCGATAATAAGCCTTTGATCTGTCTTTTGATTGGATATGGTTACTTAATTCGTTGTAAGATCGGTTGCTATAGTTGACATGTATCACCCAAAATTCAAACATTTGAACCGTTTCAATATATATGTCCGTTTGGCAATTTATAATCTAAGCATTGTATTCAAGTTGCTAGTTAGCCAGGGTGTTCTTCACCTAATAATCAGATATGCCATCTGATAGATTCCACATTTAAATTGCCGTATTTTCTAATAATATAATTAATTTAATAGAAATGTAAAAAAAAAAAAGTTAACGACAGTAGAAAAATAATTAATATGGGATGAAAATAAGAAGAGAAGAAGAACATTAGTATCCGAAGCTTTTATCTGCTAGGATAAGAAACTGGGCTTCTTCTTCCTTTTGTCTTCCCAAGCCTGAAAATGTAATAAAAGGGCTCTCCAAGTTTTTTGTCGTTATGCTGTTCTGATATCACGCGCAAACGACAAACGTTTTGTGGGACTGTGTCGATCCAAAATCCGAGTCCCAATCCAATTCATTGGGCCTCGCGGATCTCACCTCAACAAACAAGACCCATGAGAGCGAATTTGAACGCCCAAGCTCCCCTTGCTTGCTTGGCGCCTTTTCTCTCTCTCTCTTTGACTACCTCGGCTTCTCCAACGTGCCAGAAAAAAAAAACCCCATTTTTTACTCCTCTTTCTCCTCGCCTATATAAACGAAAGAGAATCCCTCTCTCTGTTCACTCTCAAAAGCATTTCATACAACACCTGGCTTACATATCTTAAACCTTGCCATGAGTAAACCTCAAAAGAATGGGTTTTGCAACGAGCCCGCTTCACTTGAGCTCGCTTTTAATGAACTCGGCTTCAGTAAAAGCCCCACTAGTGATGATAAGTGTAGCAGTACCATTACTGGGTCGAAGCACACCAGTGGAGAAATTAGTGGAGTTAGTGGAAGTGGGTTTCTTGATAAGATTATTGGTGAGGAGGGCAAGGGGAATGCGGGGAGCAACAAGAGCAGTTTAAGTTCAGTAACGTGTAACACTTTTGTGGACGCAAATGAGGCTAGTTTTAGGAGCGTTTGTCACTCGAAGCCTCACAAGGGCAACGACAAGCTCTGCGACGCGCTCCAGCGCGTGCAGGCTAGAGATGGGGATTTGGGCTTGGGTCACTTTAGGCTGTTAAAGAAGCTGGGATTTGGGGACATCGGTAGTGTTTATTTAGCTGAGCTGAGGAGGAGCAGCAGTCATAAAAAAGGCCATCTTTTTGCGATGAAAGTGATGGATAAAGGGTTGCTCGCTAGCAGAAAGAAAGTGGTGAGGGCAAAAACCGAGAGGGATATTTTGAGCATGTTGGATCATCCATTTCTCCCCACGCTTTACTCCCATTTCGAGACCGACAAGTTTTCGTGTTTGTTGATGGAGTTTTGCAGCGGCGGAGACCTCCATTTGCTTAGGCAGCACCAGATTGGCAGGTGCTTCTCGGAGCAAGCAGCAAGGTGATGAGTTTTTGTTTTTGTTTTGTTTTGTTTTCTTTTGGGCTCTGTTCTTTGCATAAATTTTAACAGTTCTTACAGAGTTAGTTTTCATTACAATAATCGTTAAAAATCCTGTCTTTTTGTGTCAAAAGTTCTAGTGGTTTAGTGGATAAAGATCTTGGCTTCTCAATTATTGATTACATCTTGTAAACTAAAATCTTTTATTCAACAGATTCTACGCAGCGGAGGTGCTCCTTGCGCTGGAGTACTTGCACATGATGGGGGTAATCTACAGAGATCTAAAACCCGAAAACGTTCTTGTAAGAGAAGATGGCCACATAATGCTGTCAGATTTCGACTTATCTCTAAAATGCTGTGTGAATCCCACCCTCATTACATCCGGTGACGGAGCACCTTGCACCATGTCTTCTTATTGCATGCAGCAACCCTCTTGCATCGATCCATCGTGTAAATTACCCGTTTGCTCCACGCCATCTTGTTTCCAACCCTCGTGCTTTAAACCCCGCCTCTTCTTCGACCCAAAACCCGCAAAAACCCGGAGCGAAAAGACGATTTCGCCCTCCTCAGATTCTCTCCCCGTGCTCATAGCAGAGCCTACCGCAGCACGCTCCATGTCCTTCGTAGGGACACACGAGTACTTAGCCCCTGAGATCATCAGAGGAGATGGCCATGGCAGTGCTGTGGATTGGTGGACTTTTGGGATTTTCTTGTACGAGATGCTTCATGGGAAGACACCGTTTAAAGGTGATTGTCATAGGGAGACGTTGTTCAACGTTGTTGGGCAGTCTTTGAAATTTCCCGAGGGATGCGATTCGAGTTTTGCTGCTAAGGATTTGATCAGAGGATTGCTTATGAAAGATCCTCAGAAGAGATTGGGATTCAAAAGAGGGGCTGTTGAGATCAAACAGCATCCCTTCTTTGCTAGTGTGAATTGGGCTCTCGTTCGCAGCACGACGCCTCCTCTGATTCCAAAACCCGTCGATCCCTCGTTGGTAGATCCCGTGTTGAAGACACAGAGTCCCTCGGAATCGGAGAGATCATCGGGTCCTTACTTAGAATTCGAATTTTTTTAACGCTTGATGTTATCTTATTGTATGTTCATGTCATGCCATGCCATTAGCCAGTTGGATTTTCAATTTTTGTTTTTGCAATCTTGTCTCTGTTGGCATTTCTGTGTCATGTTGCATGCACAGTGAGCACAAAAACTTTTAACTGAAACGTGCCAAAAAGCAAGGTGAAGGATGAAATAAGACAAGGCGAAAAAAACTGTTCCTAGTCAAGATTTTTTTTATTCTCCACTCAGAAATCCATCCATTAAAGCAACGCTGCAGTCTCATAAAAGAACAAAGGTTCAACCTTTTTTTTACAGTGAAGTGCAGAAGAGTTCAACAAATGTCATTTTCATCACAGGACTACACTACTCTATCAATGAATTTCTGGGTACTCCGATGATTCCAAATATGTTTCTTTCATTCTTTCTTTCTCTTATCGACAGGCTTTTGTCTTTCTTTTGAACACGCCCCCTCGATCTTGAAGCAAGTAAAAAACGTGCTTTTGTTCTGCTACTTTCTGTCGAGAAGTACTTCATGTATTTGATATTATTCTCTAGTCAATAACTTTATAATACTTGGAGTGGGAAAACCAAAAAAACATAGCCGCATTAATCAAACTATCAAGACAAGCCTTGTTTCCATACAATCATGCACCTGCGACTGATGATGTCCTCCTCAATTCGGATTTTCCAACAATGTAGCATCTGTTATTCCTATGTTAGCTTTGTTATTACATGAATGAAGAGATTAGTGTCTTTATCCAAGAAAGCGAATGTCTTGTCAAGAAAAAGATTATCTTGATCATACCGCCTCAGCCAATGAAATCAATCGATGAATATAGTAATAACATAAAACAGATATGGTGAATGGTGTTTGTGTTACTGTTTTAGTACGCATCGTAGGCAAACAATGCAGAGAACATCACCTTCATTAATTAATGAAAAATTAAAAGACAAAAAGGGGTAGATGCTTCAGGGAAGTACCTTGACAACTACGTCGAGCATGTCGTAAGCTTAAGCGCAAGAGACTCAACGATAATATCAACGCAACGAAGACTTGTACATCAAAATTTAATCCCACCCACATAGCTCCAACCGCCTGCATTGAAAGCTTAACCAATATTTTTGTCCCCATTTCCGAATTTTCATTTATATGCAAGCATCATGATCACCTCACATCACAATACGCATGTACATATCCAAGAAGCTGAAGTTGAATCCAAAACAAAGAGTTCAACTTCGAAGCTAAAGAAAAAAAATTAAAAGATATGGACGGGACGTTCCCACCTGTAAGCCGATGCGAATCCAACGGTCGAGAGAAGCACACGGTCGTTGCTGACATGGACGGGACGCTGCTGATCGGCCGGAGCTCGTTTCCTTACTTCGCGTTGGTGGCGTTCGAGGTCGGCGGGGTTTTGCGGCTTCTCTTCTTGCTCCTATCGTCTCCTCTCGCGGGATTCTTGTACTACTTAATCTCGGAATCCGCAGGGATTCGCGTGCTCATCTTCGCGACTTTTTTCGGCATGAGGGTGTGCGATATCGAATCCGTGGCCCGCGCGGTTTTGCCCAAGTTTTATTCGAGCGATTTGCACCCCGAAGCGTTCAGGGTTTTTTCTTCGTGTGGGACCAAATGCGTGTTGACGGCGAATCCCAGGATCATGGTGGAGCCGTTCTTGAAGGAGTATTTGGGCGCCGATTTAGTGATCGGGACTGAGATCGAGACGTTTAAAGGCAGAGCCACCGGGTTCGTCTCCGGCGCCGGCGTGCTGGTCGGAAAACACAAGGCTGAGGAGCTCGAAAAGGCGTTCGCTGATTCGAAACCGGAGATTGGGCTTGGAGATAGAGTCACCGACTTTCCATTCATGAAGCTGTGCAAGGTATATATATTTATTTGACTCGTCAAGAACACTTTTTTTTTTCTTTTTCAAAAACCAGCCCTTTCATTAATGTCAAACATTAATTACGCCAAAGAACAAAATTTCGATTTATTAGGAGCAAAATATAACATTCTAATAGAATGCAACGTAAAGATTTCTCGTACCCTTTACGTTATTGTCCAAATAAAAGATTACTATTTATAAAGATTCAATTTTTAGTATAAAGATTCAATCTTTATAGAAAGTTAAAAGGGTCAAAAGCAAGTCTTTTGGTTATATATATATTTATATATATATATTTTTTCAAATTTGGTTATATAGAATTCAGCTTTCTTTTTTATGGAAATTAAGGGTCAGCTTGTTTCGTCGTTTACAGGAAGGTTATATAGTTCCTAAAAAGCCCGAACAAAAGCCCGTGAGCCCGGATAAGCTGCTGAAGCCCATCGTATTCCACGACGGTCGCCTCGTCCAAAAGCCGACTCCATTAATGTCTCTCCTTATCATCCTATGGATCCCCATAGGCTTCGCCCTCGCACTGCTGCGCATCGCCGCCGGCGCACTGCTCCCGATGCAGATAGTCTACCACGCTTTCTGGGCCCTCGGCGTACGCGTCACCATCAAAGGAAACCCGCCGCCCAAGGTCGAGAAGTCGACGGGCCAATCGGGAGTCCTCTTCGTGTGCTCCCACCGGACCCTACTCGACCCGATCTTCCTATCCACGGCCCTGGGCCGACCCATACCCGCCGTAACGTACTCTCTCTCTCGGCTCTCCGAGATCATCTCTCCCATAAAGACGGTGAGGCTCAACCGAGACAGGGTCAAAGATGCGAACATGATCAAGAAGCTGCTCGAAAACGGCGACCTTGCGATTTGCCCCGAAGGGACCACCTGTAGGGAGCCGTTCTTGCTCAGGTTTTCTGCCCTCTTCGCGGAGCTCACGGACCATCTTGTTCCGGTGGCTATGTCGAGTCGGATGAGCATGTTTTACGGGACCACGGCCCGTGGGTGGAAGGGTTTGGACCCGTTTTACTTCTTCATGAACCCGAGCCCGGCTTACGAGGTCACGTTCTTGAATAAGCTGCCTTATGAGTTCACCTGTGGTGCTGGGAAATCGTGCCATGAGGTTGCGAACCATATACAGAGGATTATTGCTTCGACTCTGTCGTACGAGTGTACGGCGTTTACGAGGAAGGATAAGTACAGTGCTTTGGCTGGTAATGACGGGAGTGTGGTGGAGAAGAAGAAGAAGGCTAAGGTCGACGCTGCTGCTGAGAAGGTTATGGGGTGTTGAAGATGCCTGCTTCTTTGATGTGGAATAAAGAAGAAAGAAAAATTTATACTTGTTTTCGTGTGATAAAAGGACAAAAAATATATATATATATACCTACACCACGCCATTGGTATTCTTTGCTCCATCACAGCATATTTCAATTCTTATAATAATGGAATGCGATGATAAATATAGAGAAATTTTGTGTTTTCGTTTCTTAGTTTATGAAATATAATGTTGAAAGAAAATCAATTGAGAAACACAAAAGGGTTTAGGTTTTAAGTTAATTAATTAAAACTAAAGACTTGGTCACCTTTTTTCTCGTTAATAAGTCTTCATATGAAAGTGAAACCAAGAAATTGAGAGATAAATCCACCCAATCATAAAATCCAATGGGCGAACCAAACGAAGCACTTTTTTGACGAAACAACGTAAAGACTAAAGAGTAAGGCAATTTTAGGCTTAAAACAATGTTTATAGACTGTTAGGCTATATTTTTTTATATGTACGGACTTTGAATATTATGGCTCTTATTTTTCTTGTTCCCTATGTTGTGTTGCTTTTCCCTTCAGAGTTTTGTTTTCTATTGGTTGTTTATAAATTACACTTCGAAAAAAAAAACAAACACAAAGCCCTTTTAGTTTCATGTGACGGAAACAACACAAGGAGAAAAACCATTCCAAGTAATGCCTTGAATCATATATATATGTTAACGCCGAGAAAACCCCTTCCTACAATTTTCTTCTGCCGCCCTTAAGAAATAAAAATTCAACTTTGCTTTTGAGAAGAGAAAAAAAATTACGATTGAACCTTTGATTTGTTTGATTCGATGGGCCCGAGGTTACTTCTTCTGGTTTCTTTCTGCTTTCTTGTACGATTCGCGTTTGGGTATGTGTGCTTTTGCTGCTTCGTTCATGACTAGAACATGTTAATTTTTGCAATGGTAGAATGTAGATCATAGCTGATGAATTTTGTCGTAATTGGGTATATGTCAGGAAAGAGTCGGTGCTAAAATTACCGACGGGTGCTCCTTTGGGTTCGATTGATCCGACGCGGGTCACTCAAATCTCTTGGACTCCCAGGTTATTTTTTCTTTTCAGTTCCTTTTCGTGTTTAGAAATCATCTCCTCGTTTGTCGATGATTTAGCTGAGAAATTGTGTTTGGGTTAGTGATTTATCCGCTTCTCGTACATTAACCAAGATTTGACTTTTTGTTGTGATTCAATTCAATTCGACAGAGCCTTTCTGTATAAGGGATTCTTAACAGACGAGGAGTGTGATCATCTCATCACCCTGGTTAGCCTTTTTTTTGTTCTTTTTGCCAATTGGATCTATTGATTGTTTCCCATTTTTATATCTTGGGTCAGTAGAGCACCAGTAATCGAGAGAGCTTATTCGATGTGTGTTTTTTGATCCACATGTTAGCGAGGATGAACATAAAACGAGGACCCTTAACTCAGAGTTGTGTTGATTTCTGTAGGCTAAAGATAAGTTGGAGAAATCTATGGTGGCTGACAATGAATCTGGCAAGAGTATAGAGAGTACTGTCCGTACAAGTTCAGGAATGTTTCTGAGGAAGCGACAGGTTAGGTTCTTTGAGCAATTTTATTTGAGTATAATTGCATCAATACATGAAGTTATGGTGTATATTGGATTCATAATTAGCTGGGGTCGTATTTATTTATCTTGTGGAAGAATTTTTGTACTTGCCCTATAATGTGTGTGTGTGTGTGTGTGTGTGTGTGTGTGTTTTCTCTTGTTTCGTTTGTCCGCTGAAGGATGAAATAGTTGCACGTATCGAGGAAAGAATCGCAGCATGGACTTTTCTCCCTCCAGGTATGTACATACAATCGTAATAATATCTTCTCTAAATTTTCTAGCTTGTTGACTTTAGATTGATTTAGATCTTCTTACCTATGAATGTATTCATTTAGAGAACGGAGAGGCTATTCAGATTCTTCACTACGAGCACGGTCAGAAATACGAGCCACATTTCGATTTCTTTCATGACAAGGCTAATCAAGAATTGGGCGGTCACCGCGTGGCAACCGTGCTCATGTATCTGTCGAATATTGAAGAGGGTGGAGAAACTGTTTTTCCAAATTCCGATGTATGTAACATTCATCTTCTAGTGTCTTCATTGAGCTCTATACATTCATTCATTCATTAGCTCATGGCTCCATTTTATATACACATGCAGATGAACGATAAACAACAGAAAGGCGATAACTGGTCCGAGTGTGCCAAAGGAGGCTACGCAGGTGAATGTCGTTCTTGCAAAATTTTCCCTATTGTTAGAAGACACTTAATTTGAATATCTAATCAATCAGTGGTTTTTTTTTTTTTTTTTCATTCTTCTTTTGACAGTAAAACCTAGGAAGGGGGATGCTTTGTTGTTCTTCAGCCTCCACCCAGATGCCACCACAGACAATGCAAGCTTACACGGAAGCTGCCCGGTCATTGAAGGGGAGAAATGGTCTGCAACTAAGTGGATTCATGTGAGATCGTTTGAGAAAACGGTGACTCTTAAGGCAAGTGATTGTGTCGATGAGAATCCAAATTGCCCGGCTTGGGCTCTCAGAGGAGAATGTGAGAAGAATCCCGTTTACATGGTGGGCTCCGACGGTTCTACCGGTAATTGTAGAAAGAGCTGCAAAGTTTGTTCTTCTTAGTTGTGTATCTGATGGATATGTAGACAAAGAGTTATGGCATGAGAAAACTTACCACCACACTTGTCTTAAGAGTGATATATGCTAAAACAGTTGTATGATTTGTAAATCAACTCTTCCATGTATCCATCCAAACAGCAAACGGACTACTAATTAAGCTACGAAAGTTGTGCCCCCTTCAGCTTTCATTACAAAATTCTCCTTCACAGAGGAATAATGGCGATTACTTTCTGAATCATTAGGTACCAACCCCTTCGGGTTTCATTAAAAAAAATTCTCATATGAAAGACACAGACTTTTTCAGTTCATGATTAACTTGCTCTTTTTGTCTGCCCACTTTGGTCCATATATAGCTAGATGCGTCCTACCAAATCTCCGATCGGTTATCTGCAATTCAAAGGAACCTTCCTTATAAACGGATGTCATCTGATGAAAGAAAAATGTAAGGGTGGTCACTGCTAAAGTTACCTTTATCAAGGGGCCACAGGAATCCGACAGCTTCGTTCCCAATGGATACTCGACTACCTGAGAAGCCACGCGTATAACCATATTCATCAGTGTGGGATCAGAATATAATATCAAGAATAAGTATTTAATAAATTCATATGATACTACTTACCATGAAGGTATTCTCTCCGAGAAAGGGCGAATTCGATATCTGATACATCAGTACGTCGTAGTCTACAAGCATGTAAGGAGGTGTAACACTTATGTAATCGAACACTCCGTCTTTACCTAGAATTTTATCAAATAAAGATGAGTTACTTACATAAGTGTAAAATGATACAACCACTTAATGGGGTGGAGAAAGAATCATAGCACATTATTACCTAAGAAACGTTCTGCATTTTCCAAGAAGGTTTCAACGCGTATGGTATGTATTGTTGAGACGTTGAGAAAATTGGTCGCTTCCAAATTTGGAGTTAGCACACTTGAGACGACCCAAGGATCCATCTCCACAAAGTGCACCTACAGGTTAAAGAGAATTTCAACCAAGGAAAGTAAAATCAACTTAATGGAACCTATTATCACTCGTGAGAGGGTGTCGGTTTTTTTTTTCCAGTTTTCAGCGGTAGATCATAAATTTTATTCCCACAACAACGTAAAATCAATTGAAATTTTTTATCTTTTAAAGAATTAACCAATGAAGTAAGCTAGTAATACCTCAGAACAACCTCTGCTGATGGCCTCAATACCGACTGATCCAGTACCACTGTACAGATCCAACCATCTTCCAGGCTTCAGAGACTGAGGTGAGCCACCAGCTGCCTACTCATGTTTCATAGCAAAGCAATTCAAATGCAAACAATAATATAGAGTACATGTTTGGTAGCAATTATAATAGGATATTTATCCTTGAATGCGCTTGGTTTCCCATTTGTCACCAATTTACAAGGCCAATGCTAGTATTTCTGAGCTATCTTAATACTGGTTACATCAATATGGAGTTATTCAAATCTTGAAGCAAACACCCCCTTACAGGATTCTCTGTTCATGTATCACCTATATAAGAATGAATGGCTCACCTGCAATATGCTGAAAGCTGCCCCTTTCACAACTTCCATCATGGGTCGAACATCCAAACCTTTTGGTGAAAGCAGCTTTTTTCTCCTCGCTGTTCCTCCAAGAACCTTCGATAGCAATGAGAACAGGGCAAAATCACACTACCTCTCAAATTCATGGCCTATCCGCATACTTAAGAATATCGGTATCTGTTATAATTGGTTTTACGGTGATACAGAATAGACTTTCAAGTCAATTTGATAATACAAACTGTATCGTTGAACTTTACCACCAACTCGTAAGCAGATTAAATGGGATGATTTCACTGTGGAGGGATTGAAATTGCATGTATTATTGGTATTATTAGTTTGAGCACGCATATTTTCCTGCTTGAGTGAGAAAGGTAAGCAAGCACCTGAAGCAACTTGTGAGTCTCTCTAGCAGGTTTAGGCTCTTCCTCTACAACTACAGGTAGGCTTCCTCTCATTCTTGAGTTTTTTGGTTCCTTTCTGCTCTTTTTCTGCATCGAAGTTAGCAAAGAAGAAATCTTCAAACACTTATTGTAAAGATATGCCGTGGAAAACAGCAACACAGCAGAGACGCAACGAATTTTAACTAATAGCTTGAAAGAGCCACCTTTGGAGAGGATTTAGGTAAGTAATCATCAGGATTGAGACCGTACTTTTCGAGAAACTCCCTTTTCTCATCATTTGCTGCAGCTCCAACACTCTTGAGCTCTGAATTATATCACGAAACATACAAACATTACCATTTACAGTTTTAAAGCACTGAAATAAGGGAGTAAAACTTGCAAGTACTCACTGCTGTTAGTAATGGTGATGAAGAATCGCCTGCTACGATAACTACAGCTGGACTTAGAAGGATAGCCGAGGACGTGAGAGTTTGGACGTAGCAGTTCGGTACTGGAGATGTGAAAAGATGACGTTGGAATCGCCATTTGAAGCTGAAAGCTGCTATTACTCTTCTGCTTGCCTCAATCCGTTTGATTCATATTTTTTCTGTTCAGTAAAACCCCCATCTGCAGAATGGATCAAAATTGACAATCTCAATAACGTATGGGCCAATTTACAATATTAACAAACCTGGAGGACACATATGAATTTTAATATATCGACTGGCAGCAATTGCCATTTGCCACTTGGACTGGATAATGGTTTTCCGGCGAGCTTACATTACCGGTGGTACACTCTTCAGCCAGCAGATAGAGAAGTAAAAAGATGCTACTTCATCTCTCTAATCACCATCTCTGCTTCAGCTTCCCCCCGCCCGAAACCCACCGAACCTCCTCGCCGCACCACCGCCGCCCGAACTTACCATTCTACCCCTGTATCCGTCGCAGCACCGCCATCTCCGCCACCAAAAATTCCAATTCTACCCTACCCCAGTCCGCCATCCAACGCATCGCGGAGAAACTTCGTTCCCTCGGCTACGTCGAGCAAGATTCCGCCTCCACCCCTCCAAACCTCCCGGCCCCCGGAAGCAATAACTCCCCTGGGGAAATCTTCGTTCCGCTTCCAACACAGTTGCCCAAGCATCGCGTCGGACACACCCTCGACCCGAGTTGGAGCACCCCGCAAAATCCGGTCCCGCAGCCCGGGTCAGGCAACGCGATACAGAATTTTCACGCACTGAGAAGTGAGGCATTGGAAGAGGAGAAGAGGGAGAAGAGTAAAAATGGGAAAAGGAAGGAGATGTTGCCGACTCTGGCGGAGCTTAAGCTGCCCAAGTCGGAGATAAATCGGTTGACGACTGATGGGATTGGGTTGAGGAAGAAGTTGAAGGTTGGGAAAGCTGGGATTACGGAAGGGATTGTGAACGGGATACACGAACGGTGGAGAAGGAACGAGGTGGTGAAGATCGTGTGTGAGGATATATGCAGAATAAACATGAAGAGGACGCACGAGCTGTTGGAGGTGAGTGTGACACATGCATGTGTTAATGGTTTTTATGATGTGTTGTTTTGTTATTTTGGCTGATGGGTATCAGGAAATGAATCTAAACTAATCTTAGTTCATGCTGAAATAACTTGTTCATCTTAGGATTTTGAGCGTGAGTTTCCTGTGCAAATGAAAGATTTTTACTCTTATGAGGAAATTTTTCTTGAATTTCTTGTTTATCCTCCAATGTTTGCCGAACGCAGCAGAAGATTAATGATGATTACAGGTAGTCATTAGTAGAACAAATAGTTTTGTTTGTTTTATATGTTATTCAAATGTTAGAAACTTGGGTATCTTGGTTTCATCTGTTTGTCTCAGTTGAACTACGTTGAAATCTTTTCAGAGAAAAACTGGAGGCCTAGTTGTTTGGAGATCTGGAACTAAAATAGTACTGTACAGAGGCCCCAATTACAAGTTTCCATACTTCTTGTCCAATGAGAAACATTCAAGCGACATTTCTTTTGAAAAATCCTCTGATTCAGACACGGATCCACAAACAGTTAGCACCACTTCTCCTGCTAACAACCTCAGTTCTCATCCTCCCCTGATACGAGGTGTTGGCTCACCAAATATGGTGCGTTTCCAGCTTCCTGGTGAGGCTAAGATGGTTGCCGAAGCAGATGCTTTGTTAGAGGGACTTGGCCCACGTTTTATAGATTGGTGGGGTGATTATCCTTTGCCCGTAGATGCTGATCTATTGCCAGCTGTAGTTTATAATTACAGGAGACCATTTCGTCTGCTTCCATATGGAGTTAAACCCAAGCTCACAAACGATGAGATGACTGTGTTAAAGAGGCTCGCTCGCCCTTTGCCAATCCATTTTGCGTTAGGTTGGTTATCGATATCTTCATCACGTAGACAATTAAATGATGTTTTGAACTGCCCAATTCTAAAATATTTTGTTTTTCGGAAATTAGTTCATCATATGAAATAGTCCGAGTATGTAATGTTGGATGTGCCAGTTTTTGCAGATATAATTTGTATTAACTGAGGAATAAATATTATTTTCCATTTTTCAGGGAGAAACAGGAAGCTTCAAGGATTGGCTGTTGCCATCCTCAAGCTCTGGGAGAAGTGTGAAATTGCAAATATTGCAATCAAAAGAGGAGTTCAGAACACAAACAGTGAATTGATGGCGAAAGAACTAAAGGTTTCTAACATAAAAGATACTCAGTGTTATGCATAATCTAATGCATATTTCTACCATGCTATTTTGTTCTTGATTTCTTGTCATGGATATAATGTCTAATGAACTGTTTCAGTCACTGACGGGAGGGATCTTGCTTTCAAGAAATAAAGAATTTATTGTATTCTATCGTGGCAAGGACTTTTTACCAGCCGCTGTCTCCTCTGCTATAGAAAGGAGGAGGAATATCGAGATAGTAATGTTCAAAGACGAAAAAAGAAAATCGTCAATTTCGGCTGCAAAAGAATCAATAGTTGATACCAGTGAACAAGCATACGAAGCTGAAGATGAAGATGAAACTAACAGAGAATCTAAGCATCAATCTGAAGATGAAGATGGAATTAACGGAGAATCTAAGCATCAGTCTGAAGGTGAAGATGGAGGAACTAACAGAGAATCTAAGCATCAATCTGAAGATGACGATGAAACTAACAGAGAATCTAAGCATCAATCTGAAGATGAAGATGGAACTAACGGAGAATCTAAGCATCAGTCTGAAGATGAAGATGGAACTAACAGAGAATCTAAGCATCAATCTGTAGATGAAGATGAAACTAACAGAGAATCTAAGCATCAATCTGAAGATGAAGATGGAACTAACGGAGAATCTAAGCATCAAGAAAAGAAGCTGAAGCTGTCATCGCATGCAGTCGAAAGAACTAACTCTAGGCTCTCCGAGGTAGTGATTTGCTGGCATTTGGATTTATCTATTTGTTCTTTTAATTCCTCTGTTTTGTCATGATGTATGGTCTTGCTGTTGAAGGCATTGGCTAAAAAATCCAAGGCGGAGAAGCTTTTAGCAGAGCTAGAGAAGAAACAGATTCCTCAGCCACTTGTGATTGATAAAGAGGGTATAACCGAAGAAGAAAGATACATGCTGAGGAAAGTAGGTTTGAAAATGAAAGCTTTCCTACTTTTGGGTGAGTTGGTTATTGTATACAACCCATATTGTGAAAGTACTTTTCAGCATGTTTTGTCAATTTTGAATCAGTCTCGAGTGTTGGATCGAACTGTAAATTTATCGCCTGAGCTATCTTTTTCCCTCTCAGGCCGCCGTGGAATTTTTGATGGAACGGTCGAAAACATGCATCTTCATTGGAAATACAGAGAATTGGTCAAGGTGTGCATTGGTAATAGGACCATTGAAGAAGTTCATGAAGTGGCAAGGACTTTGGAGGCCGAGAGCGGTGGCATATTAGTAGCAGTTGAACGAGTTAGTAAAGGTTACGCAATCATTGTATACCGTGGGAAGAATTATAAACGTCCTGCATCTTTGAGGCCTCAGACCCTTCTAAGTAAAAGGGAAGCCATGAAGCGCTCGTTAGAGGCACAACGCTACAAGGTATAGTTGCACTTGTCCACACTTGGAATAATCAAGAATCCTGTTCTTAGCTATTAACTAGTGATGAAAGCTCGTGTAATATTCACACCTTTTTCTATTTATTGCAGTCCTTGAAGCTACATGTTTTGATGCTTAACAAGAAGATTGAAGATTTGAACCTCAAAATGGTAATTTGGTCCCAAAATACTCACTTTAGCTTAATATGTTTTATAAATTGAGATTGTTGGTAATTTGGAAGCTTTGCTTAATTCCAGGCCAAAGATATTGATACTAATTCTATTCAGTTGACAGAGGAAGAATTCAGTGGATTTGTAAGTTGCAACTGATGGTTTACTCATCCATGATGTTTTTACTCAACACCTTTTTTTTTCTTTCAATTTCTGATATACTTTTCATTCATTTTAATCTAGGCTGCAGAGAAGAGTGATGACATTCAACACAAGGACGAGAAAAGTTTGAGCAGAGTTCCTGATAATGATAGCCAGCATTACGTTGACGATCCCAAGGCTGATGAGGTAAAGCATATTCCCCAATGATTGTTAAAATTTCTTTGTCTAGTTATCAATTAGAATTCTTGCAAACGGTTGGCAAGCTAAACAGAAAACAGATAGCTTAAAGGGAATTTGCACATTCATATTCAAGAACTAGTGTTAATTTTCTTAGTCTGCAACCAGATTTCTTCACTAGTTACTTGTGGGCAACATCTTTTCTTCCTGTGTTAGCAGATTCGAGAGAGGCATATTAGTGATGAAACTCTTAAGAATCCAGAGGACACAATGCAAATGGAACAGGATTCGGAGCCGTGGTTTCTCCAGGAGTCAGCCAACGATGTCTCTCGAGAGTCTTCAGTCAAGAGCGGTTATTTATTCAACCCACCAGAAAAATTGTCTCCCGAAGAAACTAAACGTTTTGTAAACGGGAAAAAGAAATCTGAGAAGAATAAATATCCGCATGGCCACAAGGTAAGTTCTAAAATCTTCAAATAGATATCATTATCAGTGAATGTTTGTGTTTCTGGGTGTATGTTGAATAGTTTAATAATGGTAAATCTGTCAATTTGTAGTCCCGGGATCGACGAACCTCTCCTGTCACAAAAGGCATCCCTCACAGTGCTCGAAGTTCAAACTCTGTTGGCCACAAAACGGTTGAATCGAAAATCTCAGTTCAAGAAGCTACAAGCGATGATGACTTGTCATCGGTGCCTTCGAAAGCTTTGCAGCTTTCCAATAAAGAGAGGCTTTTGCTAAGGAAGCAAGCCCTTAAGACAATAAGCAAGCATGTCTTTGCCGTAGGTAATGATTATACTTTTTTCATAGATTCAGCGATTTCTTTCTCGTAAGCTGCTAAATCTTAATTGCATCTGAAGATCACAGAAGTTTCTAATTTGTAAGACCAATGCTGACATAGCTTGTATTTTTCACGTAATTTCTTCACCATCTCTTTGGGTTTGTAGGAAAGAGCAATTCGGTTACGGGAGTTGCCAGAGCCATTAAGGCACACTTCTTGAAGCATCATCTCGCAATTGTGAACATCAAAGGTCGAGCTGAAGGAACATCGATCCGTGAAGTTGTTTACAATTTGGAGGTATGTATATAACGTGTATATATATATATATGTTTGGACCAATTGAACGCAAATTCTGATGTTAGAAAAATATATATTTTTTTTGTTTTTTCTCATCAACGCAGCAAGCAACGGGCTCCGTTCTCGTGTCACAAGAACCGAGCAAAGTCATACTCTACAGAAGATGGCAATCCGGGTCCGAACCCGATCAAGATATGAGTAAGAGCAGCGAAAATGGATCCGTTAGTGGAAAAATAAATTCAGTTTCTCCCGCACTCTTATCAGCAATAAGACTCGAGATGGGGCTCGAAACCGATAACGAGGAGGAGCATGTATCATCATCAGAAACTATGTTTGATGCGAAATAAAAAGATGATTAATATGGTTAGTCTTCAAGCATGCATCTTCTTAAAGCACCACCATACATTGTTTTCGTTACACAACACACATAATACCCGTCTCTGTCTGTCTCATTACGTATCACTGCTGCTGTGTCTCTTGATCAGCTCAAGCACGAGCTGGTTCCACGTGTCAACGGGTCCCGGCAGGCACCAGTGTATGCAGTCACTATAGCCCTTCATCCACCGGTTCCCCCAGTACAACCCCGGGTGCCCATCGGGCCTCATCAGCATCATCTCCGTCACGTCCATAACTTCAAAAAAAACATTCCCTCTCCTTACTCCTTCTCTTCTTGCATCCTCAACTTCTTCCTTCTGAATCTTCGGGTATTCCCAACCGGGCCACTCCCTATCGACCCCGTCCCTCTTCGTGGGCCCCGTCCTGTTGCATCCACCTCCTTCGTCCCACGCCCCGTGCTCGAAATGGGCGGGGGAAAACGTTCTTACCATGACGTGCAGCCTCTTGCAGTTTCTGCAGCTGCTCACCTCTTTTAGGGCAGCCCTCAGTGCCCTTCTGATGGCTGCCCCCGGCTTGAGCTCGTTCGGGGAGCTGCTGCAGTAGATGCAGCCCACGAGGGTGTCGTTTTCGTACACGTGGTGCTGTCTGAAGAACCAGTGTGCGTCTGAGAAGACTGCGTAGTCCATTAGCGGGAGCTTCGTGGACCATCTCGGGTCGATTTTGTCCAGGTGTATGTTGAAGGCTCCCGATGCCGACCCGTTGACTAACCGGTCGGTGGCTTTGACTAGGAACTGCGACCATAGTACCATGAGTGTGAAGCTGTGTGTAGGAAAATGCCATACGAGGTTGCGATCTTCTGAATCTTTCTCGAGTAATTTTGGAGCTTCTACCTGCAATTTTAATTCAAATATTACGTAAATTCCAGCTGATATTATCATATATTTGTGATTTGTCGTATAATTAGATAACCTACCAACCTACCATACCTATACCCATCGACCATTTTTTTAAAAAAAAAAAGAAAGAAAATCTCTGAAATCACACGACACTTCTTTGCTGGCAGGAATATAATTTATTTCCTAAAATCCCATTGGACACCAATTCAAGGAAATCGTTCACTGAATTGAGAGAGCATCTTTTAGTAGTAAACAAGCACTGTTTTGTTTCTCGAAAGATCGATTTAACTTGTGATGGTGAAGATGAAACTAACCGTTGAGAGGAGGCAGACGAGTGAGTCCACGTGATTCTTGGCAAGTGAATCGCCGATGAAAGCCATGGTCTTTCCCCTGACGATTTCTAGGAATTCTTCCGGTCTGAAACGAGGAAGCTCGCAATGGTCCGGTTTCCATCTCCAGTGAAGGAAATCGGCGTCTCTTCTGCCGTGGAGGAAGCAGTTCTTCAGCAACGGTATGGCCGCGCAGCTGTAGTTTGTGTACAATGGTTCTCTCTCGTCTCTTATCCATTGACCTTTGAATATGTTGCACCTTCTTTCACTCTCTGCACACACACACACACACGGCAAGCATTCTTTCAAGAAAAAAAAAAAAAAAGAAAGACACAGAAATAGGTTACGCGTTATTACTATTTATTGTCTTGTTACCATTTGTCTGTGGAGAGGCGAAGGCCGTGACTTTGTTTACTGGCGTGAATGTAGCGTTCTTTGGACTGTGGTGCAAAAGGTAGAAGCTTAAAGGGGCGATGGCTACGAATGTTAGAAGACACAGCAGAAGAGAAACTGTAGCAACAGCAGCAGTGCCTTGAAACTTTTTCTCTTTCTTCAGCAAATGAATCTGACTTTTCACGGATGACCTCATCTTAATTAGCTGGAGGCACTAACTTAACTAACCACGTATTCTCTACATTAATAGGATCCCATTTTAATTAAAAATTATATAATTCATTTCTTTTTGTGGTCTTTTGTTGTTTCTGAATTGTACGGGAATTGTAATCGATGATCGTTCGTTCGTGCATATGACGAGAGATTACTGCCTTAGTCAACTCAAACTTCTTTTTTATTACTACTAAGTATCGTGTGTTAATCAGGAAGGAGAGGGAAATTAGATCTCACTATAAAAAAAATTAATAATTAGTAATCCACCACACAAACACCCGGCATCTGCGGCACGTGATCGCCACTCAATAAAAAAAAGCCATGATAGTGTGTTGTAATGTTAACCATCATTAAGGAGATTTGATTTAGTTCGTTAAGAACAGCACGAAAGTTGGGCCTTTATGGCCCATCGCAGCATATTCTTAGGGGCTTAACACGCAATTCTTTATTCATTTGTTCCTTTTTTAAGAAAAAAAGGAAAGAAAAATTAAAATAATTGTTCAAGGGCTTTTTTTAGTATTTGTTGTATCGATTGGACATAACATGACATGCGTGTCTTAAACCATTTATATCTGATAATAATTCCCAAACAAAAGGCCCATATGCCGGATATCAATTATCTATCTAATACATTGAATTCTCAATTTGAGCATTATCCTGATTTTCTAAAAAAATGAAATTCATCTAGTATTCTAGTCTTGTGTTTTGTGGCCCCGGCTCTATAGACACAATTAATCTCGATAATCTTCTTGTGTAAATATTTTCGATGTATGTTAGTTAGGTTAGCAGTTGTCGAATTGCAAAGGGTGATATGGGGGCCATGTAGATGGGACCAGATGCAATAATTAAGGGACAATATATACTCTTGTCTGTTATTATTGCAACTGTAAAAACAAGATCGAACGTCGTGATATAAATTATCGTATGATAAGATCACAATATCAAAATATATTTTATTTGATCTGCATTGTATAAACTCCGGATATCCGAATCAATAGACCATTATTAATTTTCTATAATTTAAAGAGAAAAGAGGGAAATTTTGTAAAATTAGGTCACTAAGTATACATTCGTTTTTGGATCACTATGTTTGATGATTGCAAAAGTAGGTCACTAATTTCGTATGTCAAAACAATTTTTGGTCATGTTTTCAATTTTAGGTCACTAAGTATACATTTTTCGATTTTAGGTCACTCATTGGGTAACTAACTTTTTAAACACAGTGACCCAAAAACGAAACATGTATAGTTAATAACCTAATTTTATAATTTTGTAAAAAAAAAAAAAAAAAGAAGGCAGTTGCATGTGGAGCATATGCTTGTGATGAGCTGCTATGATGCTGCTGGGCTCCCGCTAATTAACACGGCATGCAACGTGGTTATTAATGGCGGAAAGCGTGTATTGTCTGTCTGATTACGCAATGAAATCTGATTACCTTCAAATTTTATATCTTTTTAATTGTTTTAGACAAAATATTAATATTTCTTACAAATTATTTGAAATTTTGCATAATCTTGTGTGCTAACAGCTGGTGAGCTCAACGCATCGGAGTTCGGGATGGCCACGTGTATTATACAGTATTATGTATATATGGTGGTGCATATCGTAAACTGAATACATACATATATATACGTCAATGTGAATGTTACGTTTATCAGTTATTTAAAATACGACCTCCGTTATATATAAACATTGATTAGATATTTCAACTTATGAACGAAGAATGAATGGAAAAGCTTAACGTACATTTTTGCATATTATATACGCCGATGGTTAAAGCTAATTGACTTTACAGCTAATAAACTGCCGACTTATGTACGTGGGAACAGATTTGTGTTGACCCTTAAAATGAACTATTATAATTTATTTTCTGATGGTCAACATGATGGCATCATTATGATAATTGTTTTTTAAAAATTCACCGTTAACTATGATTTCGTCATGGACGGAACTAATTTAAGCTCATTATTACAGCACAACGCAGAATTCTCCGACTCTCGAGATGATGATGCGATCTAACAATATTTGCAGCACGTTCTATTGATGTAATTAAACCAGAAATATTTTTAGAAAAATAAAAAATTGTGTGATGTTTTTTTATTTGTTTAAATCATGGCGTTAACGGTGCGAAAAGAATTACTAACATTAACAAATAAAGAAGGTACGATTCAATTCATCTAACAACTCTATTGATTAAAATAGAGAAGGGTCAAGTTCAATGAATGATATTTTGGTTATTCAAAACTGTCGAAGAGATTGATCAAAACACTAGTATTTTATATCTAGCGATGTTGAATGGCCACTCATTTACTCCAACAATCTTTATGCATGTCTTAAATCAATGTTATAACATTAAAGTCGCTAAAACCGTTTAAAAATATAAAGAGCAAAATCTAAGTTGGTATTTAGACTACATTCATCGTAATAACTATGCTTTATTAGTGAAATATGAATAAGAATAGCGAAGTGTGACATCTTTTTTCTTCAAATTTGTTAAATTGAGAATTCCAATTCTTAAAATGTTATATGAGAAAATGCTTTTTTGATTCACATAGTGAGCCGATTAAGTAGTTTTCCACTATTGGATAAATAGTATCTCCTTTTGACACCAAGTTGAATGTCTCTCCACCGAAAAGTTCAAGCTTAAAGAGCATATCATATTGTAATATTATATATATTGCTTTCAACATACGCCAGGCAAATTTCTTTCTTACTTAGGTTTAAATATGAATTTTTTTGTTTAATGGATGGTTCATAGCCATGACCTCATGGCACGCGCTCTTCTACCACGTTAAATAACCCCATTTTCTTTTAATAGTGTACCGTGACCTCTTGATATTATCTTAATAATGTTTCATATTTTATGATGAAATCCTCAAGTTAACAATTATTAAGCTAAGGTAGATTATTAAACAGACTGTCTTTTGAAAAAACTTAGGAATGTAGTGAATCAATTATTAACATGGTCTAGCAGTAAGAAGTGGACAAAATGTTGGTCATATCTGTACAATTGTCCGAAAGCAATCCCACAAGTTTTCAAAAAGTAAAAACAAATAAAAATTAAGAAAAAAAAGGAACAATTATGTGAGTTGACACGTCCCTTTCTATATTTAAAATAAATACAAGAATTCAAAATTCGATGTTATGACTTCCCGAAGCGATAATAAAAAGCGAGATGATGTAGTTGATAAGGGAGTTAATCACTTACTTTCCAATTTCGGTTTAGCATTATGACAAACAAGAATTACTGTTGTTATTGTGTAATAATTACGCATGTAATTGTATAAAAGGACGAACATTAAGTCCCACTACTTCACTCTTTCCATGTTTTAAATGCTATATTAAACAAAGAGTTAATATGGTTCAATCATTAAATTTCATTATTAAAAACTTTTAATCTTCCCAGTTATATCCATCTTTCCCAGCAAAGCATGTCTTTTGACAAAAGGATACAGAGGAAACATGAAAGTTCTCTGTAGTAAAACCTGAATGAGTTGGGTAAATTAATAATAAATTATAATTTATACTGCAAGAAAGGCTATACAACAGATCAGCAGACAAGACAGGCAACGGTAGAACATAAGTAAAAGTTTTGCTGTAATTAGTTGTCATGAAGCTCACACCGACACTATGGGTGGTGATGAGCATCATCCACATGAACACCGGTGCCCATCAAAAGAAACCAACAAAATAGAAACTTTTCTCTGTTTTTTTTTTACCAATAAATAATAATTGAATTGGCGGTCCTATATAGTATTCAATAAAAAAATTATTAAGACTCTCCACCTTCCATTTGCCTCGTTATTACTGACACTGGAACTCGTCATCTTGCATTCTTTTTATTATTTATTTATTTATTCCTTAAGCCGGATAGTTTTAATCATATCAGGAAGCATATTCCTCTCTCTCTCTCTCTCTCTCTCTGTCTTCCTTGTGGTATGTAAGAAAGCGGAGGTTGTTTGACTTGGGGAATTGAGAACTCAGTTGTAACTGAATTTTCTGTTGTAAAGATCGCCAGATTTCAGTGAAGACGCAGTAGTACATATCTGTCAACAAAATTATACGCCGCGGCATGCTATCTATTATTACTATTGTTGTCCGTTTCATTACCAATAGAAAGTGATGGCGTGACAGTTTTCTCTGTGTAAATCTCAAATCTATTGTTTTTTTTTTTCTGGGTCAACCACCATCTCTAGTTTAATTTTCCCCCGAGAGCTTCACTTGCGCAATTTAGTTTCTGCAACAATTGTGATCATTTCCTCTTTTTCAATGGCGCCAACCACCGTGGTAGTGACGCTGGAGAAGCCAGAGAACATCTCACTGATAGAGGTCAACGGCGGCGGCGGCGGCGGATCGATATTTCAGCAGGAGAAGCAAAAGTCGGCGAGCCCAAAGCAATTCACCTACGTCCTCCTGCTCAAAGCACACAGGATCCTCACCTGCATTCCATGGCTCGCTCTGAGGTCCTGCACGGTCTTCGGCGTCATCAAGAAACGCATCGCCACGTCAGATCAGAACGACGAGGACCCAAGGCACAGAGGAAAATTAATGTACAGGTTCATCAAAGCATTCTTGTCCCTTTTAGCCGCAGCCCTCGTGGTAGAAATCTTCGCTTATTACAACGAGTGGGATTTGAGCTACGTGAATCCATGGGAAGTCCCAAATCTGCTGCACTCGAGCTACGTGGCTTGGTTGAACTTTAGAGCCGATTACGTCTCTCCTTTGATTGTCAATATTTCCAAGTTTTGCATCGTTCTCTTCATGATCCAATCGTTGGATCGATTCGTTCAGTGTATGGGGTGGTTCTACATCAAGCTCAAGAAGCTCAAGCCTGTTGTTGAGGGTGAGCCCTTTGATCTTGAGGATGGCTCAAGCTTCTTCCCCATGGTCCTTGTTCAGATTCCCATGTGCAATGAGAGAGAGGTAGCATTTTGTCACCTGCTTAAGATCCGATCAGATATGCCTTTGAAATTATTTATGATTCTTACTTTTTTTGGTAATAATCTGTTTGTGTGAAGGTATTCGAGCAATCGATAGGCGCTGTTTGCCAGCTCGATTGGCCCAAAGATCGTTTTCTGGTTCAAGTGTTGGACGATTCCGACGACGAGCTGTTGCAGAATTTAATAAGGGACGAAGTGATTTCGTGGAAAGAAAAGGGCATAAACATAATTTACAGGCACAGATTCATTCGAACCGGATACAAAGCGGGCAACCTTAAATCAGCCATGTCGTGCGATTACGTCAAAGACTACGAGTACGTGGCCATCTTTGACGCTGATTTTCAGCCCAACCCAGATTTCCTCAAGCTCACCATACCCCATTTCAAGGTAACCTAAAAATCATCCAACTTTTAACACATCTTTTCATTGCCATTTTAGTTTCTTAAATCTTCTTCTATTGCAGGGAAAGCCCGATGTGGGTCTCGTTCAAGCCCGGTGGTCCTTTGTAAACAAGGACGAGAACTTGCTCACCAGGCTCCAAAACATCAACTTGTGCTTCCATTTCGAGGTCGAACAGCAAGTAAACGGGTACTTCCTCAACTTCTTTGGGTTCAACGGGACAGCTGGCGTTTGGAGGATCAAGGCCCTGGAAGAGTCCGGTGGCTGGTTGGAAAGAACCACGGTGGAAGACATGGACATAGCGGTTCGAGCCCACTTGAACGGCTGGAAATTCGTGTTCCTCAACGATGTGAGAGTCCTCTGCGAGCTGCCCGAATCCTACGAAGCTTACAAGAAGCAGCAGCACCGTTGGCACTCTGGGCCAATGCAGCTCTTCAGGCTCTGTCTCCCTCAGATCATATCATCCAAGGTAGTAGTAATAAATATTTATTAAATCATAAATGCCCTTTTTAATTCTGTTTTTTTTTTTTTTTTTTTGTATACAGATATCAGCGGGGAAGAAGGCGAACATGATATTCTTGTTCTTTCTCCTGAGGAAGCTGATACTTCCCTTCTATTCGTTCACGCTCTTCTGCATCATCCTCCCGCTGACAATGTTCGTGCCTGAAGCTGAATTACCAGCTTGGGTCATCTGCTACGTCCCCGTCGTCATGTCGATCCTCGGGATCTTACCGTCTCCTAAATCTTTCCCTTTCCTCGTCCCTTACCTTCTCTTCGAAAACACGATGTCGGTCACGAAATTCAACGCGATGATCTCCGGGCTTTTTCAGCTCGGGAGCGCCTACGAGTGGGTCGTCACCAAGAAGACGGGGAGAGCGTCGGAATCCGACCTGCTGAGCCTGGCGGAGAGGGAATCGAAGAACCTGAGCGAGGAGAAGATACAGAGGAGGCTCTCGGAATCGGGTTTGGAGATGCTGGAGAAATTAAACGAGCACAAGGAAGCGGCAGCGACGCCGTTGGCTACGAAGAAGATGATGATGAAGAAGAAGAAGAACAGGATTTACAGGAAAGAGCTGGCGCTGGCTTTTCTGCTGCTCACTGCTGCTGCGAGGAGCTTGCTTTCTGCGCAGGGGATCCACTTTTATTACCTCATGTTTCAGGGTTTGACTTTTTTGGTCGTGGGCTTGGATTTAATTGGAGAGCAAGTGAGCTAAAATAGGGGAATTTGATCATGACGAAGCCAAAGCAAGGACTCTCGTATACTTCGTTCCACATTATGTTCTTTTTTTGTACTACACGTATGTATCTATGTATGTATCTCTATGCAGCAGGTAAAAGATTGATTTCATCAACGATGGAGAGTTGAAAAATATAGCTAAATAACTGTAGAGTTGATTCTTTAGTTTGTATTCGTATCACCATACATTATTATTACAAGGACCAATGCTTCCGTTTGGATCAAAATTCTTGAGCTATATACATGTCTGTGATTCTTGTACTGTGTGTTTCCACTGGCAGCCGTAGGAATTAACAAAGGAGCCTCCTTTTGTATATTCCATTGTTTGATTCAAATATACCATCAAGATCGCTACGGACGTTTATGTCATTCTCATTAAGAATCATTCATTTGAAAGTGCCAAGAATTGGCCGGCAACTTAACAGGCCTTGTCAAAATGTAACAACGACTAAAGGGCTCTGTAAGCTTCGCCAGTGTTTATATATAAAGCAGCAACTGTACTTGTCGTAACCTTCGGTGGCATTCTCTAATTCATTGCTCTTTGTTCTTAGATCTCTCTTTTCACGAGCACTATGGGGCAAATTCTGATTTGGGCTTGGCTAGCTTCGATCTTTCTCCTGCAATTTTCGGTAAGATCTGAACAAGAACAGCCTCATCATCACCATGGAATCCCATACGATCAGATTCTCATGCTCTCTAGCTTCACTGCAGTAGGTTTGGGGATCCTATGTTTGATGTATATCTGCCTGAACAAGCTATGCAAGAACAGACAAGAAAACAAAAACCTCAGCCTCCACAAAGCAGCTGTGCTCGAGGACATCAACATCACCAAGCCCAGTTTCTCCTCCTCGGTGGAGTTGAAGGGCAGAAAAAACAATCCTTCAACCGAGAGTAATAATACTGCTGCTGCTTCTTCTTCACTGACGGTTCTTACAAGCCCGATGGTGAACGGGCTCAAGTTCGAGGATTTACTCCGGGCTCCAGCTGAGCTCATCGGAATAGGAAAGCACGGCAGCGTGTATAAAGTCGCGTGCGGCGTGACTCTCGTGGTGAAAAGAATCAAAGATTGGAACATAAACAGCGATGAGTTCCAACAGAGAATGGAGAGGCTCCACCAAGTGAAGCACCCTAATGTTCTTCCTGTAATCGCATTCTATGGCTCCACGCAACAACAAGAGAAACTCTTGGTCTACGAGTACCAGAAGAACGGAAGCCTCTTCAAGCTGATTCGTGCAAACGGTATTAAGCAAATCATTCGTCAGTGAATGTGCTCTCAATCATTGTGTAAAAAAATCAACTATTTCCAGGTGAGGAAACAGGGCAATCTTCCTTGGATTGGAGCATGAGGCTATCGGTTGCAGCTAAAACAGCAAAGGCACTAGCTTTCATGCACGAGAAACTCTCACACGACGAGATCCCACACGGAAACCTCAAGTCTTCCAACGTTCTGTTCGACGAGAACATGGAGCCACGCATCAGCGAGTACGGTCTGATGATTGATGAAAATCGGGACCAGCCGCTGGCGATTAGGGCTCAGAAGCACAAATTCCAACAGCAATTAGGCAGCTCGGGATTCGAGGGAGACGTATACGGCTTCGGCTCGCTTCTCCTGGAGCTGCTGACGGGGAGAATGGTGTTGGACGAGGGATTGGACATCGCGAGCTGGGTTTTGGCGGCTGTAAGAGAAGAATGGACGGTGGAGGTGTTTGATAGGGAGTTGATGCGCGAAGGGGCTAGCGAGGAGAGGATGGTGAATTTGCTGCAACTCGCTATTAAGTGCGTCGGGAAATCTCCCGACGGCGGTAGACCGAGCATGAAGGAAGTGGCTATGGCGATTAACGCGATTAAGGATGACGACGAACGATCAATTGACGTTTCGGATTATTCTATCACTAAGTCGTTTACGGATTTATAGGAACTTGTGGTGTTTATTTATATGATCTATTATTACTCCATTCCATTAGTAGTTGTTTGTCATGAGATGAGCGTCGTCGTATTTGTCTTCATCTCTTCGCTTTGTGATTAACATCATCTGATTTCAATTGAATTATCAAGAGAATTAAGAATTAATTATAATGGGCTCAAAGAACTATTCCGTCTTCCCAGAAAGAAAAATGAATGAACAAATAGAAGAAATGTGGAGATGATGTGACTCTGAGGCCCCCAAACAATCATCAACACCTTAACCAAAACCTAAAATAAAAAAAAGAAAACAGAAAACCAAACTTTAATCCGCGAGCTTTCTCACGTGAGCGCGTTGACCTCCCTCAGCAATTGCCCACCGTACGACACGGGTATAGCGGCGTACCTTGACGAGAAGTCCACAGGGATGCTGCGGTCGTCCTCGTAATTACCGTTTTGACCCTCGTCGAAATTAAGCGAGTAGCTCAGGGGGGCGTAATGGAATTTCCCGGCCTTCGATCGCCCGCCCCCGCCTGTCCGGCGGATAAACGTCTTCCACCTCGGACCGGCAGCGAGCTCCGACCACTCGCGAACCTTCTTCAGCGCCTCCAACCCTTTCCCCCAACAAACACGAAGCGTATTCTTTTCTCCTCCTCCTCGCTGTCGATCGTCCGAGGTTGTGAGGATTCGTTCCCAGCTGTCGGATTTTGCGAAGCAAGGGAAATTCCAAAAGCAGCAGTAACATCCGCGTTTGAAGAATGCCGATTCATGGAGGTCGTCCCTATCCCTAGCTGAATCGTCGACCGCGCCTTTTCTTGGGGAGGATCGATCCGAGTTTGATTGATGCATCGTCTTCGCACAACCAAAAGCGGAAAAAGAGGGATCTCGAATTGCAGAGAGATTTTGATTAAAGATTGTCTTCCTCTGCAAATCTCCTCTCCGTTTTCTCTGAGATTGCGATATTTTGGTGTGTTATATGTAACAACGGTAAAAGGGAGGGAAAACGGGTGGGTGGGTTTGGGTCAAACCCTAGCTATAAAAGGTCGGGTTGGGCTTGGACTTGTGAGTAACTTGACTCTTGGCGTGTGTACTGCTAACTAATCGGATTCAATCATATGACCAATTAACTATATAGAGTAGCATATGCTTAACAATATTTCAATTTAATTTAGACGAAAAAACAATATTAATAAAGGACGGAATCTAGATGATTGAGCAATGATTGGTCGTGATTGCATTTATATAATATGAACTTGTTTAAACACTTGGGGCAGAGTCGTTTCAATGATTTATACATTATTCTTTGCCTGCCTTTTCATTTCTCCAATATCGTTCTGTTATTTTCTTTTTTGTTAAGTTAAAAAAAATCACCACTCTCCATTTTATATTGGTACACCGCCCATATCCGTCAGATTTTCGACTCATCATCGAAAATTCAAATTTTCGACAACGAAACGAAAATCCAATTCTTGCTACACATTAAAAGAATAGACCAAGTTAAAATCTGCAATGTGTCTTCACTTTCATGTATATTTGTCATTTAGGACAGTTCTTCAAAAATTAATGGAGTTGAGTGCAAATAAATGGGATTCACTTGCAAGGAACAAGCTCAATTTGCAATTTAATTCTGAATTTTATAAAAAAATTTGGAACCATTTTAAAAAGATTACATTTAGATATGATCACTTAAAATTTTTTAAAGAATATACAATTGTTGGCTTTTCTTAAACTCTTTGCATGTCGTGCATCTGCATGCTTTTTTCCCATACACACATATTAACACTTTGCTGTAGCGTGCTTGAATCCAACACTTTTGTGTTTCAATTATTCCTTCAATATATTTATATACAACAAATTCAACAAGAAGAAAACCTTGTATTTTTAATCCTGTTCGTACACAACACAAAATACTTGATCATGGCTGCTAGAAGTCACACATACTGCTGCTTCTATTGGTTCTTTGCTTAATATTTTCATCAACTACCATCGGACGAACGGTTAGCAATTTTCGAGAGTATAACATAGTATCATATTTCCTCCTACGAAAGAAATGGATGATGATGACTTGGCAAGCATCCAAGCGATTATCAGAAATTCTGGTCCATGTTGTCTTTTTTTTTTTTTTTTTTGCAAGTAAACAAGTTATCCATCAATCATTTTGTATGTAATATTTCAACACGTGGTAGGGAAGGGATAATAAATCATGAAATTATCATATATAATATCTGCAACATTAAACTTAGCAGAGACAAACCAACGCAGATTAAACTTAATACAGCAGTTGCAATCTCTACTTAAGCACCATTCAGTTCAGACCATACTTTTTTATCACCTCGACAACTTTTATATATCCTAACACGCAAAGCAGCAACTAGTTTCGCCATATTCTTTCGATTTAAGCTCTCTCACCAAGAAAGGTACCTGGTTGTGGTTTTTTTTTTTACTCTTCCACAACATTAACCAATTCGTATTCAACCAGCGAGAGGTTATTGTCTTCTTTGACAGTGAAGCTGGCGGGTTCAGACACCTCCACGCGTCCCCACTTATCCACAACAAGCCTCATCGAACCCTTGAACATGTCAATCTTCGCGTTTCGCAGGGTTATGCTACTGCCTTGTTTCATCATCTCCACTGCATTTCAAAATTACTTCATTAATCTCAGTGAAAAAATAGGATCAGATTTCAGGGACAAAATAAATACCTTGCTCATTTCTTGCAGTGAAGATGATTGTCCCTGTCTCATCTCCCACGAGGCACTCGGCGATTTGCACCTGACGAACCTGAGGCAAATCAGGCCTCCCCTTTTGCAGAACCATCTTCACATCAACCACCTTCACCACGAGATTGTGGCCGTTTGTACCGGGACGTAACTGATCCACTTTGGTAAACACTGGCTTCCTCATCGGCGTTCTATTTTCAGCCATTTGAAGCAGATCTACATCAGAGACAGATAGTATATCAATATCTGTATGACAGATAAGTTTCTGTCACACAAAAGTACGAATTGATTCGACTGAATTATATCGTATCACTCTGTTAATAGTTCATGCAGCTCTCCAACCTCCAAAATCGCATGCCAGAGATCCAACACGCAGTGAATCAGCGAAAAAGAAGGCGTGTTGGCGATCAGGAGGAAAGATAGATCATATCGCGATGACTAGCATTTACCATAAAACATACGTTTCGGATTGTGGATCGTCGAGAAAGATCATAACTTTGATGGTTGTAAGCAAGCAAACAAAAAAACGAAACAAAATTGGAGAATAACAGGTTTCAACGTTAGCAAGCAGCAACGATAACAAAATCATCGAAATCACAGGAACATCGCATGACAAGAAAGGCAAGGCTTAGCCCTAATTGGAAAGATCGAAATCAGAGATTTTTACAAACCATCCATCATGCCAAACAAATCGAAAATGTATACAGATCTGAAAGTTGAAGAGGAGATACACGCCTTACCAGAACTGAGGAGGATTAATTGGTCCAATCTTTATTCGTTTGATTTCGATTTCGGGATTCGACGAGTATTTGAGCTGCTGTGCTGAGAGTGACCGTCAAAATCGCCTTTGAATTGAAGGGGTGGCTCAGTTCTCCCGTTGATCGCCTCGTTCCTCAATAGATCTCAACCGTCGAAATTTATGGACGATGGATGCCTTTCTTCATTAGTAGCTAAAAGCGTCTTTATAGCACCTAAAGTCGTTTCCGTGTTAAAAAATAGAATTATTTTTTATTTTGCATCTTTTCCTTTGTATTTTTTCTCTTCAATGCAAAAATAATAGAACATTGTCCAATTAATGTAGTAAATAGTTGGTGTTGATAAAACGAGGAGTCACGGAGACATTCAAAGAAATTGGAAAGTACAATGAGGAGTCACTCAGCTGAAGTGCTCCTTTATTAATACATTTAGCTTATGATTCTTCTCATCATCATATAAATGGAAAAATATTACAACATAATATTAATAATACTCTGAAAAAGCAAGCCGTTAGGTGAGTTAGGCCTCGATGGATCACACGGACACAGATGGCGAAAGAGCAAAATCGAGTGCCCAAAGCTCAAAGGTCCCCTTGACGAAGTCATAGTAACCACCTTTGAGTGCAAGAGTCTTCTTCACCAATCCTTCTCTCACAAATGGATACGATAGAAGGTTTCCAAGCGAAACATTCACTGCCTCCTATTTTAATTTTTATATATTATATATTTATATATTTAATTAATTTCCTGCTAGTTTCTCAGTCAAGAAAATTTAAAAGATTATGATGAGAAAAAAAAAATAGAACCTTTTCACACTGCGTACACTGGTCGCCAAATGGGGCTTCTTTGGCGTCGCCGAGCACCTTAGACTTGGCAGGCATGCATATCTTTACCCAGTCTTCAATGAAGTCACTAGTATGCAATGTATGCATCATAAATTAATTAAACACGTGAGGAACAGCTATTTTTTTTTTAATTATTTTTCATAATGCATTATACGTATGTATTAAAGAAATGAGATTAGAGATTAGAGATTAGAGCGAGGTTAAATAATAATTAATTACGTCGAGTATTTTCCATCGTATGGAAAGGACATGAGTCCCTTGATTCCTCCACATGCACTGTGACCTATCACAATGATTTCTTTAACCTGTAATTAATAATATAGATCATAAAACGAATTAATAATTACCAAAGGAAATAAAATTAGAAAGGGGAAAGGAAAAATCTGGTTGATCGATCGGCTATCACCTTGAGATGAAGAACAGCATACTCAATGGCAGAACCAGTTCCAGCGTATTTGGTCTATAATTGCAAAAGCAGATAAAATCATGTTATTTTTATTACATTATGTTACCATTGTGTGTGTATGATTTTAATTACAGAGGTTCTTGATTGGTAATATATACATCATGAAGAAGATAGACGGACCTGGTCGTACGGTGGGACCATGTTGGCAACGTTACGGACCATAAATGCTTCTCCGGGCTGAAGATCGAGAACGTGCGACGGGCACACGCGAGAGTCCGAGCATGCGAATATCATGTACTGCAACACATATATGTATTATCAATATTATTAGCATAACAAATCATATATTCTTGTAATAAAAGTTTCGACGAAATTCCAAATAATTATATCACCAGTAACAATATATTATAAGTAATATACGCACCGGTGGGCTCTGGCCTTTGGCTAGCTCACCGTACAAAGCCGGATTTTTCCTGATTTTTTTTAGAATTATGGGTAATCAGTGAATAAGATGTTTATATAATTCTATTGTTTATATTATTCTACTTACTCGTATTTCTCTCTTTTGAAGGTTATAAAGCCATTTTTCAACTTTTCAACGGATTGTGACGCGGGAGCACTGGTAGTGCCATTAGTTGTTTGCAACTCTGCTGTGATTTGGTCGATTTTAGCTGCAGCCACTGCTCCGAGTTCTCCTTTTTCACTGCATTATTATATATTATATCGATCACCCAATTAGTAATTATTATGTATTATGAGAAACTAGCTGTTAATTGTACCCAGTTGCTTGTTTATATATCATATAATAATGTTCAATACACGGTTTGTGTATGAGAGCATGATCATGCATGCGCTATAAATTAGTATATATTATAGAGATGATGATACCTGAGGAGCTTCTGAAGTGCGTTAATGGCTTCTTCGTACGAGTTGTTCGCCATCTCTTCTCTCTGAAACACGTTTCGCTAAGTTATTAATTAACGATAATTCTTATTCAGATAAATAGGATGAAGCATTTGGCTCAAGTTTACATCCAAGTATAGCTAGGTTACTTTAATTGATTATGCAGTTTCTCCTTTCTCAATAATTAAATTTTAATATTGTCACATCACATGCAAATGCGGCATCAAGAAACTCCACGTGGCATAATAATGTCCACGCATGCATGCTAAGTGGCGCTCACGACTAGCCATATATTTGAAGAAATACATCTCTAATTCTATATATAGATAACGTTTATGCTATAAATACGAGTGAGTTTGGAACTCCATTAGTACAGTCGGTGACGTGACGTATTGGATAAATAACACTAAAATCTCAGCACGCCGCATTTATTTATTCGTAAATATACGCTGAGATCAATAATCTACGTGTGATCTTGAACTTTTAATAAAAAGTGGTGAAGAGAAATTACCAAGTGTGGGTATATGACTGGTGCGGGAGCAGCAAAAACGGGTTGGTTGCGGATGAGAGATGGCGGAGAAGGGCCGGTGGTGGAGGAGCTTAGCCTGGCGGTGGTGATGGGGCGGCGGTAGGAGGCTCTGGAGGTGGCTGAAGTGGTGGAGATGATATGAGCAGCGGCGACACAACCGTTGATGGTCGACATTTATTGCACAAATGCCGCGTACACTGCTCTCCCTTTATAACAACACCACCACACACTCATAACCGTATGGGTCGGGTTAGAATATGGGCATGCATGTAAGTAATGGATCATGAAAACGAAAGGTGGATAAAGTAGACCACAATTCCCACACTTGAAGATTAGGTTTTCTGATAATATTCGATTTCAACCGCAATTTTTTTTCCCCAATAGTTCCAAATTATATTGAAAGCTTGAGGGAGAATGATCAGAAACATAATTATCGTAAACTTTGATCCATATATTGCTCCAATAAATATATGTTTCATTAGTAAATTTAAATTTTCAAAATTGCAGTATAGTTTTTATATTGCAGTATCGTTCATGTAATATTCGTACATCATAGAATTTTTGGAAACTCCCTAATGGGGGAATGTTACATGACATTTTTAACATTACATGTAGCGATGATATAGTGTTTAAGGTCATATATTATTTAATAAAAAATGAAAGGAGAGTCGTATTATCCAGAAATTAAATACATAATGGTCCATCCTCAAACATGTGAACAAGATAGGACACGACTTAAATTGTGTGATATAGAAAGAAAGAAATGTTTGTTAGATATTACGAAGGTAAAGCATAATAAATATGCGGTGCACCGGTAAATGGACATATCCAAGAAGATAAGGCCCTATCTTCAGAACTTGGTAACAATGCATCCTTCTTTATCTGTTTCGCTCTCGCCCAACCAGTTTTTCTTTTAATTATAATAATCTAATAAAAATGAAAGGAAAAAAATAAAATAAAATATACCATTTTGAATCGTAGCTTAATCGCCCAAGGTCGTCGAAGCAAACTCGATATGGTTCATATAAGTCATCATTCTATTTTTAAGCCACTTAAGTTTCTACTTGTAGATAAGTCATCATCAGTTTAGTAGCAACAAGTTACGGTTTGCTAACATGTTAAAAAAAATTCATTATGTCGTCATCCATCTACATTATGTCGACATTTCATCACCATACATAATGATTCCGTTTAAAATCACTCATTCATATACAAACTACCAAGTACAATTGAGCAGAGTGTGTGACATGCATTATTTTTCAGCAGTACCCATTATTAACCAAGTCCATGAATAATAACAACTGGGCTCCAAATGTAATGGGCTGGACTTTCGGTACGAAAATCCAATGCCAACTGGAAGAAAATTTACCGATCGATTAATTAATTAGTATTTTTTTTCTTCTTCTCAAACGTAGTCCCAAGTTTGATAGATAATTACAAATACGACAATGAACTCTAGAGAGAAACCATCAATCAAACCAACACAGAAAAAAAAAAAAAAACTTAGAGAGAAACAAGATTCAATCTTTGAATCTAATGTATTAAAATCAATCATATAGTAGTTTTTTTAAAAAACTAACTATTATAAAAAACAATCCATACATTATTACTTACACACACGAGAGAGAGAGAGGACAGGGACATTTATGATTAATATATTCACATATCATCATGTGGTCATGACATTGAGGAAGAAGCCGACTAGGAGATGTTTCCTGTAAGGCAAAAAAGATTTCTTCTTCTCACCTTCTCTCAGAGCTCTGTTTCGTACGTATAATTCTTCGTGAGAATAATAATTATAATTATTAGACGAAGAATTAGAAGATCTCTGCGCTGTAATCATTGTTGTTCCCTTCCTCATCCCTTTATTATCATCGGATAATGAAGACGATCCGGTGCTATTATTATTATTATTATTATTATTATTTTTATTGCTGGCATTATTATTATTATTATTAAAAAAGAGGAGATTATAATTATTATTGTGGGCGTCGTCACTGTTATTCCTCTTGAGCAACGAAGCCCAACGCTTCAAGGACGACGACGAAGACGATGATCCAGTGGAGCGGCTCTTCATATAATTACATTTAATGTCTTGTCTCCAAGCACAGCACGACGACGACGACGAAGAAGAACTTGATGAATCAAATGCGTTGTTATTTCTGTTGTTTTTATGATCATCGCGACGACGCATCAGCGACATTTCTTGTCTGATAAGGGTGCCTAACGGGACGGAGACTTGTTCGTGGCGGTTGAATAACGGGAACATCTCGCCCTGGCCGCCGCCGGAGGTGTCGCCGTCGCGCATGAAGGAGAATTCGAAATCGCCGTCGTCGTCGTCGTCGTCGTCTTCTTCCACGACTTTGCTTGCGATCTCTGCTAAACTGTCCCTTGAGTAGCTGTTGAAGCTGGGGCTTGTAAACTCTTCTTCTTCTTCTAGGTTAGTCGTCATGTTTTCGTTCATGAATTTGTGCGCACTACAGTACTTATAATAAGTAAATAAAACACAGAAGAGAGAGAGAGCGAGAGAGGTGGTGGGCCATGGGGTAGCTGAAAGGTAAGTAAATCACTACAAACAAATCAATTTCGTACACGAACACGATAGAAGAGTACAATTTAATATTTGTACTTAAGAACTCAATTATTATTTGATTAGTAGCTTCTTAAGTCAACCTAATCAATGTGAGAGCGACTTCGGAGCGACATAATCTTCTTAAAACATGAAACAAGATAAAAAGGAGAATCAATTGATTTAATTTTTCTTTTTAACCATTTAAAAGATTTAAATATACATTTCGGTTGGTATAAACATTTCTATATCAATTATTCCATTTATACAACATCAAGACTTTTATTTTTATATCAACATTAGTTCATACTTTTATTATTTTATATATTCAATGTTATCTCATGAGATGCCATCGCCTCTTGATTCGATGTGTACGTTCTACCATCTATGATCATTGATGTTATAGATTATAGACTTCCTATATACATAAATTAAAA
The DNA here is from genome assembly GCA_004919715.1 of Linderniella brevidens. Lineage (NCBI taxonomy): Eukaryota > Viridiplantae > Streptophyta > Magnoliopsida > Lamiales > Linderniaceae > Linderniella > Linderniella brevidens. Next base: position 94,642 of record SWDC01000146.1, on the reverse strand, counting down.
GGCAACTTTTATACTCTTTTTTTAATTATAATTGTAAATTTATAACTAAACAAACAGAAAATAATACAAGTCTGCCATTTTTATTCCTTTCAACTTTATTATTTTAAAAAACGTGCAGCCACTGACACTGATGATACGATTGGGCTTCAGATATATTGGGCCTTATTAGGCCTACTTACAAGAAACAACGACCCAAACCCATTTTAATAAAGTGAGTTAAGTAATTATTTATACCTGCTGTGTATGTAAAGGAGTTAATCTCAACTCCGTCCGTCACCGTGCGTGCAAATATTAGTGCTTCCTTTAAATGGGCCCACTTTTATAAAAACACCATGGGCCCAATATGCACGTGGTTGTCTATTTAAATAATTAATCTTAATTAACAATATGATATGCCAGAGCAATAAGGCCCGGCCCGTAGTACGTACGTAGTGTTGAGCTGAGCAGTCAACGTGCTGATCTCAGTGGGTGGCATTACTACTTTCTTTGTCATTCCTTCTTTAGGATAATTACAAAAAAACAGTACATTCTACGTGCATTTATTACATAGTTCACAAGTGTGGCAAGAAAAATATCAGTATATTATAAAGCGGGCCCGTCGCCGGACACGATTTAGCCGCTTCTGTCCCATGTAATCTCATCGGCGGTCCAGATAGTGCCACGCAGTCAAGTGCCGGGCTGAGATTTGTTTTACTTACGATTATTCCAATAATAAAAAACTCCTTTTGTAATTTCTGGGCCCCGCTGCCTTCTTTCTCGATAAACAACAAGGGAAGGGAAACAATGTTATTGTACTACACTGACGCACAAAACGAAGATAAAAAAAATTGTGAAATGAGTAGTGAAACTCTTTTTTTTTTTCTTTTCCTAGTTTTTTTTTTCTTGGAAAGATACCTTCCAATCCATACCCAATCAGCTGGGGACATTAATTTTAGTTGTTAAACCAAACATGAGATGAGACACCTGTTGGTAATTACTCTGCTTTTCTTGCAATAATTAAAGATGGGGTTTTAGACAGTCATTAGCTACAAACAAAAGCAGCTAAACTAATCCTAAACTACCACACAAAGTTCCCATCCTCTCTTTCCCTCTTTCTATCGCCGTGATACACAAGTTCGTGTTTTTTTCTCTCTCTACCGCTCCTAAGTAAGGCATATACACACACACACACTGACAAAGTTTATAGACTAGCAGTGTAAGCTGTTTGGTTGAAGTAAGAAATATCTGGAACTTGCTAAGACAGCAAGGAATTCCCTGAATCCTCGATCTGTGGAAAAACCTTTTGGATTCTGCAGGGTCTTTTTTGGACAGCTGTGCGTATTATGTTTAGTGCTTTCTTTACTCGTCGGAAGCTTCAAGAATTGATTTTTATTTTATTTTTCTCTCATTCATGCGTCGAGTTGGACTAGGTTGCCGCATTTTGACCGTACTTTGCACAGTTGATCGGTGGAGCTAGTTGCATTATCAGCAGCTTATAGATTTGATTCGGACAAGGGATCCAACTATTGGGTGTTTCTAATTTAAGGGCGGATTTGGTTAGAAAAAAAATGCCGGGAAATAGTCGAAGAAAGATTCGTTTCAGTAGGCTCTATTCATTTTCTTGTTTCAAGGGTTCTTTCAGCGACGGGCATAGTAACATCGGCCAAAAGGGTTACTCGAGAACCGTGTACTGTAATGACCCCGATAATCCAGAGCAGCTTACGCTTAGGTACAAGAGCAATTACGTCTCGACGACAAAGTACAATGCTCTCAATTTCCTTCCCAAGTCTTTGTTCGAGCAATTTAGGAGGGTTGCGAATATATATTTTCTCGTGGTTGCTTGCGTTTCGTTTAGTCCACTGGCGCCTTATTCTGCTTCTAGCATTGCTTTCCCACTGATCGCTGTGATTGGGGCGACCATGGCTAAAGAAGGCTTCGAAGATTGGAGGCGTAGGAAACAGGTTACTTACGCTATGTGTCTTTATTTCTATTTCCGGTTCCTTTCTTACACGCCTTTTAACTTCTCTTTTATTGCTGCTTGATTGTGTTTCCACTACTTTTAGCTATTTTTAAAAGATAGGCTCGGTGATACTTTCTTTACATTATTGAGTCAATGTATGGTTTCATCAGGACATAGAGGCAAATAACAGGAAAGTGCAAGTTTATGACAAGAATCGAGGTTTCCATGATACGCGGTGGAAGCAGATACGAGTGGGCGACATCGTAAAAGTTTACAAAGACGAATACTTTCCTGCAGATCTTCTCCTTATATCCTCGAGCTACGAAGACGGGATATGCTATGTTGAGACCACGAATCTTGATGGGGAAACAAACCTTAAAGTGAAGCATGCCTTGGATATTACATCCTCATTGCACGACGACGATTCCTTTCAGCAGTTTAGTGCGGTCATCAAGTGCGAGGATCCAAACGAGGATCTTTATTCCTTCGTCGGGACAATTTTCGTTGAAGGCCAAAGGCATCCCCTTTCTCTTCAGCAGATTCTGTTCAGAGATTCAAAATTGAAGAACACCGATTACATGTACGGTGCTGTTATTTTCACGGGCCACGATACTAAAGTTATGCAGAACGCCACCGATCCGCCTTCTAAGAGGAGTAAGATTGAGAGAAAGATGGATAAAATAATATACGTCCTGTTTTGTGTTTTGATTGCAATATCTTTCATCGGGTCCTTCTTTTTCGGGATCAGCACTAGAAAGGACATTGATGGTGGGAAATTAAAGAGGTGGTATCTTAGACCTCAGCAGGCTTCGGTTTACTTTGACCCAAAAAGAGCTGTACTCGCTGCGTTCTTCCATTTCTTGACAGCACTTATGCTCTATGGATATCTGATACCAATATCCCTTTACGTATCCATTGAGATGGTGAAAGTTCTGCAGAGCATATTCATCAATCAAGATCCAGACATGTACCATGAAGAAACCGATAGACCAGCTCATGCAAGAACGAGCAATTTGAACGAAGAACTCGGTCAAGTTGATACTATTCTTTCTGATAAAACCGGTACATTGACTGCCAATTCTATGGAGTTCGTTAAGTGTTCGATTGCTGGAGTAGCTTATGGACGCGTGATGACGGAAGTTGAGCAAGCAATGATGAAGAGAAAAGGAAATACTTCGGCGGATATTACATCCTTTGATGTGTCGAATGATGTCCATGCATCATCGAGGAAACAGGTCAAAGGTTTCAACTTTTATGACGAGCGTATTATGAACGGTGAGTGGGTTCACGATCCTCGTGCAGACATGATTCAGAGGTTCTTTAGAGTATTAGCCCTTTGCCACACAGCTATTCCCGAGGTCGATCAAGATACCGGTGAGATTAATTACGAAGCTGAGTCACCAGATGAAGCTGCTTTCGTTATTGCTGCTCGAGAAATGGGCTTTGAATTCTTTGAGAGGACACAAACGAGCATTTCGCTGCATGAACTTGATCATGAGAGCGGCAGAAAAACAGACAGGTGAAAATGTCTTTACGGTAGACAGAATTAGAGTTTCTTTCTAGCATGATGGTGGTACTGCAGTCTTCTTTTATTTTAACCTTTGTACTTTTGTTGTATTTCCAGAAATTATGCACTACTTCACGTCTTGGAGTTTAGCAGTGCTAGAAAAAGAATGTCGGTGATTGTAAAGACCGTTGAGAACCAATTGTTGCTTCTTAGCAAGGGCGCAGACAGGTTTCATTTTCTCCATTTAACCTAATTAGTTTGTGTGCATGTTCTCCAAAATTTTATATATATATATATATATATATATGTATGTATATATGTTCATGCAGTGTGATGCTAGAGCGACTCTCAAAGGAGACACACGAAACCATAGCTGTAACAAGGGATCATATAAAAAAATATGCTGAATCAGGTCTACGAACTTTAGTAGTTGCGTACCGCGAGCTCAGTGACGAAGAGTTTAAGACATGGGAAGACGAGTTTCTTGCAGCCAAGACATCGGTGAGTGCCGATAGAGATGCATTGATGGATGCAGCAGCCGATAAGATCGAAAGAGACTTAATTCTCCTCGGTGCAACAGCTGTCGAGGACAAGCTTCAAAAAGGGGTAGAATTTGGATCCATCTCATGCATTCTTTCCCTTAATCTCAGTAGAATAAAGCCAATGTTCCTCATTACATTTTGTGTGTGCTTACAGGTTCCTGAATGTATTGACAAGCTTGCGAAAGCTGGGGTCAAAATCTGGGTAATAACAGGTGATAAGATGGAAACAGCAATCAACATCGGGTAAGAACAACCTAGTTCGTTTTTTTCTAGTAGTAGCATATCTTACCTACTCCTTCAGTTATCGGACACATTTTTGGCAATAGGTTTGCTTGTAGCTTGCTGAGAGAGGATATGAAGCAAATTGTAATAACTTTAGATTCTCCCGAGATCAATGACCTTGAAAAACTAGGTGACAAAGAGGCTGTTTCGAAGGCACGTTCCCTCCCTCTCTCTATCTCTCTCTTTGTTTCATGTCAACTGTGATTAACCCTGAAGACAAATTCGATTCAGGCTTCAAGTGCTAGCATTGCTAATCAGATAAAAGAAGGGAAATCACAGCTTTACTCATCTGAAAAAGGTTCCGTTTCCTGCGGTTTGATCATTGACGGGAAATCGCTGTCGTTCATTCTAAGCACGAATCTCGAGGGCCCTTTTTTAGATCTTGCAATCAGCTGTGCGTCTGTTATATGCTGTAGATCTACTCCTAAACAGAAGGCTCTTGTACGTTTTTTTAGTTCCCTCTTTGCCCTCTCTTCTTTATGCAAAGTAACACGTGATGGTGACCGTCGAAGTTATGCAGGTTACGAGATTGGTTAAGAAAGGCACGGGAAAGACAACGCTAGCCATCGGCGACGGTGCAAATGATGTAGGCATGCTTCAAGAGGCTGATATTGGCATCGGCATTAGTGGAGTCGAGGGCATGCAGGTAATTTGGGTAAAATGTTGGGCAAATTTCATTACATGTTGGGCAAATTTGGGTGAAATGTCCGAAATCTGAATCGAGCAAAACTTGTTTAGGCCGCCATGTCTAGTGACTTCACCATCGCTCAGTTTCGGTTTCTAGAACGTCTGTTGCTTGTTCATGGCCATTGGTGCTACAGACGAATATCTATGATGGTACTTACATACACGATTTCTTCTCTTTTCCGTCATATCCCGTTAGATTTTATTTCATAATGACTGATTGTTTTCGATCACCACAGATATGCTACTTCTTTTACAAGAACTTAGCTTTCGGGTTCACTCTGTTCTGGTTCGAGGCACACGCTTCGTTCTCCGGGCAACCAGCTTACGACGATTGGTACCTTTCATTCTACAATGTTTTCTTCACTTCATGGCCCGTCATTGCCCTCGGCGTCTTCGACCAAGACGTCTCTGCTCGACTATGTCTCAAGGTGAAAATTAAATAAACGGACAAATCCCTCGATTTACATCTTATCTCTTGCAATGGTGTTCACCTTATGTTGTTGTGACACCAATCAGTGCCACATAACATGTGCTCACAATAAGGTGAGCACCATAAGGTTTTATATATATATGTGTGTGTGTGTGTGTGTGTAATTCCATGGCATCGTTCGTGATTGTTCAAACAAACAGCATCCCGAGCTCTACCAAGAAGGAACGCAGAACATTCTCTTCAGCTGGGCCAAGATCCTCGGGTGGATGTGCAACGGTATCCTTTCCTCCATGATCATATTCTTCCTCACGACAATCTCGTTAGTGCACCAAGCGTTTCGCAAGGACGGGTACGTCGTGGACTACCAAGTGCTCGGGGTTCTGATGTACACGTGCGTTGTGTGGACTGTGAACTGCCAGATGGCGCTCTCGATCAACTACTTCACGTGGATCCAGCACTTCTTCATATGGGGCAGCATAGCCTTTTGGTACGTATTCTTGGTGATATACGGCTCTCTGAGCCCGAGAATATCCACCGATGCGTATAAGGTTCTCATGGAGGCTTGTGCACCGAGCCCTTTCTATTGGCTCGCAACGGTCCTCGTTGTGGTCTCTGCTCTCTTGCCGTTCTTTGTGTACCGTGCCCTTCAGACGCAGTTTCGTCCCATGATCCATGATGTCATACAGAGGCGAAGAAGGTTGCAGAGCTTGGAGTTGGAAGCTTCTGATGATGGTGATGGTGATGGTGATGAGGTGTTGTTGCATCGCAAGGGTGGTGAAAAGGTAGTTTGAAGAATACATTGGGGGAGGAGGATTTGTTTTAGCGAGTGGAGTAGGAGATCTTGTTCTGTAATTGTTGAGTACATAATGTTTTGTGTGGAGTGGCACTCGTGCTTATTATATATAATAGCTGAGATCAATCTGTAACAACATGGATATTTATCTGTGTGAATATCTATTTGTATAGGTTTTTTCTTCGATATTCATATACAAGTCTAATCAAGAGAGTAATACCAGAAAAATAACGTGGCCAGTCACTCGTTACGACAAATTAGATTCTCTAACATCTGCACTTTTAACTCAAAGGGGGGGTCTTAAGAACAGCAACAACTACAATCTTTTGCAGCGTATATATGGCTTGAGGCTTGAGCAAGACCCAGAAGATAAAAAAGCAAGCATGTTCGCCGATTGTTCTTGAGAATCTTGTGATTAGATAACCTCTGGGAGTTTCTCAACTACAGCAGAAACTATGCTCTTCAGGGTCCCCTGCATGCAAATAAATGAAAACTTACAGTAAGTAACCTTCTCAGTGACAAAACACATACATGCACAAGCACAAAGTAAGTGGCAGTACTGTTGAGTGGTCCTTTAGGCCAAGAGATAACACTAATGCTTTTGAAGATCCAGTGGTACTGCACACACGAGGTGGAAACAGTTCAAAACTCGCAAGCTAGTTCATAATTAAATGGGACAAAGTAGTAGCAATCGCAAAATGCAGTACACTAACTAAACCTTATGTGTTCGATTAACTGCCGAGCACATGCAACTAGCATTGGCTGCACATAATCATCCAATATGTTGTTAGGAAGGATACTTGGGGTCAAATGATATTTTAAAGAAATTACCTCGTCCCTTTTACCAAATACTACATTTACATTAAATGTTGGGTCAACTGAAACGCCTTCCTCCTTCCTATGAAGCCAAAATTACCGAGAAAGAGTTAAATCGAGCAAGCATTTTGACTGTTATCTCTGATACCAGTTTGCAGTAATATAAGATCATTATCAGTGAATCGAGGAATTAATATACAATATCACAACCTTGTTATTTAATATCTAAAGCATGAACCAACTTCACTAAGAGTCTCTCTGAATGCAAAATTCATACTCTAAGTGCTTCAAATGGTTTAAATAAGCAGGTAAGCAGATAACTGGGCACATTTTTTACCAGTATCATCTTTAAGGTTCAATCGTCTCTTTGCCACAGTCAACAAGCAATTACATAAAGAGCTTTCTAACAACATATTGCAAAAACATTCACTTGGCACAAACCTCGCGTGCAATATTGTACCCATGCTCCCAATTTGAGTTGCTACGATCTGGAACACGTAATAATATTCAGGTGCCAGCTAAAATAAATCACTGAAAATTAGACGCATAAGGGGAAATATCGTATAGTCCTCACGAGAAAATGATCTTCGTAGCTGCTGATTATAATATCCGTCTTGTTCCCCTAAAATCGAGCAAAATGCCAGAAACCAGTGTTTTCCCTTCGCCTCTTGCACAGATTAACTACGCGTAGAGTTGGAAGCAGAAACAAAATCAGAAACTCACCTTGATATCCAAACAGCACGTACTGTGGCGTACAGGAAAATCTGATGATTCCATCCTTCAAAATTCCGTTGTGTTCCTCCGACGGGGTGTGAATTGTGATTTCTCTCCGGCCCGCAAGGCAGAAAAATAAGTCGCCGAATGTTATCTAATGTCGCTGCCAACGATGACGATTCTTAATTGTCGCGAAGTATAAGTTCTGTAAAATTACACTTTAGGTCCCATGATTTCTTCAAGTTCAGTTCTGGTCCCTTTTTCTTTCAACGTACCAGGCAAGAAAAGAAAACCATGCGCAGTAGTGTTTAGCTGTAAGTAAATGAAAGCAAACCATTTTAGGGTGGGTGAGTTGATGCAGCAGCAAAGTAAAGCTGCTATATGATTTTTGGACTTTCTTCATTACAACAGTACTCCTCGATGTAGTGAGACACCACAGATACACAACGGCTCGGTAAAAAACGTAAAATTTGACATTAAAATCACTCGCATATATATTTTCTTCAACAGTGCAGTAATTGCCGTAGTAATTGATTCCTCTGACGACTACGAGTACCTTTCTTTCTGCCCTTTTATCAACTTTATTTTAAGTTTTAATAGTGAGGGTAAGGTAAGTGCCAAAACAAGTACTTTCAAAAACAACATACATAACAATCCATGCCATGACTTTGATTATTTCCTTTCAACCTGAAAAACTTAAAATACTGGGTTACATTTTATACGCAGTAGATAAATAGGTGGTGGTATTTGAATTGCTTGCTGTTTGAAAGTTTTTAACAGACTCGCGCGCGATATATACTGTTTAGGCAAATGATGAGAATGATTCTTTCTAAATAGAGGAAAAGTGAGACAAGGCTTGCCATTCATGTGTCCTCTGTTTCTTGCTTGTTTAATGTCAAGTCCCTTCGCCTTCATTCCTCTTCATCTTTCATCGTTTAGGCTAAAAAACAATGACCCCACTTCAGTAGTAAACTGAACTGCCCCTCAACTCCTTCCTATTTAGCCATTCGATTCAGATCATCATCTCTTTTTTTTTTTTTTTTTTTTTATCAAACTGTAAAAAAATTCAAAAAATCCTGATACATCGGTAGTGATTCGGACGGAGCTTTTGTTTTTTTCTGACTGTTTCTTAGTATTATTATTGTTATTCGCATTATCTCAATTCTTTTTTTTTTTTTTCTTTTAAGACATATCCGAAGTAAACATCAGCCTAAGATCTCCTGTGTAAAGGTCTGAAGACTTAAAGAAGCCACAGTAGTAGGGATGATGGAATCTCACGCGCTTAGAGCGGCGCGTACGCCAGTTCCCCACCATCCACCCATCCTACTTCAGCAAAGTATTGAAGCATCCCAACACTTAAATACATGGGAGCTCATCTCCATGCAGCAAATAAATAACCAGCGGACTTCAAATCTCAAAACAACAAACGCCGCACACTGATTGATTACACCGCAACTCTCTTCAACAGACTGTTCTTTTTTTCTCTTTTCACCCCTCTCTCGGTGACGACGACCATACACATTACACACCCTGGTTGGTTATTGTGTATTATACGTTCACAATCACAGATTCAAGTCGGAAATGGTGGCGGTAGTGGTGGTTCATGAAGACCACCCATCTCCTGCATCACGGCGGCAGAATCGGCGGCGCTGGAGGGAGGAGGAGGCGGAGGAGATGGGTTGCACGTGGGAGTCGTGCACAGCAGGCGTGATAGCGGACTGCGTGGCGGTGTGTTGCTGCCCGTGCGCGGTGGTGGACGTCCTCGCGCTTGCCCTGTTGAAGCTGCCGTACGCGGCGGCTCGCGGGCTTTATGCTCGTGGAAGGAGCAGATTATTATTATTACGTAACAGAAAGAAATGTCAGTCGTCGGCCGCCGCGATGATATGCACTGGTGGCGGTGGTGGTGGTGGTGGGGGCATGGATGGGATTTTGGAGAAGAGAAGGGTAGAAATAATGGGAAATATGGTGTTGGCTGCTGCTTCGTTTGCTAATAATTATAATGAGGGTTGTTTTAGCGCTACAGAAACGCCTGTGTGGTTGGACGACTTTGGTCATTTGGGTTTTGGCCGGCTATCTTTTAGTGATATATCTTATTAATTTCCATGCATGTCGTCAATAACTGGTTTATGAATTTTCTTCTTCTTCTTCTTCTCTTCTACATTATATTATTGGTTATAGATGTTGTTTTCATGCAAGTGGTCTTTTTGGCATCTTCGGCCTCCTCCTTGAACTTCTTCTGCACGCCATCAATCAAATCTATGGCATCTTTCACAGTCAGATTCCTCAAAGCCCTCAACAATATGAATGTGGCGATCCTCGCTTTCCTTGGAACGTCCTCAATCACCACGTCGAACTCCGTCTTTTCCTCCACCACTGGAGCCGCTTCACCGGCGCCCGGTGCTACGGGGGCGAAGGACTCCGCGGACACGCCGAGCTTGTCCTGAAGGTACTCGACGAGCTTCTGAGCGTCGGAGAGCGTGAGGTTGGAGATCTGGTCGCCGAGAGCCACCACTTTTTCCGGCGCCTCCACCGGGGATATGGGGCGGACATGACGGCTTCGGAGGGATTTTAGGGATGTTCCGCGGAAGCGGAGTGCCCTGGGACGAAAACGGGAGGTGATGGGAGACAGGGATTTGCGGTGGAGAGGTGTGGTGGCTAAGGACGATAGTGCACGTGAGGCCATCGCATCGCATCGCATCGCAGTGACGGCTTGTGGTTCGATTGTTCTGATAAGAAGAAGAAAGCTCGTTTATCAAGTACTAAACTAAAAACCCTCTCGTTTAGGGCACGTTAACGGATCTAGTTGGATTCTTGATATATTACTAAGCCCTATTCAGATTTACTGAGTCTAAGTTTTAAATCGATTAGGACATCTTAACGGATCCTAATTAGATTCTTCATATATTACTAAGCCCTATTTAGATTCACGAGTCTAAGTCTTAAATCGAAGGTACCTTGAGGACTTTGAACCCGTTGTCATCTTTATTCTATCATAATGACGAGGATACCCCAAACCATTTTAATTCGGAATTGGTCATTTCGCAACGCTCTCCGCTCCGACTGCATTTATTCCCCCAAAAAATAAAACAATAAATTACGCAGGCAGAACAATGTATATATTATTGTCGATCTTTTCCACACATATACATACGTACAATGACCAATTAAGAATGTAATGATGATATGTATCTTTCTTCAATTACGCATCATGCATTTAACAATGTAGAAACAATACGCAAAAACCACTACAAACGCCGCCACAACAACGGCCACCATAGAACCACCATCGCCGCCTTGGCCTTGCTTACCACACACGGATAAAGCAAAATCCAGCCCCTGCCTCTCAACAAGGGCCAAATCACCATCATTATCAACCTTGGGCATGAGCCTGGTGGATCGTGCTATAGCCTCGTACTCCTCTTCAGTCCCGCCCTCGAGGAACGACCCCACGAGTCGCCCCTCGTCATCGAACCAATAAGCACCGATAGTTTTCCCCCGCGAGAAGTCACCGAAATGCACGACTCTTCCCGTTTTATCCCCGTAAAACTGCCAAGACAAATCGAACGCCCTCGAGTAGAAGAACGGCAGATAATCGAAGTCAGGGGCGTTTTCGGGATCCATTATGGCGGAAACCGCGTGCCTCGCCGTTTTCCTCGCGGAGTCCACGTGCTCGAGCCTCCGCGTTTCGCCGAATATTTTGATCGGAAGAGCCGCCACGTCGCCCACCGCGTACACCGAGTTGTCGCTGGACTGCATCTTCCCGTCGACTTTGATTCCCCCGTCTTCCATGATGAGTTGGCCCTTGAAGAGGCTCGTGTTGGGGCGGATTCCTACTCCGATCACGGCCATGTCGGCTTGAAGCTTCATTCCGTTTCTGAGGTTGACGGCGGTCATCTGCAAGAAAATTAATGCAGGTGATGGAGATAATTATATTTATATATATATATATATATATATATATATATATATATATAATGTGTGTTGTGTACTCCTCAAATAGGGTTTAGTTGTGCAGTATATAAAGAAAAGAAGAAGAACCCATAAATGGTGGACTTTTTTCTTACCACTCCTTGATCGTTGATGTCAAATGATGTCAGGCTAGTTCCTCTGATGAACTTTACTCCTTTGGACTGGTAATACTCTTCATAGAATCTGGCCATCTTGGGAGTGAATAACTTGGCCACTACAAGCAGCAGCAATATTTTTGCACACAAGATATGAACTTTAATTGATGAGAAGGCATGCAAGTGATTCTTACTTAGTAGTGTCTTAGAAAAGATTCTTACTGCAGTGGGCGCCTGGGAATACCATGGTGACGTTTATTTTATTCATAACCAATGGTGCTGCGCACTCCATTGATATGTAGCCTCCACCAACGACAACAGCATTTTTGGCCCGACATGATTGCATCACTCTTACTAGATTTTCGGCATCAGCCAAGTTTCGCAGGTAACAGATATTAGGCGCACTTGATTCCTTTATTCCAAACTCTTCAACAGTCAACGCCTGTCAAAATTATCATTCTTTCATCAGAGGCGAGAGTACGATTGTTGGAGAGAGAAGCTCTCACTATTTATCAATCGAACACATCTCCTCAGAAAAATGGTCAATCTTGAGAGGTAAGAAACTGCTCAATAATAAGCAAAGATTGGATTTGATACCCGAGCCCCTGTTGCGACGATGAGGTATTTATAGCTTATAAAATCCCCTGCTGCGGTAAGCAATTTCTTCCGCCTCACATAAACGGATCTAACTTGCGTGCCAAGTATCAACTCGATACCTGGAGATGCATTTTTTTTTTCGGATAGAGCGCATTGCTGCTTATGAGCCAATCCAATATGAGCATTTTAATTTTGTAAGAATTCCTAACAAAATTCGGTGGGTTATAAGCAACGTACCATGTTCCTCATACCATTTTGGAGTCAGCCTTTCCTCGTTTGAACCGACGCAGCAGTAAAAGGAAGGGAGCCGAGCAGGAGCTGTGGTAATGAAGCAGAAAGAGTTGATGAAGGCACAACATTTTGATCTCTCATAGAATACATAACATACATACATGATTCAGACTTTTAGAGCTTTGAATTCAACAACTTACTAAAGAACATGAAAAATGTTGTCTGTTACTATAGCAAGAAGCAAGGACCATATTGTTATCATCATAACATCATTTCAGCCATTGCACAACAAAAAAAAAAACATTGAAGAGAAGCAGATTCAACAACATATACCTTCAGGAAGCAAATAACCTTTGCTTAAGGCAGGCCTTTCATATGGTGCAACCTGCAGAGAATAAAAAGTAATAAAACCACAATGAACAGTTGCACAATACTGACCTGACAACAATCTAAGAAAAAAATAAATACACGCGCACACACGGCAGCTCACATAAAAAAAATAAAAAAAAATTCAATTGATAGATGCGAATGCAAGAAGAGAGATAATTGTTACTAACTGATTCTTCAGAGATAATGCAAAGTTCGCCCCGAGAAACGCCTCTTTTCACAAACTCGTGAGAGGCATAACCAGCAGCTACTCCACCTCCAACTATAACATACTTAAAAGCTCTATTCATTTTATTTTACAATAAATTTATTTATGCAAAGAGAAAGGAAATCACAGCTCTTGCCTTATTAATAATAACAGAAGAGGACAAACACAAATGCTTCTTTTCTTCAGAACTGAGCAATCTCCTCCAGATACTCGACCCATAAACTTCAACACGCAGCGTATAAACTTTTCCCCCCTTTTCATAATTTGCATGTTTTATGAAGAGGCCAGTAATCAAATTCAGCAGTATGTGATTATAGTCCATTAGGCCCATAATAAGAGAGATGAAACGTTTATAATATGATATGCAGCGGCATATGAATAGCCCATTAACCATGTGGACCTATGTATAATGAAATGATTCATTCGTTGGTTGAATCAATAAAATTAAATGGAGGATGGATATTCATCCCATTGCCGACCTGGATGTGATTGTATACTAAAGATAAATTTAGCAAATTTATAAGATTGATTCACTAACAATACATGTTTACATTTTTAATGCATTATATTTGATACTTGCAAATATATATCACACTAAGTGTGTCTTAACAAAATTTATATCATTAATTAATTTTCTGATAAAATTTTTAAAAATTAGACGTGATCGATAACACGTCAGCGAGTTATATGTATTTCTTTCTTGCATTAACAATGTCTTGCCACGTCATGTCAACCCAATATAGTGGCCCTTTTTGACTTCTTCATGCCCGTATTAATGTATAGTCGTTCTTCACACACTAATAACTTAGTAGTAAGTAGAGTACACTTGACAACTGCCATCAAAATACATACACCACCACAATTTCAGACAAGAGTATCATATCAGTAGACGGATGAAAGAAAGCGTTGACTCAGTTGTCAACTTTCTTGTTATTAATGTTTGACCAAAAGGAATCAGTGTGTGTTAAATTGTCAAAAAGACAGCCACTTCTTTTGAAATATTTTTGCAACCCAAATATGTATAAGTCCATTCCAGCTCGGAAAAAGAGTATAGTAATGCTAGTCAACTTTAATATCTATAGGAACTGCAGCTGTTTAATTACCTGCTGCATTGACGAACCCATATACGCCCAAAAAACGAGTTAGGTTTTTACTATATTATTATCGGTTGGTTACGATATAAGATTGTATTAATTTAATTGAAATGCAACTATTGGTTTATCTATGAAACCAAAACAAACCTATTATTTGGATCTATCCCGAAAACAAGTCTTCGACGTGGAATGCATGAATATGACAGCAGTGCCCGTCCGTGCCTATATTATTTGGACTTTTTGCAATTAATGAAATGAATGTCCTTCGCATTCAATTTAATTTATATATAAATACACATTTTAAACTTGAGTATTAAAATTATAGTGTGAGGATGTAGGTGTAATGTCCTATTCAAACGGTTTCTAACGCAACCCAATTACAACTATAGCTTCGACTCAACTACTCAAATCATTTCATACACTCATACATGAATATATAAAACTTTTGTATGCTATTGTAATTTTTGGAATGTAAATATTGAACTTTCTAATTCACTCCGAACACGTTATGCAGAACTTACCACTTGTTAAATAAGTGTATAAAATTGACTTGCGGAGACGAGTCGTTTTCTCGTGTCTGAATTCTAGAAGGATTTGATTGATAATTTTTAAAAAAAAAAGAAAAAAAGAAAAAGTATCAATTCATTCTAATTAAGTGGTGCACTTAAAATCAATTATTTCATCAGGGGACGATTTTGAAAATTCACAAGTTGTATTAAGGGACCATCCATCCATATAAGAATAATTAAAATAGCTGCTTATCCCTCTTTTTTATTTATTTGTTGTTTGCCAACATAATAATTCCAACCACCACCACCAACATAAAGAAAGAAAGTAAGGGAGGCAAGCAGCTTCATTATCATCGTACCATTAGCTCTCCATGTATCAGCCACCACCACCGCCATCATCGTCATGCATTTTCTCCGTCTCCGTGACGATCCTCATCATCTTCTCCAACCTCCCATCTTCCCGACCCGACCCGAGAATATCCGAAGCTGGGTTTTTCTGCGGGAGCCCAAACCCACCTGCGAACTCCACCATCTTCATCCCTCTCTTCGTGCGCGACATGGAGCTACTGTCCCAGCAGGTGACGGCCAATCTCTCGGGCCACTCCTCGCTCGACAGCACCAACGTCTCGATATTCACCCTCGCCCAGTGCCACCACGACCTCTCCAGAGACGACTGCCTCCAGTGCTACGCCGCGAGCCGCACGCGCCTCCCCAGGTGCCTGCCCTCGCGATCCGGGCGGATCTTCCTCGACGGTTGCTTCCTTAGATACGATTACTACGATTTCTTCAACGAGGGCCTCGATAGATCGCTCGACGCCGTCAATTGCAACAGCAGCGTTGGTAATATCGGCGGAAACGACGTGGGGTTTCAGAATCGCGTGCGGAAACTTGTCAAGAACGTCAGCGCGACCGCGGTGGCGCGTGGAGGGCACGCGGTGGGTGGGAGCGCAGGCGAAGGGGTATATGCTTTGGCTGAGTGTTGGAAGAGTTTGAGCGTGGGCGCGTGTAGGGAGTGTTTGGTGAAGGCTAGCAGAGAAGTGAACAAGTGTCTGCCGAGTAGAGAAGGGAGGGCCATGAACGCCGGCTGCTATCTGAGGTACTCCACCGTTAAGTTCTTCGATAACTCTACGGAGATCGGCGCATCTTCTAATGGTGAGTCGCTAATAACAGTAAAGATTTATTTTTGATCGCGAGAAAGATAACATTTTGAACCAATCTTCCAATTGAATTAGGCATATGTTGTTGTTTATCTGATTATGTTTGGTTGAGAGCATTGATGTTGAGTGATCGTTAAAGATTCTATGTTTTCTGAATTGGAAAGGCTTCCCTTGTTATGATTTCAATTTCTCAATTTTCACTGGTTTCTTCTTTTACATCCGCTGTTTAGGCTGCGTTTGTTAGGTATGTATGTATGTATGATTTTTATTTTCTTCCCTGTTAATTTTATGTTTCTCGTTGCATGATAGATAGCTTGAAAAGTTGATTTCTTTGGCCAAGATGTCATTTTTAATTGATAATTTGACATCATGCTCTCACTTATCTATTCTATTTTCTATTTTAAAGGAAGATTTACGTGTCTGATCCTTCCTTACAGGGATCTCTAGATCAGGGAAAAGATTGGCCATCTCTTTATCTGTGGTGGCCTTCTCCATGATATGTCTCTTTGCCGCTTACGCAATCTATGCAAGATGGAGGAAAAGAAAACTTGGTAAATTATTAAAAAAATCCTTACGATTAAAACAAGTATATAGTGCAGTAAGAAGCTAAACTAGGTACTAATTACATGCTGCAGCACGTGCTAATCTGGGGAAAATATCGTACTCTTACAACAAGTCCAATCTGAACTTCAAATACGAAACCCTTGAGAAGGCCACCAACTACTTCGACCCATCAAGAAAACTCGGCCAAGGAGGAGCCGGCTCAGTATATAAAGGAAACTTACCTAATGGAAAAACTGTGGCCGTCAAGAGACTCTTCTTCAGCACCAGACAATGGGTGGACGAGTTCTTCAATGAGGTGAACCTCATCAGCGGAGTCGAGCATAAGAACCTCGTGAAGCTTCTTGGTTGCAGCATCGAAGGACCCGAGAGTCTTCTTGTTTACGAATTCGTGCCAAACAAGAGCCTCGAGCAATATCTCTTTGGTGAGTTTATTATGTGGCTTCTTCTTTTTCTTCTTGGGGAATTACGAATAACTCACACGGTATCGTACAAAATGATCTAAACAGCTTGTGTTCTAAAACTGTCTGTGTTTGCAGATAAGGAGAAGATTCATATTTTGAACTGGAAAGAACGTTACAATATTATTGTTGGAATGGCTGAAGGGATCGCCTTCTTACACGGGGGTTTGGAGCTACGAATCATTCACAGGGACATAAAGTGCAGCAATGTACTGCTTGGGGAGAATCTCGAGCCCAAGATTGCAGATTTCGGTCTCGCACGAAGCTTCGCAGCTGATAAAACTCATCTGAGCACGGGAATCGCGGGCACACTGTAAGGAGAAAAAAAAAATCAAACTTGAAACTGTAGAGTTTAGTACCACCATTAATATATCTATACGTAATACAATGCAGAGGATATATGGCTCCCGAATATTTAGTAAAAGGGCAGCTTACGGAGAAGGCCGATGTTTACAGTTTTGGCGTGGTGGTTCTCGAGCTCGTGTGCAGCAGGAGGAACAACGCATTCGTGGAGGATTCAGGATCTCTTCTGCAGACGGTAATCGAATAGATAACTTTAACTTTCTACTAATTCTTGTTTGCCATTTGCTTCATGAAATAAACGGGACTAGTTTCTCACTGCGGCTTCTTCAGGTGTGGAGACTGTACAAGACGGAGCGATTACCAGAATCAGTAGATCCCAACCTAAAAGGAGATTTCCCACCAACGGAGGCATCGAAGGTATTGAAAATCGGGCTTCTGTGCACTCAGGCATCGGCTTCTCGCAGGCCATCGATGGACGACGTCGTACGAATGCTTACGGAGGACAGCTGCGAGATCCCGGAGCCCAATCAACCGCCGTTCTTGAACACGGGTGCGTTGTCAGTTAGTACGACTCGATCTTCTTACAGCATCAACAGTTCGACTGCATCCCACGAGATGGCCAGAGGAGCAGCAGGGACTTCTTACCAATCCTCCGATTCTTCTAGCTTTCAGATTTCCGAGGGCCAATCAAGAACCCAACTGCAGTAGTATAGTAGCTCATCAGGCAACAGTAAAAACATAATTAAACACACAGAGATCATTTTTACTTGTGCCCATTTTTTCAAGTTGAGTGGTTTTCCAGTTCGAAAGTTAAGAAGTTACTGGTTTTTCTCAGTATAGTGAGCTTTTTGCGGTGTAAAATATCTCCTTTTTTTTACTGTTTAAATTTACAGTGACAATATAATGTTGTCTTACTCTTACCTTTGACTGTGAGAGTGATCAAATGTATTGTATGTATGTATGTATGTACATGGAATTCGATTGTCAAGATATTACTACTTGTCTGGTGGTGTTGGGTGAGGTTTGATTATGATTTGGACTTTAAGCAGACACATTCTTTTCATGAACCGTCTTTTATCGACAGCTCATCCTCTATTAATTTCTTCGACACCCAACAGAACTAAATTTCAATAACTCTATATTGTGCTGTGGTGATTATTCATTCAATAGACAGATAGATTAGCAATGCCAACAGCTCAAGATCGCCATGGCAACATCATATGTAGGGTAGGTGTACAGAATTAATATTACACAGACATTAAACAGAGAGAGTGCCATGTAATAGATAAAGATTGTATTTTGTTGACATGATTATCTGCTAGCTAGTCCTGAGATTGGATGAAAAGGAGGGCATGAACATTGAACACACATAATTCTTCATTGAAATTTACAGAGTAGCTGATGATGACTCTTGCTTCATTCATCTTCTTCTCTAACAAGGGAGATTTCACCTTTCTCAAGAAGATCGTAGAACTCCTTGGTTCTTCTCTGGTTGTTCCAATGGTGCATCTTCCAAAACCCGCCAGCCACGAGCCCCAAGCTGATGCCGATGATAATCTCCTTAATTACGCTCGGACCCTTGTAGATTACATGACCAGCACCCATTCCTTCTTCTGCAGCACAAGTTTCAACCAATGATTCTTTGAGAAGAGAGAAGATACAAGTTAAGTACCAAAAAAAATTATGCCTTGTTTGCCACACCGGTACAGAACTTGGATTGAGTTTCTATTTGCTATAAAACTACCTTGAATTGAACATGGCCTCTCCTTAAGAATCTCCACTTATACCCCCATAATGCTTTATTAAAGGAAATTGATCGAAACTTCTGCTTCTTCAGATATAATTGATTCAGCAAACAATTCGTATTTTGTATTAATCCAAAGTGAGAATAATCAATACTCTGCAAGGATTTTGTGGCAAGGTATGGTATAGATTCGAGACTACACCAGTATACTAACAACTAATCGAACAAATAATAATCAACAGCGCTTCTTCAGTCTATATAAATCAACAAACAACCCTGCCAAGCTATCACAGTCAACCGAAGTCCGCTTTATTGACTTGGGCAAAAAAAATTCTAACTTTGAACAATCTGCGCGGTGCTGTTCAGAAAGAAAAGGAAATCTACCTAAACTCTATCAACATCGAAATCGTACCTTCAAGATACTAGCTGCTGAAATCTGCGGCGCCTTTTCAAACCTGGGCAAACAAGTAGTCAAGGAGAACTGGAAGAATTTATTGAAGAGACGAGACGGTGTGTGGCGTTGTGCGTTTTCGCTAAAATCATAATCTAATTCCTCAATCTGATCGTAGATTTCGTGAATGGACGGTGTAGATGCCGTTTCCTTTTACATGGGCTCGATATCGATAACCCATTACATTGGTTTGTTTCCGTGAGGAACTTTTATTGGGCTTTACGGCCCAAGTAAAAGTTTCGGTGTGGTGACGGACAAAATCAATATTTGCTCTGGAGAAAGTGATTTTGCTCTAAGCATTTCCATTCAAAGATGCAATAACATGGTAATCAAAGTCAACAGAAATGCATCTTACTATATATAATTTGATTAATCAAAGTCGGTAAGTAAAAAGGTTTTGCAATAATTGAAATCTATCATAATAAAAAATATGTATTACACAACGAACTAATTATTAAAGAAGAGACCAAACCTAACCAAGGAAGTCAGTCTTAGCTTAGCTCACACAGAAGAGAAAGAGATCATCATCACTATTATACTCCCACTTTCCAAGTCAAGTATTCCTCACGCATCCACCGATGATTGCCTCCTTGCCACGGATTTCTGAGCAGACAACTCACTGACTCGTGATTCACAATCTTCACCGTCTTTCTCCCTTTATTTGCTCATCCGTGACAATTTCACGGAAACCCAAGTCTTGATAGATACGACTAATTTACCTTTTACTTCTGATCTGCTTTGCTTGCTTAAGTGGCAATCAAACCGGAGGCTGCAACAAACGAAAGCGATACCAACGTGATTATGTGAATGTAGTGCGAGTAGTCCCCCTATTTTCTTGTGAACAGACGACGATGAGAAGGTCGAATTCGCACAAGCTTCACCACAGATGGAAGCGGAAGCTTTTTGCTGCTTTGTTACTTGCCCTTTGTTTGGCTTCTTTCGTTTTGATGGAATCACAGTACAGTAGGATCAAGTCACTGTCGTTTATATCCCATTCGTCATTACAGAACTCTAAAATTGCGTTCCTCTTTATTGCTCGGAATCGGATTCCGCTCGATGTGGTCTGGGATGCATTCTTTCGGGTGATTGATCTTTTTTTTTTTGCAATGTGTATGTTACTGTTGCAGCTTGCAATATTGTGTAAATGCGGAAAGGTTCCATTTTTATCCTTTGTGGTGTTTTGAACAAATTGGCTTTGTGTCATAAGATGGTTACTATCATCGTCGAGTATGATTTCCATAGTGTGTGAAATAGACGTGGAAGTAGGCTATGCTAAAGATGTTTCCATTGTTACATTCCTTTTCTGTTTTTAGCAGCCTCGATTGAAAAGGTTCTAAAACAGGTGTATTTTTGTTTCTGCATAGGATCATTTAATTTTTTTGGACTTAAGGAACTAAACTTTTCTGGAAATATGATTGAAATGGAAAATTAGAGTTGTGTGACTTTCTATTTTTGAGAACTCAAGTCATAAATGTGCTGTTACATGCATTCTCTGTTTTTTTTATTTTTTTTTTCACATCTTGATCTATGTGTTAGTTTTCAAATTTTGATTTCAAATGAGCATGCTATGTGATATTTCGAACATTGCAACCCGTCATGGTCTTGATTTTCCCGGCTATTTGTTATCCTCTTTCTGCAGGGGGACGAGGAAGGAAGGTTCTCAATCTATGTCCACTCCAGGCCTGGTTTTGTGCTGAGCACTGCAACAACAAGATCTAATTTTTTCTTGGATCGTCAGATCAATAATAGCATACAGGTTCGTCTCGCTAATGTAAAAAAATGTTCTTAACAGCTGTTAGTATGTCAACACTTGACTGGGCTCATCAAATAGGAACATTTTTCTGGCTTCCTGTTTTAGTTATTACTGATGATCTGCTCATACGAGAACCTGAGGCACCAGCTGGTTCTGTGGTGGGAGCTACATATGTGGAAATACTGTATTAATGGCAAATATTGGAGAGAAAGAAATAAGAAAACTAGAGCCTAGTCATCACAATTGTCTTATATACTTCTTTCTTTTTTGTGGCCAAATTCAATGTTCAGTGATGGTGTTTTACATCCAGGTAGACTGGGGAGAAGCAAGCATGATCCAGGCTGAGCGTATCTTACTTCAAAATGCCCTTAAAGATCCACTAAATGAGCGCTTTGTCTTCCTCTCAGATAGGTAAAATCTTTAGTTTTAGTTGTGAGGGTTCTTATAATCACAAGGATCATTTCTCTAGTTTGGAATGTGCCTTTCCCAAAACTCAATACAAATTTGGTGAGTGTATGTCGAGAAGACACTGATAAAGTTTGTTTACAAGTTACTTTCTATGTCTATGACTATCGTCTCATCCACTTATTAACAAAAGTCTTTCTCCTTCGTTGCAGCTGCATACCGTTATACAATTTCAGCTACACATATGATTATATAATGTCATCCTCGACTAGCTTTGTGGACAGGTTAGTGAGTATGCTGAGTTGATTGTCACAACGCCCACATGAACAACTTTTTTCTGGCTTTCTGTTATTTTCCATTCATGCTTTTCTTCTTCAATCAATCGTATAGGGAGAAAATTCACTGAAAATTTATGATAGATGTTTCATTTATTAATGATCTAAGCAGCTTTGCTGACACAAAAGAAAGCCGTTACAATCCAAAAATGGATTCCGTGATACCTATTGACAGCTGGAGAAAAGGCTCTCAGGTAGTATAAGCTGTTGCTTTGTAAAACACGGCACACATCATTAAACATTTTTTTAAGATGGTTTCCTCTGTGTAAAAAGCATTGTGATGATGAAAATGGGCTAAAGAGAAGAGTTATGTATCTATTGCTACATATTTTTTTTTGTTCATTACAGTGGGTTGTCCTTACAAGAAAGCATGCTTGGATTGTAGTTAAAGACGAGACCGTCTTTCCCATGTTTCAATGGCATTGCAAGGCAAGTGGCGTTTTTTCCTTGCGTTTCTCGTATGCAACTTGCAAGCACAGCGACCACAATGTGCTGCTTCTTTGATATCCTGTTTCCATGAACATCCATTTCCAATCTCTGGTTCTTTGTGACAGAAAAGATCTTTACCGGAATTTTGGCGTGATCAACCCCTTGTAGTAAGTGTTTTCGCACGCATGCTTCTTTGAAACAAACTACCTCATTTGTTATGTTTACTAATTAAAATATGTGTGTTTTAAATTGGGCCTTCTATTTAATTTGTAGACAACAGACGCATCACGACAACATAACTGCATACCAGATGAACACTATGTTCAGACCTTGCTTGCTGTAAGCTCACATCGGCTGTCTCTTTCATCAATGTTCCAAGATTCCCTCCAAATTAATGTTTTTTTCTTTCTTTTTTTAATTAAAATTTTCAGCATGAAGGCCTGGAGAAAGAAATCACAAGAAGGTCACTGACTCACAGTTCATGGGACCTTTCGTCCTCTAGAGACCCTGAAAGGCGAGGGTGGCACCCTGTAACTTACAAACTGGCTGATGCTACTCCCGAGCTTATCCAATCCATCAAGGTAGTAATATTAATAGATTCTTGTCCTCCTCATGGATAAATAAATAAAACCATCCGTTAACTAATGATGCATGATCCTCTCAGGACACAGATAACATATATTACGAGACAGAGTACCGAAGGGAATGGTGCACTAGTAGGGGCAGTCCTTCTCGCTGCTTCCTCTTTGCCAGAAAATTTACGCGTCCTGCTGCGTTGCTCCTTCTTAATAATGTACGTATATTTTTCTTGATTCCTAATTATTATTAGAATTCAACCAACAATGCAAGGCCATTGATTCACTGAAATCCAATATTTTGCGTGTATTCTTCAAGTCTGTTCTTGGAGTTTCCAGCCAAAGAGCAGCAATCTAGAGAGGCGATCGAATTGAAGACACCCAGCCAAGCAAGTATTGATAGATAAGTCGGAGTTGGCTATGTAATAATTCATCTCATGCTTGTTTAATGAAGGGATGGCTGACTTTTACAATTTCTTTTTTTTTTTCTTGTAACTTTTTTTTTTTTTATCACCAATGGGTTCTCAAATTATTCTTGTAGTGAATAGTTCAGGATATATATCTTCTGAAAAGGGCAGAAAACTATACACATTCGATCTTAAAGAAGTTTGAGGGAGCGAATTATTAGTAAGAGATCAATAGAGGGTGAATCCGTTCCTGCTTAGGGAGATCATATGGGGGACGACGAAGGAAAATTAGCAAATGATTGTCATTATAGATAGATATACTACGAAACACAATTTTTAAGTTGGAAGAATCATTTTACGATTTACTGAATTCTTAGAAAGGTACTTACAAAACACCCAAACACGTAGTAGTAGTAGTAGTCAATTAACTTTATGTTGCAAGGGCTTTAAAAGAGACACGTGTCGATCTTGTTTACCTATGAAAGGGAACTAGACGAAAATATCAGCTCCCTCCATTCGTTGATTGGTAAGGCACTGCTCCGGCGAAGAGAAATTACAGAGAAACCACAAAAATTATAATAATAATAATAATAATAATAATAATAATAATAATAATAATAATAATAATAATAATAATAATAATAATAAAAGACAAAGCTTTCATCGCCGTGCAACAATGGCAACCACGGTCTCCGGATTTTCCATACTGCGAAAGGTGAAATACTCTCACTCATAACAATCTTCTTCTTTTTCATGCCTTTTCTAATTCGTCGAGAGTTTATTATTGATTATTATTTTTTTTTTTGATGTGGTGTAATCTGTAGACGCAAATGTCGCAAATTGTGTGCAAAAAGAAGGAGAAAGATAGAGGTGGACACAATAACTATCCCTATAAAGTCATCGAAATTACTCCTCCGCCCAAACACCTTGGCACTCGATGCTTTCCTCCTGTGAGATTTTTTCCCTTGTCTCTTTTTTTTCTTTCCGGTAATTTTATAAGCTAGCTACAGCGAAATGAAACGGCGAAGTTATATGTACATATAACTGTCTGAAGCTCTTAATTTTTTATGTATGAGCTGAAAGATATATTATATGCGCGCACTGGGGATACCCTAAAATCTTGATAGATTATTTATTTCAGAGCTGGCTCCTTGCTCAAATTTACAAGGAAGGACACATACTTGTTTTCTTGATTGGAGCTTGTTTCTGTATGGAGTTGAGTTGAATACCTATTCAAAATTCTTTCGAGAGCTAAACATGTTACAGTATGATGTAAATACGAAAAATGAAGTGCCTGCAATAGAAGCTGTTGCGAGCTAGGATTGACAAAACTTGCGCCATTGCCACTTTACTGGTGAGATCTCAATATATGAGCACGTTGTGTTGCAGTTCAGCTTCACTGTTGGTTGTGTATTAGCAGAGATAACTCCAAACCAAATACTTAATAACTAAAGTATCTACCTTGGAGATAGCGGGATCGAATTAGTATGAATGAAGAATTTCTGTGCCAGCATAAAGAAATCCATTGAAAGAGTGTGCAAGTCCTGTCATATCACGAGAAATGGATTCGATGGAAGATTTTGTTCTTAATGAATGAGGATGGCACGTAAATAGAATAATTAGTTGACCATTTACTGCCTCTGTTTATCTGACTATCCCCCGCGAATAATTTATCATGCTGTAGTTTGGTATTGCAAAGAGGGTGGTAAGTATGTGAATGTTGTTGTTGCAGAACTTGCAATGTGGAGAGAGTGTGACCATAGAGGGCCAAGCCTATATGATATCAGCTGTGACTCACCGGTATCAGCTCAGGAAAGGTAAGTACGAGCCCAGCGAGAAAAGGCTTGATGTGCTATCAACTGGAAGGTACATACTAAACTTGTATTTGGAAAATTTGCTGGAACAATCTTGATTTTCAGATATGAGAGTCCGTCCCTTCGATGTTGATTAGATGCTTGACTATTAGATGTAAATGTGAAACCTTCAGGTTATATTATTGCAGTGTTCAAATGATATATGTAGTGATCGATGTGATTGAGTAATAGCAGCATACTTAGGACGGTTTTATTTCTTCAAGGTTTGACAAACAGGGACGCTTTCCACTTGTTCATTGAGCCAGACCAGAGAGAATAATCATTCATGACAAAAGCTAGAGATATATTTAATCGTAAAACATCATAACAATTTCAATGAACTTAGGATTCTAGCATTCATTTTTTGTGTAGCTAACTGGCGATTAGAGTCGGAACATCGCATGGGACTCGTTGCATGCATGTGGGAAATCGTAAATTCCTCCGATAAATTCATATAATCACTCACTTGTACTTCTAATGAGAAATCTATACTGCTAAATGTTGGAGACTCACATAACCCATATAGTGTGTATGTATATATATATATATATATAACTCGCTCATCCTAAATAATGAAATTAATATTCAAGATCACCGAAGGATACAATGTACACCATTCATATTAACTCCGTGAAAGAACAAGAGCACATATCATTGATTGACTTGGAATGGGAAGTTTGATTTTTGTATCTATTATTTCCAGAAGCGCGTATTCCAACTAATATCGCTATGAGAATCGCAACGTTTTTAACCCCAGTAGCTGTAGCGCTAGCTAAAGGGCAACTCCCCTTCATCGCCCCCATTCCACTATCCTCTCTTCTTAAACCTCACCACGGTGGTCGTTCTATTCTGTATTTCCGCACGCGACTATCGCTCTCCACCATGTCGACGGAGCCTTCCGAGAACGCAATCATCGAGGATGAGAGCTCCAAGTACGGATTTGCGAGGAGTGAGATGTACGGGAGCAGTCTTGGAAACACCGTTGACCCATACGGCCGCCACGTGTTCCTCTGCTACAAGTCTCATGACGCGTGGCCTTCCAGAGTCGAGGATTCCGATGCGGATCCGCTGCCTAAACTCCTTGCATCCGCGATTAAGGCTCGCAAAAATGATATGAATGTTAAGGTGGATCCACTAGTTTTCACTTCATAGTATGCACTTATACTTGTGTATTTATGCCTTCTCATGGTAAGATCTTGTCCTGATATTCAACGCTTGTGATTTTAGTAAAAAAATCGTCGGGTAATCTGATAATCTGACTGTTTCGGCTATTGATAGTTACATATTTATCCAACTAAGTTGAATCTTGATGGTTTTGGTAATTTTATGATTGGTGGTTTTCATTCGTAGACTCGCTTGACTATATGTGAAGGAGGAGGCGATGCAAAGCTTTCGGATGGAGATGTGTTGATTTTCCCTGAGATGATTATGTATAGGTAAGCATGTTTGTGTTCTAGTTTGTCCCCACTAGCTGTGCTAATGCTGCCAATTTCAACATGTCTTTTGCTTGCACCATATCTCGATCCAGTTTTGTATTCTAGTTTTGGGGTACGTCTTGCATATCCAATTTGGTTGCAACTGGAGGGGCAAAAAAAAGATCGTGGATAGCTTATATACTTATATGATATGTTGTATGCATATCTTATTTTGCGCTCTCAGTTAGACTTACAAGTTCTGCCTATTTACTCTGTTTAAGGTGCTTGAAAGACTCAGACGTGGACGGCTTTGTTGATGATGTGCTTGTTGGTGGCAAGCCTTGGGCCTCTGGTGTTCCGGAGAAAATAACTGGTTCCTATGTGTTTGTTTGTGCTCATAACAACCGTGATAGAAGGTGTGGCGTTTGTGGCCCAATCCTGATTGAGAAGTTCGTTGAGGAGATTGGCATCAAGAGTTTGACAGACCAGGTACATGTGACTGCGTGCTCGCATGTGGGTGGCCATAAATATGCAGGGAATGTTATAA
Source organism: Linderniella brevidens (assembly GCA_004919715.1). Taxonomy (NCBI): domain Eukaryota; kingdom Viridiplantae; phylum Streptophyta; class Magnoliopsida; order Lamiales; family Linderniaceae; genus Linderniella; species Linderniella brevidens. Next base: position 67,446 of record SWDC01000146.1, on the reverse strand, counting down.
TTTTTAGTGCTGATGCTGAGGGCAAAATTGCTGGTAACTGGTAAGGACTTGTTTTATCATTGAACAACTGCGAGCAGTACCAGTATTTTATTTTCTGGGTACAATTTGAAATATTTGGTGGTGATTATGTATCTTTTTCCATGTGAATCATGTAATGGTCGACTGTTTGTTTCCTTCACGCAGGTATGGGTATGTTACACCAGATGATGTTGGGGACTTGCTCGATAAGCAAATTGGCAAGGGAGAAATCATTGACAGGATTTGGAGGTTTGTGCATCTTGTTCATCTCTCTCTTTCTCTATTGGCATATTGAATTTTCTCGACCTCTGCTCGTGGGGACTACGTAGTAACGGCTAATTTATGAATTTTGTTTAGATTTTACGTTTTGAATGCTTCCAGTGTACAATATCGCCAATTTGCAGGGGCCAAATGGGTGCTCATATTGTGAAAGAATTCCAAGAGGACAACGGACCCAAAACCGCCAATGGATCGAACACGGATAAAGAGAAAGATTTGTCTCAAGATGGCGGGGGCTGTTGCCAAGGTGCTAAAGGATTCTCGTGCTGCCGTGATGAAAATGCAGAGGAGCAGAAACCTGCTAGATTCTTCTTCTCCTTTGGCAAGTTGGAACAAAACCACATTCTTACCGCTGCTGCCATAGCTGGAGCTGTGGCTGCTGTTGTTGCTTACGGTATTTACAGGAAATCAAGGTGAAGTGATCCTCACGAAACGAAACGACACATTTTTCATGCTCAGTCTCTATTATAGCAATCATGTGGGTTCTTATGACAATGAATGATGCACTAGTAGAATCAACAAATAATCACGAGAAAACTCAGCTTTACATGTCTAGCACTACTACTATATAGTATGTGGATATTCTACCTAGGCAGGGCAGGGCAGGGCAGGCTTATGGGTTTCTTCTTATTTTACTTAAGAAGTCATATGTGTGTACCTTTGACGTTACAGAATGAACCAAATTTCAATACTCATTGGCTTACTTTCCGCCCGGGTGCTTAAAATGTAGGCTTTGCTTGCTTGTCTTTCTGAATTTTTTAAAAGCAAATGATAAATTCTTTTTCCATGGGAGTTAACTAACCAAAAGTTTTGCGAGGTGGTCCTCTCTACTACTTATTCAATTGGGATTAGAAAAAATCAGTAAATTCAATAATCGTATTGGGTAACCCTAATTAAACTACTAACTCTCGAAAGTCTTCTTACACAGAAAAGGTGGAATATCATTGTAATCAGAATAATTTCCTTATACCCGATAATATATTATAAGCGATACATAGTTGACAGCTTAAACGATTCGATTGGTCCAAATGGCTTCACAAACACACTACAGAACAGCCCATGATCAAGCTAAGGTGGATAGGTGTGGTCCATTCACGTAGCTCTAGTTACGTAATTACGTTGCCTTTGATAATCATCATCTCATACATACTAAATAATAAAAAAATATCATTTGATTCCTCCGATCTTTTTTTGAATTTAATTCTACGACGACTATTTTTTCCCCTTTTTAGTGCAACACCTCATGACAAAACAAGCTCGGAAGCTGGTGGCCAGTTTCTTCGCCCGCGAAACAGGATTACCAAAGTAATCTAATCGACCAATCAAATCATTCTGCACCACCAAATCCATGCTTAGCTTTCCTGTCTCTCCCATTTTTGTAATTAATCATTCGCGTGGTGCGTTTATTGCTTCGATTGTATCACATCATAGATTGTTATTTCGTTCCTTCGTCTCTCGCCCTGTCTAGGTAATTGTATTGTGAAGATTGTTTCGCTTTGGTCTTGTGAAGGGATTATACGAGTTGAAAACAATGGCAGCTAATTTAGTTCAGGATGGCGATGGATCGCCGCGAGTTATTTTGTCTGAAGCTACTGGTTCAACAGCTGAGGTTCCTATCCATATTATTTCCAATCAATGAGCTTTTTTCTCTTTAATTATTTCCGTGCCTCATTATAAAATATTTTTTTCTACGGGAGTTTATTCCATTTTTGTTTGGATATTTATCGGCATGTATATAGGTTGCCAACTGTATAGTCACGGTGAAGAACTGAAGATCTACTTATGAGGATTTTGATAGAATCTGATGCATTTGATGCTTATTCATTGGTGTAGGTGCTTCTGTGTGGTGGTCAGGTGGTTTCTTGGAAGAATGAAAAAAGACAAGAGTTGCTCTTCACAACTAAAAAGGTGATCAATTGAATGAATTGTAGGAAGTTTTTAAGTGTTTATTAAATTTTATATGATACACGATTATATACAAAAGCTTTTAAATGTGTGTGCATATATTGTTTGGTCTTTGATATCATCATCTACTTGTCTTCATGGATATGGCGGCTTTACTACTATTTTTATCAGGCTTTGTGGAAGCAACCTAAAGCTATTAAGGGTGGAATACCCATATGCTTCCCACAGGTGAGTGACACTAACACGTAAAAAACTTACTCCCATTCCATTAATATGCGTTTTCTCATCTCATTCTTATATGTTTCAGTTTGCCAATTTTGGTTCACTGGAGCAACCTGGATTTGCAAGGAATAGAATTTGGTCTTTGGACAGTGATCCTTCACCATTGCCCCCAGCCAATAATCAGTCAACTGTGGATCTTCTGCTTAAACCTGTCGAAGAGGATCTGAAGACTTGGCCACACAGGTGAGGAGGAAATGTAATGATGTTAATAAAGGTATACTGATTTGGGAAATTCGTATTGAAAGTTGCAGTTTGGTTCTGGTTCTATTTGCAGATTTGAGTTGCGCCTACGAATTTCTCTGGCTGCGGGCAAACTTACCTTGATTCCTCGTGTTCGAAACACTGATAACAAAGCTTTCACCTTCACATTTGCTTTGTGCAATCATCTATCTGTGTCTGATATTAGGTTAGCCATTTATTGTTTGTTCTTAGCTCAATATAATGCTAATTTTTGCTTCCCGAAAAATTTGTTAGTGTTTCCTCTTTAATGGTATGTTGTTCTTTGATGAAAATTTGGGTTTACAGAATTCTAATTAGCTCTTAAATTTCTAGACTCTCTACCATTCCTTTCCAGATAGGTTGCATGATGCTGTTTGATTTGCAGTGAAGTGCGTGTTGAGGGCTTGGAGACGCTTGACTACTTTGACAATTTGCTTGGTAGGGAGAGATACACGGAGCAGGGAGATGCAATTACTTTTGATGGGGAGGTAACATAATATATATATATATATATATATATATATATATATTTTCATTTTATTGTGATCATCAATATCAGTAGCGACGTGCGGCGTATACTCTCCCGTTTCACTTTACTTATTATTTTTAATAGGAACTGGATTTAATTGGTTATGCAGAACGTTAATTAAATTTTGCTGTAAGAGTTCTTGAGAATTCAAGTGTACGTCTGTCCTCTTTAACTCTTATTTTCTTTTCCATTTATAGATTGATCGAGTATATCTAAGCACTCCAACAAAGATTGCCATAATAGACCATGAGAAGAAGAGAACATTGGTTCTGCGCAAAGATGGCTTGCCTGATGCAGGTATTTCTATTTACTGTTATTATATTTGGATAAGCTTCTGTTACGCACCTGTTCTGAACCGGGTAGGCATGGCACGCAGCTGTGTGGAACCCATGGGACAAGAAAAGAAAGGTTGTTCCTGACTTGAGCGATGAAGATTACAAAAGCATGTTATGCATTAATTCTGCTTGTGTTGAAACCCCAGTAGTATTGAAACCTTTCGAAGAGTGGAAGGGACGCCAAGAGCTGTCGATTGTCTCCTCAAGCTACTGCAGTGGCCAGTTAGATCCTCGTAAAGTTCTCCACGGGTAACTCTGAGTGATCTCCTGCTACTGTCCTCTTTACCTGATGTAATGAGTTCACTTTTCTCGTTTGTTTGTAGACATGCAACTGGTATGTGTCATTTATATGGTCGGTCATTTTAGATGATTTATTTGCATGTGGTTACCCTCTGCCATTTTGGTTTTGCAAGAACGAGGAATGAGATATGCAACTTCATGGGAAATGAGAAAATCATATTTATGCCCGCAAAGGCAAGACCTTTCAAATTTATTATAGCAATAAAGCATTGAGACATTGGAAGCCGTCATCATAGTAGGCTTCTTATTGGGAAACTTGATTACTAGGGGATACTTAGTAGATTATCATGATTCTTTTATTTATTCCTCATAGAGCTAGTCCGTAGGCCTTAGAAAAGAGAAACCAGGGATGCCCCAAATTTCTCCTTGGCTTCTTTGTCGAAAGGATCCTCACCGAGATACATGTAGATGAAAGCTCTGCACAGCAGTTCACTTTCAACCGTGCTCACGATTTCGTCCATAACTGCATTTTTTGATCATATAAGTTTTTCACTTTCTATTAGTATTTATCGGCTGAACGAAATGAGATGTTTTTTTTTTCACCTTTTGTTTGGAGTACGTATCCTGGACGCCTAGATATCTCAATAACTGAACCCGGTGCCAGCTTTATGTCATCTGATGCTTGTCCCATGATCCTGGAAATGACAAATAAGATGCAGGTAATTTTTCTTCTGCTACTATATCTTTTAGGGCTGTGTGTTCATAAAATGGTCTATAGCATACATTTTTGTGAGCTCTTCATTTTTCCCACCGGTGAGCTTCTTAATGGCAGAACCTAGTCCTTCGTCAAAGTTTTTCCTTACCATGCTCATGGTTAGGCCAGAAAATACGATGACCATACGAACCATCATCCCAACGTCAGAGTCGATCACCGTTTGATACATTTCTTTCGTTGTTTGTTTGGATGGTGCTTTCCCAATTTTAGTCTTCAAAAGCTCTCCCATCTTTTCATTATCTGCATATAATCCTGCATTTGGGGGATGAATTACGTATCAGACAATAATGCGTGCGTGATATATGTAGTAGATAGATCTATACAGGTTGTGGTTTTTGCATGTACGTACCAAATCCGTATATCTTAATTCCAAGGCCGAGCATGCTCTTCTTCCTCAAACCAACAGCGTTAAGCTGCATTCCATCAGAAAGCGTAACTGGAAAAGACACTCCACTCTTGGGTTCAACCTCTTCTTTCTTCACGGCCTGTTCTTGATTTGCTTTATTCTCCTCATCCTTCTTCTCTTCATGGCTTTTTTTGTTCGTCTCTGTTTGTTGCTCATTGTCTTTCGAATTGGCTTCCACCTCCTCTTTCTGCTCCTGTTTGATAGCAACGCCACTCTTTGGGTCGATCTCCAGCAGCTCAGCCTTCTCCGTGACTTCGTTCACAGTGGGAGCCATCTTCGAATGGTTGATGAATCAACCTTTTGGGTGGGGGTTTATATAGGAAGAAAAGAAAACCCATGGCCGCCCGTACCTCGATATGAGGAAGCATTGGGTTTGGGATTCATTCATTGCCATTTAATTTTCCATTGCCTGAAGGTGAAGAATGGGATTTTCTTGATAAGGTGCGACGATCGAGTTGTTTCTGGATATTAATTGCATAATAATACTAAGAAACTACATAACATGCACTATTTGGAACAAGGGCTACGTTTAATGGGCCTGAACCTAGACTGGACCGATGAATCTTCCGCCCATATACGGTGGTGTAAAGTAAACTGTAATGTGAATAACCAAAGATTGGACAAAGTTGGTTATTTATTAATGTCAGTCACCTCAATCAATTCTTCCTAACCACCAACGACGCATGGAATGGAAGGAAACGTCCGTATTTACTTGAGGAGCCAACGTAGTTGACTCTTGTCTTGGAAAATAGCAATCAATCAATTAAAACCACAGTTCTAATCTGTTTCTTTCTTTCTTTCTTCCCACAAAACTAATTCTTATTCTTGCATTTTGCCAGGATTCATGGTTGGTTAATACTTTATTAAATAATTAAATACAATACATCCACTCCACCGCAAGTGGTTGCTTCCTGCTGTGCTCAATCACGTAGAATAAGACATAATAAAACAATAATAATCATGAAAAATGGGAATCTAAATCTATAAACAGGAAGTTGCAGAACCATGATCTGCTTGTTTGGTGTCATTGTCTCCTGTTTGGGCATTAATTTCCATGTGCATTATATTGTTTAATAGCAATTTCCCCCCTTTCATTTTATGTTTTGTTTACTTATTGTTTGTAAGGAATAATTATAATTTAAGGGGAAAAAGGCAAAATAGTTGAAAAAAGAAAAACAAAAAGTTGGCACAGTTTTGTGACGCGGACTAGAGAGTGTTAACCGCGGCTTTATCCCGCAAGATCAAACGGCACTTAAAATCCCATTATTCACGCGGTGAGAGGACTTGCGCAAACTCTCACATTTTCCTTCATTATTTATTTATCATTTCTCTTTCTTGTTTATAGTTTCCTATTCAAGATTGTAAATTTGTAATATGCTAACTCCTCCTCAATTGGTTTATTTTAGTACTTGTCTTTCTATTCCCAATAACAGTTGATCTGCTCTGCAGAAAAGAACTATTTTTTTGGGGGTGGGATTCGCTTGAACATGTGGGATTACATTCTTCAGCGTGCGCGTACAGAATTTGTAGTCCTTGTGATGTCTGTGCAAGATTGAGGTTATGGGCTTACAGTTTAAATAAAGGTTTATTAGATCTTCGTCAATCTATTTATTGATCTGAAAAGCAAAATTATTCTACTAGATACTGATGTGGGATTCGATTTTGTGCAAGTAGCCAAAGTTATATCTTTCTTGGTGCTGTTCAGTAGCTTAGTTATAAGAGTAAGTGTTTGAAAATGGGATCTGGGAATGAGTATTATTCTGGAGCAGAGTTCAGTTTAGACCCCAAATGGTTGATTGATCCGAAGCTTCTTTTTGTTGGACCAAAGATAGGAGAAGGAGCACACGCTAAAGTGTACGAAGGAAAGTAAGTTGGTCCCAAATTCTTTTTACTCTGTTTTAATGATTATTTGATTTCCGGGGTGGAAAGGCTTGTAATTGCGAGAAAAGAAAAGATGAAATAGAACATTAGAAGTTCTTAACTATGTTGACGATTGAAGTTTGGGTCCGGTCTACTTTTGATAATTCTGTTCTTGTTTCGTATCATTCTGTGAAGATGTTGCTTTTCCCTGATATTTGCCTATATCTTTCGTTATTTCTTTGAGGACGCAACAGTAAGAAGATGAAAACCTTTCGTATCATGAGTAATTTAGTATGTGGAGCACCTTTTGAATCATTGGTCCTTATTCTTTCAGATACAAAAACCAGAGCGTTGCCATCAAAATCGTCAACAAAGGAGAGACAGCTGAAGAAATTGGCAAGAGGGAGGCCAGATTCGCTAGGGAAGTTGCCATGCTTTCAAGAGTTCAACACAAGAACTTAGTTAAGGTTGTCCAATTCTCACCAGATGAGTGAAATGAGGCCAGCTGTTTTATGTCTTTGTGATTATTTTCTTTTTTCTTTTATCAACAGTTCATTGGAGCTTGCAAGGAACCTGTGATGGTCATTGTAACCGAGATTCTGCTCGGTGGGACACTTCGTAAGTACTTGCTTAACTTGAGGCCGGGCTCTCTCGATATGAAAGTAGCCATTTTATTTGCCCTCGACATAGCTCGTGCAATGGAATGCCTCCACTCTCACGGAATCATCCATCGCGACCTTAAACCTGGTAATTGCTGCAAAAGTTCTTGACTTTTAATCTGAACTGATAACTTTGCAGTAACAACCTTGCAATTGGTCCTGAACACTATTTTCTTCTACACCTTTCTGTGTAATTTTTCGTCCCACAATTTTAAAATCAACCAGACCCATTTTTTATGCCCCCAGAAAACTTGCTGTTGACGGAAGACCACAAAACCGTAAAGCTAGCGGACTTTGGTTTGGCAAGAGAGGAGTCATTAACCGAAATGATGACTGCTGAGACTGGAACCTACCGTTGGATGGCTCCAGAGGTATACAGTTTTTAAAGATTTTAATCAAGTGGCAACATTACATTTTCTTCCATGTAAATTGAATATTGTGATTGCAGCTGTACAGTACAGTAACGCTTAGACAAGGAGAGAAGAAGCACTACACACACAAAGTGGATGCGTATAGTTTTGCCATTGTTCTATGGGAGCTCATACACAATAAATTGCCATTTGAAGGCATGTCCAATCTGCAGGCTGCTTATGCCGCTGCTTTTAAAGTAAAGTTATCAATTCATTCTTATGTTTCTGATGATTGGGAAGGTGAGCGATGCACACATTTAACAACTGAATATGTTATTTATTTTCAGAATGTAAGGCCGAGCTCTGATGGTCTCCCGGAGGATTTAGCTAGAATAGTCACTCTGTGTTGGGAAGAAGATCCCAATTTGAGGCCCAACTTCTCTCAGATCATACAAATGCTCTTACACTGTCTATCCACAATTTCCCCACCGGCTTTACCGCGAAGAATCTTGACTTCTGCTGCTGGTTCAAACACTCTTCTTCCACCCGAATCTCCGGGTACGAGCTCCTTAATGGCCAAGAGGGACGACACTAGTGGTACACCGAAGACGCCCGTGGAAGAAGACAGCAAGCCAAAGGGATTTTTCTTCTGCTGCTTCTAAATTTTGTTGAATACAACTAGTGTTTGTAACAAGCTAAAAGTTTCGTATATTTTGATGGTAGAAAGAGTAGTTAAGGTTGCTGGGATGTGTTTTAGCTGTAAAAATAATGTCCATCCAAAGGCCTTTACATCTATCTCCATTACTATCTCAAGTGTTACTTTTCCAGTAGATATATATTGATCAATGCGAGGACTGAAAAATGTTACTTTTCTTTTGTGAGATGCGTAAACTACTACTACAGATTCTGTTATGTAGATCACTTCCAGCAAAATATTCTTTTCGTAATGGCAGTGCTTACATCCACGACGCATTAACTCAGAAGCTGCTGGTTTTCTACATCAGTTGAAGCAAATCTGAGAAAATTTTGTTGGGGGCAAAAAGGTCAACTTCAATGCAGAATTCAAAGATCTATTGGGCCATTAGCCCAAACGACAGCCATTAGCATGGATAGACGATGATGGTTATTCATTCCTTGTAGTCTCTCCCCTCCGACACCATCATCATTCATCACAAGCAAGCAATCGTAATAGCTGAGTGTGTTCTTCCATGGGTAATAAGAAATCGGAACAAAACGCTAACGGCGTCGGAGAGCCGAAGGAGGGTCATAATTTACTGGGCTGTCCGACCTTCGAGCCGCTGGAGAATGGCCGGTTCAGGTGCGTCGAGACCGGCCACGAGCTACCGGCTGAGTCCAGAGACTCTTACGCTCGAGCAAAGCACTGTCGACTTGGCCTCATTGACTCGGCCTTGGCTCGCAATAAGCCCCCTCTTAACATGTTCAAGCAAGATCCCTCTTCACGCTAATTAATTATTAGTCTGCATCCTTCAACCCATTTTATGAGAATCTCGCATGTGATAAGTGTTAAAATTGAATCACAATGCATGGCGTGTTCAAAATTTGAAGCTTTTTTGGGTTCTTGTAAAAGAGTAATCTTGATGAGCTATGTAGTGTTTCCATTCCAGATAATGCTCTTGACTATGTGTAAGAAATAGCTACATTATACTTCAACAGAAGCCTTCACTATATATATATATATATATTTCTCTTTGTAACTTTTTCTATTATGAACTGCTGTTGGAGTGACACTGTGTTTTGCATGATGTAATGCAACCAACAACAGATAAAAAGGAATCTGGGAAAGAGACACTGAATAGTAGTGTGGAAAAGGAGAGTTGAGGGTAAAGATAAAAAGAAGAAGAAAAAGAATAAGAAGGACGAGAAAAAGAAAACTAAGAAGATTGCAAAAGAGGTTGAAAACGTAGAAGAAGTTATTGGTGAAACTGGGGATTCAACGGAGAAGGGTGGTAGTAGTAGTAGTAGTAGTAGTAGTAGTAGTAGTAGTAGTAGTAGTAATAGTAGTAGTAGTAGTGGGTTGGATGATGAAGTGGAGTTTTGGATGCCACCAGCTGGAGAACATTGGGATCATGATGACGGGGCTGGCGATCATAGATGGGGATCATCAGAGACTGAACAAGAAGAAGAAGGTGCTGCGGTTACTTACTACTGCCTTGTGTCTGTCATCTCTTGGTTGCCTTGTGCTTTTGCTTGGTAACTAATCTTTTCATGTGGTGTGATATTTTTCCAGAAGCTGGTGCTGTAGAGCCTGTTCATGAAGTCAAGGAGCTTTCGAAACAGTAAAGATTGCTCTTTTCTTTGGTACTTTTTACTTTGCTACCATATATATGATTTCACCTTCTTCTCTTTGCAGCAGGACAACCAAGCGAAGAACTCTTGAAATTGGACCTAGTAGCTCTGCCTCAAGAAAGAAGAAGATGAAGAAAGACGTTGCATGACACTACTACAGATGAAAGTTGTGAAGAAGAAGAGTGTTGCATTGTAGTGAAAAGCATGTAACATCACAAGAGTTGTTGGGATATAATTTATTAAACTTTCTTGAATTGGAGCTGCATTTCCTGGTTTATTTGTATAGAGAAGGATGAAGGCAAAGAAACACCAAAATCAAATATCTCGCATTATAATAAATATTCACAATATAATAGCGGTTGATATATTATATTACACAGCAGTTGATTCAAACAAATGAAACAGCAGAACATTCAATCAAGACTGGATAGACAACTTGCATTCATAAAAGTGATTAACAAGCGTAAGTAAGACTATTTATAGACAATCAGTTGCAGCATCCTCCTCTTTGTGCAACTGCCCCATCTCTAGGCCCTGCAGGACCTTGTGGCCGCCCATAACCTACTTTGATACCTGATGACTGCAATGCAAGTTTTCCCCACAAAACATGTTAAAAAAAAAATTAAGCACATAGAGAGAGTCAAACCATGGTTGCAAGTGAGTAAATGATCCATTTTATTACCTCATTGGATACATCGAATATGCCTTCCTGGATCTTCTGAAGTATCTTTGCTGCAGCGTTAGTGAATGCCTGCACTTGAAAATTGATGTTTCAAAATTGTGGATGTAAGCACGCATCAATCATTATTAAGAGGTGGGTGAGAAAAAAAAAAGGGTTTTTGCCTCCTCGACATTTTGTGCTGTTCTTGCAGAAGCCTCCAGAAAGAGAAGCCCGTTTTCTTTTGCAAATTGTTCTCCCTCCTCTTTACTTACAGCTCTCCGGTGAGCAAGATCACTTTTGTTTCCCACGAGCACGATAGTCATATTCGGGTTGGCATGCTGCTTAGCATCTTCCAGCCAGCTTGCAAGGTGGTTAAATGTCTCCCTCCTAAACAACAAAAAAGAGATAAAGATCTATTTTTGTTGGCTTTATAGATAAGAATACGAAATTAACAAAAGAATGAAATTAGCAACGTCGCCACAGCGGAGATATTTTCTTTCTACACACAATTGTTACTCCTTCCTTTACCTAGTTATGTCATAAACCAGAAGTGCCCCAGCTGCTCCTCTGTAATAAGACCTAGTGATGGATCTGAATGACTCCTGGCCAGCCTGAAACAAAAGAATATAAGATGGCATGGAATTCATCAAATAGACCTATAAATTTGAGTATTCCAACAACAAAACTAGCAATCCTTTCAAATTTGAGCTCTTTATCACTTCACCTTATACCATTTGACAATCCCGACTGTTTAATTTACCGCACAGGGTGAAAACAATTTAGGAAAGATTATATTTTATAGAAGATGAAATTACAGACAGTGTCCCAAATCTGAAGCTTCACGGGCCTCCCATCAATATTGATCATTCGCGCACCGAATTCAACTCCAATTGTGAGATCATGCACCGGCTGAAACCTCTTATCTGTGAATTGCAATAGCAGGCAAGATTTCCCAACGCCTGAAACCACGATAACTCTTTAGTAACCAACTGCTGAAGAAATTAGAATGATAATACTTTGTAGGGAATTGACTTTATTTTCCGCGTGTACCTGTATCGCCAATGATTATATACTTGAAGAGATAATCGTACGACATAATAATAGCTTCCGTTCAGACGAATTGAGTCCAGGGTGATGATGAACGCCAAAAAGAAGAAGACGTGACCCGAAACGTGTTTGTGAGGGAGAGAGAAATTGAGGGTCGGGTCAGGTCAGGGTGAAGATAAGTAATTGAGTTTTGAAATTACAATATCTATTTTGATTCATATTTTAAAAAAAAAAATTTAATTTTAATTATCCAACAATAAAATAAGCCCAATTTTTAATAGAAGATAGGATTGTATTTATCATCTTCCTGAAGCAGCCGCAGGTATAACGAGCTCAAAGCCACATCTTTCCCTGACCTCAAACGCCGCTCCGTTCCGATCCATCCGAGATCTCCCCGAGATATCGCCCGAAACAGAACCAAAACCGCACCAACCCGCATCTCCGGCGCGGCGAGGGCCGATCCCGTCCTTAACGGCCGCCACGGTCGAGATATCGCCGCGACGGCGAACCACGTGTATGAGTAAACGTAACTTAACAGCTCTATATCTTCACTTTCAGGGATGAGCATTGGGTGTATCAACTCTTGCTTAAGCATTACTACCGTTTCCCGTGGTAGAGGGATGAAAGAACGACCCACGTTTGATGTCTTAAGCTACAATTCCTTGAAAGGCCTTAGTTTGCTCGACTCACTGCAGGTAATCAATCATACGCCCCTTATGTGCTTTCCTTACTTATAGCATCATCTCGCATATCCAGATAGATTTTTCTATCTTTATTCCTTTGCAGAGCAGTTGCAGTTTTCAGATTCGAATTGGAGCTTCATCACCTCATCTGCAACAACTGGTTGTCAAGTGTGATCATCCCCAGAATGCAGATTTCCCCCGTTATTACTCCAAGAAGGAGAAGAAGCCATTTCCCATACCTGTTGTCGAGCTACGAAGAGCAGCTAGGGAGAGGCTTAAGAAGAGCAAGACCCAAAGAGGACCCTGCCCTCCTCCTAAAAGAGGACTAGTGGTTCAAAAACTTATTCCCCTTGCATACAGCGTGTTCAACTCAAGAATCAGGTTGATCAACAATCTCAAGGTGCTTATGAAGATTGTGCCTGTTAACTCCTGCAAGTAAGGTTTCCTAACAAAATGGCCTTTTTATTATCCTCTTACGAGAATTCTTTGGCTGAAAGTTGGTGAAAGCTGAATTATATTCTTAGAATAAATTTCATAATCGCGCCCATTGGAGCTCCCTTAGTTAAATGCTTTCATTCCACCATTTACTGTTGTGAATGCCTCTATTTCTTGACCTTGAAGAATGGTGTATGTTTTCGTCAGGTGGTGTAATGAAATCCACGTAGGCCCCATCGGCCACCCCTTCAAGTCCTGTCGGGGCCCACAAGCCTCGATCCGCCGAGGCCAACACGAATGGGGTGAAGCAGTCCTCGAAGACGTATTGGTGCCGCTCGAAGCCTACCACCTCTACGATCGTCTCGGCAACCGCATCACCCACGACGAGAGATTCTCAGTCCCGAGAATCCCCGCAGTCGTCGAACTGTGCATCCAAGCCGGCGTAGAGCTTCCCGAGTATCCCACCAAAAGGAGGAGGAAGCCCATCATACGAATCGGTAAGAAAGAGTTCGTGGATGCCGACGAATCGGACCTGCCCGACCCGGATCCGGATCCGCCGAGACCCGACGTACTGCCCGAAATCCGGGACTCGGAGATCACGGTGCCGTGCAACGAGGAGGACGTTGTGCTCCTCGCGGAGGACACCCTCCGAGCGTGGGGAGAGATGAGGGACGGAGCGCACAAGCTCATGAAGATGTACCCCGTGAGGGCCTGCGGTTACTGCCCCGAGGTCCACGTGGGGCCCACGGGCCACAAGGCTCAGAACTGCGGGGCCCACAAGCACCAGCAGAGGAACGGGCAGCACGGGTGGCAGGCGGCTGTGCTCGACGATCTGATACCGCCGAGGTTTGTGTGGCACGTCCCCAACCCGAACGAGCCGATGAAACGGGAGCTGAGGAACTTCTACGGCCAGGCCCCCGTGGTGGTGGAGCTCTGCGTTCAGGCTGGCGCCGCCGTGCCGGAGCGGTACAGACCCACTATGAGGTTGGACGTGGGGATTCCCAGTGATGTGAGAGAGGCTGAAATGGTAGTTTGATTTGTTCATTACCGTTACAATCTAAGGACCATTTATGGCTCTGCCTCTGGCTATATATATTAACATGGTTACAAGATGCGGATCCTCCTTTTAGATCTATGAATGCTGTAGAATTCTCCACACTAGTTTTTTCTTTTCAATCTGCTGTAAAGATGTGATTTTTTTTTTCCCGACAGCTGATAATCTCCGATGATGAATGAAATTGGTATGTATGAGAATATTCAATGATTACAACCACGTTACTGCCTTTCCACCAGCAGCTCTCTCTCTCTCTCTCTCTCACAATTTTTTTTTCGTCTCTTAAAAGTATGAATTGGGATTATTAATATTAATCTTGCTTGGATGAAAGTGGTATCAGGGCCTACTCCTTGAAAGTTGAAGAAAGACAACAGCAGATGAAAGGTGAACCTTAAGATCAGCAATATCAACATCATGGCCACCTTCCACCAAACCCCAGCGATTCACCTGCATGTCTTCCTCCAGCCTAATCAGCTCCATGGCCTGCTTGATATTGAGCCCACCGCGACAGAGCTCGATCGCAATTAGCAAAGAGTGAGCAGCCGCTGCAATGGCATCGACCGCAGCCAGCATGCAGTCGTCCGTTCTCTTCACGAGTTCCTCGATAGATTTAACAAGACCCTCGTCCTGTTTGCCTCCAAAAAAACTAGTGTACACGATGGGCTTATACCCGAATTCAGATTCCACCCATTTTATCAGAGGCCCAAATTTCTCCACTTGAAGTTCTGTACAGCAAACAATGAAAGGGTATTATTATTCCTCAGAAATTAAAGGGCAAATTTTGTCTGGAAATGAAAAACAAAATAGGAGGCAAGAGGACCTGCAATTTACAATGGCCATGTTGTTGATTGGGTTAGAATTGCTGCTACTATGCATACCTCGTAAATTCTTTGTGACATCATTGTCAGTTGGAGCACGATAAAAGACCAAATCTTGATGGAATTTCTTCATCAGATGCTCCACGATCTTTGCCCTAGTAAGCGGAACTCTTTCCAATGCCGTACAAGCAAGCTTCATAAGTGGCATAGTGAAGGGTCTAATCCCGTCCATTTGCTACAGAAGGACATATTCCATCATGACAAGGTCCTCTCAACAAGTGCACTTTTTCAATCTTGAAAAGGATAAATATAAAAAATAATTGAAGCACCTGGAACTCCCACTCAGCAGCAATGGCCTTGGCTAGTGCCAAAGTAGGACAGTTGAGGTTTTTCTTGGAAGGCGTTTTGAGTGTCCTGAAGTTAGAAATTTGAGCGAGCCTCGATAATCAAATCAAGAGCTCAACCAACCAAGCATTGAATTTGGCGTATATTCTAAGGAGAGACGATGTAAAATTACTACCATATAGCGATCCATAACGATCTTTAAATCAAAGTCAAACAAACAACAGAGGCCGAGCTTATCTCAATTTCTAGCGCTTAAACGAGCTCCTAAGTGATCCAAAGGAGAAGTAACCCTACCTGTAATTGTTGAGGTTCTAATATCGAGCATCACGTTCCAGCTTGTGCCTTCTTCGAATTCTCTGGTCGTAACATTCTTGTAGAACCTCTTTCCCACAATCGACCCAGTCATGGAAGACATGGGCATCGTCACGGACGACGAGGAAGAGGATGTAGATGACGATGACGTGGAGGATTTGGGCCCCTTGACGTATATGGGATCATCCGAGGCAGGGTCAAAATTCGAAGAGGGTGATGCGGTTGCCGACAGAGTTCTTAGGTTGGTGAATCTGACCAGGGTTTGTACGCTTCTGCTAACCATCGACGACGCCATTGTCGATCGACATAGACTCAGCTGAGCGTGAAGGAGATTATTGGATATGTATGTATGACCGAGGAATATAATTTGGGTTGGAGATTACATGTTTTGGGCCTTGACCCAGATATATATAAGAATACGACCAAAAAGTGAAAAATAAAAAAATATGATGATTCCACGTGTCATGGGTCCCACCAACCGGCCTTATGGTATGGTAAGGTGATTTGCAATTGTAGGCACTTTTTTAAAAGGAATTTATAAAAGTAGGCGTCGTGTGTAAAATATTACAAAAATAGGCACTATTTTTTTAATATTTTATTTTCGATTTTTTTTATTGCTAATATAATTCTGATTTATTTTTTATTTAAAGTTATCATATAATTCATAGGGGATCATACTTCAATTAAAGAGACCGAATCGAACCGAAATCGAACTTCGGTTCATAAATTGAAATTTTCACTTCGTATTGAAAATTGAACTTCATTTTTCAATTCATTTTCTGTTTTAAAACTTTATAGCAGAATTTTTTTATTTTTTCGAAAACCGAACCTTTACTTATATTATTTAATTTATATAATAGTAATATATACGATGATATTATATATTTATAACTATAAAAATAATATTAAAAATTTATTTAATTTTATCTTTTATTAGCATGCAGTTATTGGAACAACTACAAAGTGGTTTGCCGATTTTTTTTTTGTAATTTAATTATTTGATTTCGTGATGGTTTCACCGCTTTCGGGTCAAAAACTTCGGTTCTAGTTCCGTCATTATTAGATCAATCTCTAATTATCGTGGAATCATGTTCCGTCATTTTTCGTTATGTGAATCTGATATTTAATTTCTATTTCATTTTTGTTTTAATTTTGTGCAAATTAGAAAATTAATTCTTTAAAAAAATTAAAATAAAAGGATGCCTTCTTTTTGTAATAAATTTGTGAGCACATTAAAATTAATTCAAAAAAAGAAAATAAAATAAAATGATGCCTATTTTTGTAACAAGATACACAGTACCTATTTTTGCAATTTACACTTGATCAAATATCTATATTTGCAATTAACCCCCTTATCTATCACCTCGCGCCGCCGCATTTCTGCCAATCATCCTGAATAAAATATTTCATCAAATCTTTTCGTTTCTTAGTTATTAATAGCTGCTCGTCAAGTCTTTTCCTTTGAATAAGGATGAGCAGCGGTTCTTGGAACTCCGTCGAACTTGAAGTTCTTTACTACGCTTTGGGCTGGATTGCATTTTTATTATGGGCTCTTTGCTTCTACCCTCAGGCAATATTAAATTTTCGGAGGAAAAGGTAAAACATTTCTTCTTTCTTGTATGATTCCAATCCAATTTTGGTTCCAGTTTTTCTTTATTATGATGATTCTATTCTCTCTGCTCTGCTCTGCAGCGTTCGTGGGTTGAGTTTTGATTTTCTGGTGCTAAACTTTATCAAGCACTCATCGTATTTAGTATACAACGCCTCTCTATACTTTAGTCCCTCTGTCCAGCGACAGTATCGTGAGAAGTATGGCTTTGACCAGGTTTAATTTGCAGTGCAGCTTTGTTTTTTTTTATTACTAATTGAGTACTTCTAAACATCACGCATATCTATTCTATTATTATTATTATTGACGTAGATGATACCAGTTGCTGCAAATGACGTGGCTTTCTCTGTTCACTCCGTTCTGGTGATCGCTGTAGCCTTCTTCCAAATTGCAATCTACGATGTAATATTATGTCCCATTTTTATCTCGAGCAAAACCATGTAATGTAAGCAAGCAAAGTTTTTTTTTTTTTTATTTATAAAGTTATGGTTTTGAAATCTGCAGCGTGGAGATCAAAAGGTGTCCAAGATTACGATTGCTATTGTTTCTGCAGCGTTGTTGTCGGTTGCAGTTTGTGTGTTTTTAGCTTTGCCGAGCCATTCTTGGTATTGGCTTGTTTCCGTCTTCAAGTAAGAAGACAACGTCCTCTTCTACTGTAAATATATTTCTTGTTTGTCCTACGTTGATTAAAATGTTGGTTCACACGGCGGAGCAAATAGGTGGGTAATTCACTAGCACTACTAGTATTATAGTAATCGGATTCATATTCTGATTTTAAATTGTTTTTATATATATATATATATATATATCACAGCACGTTGCAAGTTGTTATTACAACAATCAAATACATTCCTCAGGTTAGTGTTGCTATCTTTTATCATCTTGCTTTCACTCCAAAAAGAAAGGAAAGGAAAAAAATGGCAATTTGAATGTTATCTTTTTGCTTCGTGCAGGCATTCCTCAACTTTCAACGCAAGAGCACGAGGGGTTTTAGTATCGGCTATGTTACGTTTGATTTCACGGGGAGCACCATGAGTTTTTCCCAGATGGCGGTCGAATCAATCGATCAAAGTGAGTAGTGAGTTGCTAAGCATGGATGAATGTGCTCCTACTCGTATTTCGTAAAAAAAAAATAAAAAATAAAAAATCTGAACCCGCTATAAATTGATCCATCCACAGGATCTGCTGTGAATCTTTATGGGAACATTGGCAAGACTTTGCTGTCTCTGGTGAGTATCTTCTTCGACATTATCTTCATGATCCAGCATTTCATCTTGTACCCTGATTCCGAGAAGAAGAATAATAATAATATTTCTCCAAAAGAAATTGATGATGATGATTTGAGCAAGAAACCATTCGTTAAAGACTCGGATGAGCTTGATGAAGATGGCTTGCCCTGAATATTCACGTAGTTGCTCGACCGATCTGCACATATCAATCTGGCTTGACATTTTTAAGAGATCGATTATAGTATCTGTAATGAGATTACGTGGTTCATGTCTGTTTCTTAAAGAAACAAACATTGAAATTTATCCGAAATCCTGTATACTGCAATAAAATCTCAGGATATCCAGATTGGCTTCGCCTGGGCATATCATGGAATTTTTATCTTGTTTGTAATAAATCATTGCGATAGCTCGAGTTTTGTAGTCGGAAAGAGTACATGCCATCTGTTGTTATTCATTCATATAATATGAGGCACTTTGTTTTATCATTGGATGATTGTTGTTATACATTCATATGATAAGAAACACTTGTGTTTATCAGTGGATAACTTAGGTTAGCATTCACTGCAATTGAAGAGCTAGCTAGTATATATATATATATATATATATATATATATAGTGGCTGGCAGGAACAATAATAAAGAAGGAAAACAAGGGGGAAGGAAAATATTGTAAACCTCCTCAATACAAAATAACTTGTGCAAAAAGGGAAACAAACACCACAACTATGTCCGGAGAATGATTTCGACATTTTTATCAGCACGCTCAAAAGAAAACAAAAAGTCGTCAAAGACTTGCAGATTATTGTGAAACAACATCCGTCCTTAGTTATGCAACAGATGCCATGTGGCGGATTAGGTCGATAACACGGTTACTGTCAATTAAGAAAATAATAATAATAATAACAATACAATTAATATACTGCAATGGTCACTTGCCAATAACCAGTGAAAGAAAAGAATCACAGTAGTGGATTGTGTCTCTACTTCAATTCTTACCTGTATCCCCACTCATTGTCGTACCAAGAGACAACCTTCACAAAGTTGCCGTTAAGGGCAATCCCAGCCTTGGCATCGAAAATGCTCGACCTGCTCAAACCAAACAGACACGTTATTACATTGAGAGACATCTAAAAGGGAGCAGAGAGAGAGAGAGAGGCACAACTTCAGCATAGAGACAACTACTCAGTATCCTCACCTACAATCACCAACAAAGTCAGTAGAGACCACCTCCTCCTCAGTGTATCCTAGGATACCCTTCATGTTACCTTCAGACTCCTCCCTGTGATGTGATAACAGCAGCAAATAAGTAGTAGTAACAAACAATCGCCAGAATATGATAGACCAGCAAAGTGAACCTGCACAATAGTTGCTTACTTGATAGCCTTTTTTATTTCATCGTACGTGGCTGACTTTTCAAGCCTTGCTGTTAGGTCAACCACCGATACATCGACAGTTGGGACACGAAAGGCCATGCCCGTAAGCTTTCCATTTAGAGCGGGAAGCACTTTCCCAACAGCCTGTAAAATTACAATAACCAGCATGAATGGCTGAGAATGAATTCTTGAATGCACTACGTAAAAAACTACAGTATGTTTTTACAATGAACGGGGCATTAAACTACCTTGGCAGCTCCCGTGCTGCTAGGAATGATGTTAAAGGAAGCAGCTCTTCCACCTCTCCAGTCCTTCATTGATGGACCATCAACAGTCTTTTGGGTTGCTACATGACACATAGAAAACTGTCAATTCACAGCCCAAATGAATGCATTATTGTACTAAGCAACTTTCTGGAAAGTTTTTACCAGTAATTGAGTGGACAGTTGTCATTAACCCCTCAACGATGCCAAACCTATCATTAAGAACCTGTGACGACATAAAATGGCATCCATGAATGCGAGTGTGAAGATATCTAAAGTTAAAGAGTCTTGTCAGAAAACAAACCTTAGCCAGTGGTGCCAAGCAGTTGGTAGTGCAACTGGCATTAGAAACGATATTAATGTCAGACTTGTACTCCTTCTCATTAACACCAACAACAAACATGGGTGCATTAGCGCTTGGTGCAGAAATCACAACCTTCTTCGCACCTCCCTAAGTCAGGTTAAACAACAAAGATAACAGGTGTAATCAATATCTTAGGATCATCAAAGTTACTAAGATTAATAAAGGTTAGAACTTCCAAGAAATGAGAAAAAGAAAAAGGTGACAGCAGTGTGAACCTTCAAGTGAGCAGCTGCCTTGTCCTTATCAGTGAAAACTCCAGTAGACTCCACAACAAAGTCAGCCCCAGCCTCGCCCCATGGGATCTCCTCTGGGTTTCTATAACAACAAATTTGCAATGTATAAGAATGACAAAATCAATTACACCTCAAAGATCCTGGGGGAGGTAACAAACACTGCGAAAGAACCTCATCCCAAAGACGGCCACAGGTTTTTCACCAAATAGAAGGGTCTTGGAGTCCTTAACCTTAAGTTCGTGCTTCTTCCACTGACCATGGACACTGTCGTATTTGAACATGTAGGTCTGTACAACACCCAAAAATGACCACCACGGGATTCAGGAAATGCTATATTAACTCAAATAAACGTTCTGCTAATGTTGAGAGCATGCAATCGTTAAAATTGTTCAGGAGAGAAACCGAGGTAACAATATCAGTTAACCTAATACCATCTTTTGCACAAACGATAGGTATTTACCATTGAACAAATCAGGGCATAAATTATCCGAGACACATTTAACTCAATGATGACCAGACCAGAAAGATGTTGATCTATCAAACAAAATTTCATATATCATCACATAAACAGATGCAAATTCGAATATGATGTATGAACACAAGATACCATGTAATCAGTGGTGATGAATGGATCGTTCACTGCAACAAGCTCGACATCGTCGCTCTGGAGAGCAACTCTAGCGACCAAACGCCCGATCCTTCCAAATCCTACGCACAAGAATTCAGATAGTATAGCAGATCATCGACAAGCATTTGACGAAAAAATGAGGAAAGCACTAACCATTGATTCCGATCTTGATCTTGCCCATGGTGAAGAGAGAACAAAAAAAGAATGCGAGAGGTGAAGAAATGTATTTGTCGCACGGATGTTGAATGCAGAGAGAGCTAGTGAGTGAGTGTGATGATTTATGCGCGGCGTAATACACATATTATGGACGTGAACAGCGGAATTAATGAATGGTAGGCGGAATTGTCGATGCTGGTTTATCGGTCTGCGCGAGGAACCAGATTTCTCGGCCAGTGCATCTAACTAATCTAAGCAACGTGACTTGGGCTTGCAAGTGAGCCCATTTTAAAGCCCAGATATTGATTGTCAAGGCCCGTTAAGACTATTTTCAATTCTACTGGGCTGGGAGATGCGAAAGCTAGAACCTTCCGAGTTTCTGTTGTATTTGAAAATATAATTTCCAGCTTAAATCAATCTGCTTGGGGAGTAAATAAAAACAAGAAGATTTGGTTTATGGAAAACTCAAGGTTTCTTCACATTCAAACATAACCAAAAATTCACAGGAATTATAAAATATGGACAATGCCATGATTTTCACTTATAATTGTCACGTTCACATTTTCAACCACTTGGGCTTGGCCATCTTCTTCTCCTTCGGCTTTTGATCGACAGCCACAGAAGGGCTGCTGGCTTCCTTATGTTCGGCTCTCTGCTGCTGAGTCTCGGAGTTCGATTCTGATTGCTGAGCAAAGTACTCCTCAAGGCCTTGCAAAGACATTACATCCTCTCCAAGGACTGGGCCAGAAAATGCTGTATCATCATCATCATCATTACCTATATAAAATCACAGAGATAGCTGATAGGTTCTTACCATCAAAGAAACATGTAGCAACGGAGATTTAAATAAAATAATAATTGGACCTTTCGGCACATCGTACGCAAAGTACACAATTGCTCCCGGTACAAAGCCAGCGGAGTAAAAGTCCAGAGACGAGTCCTTCAGTTGTTTTTTGGGAGGCGTTGTATCTGTTGAAACAAAAACACACATTACTCATTTATGCCTAACAATTAAATTACATAGTATGGATTACTTTACTCACATAGATAAAATGGAAACTCTGGATGAGCAACGACTTTCTTGACTAGATCAATTAAGCTTTGAATTGTTTCAGACGGATGAAATGAGGCCTCTAAAGTATGATTGTCAGGAAAACGTACTCTAATCACAGCCTTCTCACAGAGCAGAGACAATTATCATAAGATTTAACAAGGCATAGGAGAAGAAAAACATTGGTTGGTTGCAGGAAAAAAAAAATACACTAGTAGTACCTTCGTCATCTTTGATCTGCGGGCAGCCTCTTCGACATCCCGTATCTTTTTCGTCTTCAAGTATTTATCTGTGAATCCCCATGTCATTAAGCATTAACACTTCAATAAAACAATACGCACGCACACAAATATATATAGCTGGAGCTGCTTCTTTCTACTATCAAGGACACTGGGAAACTAGTTACGGAGATTCAACTTATTTGAATGCCAACCCGAAAAATTACCTTCTTTTTTAGTTGCTAGAAGGCGGTAGTAGTCTTCTGGTGTAAACTCATAAAAGTCATCTGACTCTTCCGAAGCTACTTAAAGACAGAACAATCATAAATTTATCAATTAATATACAGGATCCAGGAAACCAAAGATAGAATAATTATACCCGGATCAGAAGCATTGCTGGGAGTTGCTGAAGCTATTGTTGTTTCAAATACTCGAATTTCACGTCCATATTTCTCTCTTGCAGCTGCGAGCTTAGCCTGTTTACAGGGAGGTAAGCAATTCATCATTGGATATAAATTTTTAAGTGTGATATATGAATTGGTCGACCAAAACGATTGGCTAAATAAAACTCTTAAAGATAGATTGCATAAATGCCTGGTAATGCTTCAATCTCTTAGATAGAGCAAAGGGTACACGAAAATTCAAATATTCGAAAAGCTCATCCGAAAGATAAAGGACTTTTTGATAACACAAAAAGTCGTTAATCAGAAATCATATAATTATATATAAAACCTTGGCTAATTCTGCATCCATCTGCGAAACAGCGACGAATCTTCTGCGCTTCCAAGCAGGCAACGAATCAGTTGTCATCCGGTACTTTCCCTCTTTTCGCTACTTATTCATCCTCTACTTGTTGATGATGGGATGGATAATCGTACTCGGTCTTAGATCAAAAACAGTGAGCTATTCGGCTTCGGTCTTTACCCGGGTCGGAGTTCGATTCATCATGGCCCAAATATTGTTCCCTTTCTTGCATCTGACGGAGTTGGGCTGGGATTACTTATATTATTCTTTGGGCTTCTATGTTTTCGTTCCCCAAATAAAGGCTCGTCGAAGACATCATCTCTGATCAATTGCTGACGCCAATTTCAATTTGTATAAGAAAAGTACCTCCCCACAATTTAAAGAAATTACAGGGACATGGTTCAATTTGAATTTTCTTTTCAAATTTTTTTTTCTTCCCGTAGAAAAAAAGAAAAAGGGAAAAACGTTGCAATCATAAACGGAGAACAAGAAAACTAAATCCAGACGAACCAAACTCCTCCATTGGATCATCCCACACACATTGAAGGTGCCTCTGCTTGTCGAATGACGATGGACAGGGAGAAAGAGAGGGAGTTAGAATTAGAGAGCGCAATGTACACCAATTGCTTGTTGCTCGGATTGGATCCGAACATAATAGGACTGGCTTCGAACAATTCAACTCCTCGGGTTGGTTTTTTCCGTCACTCAAACCCCAAGTTAGGCGAACAGCTTCTCTACTTCATACTATCTTCTCTTCGAGGTCCATCTCAGTCCGCCAAGGCAAGATTGATTATCATAAATTGTAATTTTTTTTATATAAATTCAAGTTTCCCCGCAATTGTCTGAAGTATCCTTATGATGAGCTTTTGATCTCATTTGTAAACAGGATTTTGATAAGGTGTGGCCGATTTTTGATTCTGCTCAGTCCAGGGATTTTCGGAAGGTAGAAGAAGTTGAAATTTGTTCATCTGAATTTCGCCTATGGTTGTTTTGATTGGTGATTTTCTGTTAGGTTGTGCAAGGAATTATAAGTGAGCTGGAGTCCCAAGGAGCATTGCCGAGAAGCAATTCTAGGGTCTCATCACTTGCGACTTGCTGCGGACCAAGGTTAGGTCCGATTTGAGTTCAATCTTGGTAAAATGGCTTGACTGATAGTATGTAGAGGACGGTGTAGGTGTTATTTTTACTCGTTTAGCTGTTGAATTTTTGTACTGAATCTGAATAAAGCAATCAGCTTCGTGGTGTTCAATAAGTAATTTATATTTTCTTTTGGTTGCCGTAGAAGATTTTCAAAGCAGATTTGACCAAGGAAAGTATAGCGAATTATTCGGTTGCACCTTCACTATGTGATCGTAGATGTATTTGGTGGTCGTGAAGATCTGGGATATTTGAGTCTGAGGTGAAGCAGCTCTATATTTTGTTCCTGAGAATCTTGATAAAGAAATGAAAACTCAGATCTTCTTGGCAAAAAGTATCATGAATAGTTGGGTTTTAATATCAAATGTTGAAATTGTTGAAGGAACTTTAAATGGCACGATTAGTTTGTGAGCGGATAATTAATCATCTGAAAGTCTACTCATACAGGTTTGTTGAGCTCCTATGGCAACTATCCCTGCATGCTTTAAGGGAGGTTCACAGGCGCACATTTGCCGCTGACGCGGCATCGAATACACTGCCTGCACCATTGACGGATGTAGCTTTCTCACATGCAGCGACACTACTTCCTGTTACCAAGGTTAATGATTTGATTTGATTGCTTGTCGTATCTTTTGTTACTACAGTCCATTATACTCTGTGAATACAGAGGTGGCTGTATTTTTTTAACTGTAAACAGGCTAGAATTGCCCTTGAAAGAAGAAAGTTCCTGAAGAATGCTGAGACTGCAGTTCAAAGGCAGGCGATGTGGTCCGATTTGGCTCATGAAATGACAGCAGAGTTTCGTGGTCTCTGTGCTGAAGAGGTAACATACATTTTTGTATGGCCCATATTAGGAATCTAAATATGTGATATGATAGTTGAAGGCAAAATATTTGCAAACTTTTCTTTTTGGTTGTACTGTTAGGCGTACTTACAACAAGAGCTTGAAAAACTTCATGAATTGAGAAACAAAGTGAAATTGGAAGGAGAGCTCTGGGATGAGCTTGTATCTTCCTCAAGTCAGAATTCTCATATGGTTCAGAAAGCCACTCGCTTGTGGGATTCATTGTTATCTCGAAAGAGTGAGCTTGATTGCTTGATGATATTCTCGATTTTCCGTCATGATTTTATTGAGTCTAGTTTTCACAAAATCTTTTTTTGTAAAATGTTATGCTTTTCTATATTTTGTCATTATTCTTATTTAACTAACAGGTTATAGGAAGAACAAAAGTGATTTGCACAGTTTGATTCTGCCTCTTTTGAGATCCTTTGTCTGGGACTATCTTGTCAAGTTCGATCTTTTTAACAATATACAAGAACAAAACGTTGTTTTTGCATTTCCAGTTGATACGGAAAGTAAAATATTAGTGTATCTCATGGATACTAATGTTTCAGCCTATGCATTGTATAGGTCAGCATGAAATTTTAGCTTCAGGCCCTATTGAGGATCTCATAGCTCATCGTGAGCATAGGTAAAATCCCGTAAATGGATATTTCCTACAGATACGGATTTTCCTTGTCTATCTAATATTCAAAATTTTATTTGCAGATATCGCATTTCTGGCTCATCTTTGCTTGCAGCAATGGATCAAAGCTCCTTAGTTTCAACCAATAATACGACTCTCTTAGAGAAGGAGCAGAACGAGAACTCACAAGGAGATTTAGACAAAGAGAAAATTTATAATATCCATGGCAATGAAGACAGAGTACCTCGACTTGATGAAAGATCTACGAGAGGACAACCTACTGTGGATATCGCAGAGGTTTTGCGACGTTGGACGCATGCCTTGCAGCGAATCCATAAGCAGTCACTTCAATTGGTATGCTGCATTTTGACTTTTATTGATCATTTTCTACGCATGATGATCAGGATATATTAACTATATTGGTTATTGCTGCTTTAGCAATAAAATCTACATTAGCCTCACCGGATGTTAAGATTGGGCCGTTAAGAATTAAGATGACAGCGGCTGTCAGAAGAACCAAAGAATCAGCTTATCAATTATAATCCAACAGAATTTTGTGGGTACCTGAGAAGTAATAAATTGACTAACCATTTTAATTTTTCTTTCTTTTAAGATTTTAAAATTCAGAGATGAATACATCAGTATAAATATCAAGTATAAAGTCAACCAGAAGGATCAAGGCGCAAAAGTTGATTGTCAAACCTTTTCTTTAAACCTTAATAATGTATAAGTTCAGTTAACTGATTTTCCAGTTTGTTACTTTATTTATGCAGAGCTGAAGGGCACTTGAACCAACTTTTTTGTGTGAAAAAAAATTATTGACTGGTTTTTAATCAAGCGATGTAGTTCGGTTTAGTTAAATGACGCAATGGATTTTTTACCCATATTTGTCCTATTCTTAGTGTTAGCCATGACGCAACATGCTGTGATTACCTGTAGGCAAAAGCCAATGATGGAGAGGGACCCGAGCTTCTAAGAAGTGTTTACGAAGTTGGTAGCAGCAGCCATGCTGAATCTTTGGCGACAACACTAGCTGAGCATCGGCAACATCTAGACAGCATACAGGTGATTGGTTATCTCTCTATATACCAATGTTCCCTCTTGGGCAGGTTATGTTTCAGAATCTCGGCATTTTTCTTGAAATTGAAGCCTACAAAATTTGGCTTCACTAGCTTTTCTTCTGAATTTTTTTCTGTCTCTGGACCTCACTTTAAGAAATTGTAGGGCGACAATGCAAGTTTATACACATCTGAAATACTTACTAATGAGGGATGATACACTGCAGGTGCTCATCAGTCAACTGAAGGATGTTGCTCCAACATTACAAAACTCAATCTCGGAGCTTTCAGAGGAAGTTGACAGCATATCATTGAATCTTCCCTTTGGTATGAAACTCAGATCAAGTTCACCTGCCAGGCCTCAGAGCGGTTGGAGGGCATTGGTGAGATAATATTTGATTATTCTTTGATGAGTTTTTAGGTGATCATCTCCGTCTTTTAGTTTATTCTTGTTCTAGACTTGTGATGATTGTTATGTCCAGGAAAGTGGTGCTGATGAGGTTTCTGAAATGAGTTCTAGATTCTCATCTGTCCAGTTAGAAAAGGCATCAGATGGTCCACCTACTTTGAAACTGCCTCCTTTATTTAGTTCAACACCAAATTCATCGGGGAAAGGGGGGAACATGCAAAAGCCGCAAGTTGTTTCACAAATTGACGGCACCATAGATAACATGATCCCTGTAGAACAGCCTCCTCAAAACAGTCACACTAATCCCTTGCAGGGTTTGTGGTTTCCTGGCTTCTTTTTTCCGTATTGCCTGCATGCAATTATTATTAGTTCATGTCATTATTGATTTAAATGTGCAGATGAAGATACTGTCTTTCTACAAAACCTGAAGAGATCTGTTAGAGAAGCTGCCCTTTCATCTCGACCGTCCAACATAGATTCATCTCAAGACAGTCGATCTGAAGACAGCTCGGAGCACTTCTTTGTACCACTTTCTGGGGCTGCTTTTCACCATCGTGGGCAAGATAAGAAGCATAGGTTATACAAGAGCAGGCATTTACTTCCATCTCAAGCAGAATCTTTGTTGTATCAGACTGATGCTAAGGACAGCAATTTCGGGAGTGAGTACAGTGGAGTGACCGAAACATTAAATGATTTGGAGTCATTGGATGGTGTGAATGGTTTCCTGTCTGCTGCTGGTTCAGATTCATCTGTTTATGATGTTCCTAGGCAGTCATCATTCTATGACATGGATGAAGCTGTGGATGAAGTTTTCTCACCTCCTCTTTTGATGGAAACAGCGCTTTCAATGGACTGTTATGAGGATTTACTCGGTATGCTGACTTTTTGCCTAGTAACGTTTTTAATTTCATATTTCATTGTCATCTTCTGAGGAAATATCTCCTGTACTTTTTTGGCATTATCATCTGATCAAATTTTTGCATTACCTGTTCCACTCCAGCTCCCTTGTCAGAAATTGAAACAGACCTGATGAAGCACTGAGATGAAAATACTGGGCAGTTGTTGTAAAAGACGTTCAGTTTCAGTGGAATCCAGTCTCAGAATCTCACTCTCTGGCATTCACAACCTCAAATAACTGACTTTTAATTGCGTGATCTATCTGCAAAATGGTGTGTGTGTGCGTGTGTAAGGTATGGGGGGTTGCATGCCTTGCCAGTGTAAATACATCACACCAATGTATTCTATTGTGTGCATCATCGTTACGCCCATAGACTGGTTATCCGACCAAAACATTCCATTTGTATCGTTATGGTTGTTGGATTTCTGTATTTCAAAGGACTGACTGACTATTGAGATTGTGTGCGGCTTTTGGTTACATGAAAGC
The DNA here is from genome assembly GCA_004919715.1 of Linderniella brevidens. Taxonomy (NCBI): domain Eukaryota; kingdom Viridiplantae; phylum Streptophyta; class Magnoliopsida; order Lamiales; family Linderniaceae; genus Linderniella; species Linderniella brevidens. The sequence continues at coordinate 38,606 of SWDC01000146.1, read as the reverse complement.
AATCTTGAGTAGAATATGCCAAATAAAGTTTTAGCATGTTCACAGATTACTCTGTGGCTATGTTGCTTGTAATAACTGAGTTGGCTGTAAATCGCATATTTCGAAGAAGATTTTATGTATCTGTTAGAAAACTATGCAGGTTAAATCACATTATGCACAGCACCCAATTGCCTTACTAGGCAAGTAATGCCTTGTTATTTTGAAAAGGGTAAATTATACAATACCCATATGTTGTTATATTTAAATGCACATAACTATTCTTTACTTTTTTAATTGCGTGAAACTCTCTTGTGCTATCTAAAACTTGGCATTGTACCTCTGGTCTTGTTTAAAATTTAGCACTGTATCCCCTGTGTTGTCTAAAACTTAGCACCGTACCCCATGTGTTTTTTAAAATATAACACTGTACCCCCCAATTATGGGGTGAAAATGACAAAGAATGGATTTTATGCTATTTCCGAACCATATGGCCTAGGGGGTTTTGATGCTTATTTTTAAAACCACATGTGGGTTATATGCTATTTACCCTTTTGAAAATTATCATTTAACTTGGTCTGCTATTGTAATCACTTTAGGCACTGCTCCTCGTATTCTCTTGTATGGTGTGCTATCATACGCGATTTTGGTCATGAAGATTGAGAAGGATTTCTCATGTAACTTTAAACATTCAAACTTCAAATGTATTGGAGAGTTCAATTGCTTAGAGTACCTAACTCGTATGTATGTCTGATGAGGGAACCATGCATGAAGTTTGAATTGCATAAAATAATTGTGACCCCGTGTAATGGAGCCGTGGATGTTGAGTTCTAAGGTGCATTGCTTAAAAATATGAATGGTGCTCCCCACAAATTTCAGCCGGAACATTATAATAAAAAATAACAAACAACAACTCCACGTAAAATCCTTAAATAGAAGTAGCACCTTACCTGAGAAAAGAGCGCTAATTGACTTTGGTAGTGCGATCTTTACAAAGCATATGCCACTCCTGCAACACGGCCACTTGAAGAGCTCTGTGTTCCACTTCCTCCGGAGTCAATTTGATGAGCGTCGTAGGCCCCTTATCATCTTCTTCTTCTTCGTCTTCTTTATCCTTCTTCTCTTCTTCACCTTCCACTTCCTTTTGTCCTTCATCGTCCGATTTCGGTGACTTTGGACGAGGCCTTGCTGATTTTAGCAAAGCAATTCGTTCCATTGAGATTCTCAACCTCTCCGCAGCAGCCGCCTTGACTTCATCTTCAGGCATATACTCGACTCCTCCATCAGTTAGATCATCCATAAAGCCTTGCAAATCTGAAGCAATCTCCTTGGTTATGGAAGCATCAGAAGCCCGAACCACAAATTTGCAGATCATCATAGTGGTTTCATCTCCCAGATCCACGTTTCTGCTCACTTCACTGGCACCAAATATCATCATCCCAACAAATCCTCCGTACCATGTCTTTGCAGCATAGCACAGCTGATTAAAATAACAAACACATCATCTGAGTGGACATGTGGGGTATGTAAGGCAAACCATATGTATTGAAGAAAAGTAACACAAACCTGGAATCCAGCAACTGTTCGGATGATATGCGAGCAGACTTTATGAAAAGGCTTAGACGACAGAGATTTCAATCCAATGAGGAAGGGAGACTCTCCATATTGTTGTGCTGCAGTGGCCTTAAATCCACTTCCTTCGTATGTGTACGTACCAGTGCACTCAACTATAGCAGGTAAACTAGGCCACAGACGGAAATACTCAACCGGTGATATTTTATGAGGCAAAAGAAGTTCACTCAGAGGAATTTTGTATGGCTGACATCTCAAGATCACCGGATCTCCAGTTTCAGGCTTCAGACTTCTCTTTTGCCTAACAATTTGCGCATCTTCTTCAGGATAGTCCCCTTCGTAATCTAATGGGGCGCCACTGCCATAAAACGGATAGTATAGTACTTGGACCCACAGTGCACAGCGTTCAAAATGAGAAACACCAACAGTCACACTGCATGGTACCGGCTCCTGCGGATGAAAATTCGAAATGGTCTGAAAGTGGAAGGCAAGTACAGTTACATACTCAATGAGATGATGATGGTAATATCATGATGACATCCAATAATGCACTTCAAAACCAAGATTATTTGTATTTCCAAACAAATAAAGAAAAAAAGACCATGTGCACTTGAATTAAATGCCACCTGTGAATTCAGATCACGTAACTGCCGGACTGCTTGAGGAGACCCATCCATAAAATAGAGACCACCAGAAAGTCCAACACGAATGTCTACCTTGCTTAGTTCAATCTCTGTGAGGTTCAGTACCTGCATCAATTTAGAAAATTAATCTCTAGAAATGAGTGGCATGTTAAGGAAGGGAAAATGCTCAGAAAGTATTTTACTAAGAAACGCAGACCTCTCGGAAAAAAAAAAAAAGAAACGCAGACCTGTTTTACAAACTAAATACAAGTCATCCGAGAACAAACAAATTACGGTCAAAGAGGTAAAATAACTATAAAATAAGCAGAGTACAAACAGTCTAACCTTGAGATGCAAAGTAATTCTTCCATCATTGGGATCTGCCAAGTGATATCCTTCAACATAGCAAGGATCGCTGCTACCAGTCAAAGTTATCGGTGTCGGAGGTACTTTTATCAAACCAGAGTGAATTCCTTTCGTCAACAACTGAGTTAGTTCGTTTGGATCTGGTCTCCATAATTCTAAAACAGCCTTGTGAATCAATCCCTCAAGTTTTCGATCCTGGGCGGCAGATGAATCATAGAACTGAACGGTTAGCTTGTGGTGGCTAAAGGGGTAGTCACCTCTGTCTTCACTAACGCCAGACCATCTGGACAGAGAAACGGATATTAAAAACTCGTAAGGCAACCACAGTCAATGAATATGCTGAAATAATTTTCTAGTTGAAGAGAAAGGTAATATCATCAGCATTATAAATTATGTATCTCAAGTTAAGAAGTTGGAAAACCTTTAACATTACGAACAATTTATTATATATAATAGAATGCTCACTTGTCATCTGGATGACTAGAAGCATATTTAATTCTCTGTAGTATTAGACGGCACTGGTGTTTATTGACTGAGTCAGCAGAGGGATTACTCCTAAACTCTTCAAGTTCTTTCATTAGCAATTGTCCAGCCCTCGCATTACGTGACCCCAGACGTTGCGTACATAGGAGAACTGCTTGAACATCTTGAAGCCGATTTGTAGTGCTTGCAGACGAGTCGGTGTTGAATAGAACTTTGTGAATGTTTGTTACAATAATATTTAAAGGGTCCTCGGGGTCATCAGCAAGAAGAGGGTCTAGTCCCTCCAAATCGATATGCTCTGAGATAGCCCAAAGCAGACGTGCACAAATTCTGGGTGTGTTGACCTGCCAAACATAATTTATCACCACATTCAGAATATATGCTTTCAACCCATCAAGCATTGAGTGCCAAGTGGATCTAGGAAGATACTGAAAGACACAACCTGTACATCATAAGAAAATGAAATCCTCCAAAAACATTTCGCACTAAAATCTGCCAGAAAAAGGATACCACAGTTTTCTTCTAATTTTTTCCTTTTTTTGCAGGAAATAATGCAGCTTTTAAAAAAGGATACATGAAAAAGCACTGAAATAAATGAAGTTTCCAGGTAAAAGTTTCTCGCAAGAACAATAGCATAAAGATTCAATTAAATATAAGATTTGGAGTCTGGGCTCAAGTAAGTGGAAAATTCAACGTTTAAGCTCAACTGGTAATCCAACTGAGTGTCAAAAAGAATATAATTTAATTCTACAACAGACCAACCTCTCGGAGATCCTTAACAAGTTCCCGCTGCAGATTCTGTAACCTTGTCTCGTTTAATATTTGATCTTGAGAGGCTCCATCTTTAACTCTTTTCACACCGCCCCTGGTATCATAAATATGGCAGAGTCTAACAAGCAATTTCAAGTAGCAATCAATGGCATATGTTCTCCCATCACAATCCCATTTGACGCATGGCCGACACACTTCAACCACCTCCAGAGCAGGTTCTGTCCAGTTCATAGCACCATAACCAGTTCCATAAGCTAAGGCTCCAATCACTCTGCTTTCCATGCCAGAACTCTTCTGTTCCAACAAAGGCAATGACAACTGGAAACAGCTTTCTACCAGCATGGCAACTAATTCTTCCCTAAACAAGCTTTTACTAGAGACGCTGTGGAGGTCATCCTTTACCCTTGCATCTTCAAAGAGTGACGCAATATCTGTTCCTGCAAGAGGCTTCTGACCACGGCGGACGCTCTCTTTTGCAAACAGATCAACACAAAGTGCAGTTCGACAGATGCAAGCCAAAGCATGCATTCGATCTGATTCTGCTCTCAAGTTTCTCACCATAAGAAGCAGCTTTTTAAACAGTGAAACCTACAACAACAAACAATTCCATGTCAAATTCAGAGGCCCTCGCTTAATAACACACAGAGGCACATTTCATGTCAAATACTGATTCATTAAAATCAAATGATCTTCTAACTCAAGATCCATATAGAAGTATCCTCAATATTACCACGATATGAACGGATATTATCAATAAATAAATAAAATTCATCATGTTACCTGCATGCTTAGATCAAGAAGATGCAAATTAGTGACAACAGCCCTAACGATATTCTCCCTTGCAGATTGAAACTCTTGCCTATCCCAAAGCGTAAGAATTGCAATAATCGATGAGGACGCCCATTCGGGCTTCCCTCCCGGTACATCAGCCAAGAACAGCATATTAATTCCCACCTCAAATATCAGTGCAGGATCTAATGATGAAGCCAGAAATGGTGCTAAGTGTGATACAACATCCGAAACCCCAACAAACCTCTCTGCCTTAGCCACCTCATCACCACCACTCTTCTTACTATTATCCCTTGAAAGGTTCCTAATAACCTCGATTGACCCCGATGCTACAGCCTTAACACCATACACCAAAGGATAAACCGTGGCCCTAAAACTCTCCATAGGCAAAACCAGTGACCGTGACATTAAGGCATTCCTCTTCCTCCACACGAAGTCAACCATTGATGAGATCCAATTTGACCTAATCGCAACTGAATTCTCTGTATCCACTAACTTATCCCCAGCTAAACGACTCATCCTCTTAGATTCAAACTCCTGAAAGAGTCTACCTACAGATTCAAACGCCACCTTGGACACATTGTCAGATTTATCAAGCATGTTCCCCGCTATCCTATTCCACCAATTGGAAACCCTATCCAGCAAGTTAATGTTATTCTCACAGAGAGTGACCAGATCATCGCGTGCCAAGATGCACCCTAGGGTTTCAGTGATGGAAAACCGTAAATTATCACTGGCTGAGTCGAAACAAGCAGTGATTTGCTTGTTACAGTCGTGGATTAGCTTGGCCAGTCGGTGAGAGGGGATGGCCGCGAGGATGGAGACGGCTGCGGCGGCGACGTCTGGGTCGGGGAAGTCAAGATCGTTGCGGATTCCGACGCAGACGATCTCCCATAGGTCGGCGGTGAGGCGAGTTGAGCGGATGAGGTCGAACGCGAGCTTCTTCGATACGGCAGATGCGGGAGACGCGACGATCTCCTCGACTGCGGATTTGGCAAGGACGGAAATGTCGCGTCCGGCAGCGGATTGCTGGAGGGCTTGGAGGAGGGCGGAGGATTGTCGGAGAGCGTCGTTGGAGCGTAAGTCAGCTTGGATCTGAGCGAAGAGGATATCCATTTTTACCAGTTAAAAGCAGGTTTTAGATCGGTAAATCATAAGCAACCTTGAACAGTGTGGTAATAACGACACAGGTGCCGGTGATCACTTTCCGTCAGTTAGCTGAGCCGAAGCCGCTTTTTAATATTACGAATGAATGTCATAAAGTAAATATAATTAATTACCCTTCATTTTGTGCGCGGTAAATACCTAGATTAAAGAGTTCAATAAATAAATCTTATTAATTGTTGTTCCAATTTCAACTATTCTTATCCCAACTTCCCTGAACAGTTTTTAAGCCAACTGAATTCTTCGCTACTCAAGTGTGGAGTTTTTTGAATCTATGTTCAATAGGAAAGAATAAACCTCATTGTAACTTAAACGGCGTCATTAAAACTTACAATTCGATTCTCTGGTTGTAGGGTTATATAACATGCCTTATCTCGGAGCTCAGTAATAAATAACATCTTCACTCCATTATTGAAGGAAAAAAAAAAGGATGATTTTTCTGCATATCGAAGAGCTTCTTCCAGATACATATGCAATAAATACAGCAGTTGTAATTACTATCAAATTTAATCTCCCATAACGAGTAATATTATTACATTACCTCCTAAATCACAAGAAGATGAAGCAGTTAACTGTTCCTCATTCTCTGCATTTTTTTCTTCAAAAGTTTGTGAAAGTCATCTTCTGAGAGGGACAGCATCTGATTCAACAGCAACTGAACTCCAGATTCTCTCATAATCTCGTACCTAGGTTTGATTCTCTCTTCCAAGCTGTAACCAAAATACTGCGGAAACTTAATCAACACAGATTTAGGATACGCCATCGTCAAGAAAAAGTCCCACTTTGACTTTATATTATCGGGCAAGCTAAAAGTATACAAAGCTCCGAATTTTGAGATCATGGTTGCTATCTCCTCTAAACTGTATCCTTTCTCCAGGAAAAATTCAGTCAATGGCTTTAAATTAGCCTCAATGCTTAGGCCAAAGGTCTGAGGAGCTCGGGAGAGTAAAAGAGCGACGTCAACATTCAACGAGCGAAAGTACTCAGCAGCTGGCCGGAGCTTATCTTCCACGCTGTAACTCATAATATTGGGGCATCGAGTCAAAACCTTACCGACGCTCTTGGCAGAAAGGCCAACCTCGTAGAGAAAATCCACAGTCGATTTGAGCTTTTGTCTGCTATACGTAAGGAGGGGAGGGAATCGATAGATGACTTTGGCCCATTGAGCCTTATCCACACCCAGCTCTTCAAGAAACTCCATTGTGGGGATTAAGTTCTCAGTGAGACTAATTCCACAAAGCTGAGGCCTTTTGGTCAAAATACCTGGAATGTCGGATTTCGGGACGCCTAAATCGAGAAGAAATTCGACGACTGGCTTGACTTTGCCGTCCAAGCTGTAGTATGCGAAAGGTGGGAATTTGCGTACGATTTCCCTAATAGCTTTAAGTTCGATTCCGAGCTCTATGAGGTAAAGAACATGAGGGGGAAGGTTCCCTTGTGACCCATTATCACTAACACGAGCTAGAGCTTTCAATTTCTTGGATTCACGAATAGCAACAGAAGCAGAGGAGATTGAACCAGCTGAGCTTTCAAGTCTTGCTTGCTTCGGGGTACTTTCTTCAGGCTTTTCCTGGATAGGTGGATTTGGAAAGCTTTCCACCACATCTGTTAAAATAGTGCCATACTCCTCGAAGACAGTTTCGAGGTACGGTATGAGAGCATCCCTAATCTCAAGAGTTGTCAGTTCCCGACCTGCCAACAATTAGAAGAAAGAATGCATGTCATAAAAAAATATAACCACCCGATCAAAAGAATTCGAGTGACAGTGATCTGTGGGGAACAAGAAACCAAACCTACTAGGTACCGAGACTTGTGCACAGAGTGAAGGCGTGAGACTAGGTGATCAACAAAGGCATCTGACTTGTTGATGGTCCTTGCTGCCACAGTGTTGCTCAGGCCTTGTTTTTTCAAGAATAAGGTCAACACAGCCTTGGCTTCTTCTTTCTCCGCAGCCAACAATGTTGGAGGCACATGTCTAATACTAATCGATCCATCTAGACCAGATTCAGCAGCTTCAAAACAACAAGAACAGCAATGTTTGAGTTTCCCCAAAAATGGCAGCGGGCCAATCAAATGCCTAGGAATTTGAGACTTACCACTTGCGCGGGGAAAGAAAACCTTGTGAGGTATGTGCAGTACTGATCTGACAAAAGAAAACCAAAAAAATAAAAAAATGCTAGGGGTCAAGTATAATAACAATACCGCGTCAGAAACGTACTGCAAGCTATATAACACATACATCCTGCTTATTTTGATTCTAAAACTGTAGAAAGAAATCGATTGTACCTTGACTGCTGAAAGCATGCGCCTGGGAGAAACGATGAGCCTGAGAGCACGCATGATTCCATTGTCGCAGCGCAAGACCGAACTGTGTAAGATTAAAGATAGGGTTCGAATTCAGTCGATATAGTAAAAAAATTTCCAACTAATCATAAATTTTCGAGCAATGATGGGAGTTGAGTGAGCCCATGTTTGTCAATTATGGCCTGGGCCTGGGGGGTAACGAAATGATTGAATGAAATGGGCTTGATAGATAGTCCAGGCCCATTTTCAGCCACTAAGGGAAATTGACTTGACCAGCACAAGTTGTATTGTGTGTGTTCGATAAGCCTGACTCTTGACTAAATCATTCCAATGCGAATTCGGACGATGGGCCAATCCATATGAGCTGCTGATAACATCTCCTGCAGTTGGCGTGGCCTCTTCTTTGCCCATGGCTTCAGCTGTATTTGAAGATAAGCAGCGAGGTGCTTTCTGTGTTTCCAGACTTTAGTCAGCTAGTTAATTTACAGGTTGAGCAGAAAAATGTTTTTATCTTATTGTGATGTGTGATCTCAGGGTCTACTGGTAAGAGAGTTGCAGTGATTGGAGCCGGTGTTAGGTCTGTCGATGGATTGTGTTCTCTCTTTTTTTTTTCTTTCTTTAGTGGAGAATTTTTTCATTGCTTTGACCACTGGTTCTCTGTTTTTGGTGTATAAAAGTGGGTTATCGGCAGCGTATAAGTTGAAATTGCACGGTTTAAATGTCATCCTATATGAAGCTGATGAGAGGACGGGAGGGAAGCTGAGAAGCATCTCGCGGGACGGTCTGATATGGGATGAGGGCGCCAACACTATGGTACTCTTTACCTGATTTTATTATGATTGTTGCATTTCAAATTCATTGTTCTAATTTTAGACGGAAAGCGAACCGGCGGTTGGACTTTTGCTGGATAAACTTGGTCTGAGGGATAAACAACAATATGTAAGGACTTTCCGTTTGCTGCATTTCTTTCCAATATGTTAGGTGCCTTTTTAATGGATAGTGATTTACAATCCTTTATTACAATGCAGCCTCTATCACAACAGAAGCGGTATATAGCCAAAAATGGAGTGCCTGTAGTCGTAAGATATTTTCCATCTACTTATATTTTGGCTTTCCCACTTGCCTGTGGACTATGAACACTTTGATTTCTGGTTTCACTTTAATTGATTACACGCTTTATCATGACGTGACAGCTTCCATCGAATCCCATTTCGCTGGTCCAAAGCAATTTTATTTCTGCTGGGGCAAAGGTTGCACGTCTTATTCGATATTTTCATTTCTGGGCAATCGCTTCGCCTTTTCCTGATGTATTGTGTCTTTTCAGCTTCATATACTTTTTGAGCCATTTTTGTGGAAGAAGAAAAATAGTACGAAGGGGCTCGACGAGGAGGAAAGGTACCACAAAAATCACATGCATTTAAATGACTTGTATTGCTAAGATTTACCTAAAAAACTTGAATGTAGCATATTTTCCTTCAGCTGATCATGCCAAATCTTAACCTTCAGTGCGGGACAAAGCAGTGGGGTTGTGTTCGATTTTGCTCGAAAGTGTGAAAGAAATTAAAATATCAGGAAAAAAAAATGTAGAGCAAAAAATTGCTGTAGAATAATTGATGTTCTCATAATAGAATAAGGAGGCATATAAATACTAGAGCTGGAAATTAACAACACCTAAAAATCAGAAAATTTTAAAATTATATCCATGATTAGAATAAGGAAATAAATCCTAACAGTATCTAAGATTAATTTAGATTAATTTAAATATATTTGAATCCTATCCTCATCACTTTTTTTATAAAATAATGTGGAAGTTAATTGGTGTTGCCTGTGTCTACAGTGTTGGTGCCTTCTTCGAGCGTCATTTTGGGAAAGAGGTACCAATTTCCTCTCTAAATAAGTGCTTGTCATTTTTAATTTCCAGCATCCCTCCTTTACCCCTGTAGTTAATGTAGAGAAAGAAGTACCAATTTAATTCGATAAACTATATTCAGGTTAATTGGTCCGTAGGGTGTACTAAAAATTTGGTATGCCATTTATTGAGAGACTGATGCAGTATATCATTTGAATTTCTCATGTATGTTTTTTTTTTTTTTTGGCTTGTGGTTTTGAGGAAATTTAGATAACATCCAAATATCATCAATTTCAGTTTAAAAGTTGTCACTTTTTCCAGAATAAGTACCAGTCGTATGATCTTTCGAGTTGCTGAATGCACTTATTTTATCGGACATTTACGTTTAGGTTGTTGATTACCTTATTGATCCCTTTGTTGCTGGAACCAGCGGTGGAGATCCCGAGTCTCTTTCTGTGAGTGTTTCCTCACCTCCAGGTTTTTTGATGTAAACATTGTCCGCACAGAAGGAACATAGCCAGAACTAAAACAACATATAATAAATGTTTGAAGCAAATTTGTTCTTTCTTTTTAATTGCCTGTAATATCAGGCACTTGAGCCAGGTTGTCTGAATTATAGCATGACAGAAAACTCTTATCTCTCTTCAGATGCGCCATGTTTTTCCTGAATTGTGGAATCTTGACAAAAGGTAAAGTAGCAGTGCAATAGTTTAAACCACAAAGCTTCATTGCTTAAGTGATGCCATTATTTTAGATCCATGGCAATTGTATCTGCGGCCGCTGTGAACATTTATATCGTTTGCAAATAGTTTTCTTCCTACAGTTAGAGACATCTTATCCTACGCTACATGATACCATTCGATTGACTACACTCAGCAGCGTGTGTACTGATTATTGAATTGTTACATCTGCCACATATGATATGTTCTACATATTCTAGGTTTGGCTCGATAATAAGTGGTGCTCTCCAAACCAAGTTCTCTGGCAAAAAATCTGCTACAGGCAGGATACCCAATAGTGCTGCAAATAAGAAACCTAAGGGTGCCTCGTTCTCATTTCAGGGGGGAATGCAGGTAGGGCCAAATCTTCGTGTACCACCAAATTTTTTAGCTTTTTATTGGAAATGTTTCGGAAACAATTTTTTTTTTCATCAGAATTATGATAAACAAAAGATGTAGCGTAATTTCTCTGAGAAAAATGGGTGAAAAGAGATTAAAAATAGCTTACTTCATATGAGTTTGATTTCTGCAATAGAGGTTCTATGGGCTACGCTGTTATGGGTTTTCCTGTCAGAAATTATGGTCTATCTCCTCTAGCACTGAAATATGTGCTTATTTTTCTCTTAACCTAACAATGTCGTTTATCTGCAATTTCAAACTGTATGTTGACTTGGTAACCACAGCCATATTATTTGTCTTTGTTTTTGCTTATGATTACTTTTCTTGTTCCTTACCTAACGATTCTGATGCAATTGATTCTTCCCACAGACACTCACCAACGCGCTATGCAGTGAATTTGGCAAAGATGAACTAAAACTTCAATCTAAGGTGTTAGAATTAACTTGTAGAAGCAGTGAGCTCTCTCCATTCGATCACTGGTCTATTTCCTATAAATCAGATGATGGGAAGCTTTCATGCCAGGAGGCATTTGATGCTTTAATAGTTACAGTAAGTATGTTTGCTTATCTGTAATCTTTCAAAATGATGTGGCTGAAGGATTCAATTTCTATTATTAGGCCCCACTTTCTGAAGTTAAACAAATGAAGATTACTAGAAGAGGAAGCCCATTCTCTCTGGAATTTGTTCCTGAGGTAAAACGTTTTTCTTGATTCTTTGGAACACGCATCCCTGGGTTAATAACCATTTGAAATAACCTTTCTTTTTAAAGAATACGTACTTTTCAATATTGATCATTTACCAGCTATTTGCTCATTTTGCGGGTTTTTTCTTATTGAATTGCTCTTCGACATTCCTTACCACTATTACTTCGTAAATACTATTGCCAACGAAGCATTTGGTCGTCTACAGGTTGGTTATTTGCCAATGTCTGTTGTAATTACCACATTCAAGAGGGAGAGTGTCAAGAGACCACTTGAAGGTTTTGGAGTTCTTGTACCTTCTAAAGAACAACAAAATGGTTTGAAGACACTGGGTAATGCTTGACCGTCTGTTTTTAACTTGATCAACAAAATATAGTGATGCTGTATCTCACATCATATTTTCTGCGTACAGGCACCCTCTTTTCGTCAATGATGTTCCCCGACCGTGCACCGAGTGATGTTTATCTCTACACTACTTTTGTTGGAGGAAGTAGAAACCGAGAACTCGCAAGAGCTTCAACGTGATGAAAATTCCACTACTTTACTTTAGATATGTTATAGTGATGATTTGTAAGTTAACCTACACCTCTTATTAATTTGTTACAGCGATGAGCTAAAGCAAGTAGTCTCTGAAGATCTAAGAAAGTTGTTGGGTGCGGAAGGAGAACCTGCATTTGTGAAGTAATTGTGCTGAGTAATTTACAAGGCTTTTTGTTTAAAAATGTTTTCATTAACAGCTAAGCATGCGCGTGATATTGATTACAGCCACTACTATTGGAGTAAAGCATTTCCTTTGTACGGGCGCAATTATAATTCAGTCATTGAAGCTATCGATAAGATGGAAAAGGAGCTCCCAGGATTATTTTATGCTGGTAAACCCCTTCACCTTCACAGTTTCTCTCCTACCTATCCTATCCTTTTCAAATTTGTTGTTATGTGTGTCTCCTGTGCTTGTTTTTCTTTATTTCCGTGTATGAAAGCAGACTAAGATTATTATCAACCATGCTAGAAGATGCAATTCGTTGGTGGGTAAATATACAACTGGCAAGGTTTTAGCATGACCATTTCAAATCGAACTAAACTGAGCTTGTTTATTTCTTAGTTTAGAGTTTTGCTGAAAATGGAAATTTGTGAAATAGTTGAAGAGCTTAGCACAATGGTAGAGTTGGGAAGAATTTCTTCCCCATTATTTCATCTTTATTCACCTATACAGGAAACCACAAGAGAGGGTTATCAGTTGGGAAAGCAATATCATCCGGGTGGGAGGAAGCTGATCGCGTAATATCCTATCTGAATTCTTCTTCAGAGAACACCAGTTAGGAAACGTTATGTATTGTATTCAGATAAATGGTAATGTTTAGTGTCTTCAGCATTTATCGCCTGCAACTAATTATCACTCATCAATAATTTAGATCTCGCTGAGTGTGGAGAAACAAGAGGGTTAGCTGAATATGAATGAAGACAATAGCATTTTCTTGAACTTAATAACCTTAGTCGGTGATGTGACCCATATTATATGTTCATTTCATTTCTTTTTTCAAAGTCCTTTTATGATTGACAAACCCCCCATTAGAATAGAAGAACCTGTGTAATGTGGCCTTAATAATACAACTGATGGAAGAACCCCCCATTTCATTTCTTCCTCTGAACGCTTTATCTGTAATGTGGCCTTAATAATACAACTGATACGTATGATATCATATCAACCAGAGAGAAAATAAATCCTGATCAATGAAAGGTAGAGAAAAATTCAAGAGAGAGAAAAAAGTGTGTAAACTTAGTATATGGAGATCAGATCCTGCTCAACTGATGTGGCCTTTTTCTTTTTCTTGGATTTCGCCAGGTGAGGGAAGGCGCTCAATATGTTGTGTGCTATCAAGTCCTGCCTGGTCAAAATTCCCAGGACTGGAGATACCTGCTCAATAAAAAGCTTCAGTCAGCACATATTGTGTGTATTGTATGATGTTGTAGTAAAGAGAGAGCTTTCTAACTATTATGAATTATGATACTTACCCCTGCTGCTTGATATTTGGGCAGAACAAGCATATGCCTTAGCCCAACTTGCCTGAAGAGAACCAATGCCTTTGCAACAGAGGCACTCTCCAGCACGGTATGTGGAGTTGTGTTTGTCAATGGATGCAGATCAACATACATCTCCATTTCCTCCTTTGTCACCGTGACCTCTTCTATCTTCACACCTCTTTCGGCCAAGTCAATGGAGGTAAACTTCCTTCGTACTTCCCAATCTTCGGTTCTTCTGGGTTCCATCAAGAACCACTTCTTCTTCAGTGCCAAGATGAGATGGGCCCTAAGTATCACCCCGTGAAGCTCAATGGCACCATTTGGCAAACCCGTCTGTGGAGGAATCCCAGAATCCAAAACGGGAAAACCGTTGTGTGTTGTATTCTTCAGAACATCCACTATTCGGCCGACTTTCTCGATTCCAGAAAGTGTCACTATGGATGGCTTTGCATCAACGAGGTCCCCGACCGTGATATTCCTCATCCATGGCTCTGGATGTGCTTCCAAGAAAGGCAGGCCTTTGAGCTCCAAGATTATCTCGTATATGCTCGGGTTGAAACAGTCCCCCACGGTCTTAGCTATCAAAAGCACCAGCATCGTGATGGGCAGCAAGAGAAGGTTGTTGGTGAGTTCGAGAAATATCACGCATAAAGAAACGGTCATCCTCATCGAACCAGCCATGAGAGAGGCTGCACCAAGAACAGCGTATAGCCCTTGATCGATCTTTGTGTACGGTTCCATGGCTACACCGAGCATTCGTCCATAAGCAGATCCCATGAGGATTATAGGGAGGAACAATCCCGATGGCACTGCTATGCCGAAAGTGATGAGCCCTAGTACACAGTACAGGACAAAGAAGATGACGAGGGACGATAAAAGAAACTCTCTTGGTGTGTTGGTGGAGAAAATGTTTCTAACAGCATCATCGTTTGTTGTGAGGAGAAAAGTGGCTAGGTCGTTGTAGTGGCCGTCGGGGCAGTTGAATTTCTTGAAATTTCCAGCTCTGCCGCTGTTGGGGCACGAGTCCCCCAGTGAAGGGTCACATGGCTGGCACTTTGCAAGAAAAGGGAGCCCATATTGGCAGACGGAAGTGAAAATGCACACACTCAAAGCAAGCAGTAGCTTGTGCCATCTACCCTTTCTGTTGATGACATTGTAGAACACGAGCACTTTGTGCAGAAGGTAATTGTAAAGGCTCCCCAAAACACCACCGATGACTCCTATGACCACCACTGGGATGAGATCCACTGCCTGATACCTTATTGAGACCTCACTCACGTCAAACATGATTAGTCCTCCTTGGCCGAAAAGCCCGCAATTTCCGTATTTGCATACCTCCATAAACGCCCTCAACACAACGACCACGACAGCCGTGCTAAAGAACGTTCTCCACAGCAGGGCACTTCTCCACCATGTGGCCACTTCTTCCAGAGCAAAGAGGACTCCGCCCACCGGTGCTCGAAAAGCTGCACAGACACCTGATGAGGAGCCACATGTTATCAGATCCCGTCGATCTCTATCATTGTTGAAGTATCTAAGCCAGCGCCACTTGATGCGGTGATTGTCGGGCCCGCCTTGTCCCAATAACGAAGCAATGCAGCTTCCTATATGCACGAGAGGGCCTTCTTTTCCAAGATCCAAGCCTGCAGAGACTACTCCGATGCTTCCAATGATCTGTCAAACGATCTTTTTTATTTTTTTTTATTACGGGCATCGCTTCGTATTATGAGATGTCACAAAAAACTTAATAATAGTAGCAGTAGTAGTTTATCATTTATTTTGTACCTTGACAATTAATGTTGTTGCTCCGAACATGTTAGGTGTATCGACACCGTTGAGATACGCTTTGATTTCAGGAATTCCAGGCCCAGCTGCTGTAGGTGCGAAAAGGACGCAAAGAAGGGCAGCTACTAGCGTTAGAAGAAAATTTACTCCAGCCATAAAAATGAATCCTGCCATGTATCTGAAACGAGAGTGACAAAAATTGAATCATGTGTGTATGATGATCAAGAAGAAGAAGAAGAAATCACTTTGATTACCTTTCCTGTTCGATATAGTTGACCACCGCAAGGATTTTGTATCCTGCGATGTTTTCAACCGCAAGATTGATGAGAGTTGCTATTAATCCGGTGAGAAGCCCAACTAAGAATGCCAACAACCATTTCAAGAATATGTACTGCAGCACTTCCACTCTTGATCTGCTTCTCCAGTCATGCTTGAAGAGATCGTTCTCATTGATCCTAATAACATGAAAACAGTACAATCATCAATCATTATTACAGTCACATATATCAAGCCAGAGAAACTATTTATTTTACACTTCTTACTCATAATCCAAGCTCTCTATGTGAGAAACTTTGGCCCCAACTATGGCCATCGGATTTGAAGAAAGTGTTCGGTTCCTTTTGAGGAGAGGATGCTGAAGATCTTCCAAGTCGTCTCTTTCCTCTTCATTTTCTTCAACTTGGGCTTCGACTGACTTGTTGCTACACTCGTCCATTGGGTCAGGTTCACTGTAACTAATTTGGTTTCCTCTTTTCTTGGAGGGCAAATGGATAATTCATTGAAAGATTAGTTTTAAGTGCCAAGACAATGCGTGATGGACTGGTAATCTGTGGTCATTGGAACAAGTTACGTACTTGGAATGGAAGTTCATCTATCTCCTCCATACAGCATTCGTCCATATATTAGACAAAAAAAATATGTGAAAATTTGTCACTTTCAACAGCGAAGCGAGGAGTGCGTGGATACAGAAGAAGGGTAACTTCAATAATTTTATGACTATGGATGAGAATAAATTATTCCAACCATATTGTGGCAATTGACAGATCAGCCATGAGCCTTTCTGGAGAACACATGTAAGAATCGTGATGGAGTGGAGGAGCATCCAAGCTAAAGTGGCCTTTCGAGTACATTAGGAGCCATTTTTTTTTATCCAAATTCAAATCAATTTGTATTGCAATTATTGAAGCTTGTCTAATTAATTAATTTGGAAATGTCTGTTTCTGGACGCCATCCACAGAGTTAAACAGTAAATAAACCGACCACCAGTTTCATGTGAAGTAGCAAGCAATATTTTGTCCCCGTGTGTTCTTCAACCTTTATCGATCTATCGATTGTATGTAAGTTGTAACAGCGTAATAAGTTGGTATACTGTACTACATTACATACATACCATAAAGATATGCTACAATTTATTTAAAGGTGGCAAATTATTTTGTTTGTAATAACGATATGTTCCGACTATAATTGATAATTGAGTTTGCGTAATGCGACGTCGAGGCGCCATTTTCTATTGAACTCCCAAAGGTCTTGGATAAGTGAGAAAGGATTCCGCTTTCTTTTTTTTTTTTTTCCTATACAAAATTGAAGAAAAACATGTCGGTTGGTCGGTATTTAATTATTTATATATTCTAGTTCTTCCTCAGAAAAAGAAATTAAATTAAATTTGACTTGACTAGTATGATGTTTTATCGTCGTATAACTGATTTTATGAATATAGCAGCACTACAACTCCAGTTGCATCTAATCTCAGAGCCAATACATATTGCAGGGCCTATCAGATGGGCCTTTCAAGTTTGGACCCAATTATACGTTGGGCTTTCCTTTATTAACTTGGGGCGATACTTTCTACAATACAATGTGGTCGGTGATTTAAATACCGGTGGTCGAAGTTTGACATAGTGATTGGATTTGTTTAAGAACTTTGACTGTTGATTTTGGAGTGGGTCTACTGGACTGGAGATGATTAATTTCGCTGGAAGTCTTGGACGTGTCATAGCTAGCAATGAGGTTTGGATTCGATTCAGACCGAATCTAGTCGAAGTGTGGGGACTGGAATGATATTGTGTGTGGATACCTATATGATCGAAAAAGATAATAACTCGGTGGTCAAAGTTTGTAGTGTTCCAATCCGGTCTCCAAATCAAAGATCTCTAATTTTCGTCACCGCAAAGGGAGGAGACATTTTTACCTGGCCTCGGAAATAAAGAGTTGATTATATTATTGAAAATAATGGAGATATGATTATATGACGTAACATCTTGAACTATTTGTGCAATAACGAACGAATGAACGTGATAACTAACCAACAATGAGGAAGGCCAATAAGACGAAGAGTCAGTGGGACGGATGCTTTCTTTTCTCGAGGATAAATTAATTAATCTTCAAATTCCGTGGGTTTAGTTAAGAAGCTGAGAGTATAATGCTAAGCCAACTCGACTATGACTCTGATTTTACATTTACAAATGCATATTATAATTAAAATCCACCCCACCAACTATCAGAGCTTTTGCTTTAGTGATTGATGAAAGTACGAGTCATCATCCAATGGGATTTGTTCGTCGTCCCATAACGTATTCACAATCGGAAAAGAAAAAGATAGCTTTTTTCTTTTTAACATTATCTTGTAGTTATGAACTCTTTGTAGTAGCAGCTGTTAAAATACAGGAAAAATGTCCGAGTAGACTGATGTTGATTGTCCGAAAATTATGAGTTGGTAACCGTCCAACTTCACTAATCTCCATTAAATTAATGCCCACCCACTAACCACTTGACTCACGCCCATTGGAGTATGGCATTAATTACTATCTAACATTGGATCAATGACTAAGACTAATGTATTGATTTACAAGCTGATCGATTGAATTGAATCAAATTTACGACTGATTATAGGCCCATTAATCAATAGTTAATTTCTTGATTAATTTTGATTAAAGAAACACAACGAAAACCCATAATTTGTTGGTTGCGGGTTTTCTTGCCAAATCTTTTCGTTTGCTGGCAAAGAGAACATATTATACTAATATCCCAGATCAACTACCAGTTTTTGTCAAAAAGTTGCTTGTTTGGCGCGTGATATTCTACCTCATTTCGATGAGAAAGGGGTTGGCTTTACATATTAATTTAATGATTTGCATCCACTGGCCGGACTTGAGAATTCCAAGATGAGAATCTTTAAATATTTATATTCAGTCGACACTTGTAGTATACACCAGCAAGTCAGCAACAAGTAGTAATGATTTTTTAATGTATAGATAGAAAAGTAGAAAAGCGATTCTTGCTTTCCGAAATCGACTGTTAATGATTTTTTAATGTATATTTAATTATTTGAGCCGATGGGATGATCCCATTATTTCAAGAATCGAAGACCCCTATAGCATTACTATATTTTTGCCTCTATTTGCCTCAATGCTCCCACTTCCCTTTTCTTGTGTTCATTATCTGCCTTTACGTGTTCCTATCTGCCTCTCTCTGTTAAGATGGCTTTGACAGTGCCTTGTGCCTGGCTTTCCTATAAAGCTCCGGACTCTTGAATTTTGTGAGTTACCGTTCGTTTTCCTGTGTTTATGATGCATACGGTTAATTTCCTTCTTTGGCTATTCAGCTTTTTCGACATTCATTTGCTTGGATTTGAGCTGTTCTACATGTGGCTTGTTATTTTACTATAAATTGACCATTTTTTTTTTGACATTCATTCTCTATGAAAAGCGTTTCCATTATGTCTGGTTTTCGTTGTTTATGAGATAATATGACTAATTGTTCTCAAGAGGTGCTTTCGTTTACATGAATGTCATCATGCTGATCTGGCCCTTTTTGTTCTCAAGAATCTGCTCGGAAAAGATTGGATTCCTGCTATGCCGAAAAGCATTAAGACGTCCCTTGATAGCCATAGATTGGGTGAAGAACCTCAGGATGCAGATTATTCGTATCATCTTAGCTACGAGTTAGAGAATCTAATTTTGGCCAGGTTTCCGAGGACGGAGAATTGGAAACTGTGCCTCGTGAACAAAAGATGTCTGAGCCTAGTCAAGAGCGGCGAGCTTTACAGGATCAGGAAAGACAATGGAGTTAGAGAAGCTTCGGTCTTCATGCTTGCAACCGGAGAAGACAATTGGTGGGCGTTTGACGGAGAATTCAGGTCCCGCAGAAAGCTCCCAACGCTCCCCTCGGATCCCTGCTTCGCCTCCGGAGACAAGGAGTCCTTCTGTGCAGGCACTCACCTTCTCGTCTCCGGCAAAGAGATAGATGGGCTTGTCGTTTGGAGGTACGAACTGGCCCGAAACAAGTGGTTCAAAGGCCCGTCCATGATCACCCCGAGATGCCTCTTCGCATCGGCAACGTGCGGCGGAGACTCGGCCTACGTCGCCGGCGGAATAGGAGCCGTGTTTGGAAGCCAAGTTTACAACACGGCAGAAAGGTACGACCCGCACAGCAAGTCTTGGGAACAACTCCCGAGGATGAAGAGGAGGAGGAAGCTGTGCGCCGGTTGTTACATGGACGGAAAGTTTTATGTGATTGGTGGGAGAAACGAAGACGGAGAACTAACTTGCGGGGAATATTTCGACGAGAAGAGCAACAGATGGGAGCTCATACCGGGCATGCTTCCATTGCAGTTTTCTTCTTCTTCTTCTGAGTCGGCTCCTCCACTCGTGGCAGTGGTAAACAACGAGCTCTACTCGGTGGATGCGTCTTCGAATCAACTGAAGCACTACCTCAAGGGGACCAACACATGGAAACAGATGGGAGCAGTTCCGGTGAGAGCAGACAGTAATAGAGGGTGGGGAGTTGCATTTAAGTCCCTGGGTAACCAACTGCTCGTTATAGGCGGTGCATCTTCCACGACGACGAACCATCATATGGCTATATACACTTGCTGCCCGGATCCCAGCTCCGATGATCATGATCAGCTACGCTGGGAGCTTCTCAACGGCCGTAGAAACCGCCTTAGCCACTTCATTTTGAATTGTTCAGTTATGGTAGCCTAGCAATATACGACTGGATAGGATAGCCCTTCTATTCTCTTCCAAACACATTATAATATGATTATTATAAATTGACACTTGATAATGTTGTATCAAGACAGAACTCATATTGTGTCCAATTCAATTTCCTTATTGGTAAAAAAATAAACATGATCATAAATTGTGTGAAGTTTTCGCCTTGCGGGAGCGAGACAGACTTTCATGGTCCCTCGTCGCCGACCTAATTGTTGGTTTCTCTATTTAAATAATCACATCACATGGCATACACTATTGATCAGCTGGAAAAAGTAGAAAACTCATCATGTTTAAACTATTATGGAAGCTTAATTACATATGCATGATGTATCAACATGCAACGCATGCCGCTTGGGACGAATAATTTACTTGCACAAGTTGAAATCAAAACGTAGTAAAAGTAAAAAATAAAAAAATTCCAATCTGTCACGGTACTCATATGGTTTGGTCCCCTAAAAGAAAACGCCAAAATCTATCTACTGCAGGCTGCATGTAGTAACTACATCCAATCCAAATCTTGCATTGATATATATATATATATATATTTATTAAAAAAATTAGGGTATGATCGATGTTTGTTCATATACTATATTATTATAGACATGCATGCATGAGCTCTTTGGCATTATTATATATCTAATGTCGTCATCAGTCGTCATATTTTCGTCGACGACTAACAAACACCTTGAATCCACCGGCCATGTGGGCTGTGAGGAGAGGCACAAAGACCGGAGGCTTGCTACTAGTGGCCATCAGAGGTCGGATTGTGAAGTGATTCAATATGGAAGCGGTTACATACTTCATTTGAAGGAAAGCTATTTCTTTGCCAATGCACTCCCTTGGACCGGCTTGAAACACCGGAAACTCGTAAGGGTCAACTTTTTTCAGAGCCTTTATTCTCCTCGTCCCTTCTTCTTCTACTTCTTCCATCTCCGAAGCCCACCTCTCAGGTTTGACCTCGAACCGGTCTTCTCCCCACAGAGTCTCCATTCTTCCCATGCCGTAGGGGAAGTAAGTCACCCGATCTCCGGCATTGACCCTCGTTCCATCTGGCAACATGTCGTCCGAGCCGGCATGCTTGGAGTCCCATGCAACCGGCGGAAAAAGCCTCATGGACTCGCAGATGCATGCTTTTAACAGCCTTAATTCTTGCAGAGATTCGTATGATGAAAGATCCCGGCACTTTTCGTCTTGGACGACACGCCTGATCTCGCTCACCACCTTGCCTTGTGCATCGGGATTGCACGATAGCAGATAGAAAAGCCATGTCATGGCTGCTGATGTTGTGTCCCTCCCCCCCATGATGACGCTCGTCATTGTGTCCCTCACAAACAAATCATCATCATCATCGTTTCTTATTTCCTTCTTAGCCAGCATCATCTTTGACATGAGATCAGATCCGACGACTGTACCCTTCTTCTTGTCAGAAATCACCTTCTCTAAAAACAGACGGATTTGCAAAATGGCTTCCTGAGCCTTTTCTCTGATCCAAGATTGAAGAACCTCTTAATTTTCCACATAGCTGTCATCGGGGCGGATCCTCTCCTCGCGGACATGTCGGAGGCTACATCAAAAGCTTTGAAAATAGGGTGCGAGAAATCACGATCATCCAGACAACCGGGGTCGAACCCAAGTGTTATCTTACACACCAAGTCAAAAGCCAGCCGTCTCAGCACATCCTGCAAGTCAATTGGCATCACGGGCTCATCTGCAGCTGATTCTAGCAACGGAAGCAGCTTCTTCTCCACTTTTTCCTTTAGCAAATCCTCTGCGTAGGCCCTTAGAAACTTTGGACAAAACTCCTGCACGAGTAACTTACGCTGTATGTGCCACATGTGTCCATCCGCGCTGAAAATTCCGTTCCCAAGAAAGTCTCCAAGAATATCTGTGAAGGGCTTTCCTTTGGGATAGTTGGTGAAGTTGATCTTGAGTATGTGCTTGATGTTCTCGGGATTGGCCGTTACAATGGTTCGCCGGGCACCCAATCTGGAGACAATGATTGTCTGTGTGGGAGACAGGGAAAGCATATCTGTGTACCATTGTAGCAGGCGGTGACGGTTGTTATAGAATGAAATGAGACATCCTAAAAGAGGATACGATAAAAGAGGATACGATGGTGGAGGACGGCCCTGCTTCTTGAATAATTTCCATTTGATGATGAATAGAAAGAGAATGAATAGAAACAACATGGATGATACCATTTCTGTCCTAGTTGAAGGGAGGAATGAGTATCAGGAGAACTTACTCGTCAACCGGTGGTTAGGTTAGGACAGGGCATGTGATGTGTAGAAGAGGAACTACGCGTGAGTGATGGATTCATTAGAATAAGGCAAGTTGCACGTTTTTGTTGAAACGAAAAAAAATTTCAATTTTCAAATGTTATTCATACGAGAGCTTAGCTTAGCTGCCCCAACATTTAATTAATTAGCTCACTTGTCGACAGTCTTTTTCTATTAACAAGCTAGTTGCATCATATTAATAAGATTATCCGGATCCAGGCAACTATCTCTTCCGAACCAATTTGGTCAAATTTGAGTTGCCATATTTTGATATTGATGAGAATAGTTTGAAGTGGTATGTAAGAAAGCATGTGAGTTCAATAAATATACACGTGCCAAGCCTGCCACTCTATTAGATAAATCACCAAATTAAATGAATATAGTAAGTATAGGGGTAAACGGATTTCCCTTGGAGATTATTGACGATGCTGATCGCGTTAAATGAATTGAGGTTCCATCCTAAACCAATTTGTGATAGGAGGAGATCCTCTTTTATATTGACTCGGATGAAGTTAGTTTCCCGACACGGGACAAATAATCTCGACCCAAATATCTAACCACCGAATATATAACATATATGAGATAAATTATCACAACCCGACGAATGAGGATTCTTTAATTTGCAACTTAGCGGTGATTGATTGATTGAGCTAAAGGGGACAAGGAGTGGCAAACAAAATACATAGAAAGGCAAAGGGAAGGGAAGCTACAGATTTGAATGACCAACCCGAATGTGAACCCGATGCCAGGAGGTGTTTAGTACGCCCCTTAAGTTCCAAATGACTTGGACATTTTCAGGTTGCACGTTCCCAGTAATATCCACCTAGAAATGAAAGTAAAAAAAAACAAAAACAAATTATTGAGGTAAATAAGGAATAAAATAAACGATTCAACACCCATTCAACACCCATGCCCATTTATCAATAAGAAGAAGAAGACATACTGCTTTTGCAATTATCTCAGTGCTCGGTGGTATGTGGTCAGCTTCGGCCTCAAAAAGCACCCATGCCCATTTATCACTATGTTGTGAATCAGATACATATGTTGCTCCAGGTTTCTGAAACCTCGCAGCTTCCACCCAGCTCTTGCCCCCGTCGAAGGATACATCCACTCTTTCGATGCCACGCCTACCTCCTGATGCTGCGTAACCCTTCACTGTTATCTGAAACGAGATAATTAATTAGATCATTAATTAATCTAACCGAGAAAATCATAGATATATATATATATATATATATATATATATATATATATATATATATATATATATACTTCTGACCTTTCCAGGTTTTACAATGTTTACGTCCTCCAGAGAACATATTGCACTCTGCAAATATAACATTCATCTTATTATATCATCGATTGATTTGAATTTCAACCCTAACTCACAATCTAAAAAACGAGGTCCAACTGCAAATGACTGATGAGCAACATCTCCAAAAACAGTTCCTCATTCCACAAGCAGCCAATAAAGAAAGGAGGGCTATACCTGAACAGGAAAATCCATTAGCGGGCGTCTTGTAGACCAATCGATATTGTGCCAGTCAACTGAAGGAGGAAACATTTTATAGTCTTTTTGCACGAAGAATCCCTAAAGGACAAACAAACATGAGAATACCATATGGAATGTTGTTGTTGCTAAAAGAAAAAACTAATAGATATACAGACAATCACATACCTGACATTCATCAGCAATGATGTTGATGGAATCAATCCATTTGACGGAACGAGCACCAATCACACCAGGGACAATTACACGCAATGGGTAACCATGATCCCTCTCAAGAGCCTGAAACAAGACGTCGGGAACCATTAAAATGAACAACGAGGAGCAGCACTTTAACTCTAGCAAAAGGTCCAAGATAAGTACAATGACAATTTTTTCAACACACGTGGCTACATTGCCTAGTTATCAATTTAAACGACAATAAACACACATTCTACAAGTCAACTCTTCCTCGATTCACTTTTCTGCTCATTTGGTAAAACATGAATTGTAAATAAAGTTAATTCACATGAATTATGGCATACAGCGGAATTCTGTGTACCTTTCCATTCATCTCATAAGCTAGTAGCACATCAGCTTCTAGGTTGGTGGCTTGAGATAACGGAATTGCTGCTTTGTAAGGACCTCCATTCTCCTCCTGGGTATAATATATATTGGCTGAATCAATCAGCTAATGTTAGCCCCCCATTAATCAGAGAAAATTGACATAACGAGCAAAATTACATGTCATTACCTTACACTTGTCGATGCTTACAAATTCTACGTGCTTACCACCAGATGGTGTTGCGTGCGAGAACTTTGGAATTCCAACAAGTTCAAGAACATCGGCTAATTTGGCCCCACCCCAGACAGCTTCCCCAGAAAATGAGCATAAAACGAATGATTATAATATGTGATATCGCTTGGGCTTTGTGGTCATTTTCATTTTCATGGGCTAACCGTTTCCTATTGCAGCAACATCCCATCCAACTCCTTTCACCTTTCGAGTTTTACTCATGGCAGTCCTCCTATTGCCAGCACACTGCAAGCAAGCCATCAAATATAATATTTTTGTTACATCTAAAAGAATTGGTTAGTCAGCGGAATAATCACTCATAAGAGGGATAAGTGAAACTCAACATGCTGTAATTACAGCCCAAATCCTCAAATGATTAGTGTGCATGCATGTGCGTGCACGTTGAATTTTGTACCTGTAGTGTTGCAGTGACGGTATACCTCGGCAGTTTCCTTTTCTCCACATAAAGAAACACTATAAGTCATCATCTTATAGATAGGACATGATTAAGTTGATAGCATAAGATTACACATGACTACACACCAGATATCTTTCATATATAGCTCTATGGAATTTCCTGTTAGAGCGGTGAGAGTAACACTATAACTGCTCAATCAAAGAGAGCATAAATATGTTGAAGCTATGATAGTTAAATCAAAGTAACTAGAAAAAAGAATAAAGGTATGAATCACACTAGTTGATGTCTTGGACAACTGGGACTGGTCCATGGTTCCTCTTGTAGAAAAACTCAACTGGCGTCACGTAAGAAGAGACTAAATCTCGACGGCGTGGCTCAGCATTGAAAGGCTCCTAAATGAAAAATCGGTAGTTGACAGTTGAATGAGCTCCGTGATATCTATCTATCTATCATTCATAAGGCAACATAAACATAATCTAAAAAAATTGCTCAGAAATCTTAATTCTCAGAACACTCGGAATTCTTAATTAACAACTTTTGCTCGGATTCAATGAATTATACATAGAACTCGATAAACTCTTTGTAAATCATGACTTGGCAACCATGGAATCAGAAAGCAAAGTGAAATGTCACCTTGGAATTAACAGCCAGAGAGGGATGACGAGGAGGCTCTTGAGCGTAATCAGACGGCGCCGTAATTCCGGGCATTTTCTTCCCCAGTCTGGATTAGATTACAGAGTGTGACTGTAAAAGGAAAAGGAAGGCTCCCAAAAGAATCCCACGGGAGATGATGTCACTTTGTCAATATATCCGAGAATTTTTAGTACCAGCATCGATCGATCGATATCGATCTATAGATAAGAGTTATTAGCAGTCCACTCAACTCACATCACAG
This sequence comes from Linderniella brevidens, assembly GCA_004919715.1. NCBI lineage: Eukaryota > Viridiplantae > Streptophyta > Magnoliopsida > Lamiales > Linderniaceae > Linderniella > Linderniella brevidens. The sequence goes on along the minus strand of SWDC01000146.1, from coordinate 12,215 downwards.
CCTTGTCTTGCTTGTCTTAAGTTGGGTGGGCCTAGGGATTGGCTGGCTGGGCTGATGGGACAAACTTTTCTTTGGTGTTTGTTTTGCTTCTTTTGTTGTTTTGTTTTGTTTTAATAATAATAATGTAATAAACGATGGTCGGTCGGTAATTTTCATAGGTAATGGGCCTGTTGAATTATGTATGAAGGCTCGAGTGGAGACAAACAAGAGAAGGGAATGGAAGCCCCGGGTCCGACCCGATATAATCATCAACTAAACCCATTTCTCCAAACCTAGGCTCGTTTTAGGGATAGACAGGAAGGCATTTCTCGACGGAACCATGGACATGGCGAGTGATTTCGATCGTCTTCTCTTCTTCGAGCAGGCTCGCAGAACTGCTGAAGCTACCTATGCTATAAACCCTCTCGATGCTGACGTATTTCGAAACTCCTTTCGTGGATCTGCGCTATATATATTCTTTTCTTTTCATTTTGGCTATTCTTGATTTGGGTTTCGAATTGATTTTGCGCATCTTTCTCTTGGTCCTTTTAGAATCTGACACGATGGGGAGGTGTGTTGCTTGAATTGTCTCAGTTTCAGAACGGTCCTGAATCGAGTAAGATGGTTCAAGGTGCGTTTTTTTTTTGTTGATTCTTTTTTTTTTCCTTATGTTGCTAAATATGATGTGGAGCTTTGCATATTTGCTCCTGTGGGGTTTTGACTGCCTTGATGTCCTAACTGATGTTATAAGTATTCTGAAAAACCGAGCAGATGTTTTTGTGATCCTGATTTTCTGTATTGTGTCATTTCATACTTCCCAGCTGGTACACCTAACGACAGCTGAAGGATTATATTTTTGTTCACTAAAGTGGAGTTGCCTAATCTTTTTGCAGATGCTATTGACAAGCTCGAGGAGGCTCTGGTCATCAATCCTAAAAAGCATGATGCTTTGTGGTGTCTGGGGAATGCATATACAGCTAGTGCATTTCTGATACCTGATCTTGATGATGCTAAGGATTACTTCGATAAGGCAACTCAATACTTTGTGCAAGCTGTTGAAATTGTAAGCCCAGTGAAATATATAGTGCTATTCACTGCTGCTACATCATTCCTAACTGAAATGTAATGTGTTGTTTTTTGGAGTAGGAACCACAAAATGAACTCTATAAGAAATCCTTAGAAGTTGCACCAAAGGTACGCGTACATCTGCTCTCTGCTGCTGAATCTATTCTAAGCTTGTATAACTCGTCATCGTGGATGAGTTACGAGGGATGAGGTGAACTTGCTTAAGTTTTTCTAGCTTCTGCAAGTACTTTTGTCTCACATAAGGAGACAGTGGAACCTTTCTTCTTGCTAAGAAAGCTGTTTTATTTACCTGATTATTTAAACTTAGTGGTGGTCTCTGACTGTATTGTCTAAGTCGCTGAGTAAATCTTTTCCTTTCGATGAGTTCAAACTTCAAACTACCCTAAAAACTTTTGATGGCAGTTGCCGACAGTGTTGTCTAAGTCGCGGAGTAAATGTTTTCCTTTTGATGGGTTCCAACTACTCTAAATCCTTTTTTTCCCCAAGTTAAACAAAGCTTGCATTGGTGTTGTCCACTAATATACTTAATATGCTAACGTTCAGGCTCCAGAGCTGCATGTTGAAATCCACAAGCACAGTTTAGCCCAGCAGGCTACAGCATCTGGGCCGTCATCATCACCTAGCATGAAGGTTAGTCGTCGTCCTGCTTTGGTGATGTTTTGCATTGTGCATGAATGTTGAATCTGCTATTAGGCTGTAGAATTCATGGGAACTTCTTCACACCTTTCCCAAATATCAACACGAAGCTTGATTTGTATAGCAGCACCTTTATACTACTACTGGTACTGGGTGAGGTCAACTTTTTGTGATGCTTACATACTTGTCTGCAGGCGCAAAGTAAGAAGAAGAGCAAAAGCAGTGATCTGAAATATGACATATTTGGCTGGATAATCCTTGCAGTTGGAATTGTTGCATGGGTGGGATTTGCAAAATCTAATCTCCCTCCGCCACCATCACCTCCACCGCGGTAAAATGGTTGATGATATGGTCGAGGGATACACACTATTCTCAACTCGGTTTCAAGTTTGAGCACCTTTTCATGCATGCGGCTGAACCAAATAAATTAAACTTCGTTTCTGTGCACTTTTATGTTCTTTGTACATCACCTTTTAATTTAATTTTTTTTTAGTTGTTGTTATCAGCCTTTTTGCTGCAACGCGATGCTGTTAATAATATGTAACCTTTTAGGTTAAGACAGTCGATGGATCGATCGGACCTTTTCCGTAAGCAAAGACGTTTTGGTATTGGTTATCAGAGATAGGAACCAGTTGCATCGTAGTAGTTTCAATTCAACATAAGTGCCACCTCCGTATCGTAATCAAACACCAAAAACAAAAGCAAAAGAATCCTAGCATCAACAACTTAGATACTATTTTACCAAAATGTATTTCGTAAGTGATAAGCGTTTTATCCGGAAAAAAAATGCAGCTTGTAAATTTCAAGTTTCATAAGAGGCAAATAATAAATATCTCATTCATTCAGACTCAGACAGAGTAGCGTCTGTCTTGGGCATACAAATTTACAACCACCACCGCACACAAAAAAACGTGATTCATCATCTCATTGATTGAACCGCGACAAACGAGTTTACAAAACACTCTGTGTCATACCTATAATAACCGATACACAGTGTGAACGCAGCAGCCTCTGTAGAGATGGGAGTGAGTCGCAATTTCACCTTCGAGATGTTGTTGTACCGTAGAGATTAGGGTAGACTGTCCTTGTCCGGTACACCAGAATCATGCTCAAAGCAGCAGCAACGATGCAAAGTCCAGACATGATCAACGAAGTTAGAAAGAAGCAAATGACACCTTCACACTTCAACGGCTCTTCAACGCGCACATAACTAGTAAAAGAAGATGATAAACTACGGTAGTAGATATGATTTTGCCCGTGTGCTTGTTTCTCTGCCTCTCTATCATATATACTGCTAGCTATGCGCCTGAGAAGACCAAGGAACCAGCGGGGTTTGCTACCGTTAGAAAATTGTATATTGCACCAAACTTTTTCAATCCAAAGAGCTCCGATGCAGCAGTTGGTACTATTGCCCAGTGTGCTCCATAGCCTAGCCCCACTAGAAGCGTTCCGAGGTGCATTGCACCGGGCCAACCCATGGCAAAGAAGAGATGCCCTATCGCCATTAAGACCTGTGCACCCACCATGGCTATGTGTCTTGGATATGCATAATCCCTGCATCATAATATAAATTGCCATATATATATATATATATATATTAACTAAACACCAACAAATCAATTTTTATGGAATGACACAGTGTGGATTCGCACCGGACAATTTTTTCAGAGAAGTAACCACCACCAACGCGACCCAGAAAGTTCCAAATGCTGATCATTGAGACAAAGACGTGCGTGTTATCGTAACCTAAAGACTGGCTCATCTGGCCCAAGTTATCGATCACAGTCAAACCAGACCCAGAACCCAAGAGAAGAGAGAAAAATATAAGCCAAAAATCTGCCTTTATCAGTGCCTCCGTTAAGGTGAAGTCTTCCCCTCTGTGTGGTCTTCTTTTCTTGATTCTCACAGCACCTTCCGCAGCAGCTTGGGCTAGTCTTGATTGGAGTTGTGCGATTCTCTTTTGTCTCTCAGAAGCGGGAAGCAAATCTACTTCTTTGGGCTTTTCATCTTCCATTTCACAAAATATGATATCCTGAGCATATTCCTCAGAGTTGCTTGACCCTTGTTTTGATGTATCAGGTAGAAGCGCCTCTTCAATCGGCAATCTTTGTTCCCCAGAAAAGTTCAGTGTTACGGGTATTGCAATAGGAATAACCAAGAGCACAAATAAGATCACAGTCAAGATCGTAATCACCGAACTGCTTAGATCAACAAGGTCTTCTACAAGCATGACCCCCATCAAATATGCAGCCAAGAGGAGGCAGATGCTGTAAATGATAGAGAAGCTGAGCCCATCTGACGATCTGATTTGTCTGTGGCCTCCCACTGGCCTCACGATAAACATCAGAGCAATGGCCACCATCGTTGGCCCAACCGCAACCATGAATACCAGCGAAGCGTGGTCTGGAAAGTGCATAACGGTGTAAATCTGTGTTAGAATAGCACCGCTAAGCCCTGCAAACCCCTTCAGAATCCCCACAACAGGACCACGACTCTTGGGGAAGTTTTGAACGGATGAGACGAGTGCTGCAGTGTTGAAGTATGTTTCACCATTTGTTCCAATAAAGATGAGAATGCACATCTGCGTATAAAATGGAGGATGCAATCTGAATAGGTATTATTAGATCAAAGGAAGAAAACCCAAGCAGAAAAGCATATCAAATGCACCGGACTAGAAAGATTTTAAAATTGAATCCAAGTGCACGCACCATGCAGTCCTTTCATCCACCAAATGAAAGGATCCAAGAACAACTACATAATAATAATAATAAAAAAAAAAACTCGGGAAAAGTGCATCTTTCATACTTCCAACCAACCCAAATCACAATAAAATAACCCAGAGAAGCAATTTCAAGAGACCACATTCGTATCAGTCAGAATCATGCTCAGTTAAACAGCAATCAGATCTTTTCGAAGCTCAATAACGGTGATGACTTCCACCATATAAAAGCTTGACATTGATCAAGCCAAGCCAGAAAGTATCTCTGGTTCAAATAAATATCATTCCAGAGTAAAAAAAATGGAAAAAATAAAGAAAGGGAAAACGCGAAGGATCGGAGCCAGAAAGAAAAAAGGACCAGAATAAATGGATGGATAGATAGGTACTCACAGCCCACAAAGGCAAGACCGGAACTCGGTTCGTTATAACGAGCCAAACCCAACCATATCCAACAAAATTCTGCATTGCACCAATCAAAAGAGTACCCCACAAAGGCAAAATCTCAGATAAGCTACCAGCTAAAAATCCAACGCTGTCACCCAAATCTTTCGCCACACCCAATCTGGCAATTTGTTTCTGATTGTAGTTCAAATAAGTTTTGATGGGTGGTGAGATGCTACCAAACAAATAGCCAACACCGGCACATGATTGAATCCACATTGCGGCCACAAAAACGAGCCATCTATTGTTGAAAAACGAAGGTAGCCTCTCGCCGAGAAAAGACATGTTTCTTTCTCTTATTAATTAGGGATTGGGCTGAGCTTATAAAAGGAATTAGGTAGTAGAGGGATGTGATTGTTCCTTGTTGGGAAGAAAATATCATCAAGACTTGCTTATCGCGTTTTTGTTGATTTAAAGGGTCGAGGGACGGACGCTGATGGATGCGATGCGATGTAGTAAAAAGAAGAAAAACAAAACAAAATACATATAGAAAAGACGAAGTTGGCTAACGTGTTTGGATTTTACTCTCATCGGTTTCCGTCACCGGTTTTATCAAATTTAATATAATGAAGAGGAAGAATTCGATCACCTCTACCTACTTAAACACATTTTCAAACTCAAAAGAATATTCTCGAAATATTCACGTCATAACAATCTTTACAACTTTTCAACATATTTAACAACTTTACAAAAGTAGACCATAATATATTTGGAATTTGAATGAAGAAATATCTAATAAAATTAATTATAATTCGACGAGAATCAAAATTCAAATTATGAGAGTTAAGATAAAAATTAAAACTTTTTATTCATAATTCCTCCAAAGTTCAAATTTTAGGGGTGAAGATAAGAATTAAAATTTTTTTATTCCTCCAAAAGATAGTGTTATTAATTTAAGAGGGTATTTTTTATAATAGTTATAAAATTTTAAGCATGTGAACATTTTAAACGCAATTATGCATTTGGAGGTGAAAGAATAACAAAATCTCACGTTTGAGTGTTCATTGGAGTGAAGATTATTCATGGTTGCGTTTGCGAATTCATGTCGAGTGCAGATGGTCAAAAGAGAGGAGATTAGTAGTCTTGATATTTCATAATGCATAAGATATCCATCTAAGTGTAGATGTAAACAGAACATACAGGCATAGATGGTGAATGTTGCGAGCGAGTGGAAGAAGCAAACCACAGCATAGCATACAAGAAGACCATTATAACAACTTATAATAATAGGATCAGATTACAAGAAGACCGATCATGGAGAAACAACCCTTAATTATTGGACGCCCATTTTCTAGTCTTGATCCACCAATCTGGAATCTTGTGATAAGGTTTTGCTTCTGCATCTGACAGATGTTGAGAACAAACATGACTTCACAGGCAGTGATTGCTTAGTGAAGCAACGTACGTTAGACAGGCCATGTATGAAGAAGCAAGGAGCTCGAATATTTATATATACGCAAACACAAGCAAAAGACAGAAAGAACTACCAAATTTGAATCCACTTGTATTGTAAACTGGTGTGTGGTCTACAAAGCCGTTATAATAAAGGAAGAGATGCCATTAGTGTACACGTGTTCTCAGTTGTATTAGCCGAATTTGAAAGAGAAGAAAAATAATAATCTGTGGCATGCCTTGTTAGTTTATTTTATATATGAGCATGCCGGCATCGGAGATCACGAAGAGAGCCCATTGACACATCCAATGTCACATTATATCAGTTCTGTTATATAACTCACATGTTAGGAAGAAAGAAAACTTTATAGCCCTCTCTTTCTAATTACTTACGGAGAGACAACACTCACTACTATATACAAAGTATGGCTGATTTGGCTCCAGTACTCATAGCAGTAATATTCTTCGTTGTGCTGTCTCCAGGACTGCTCTTTCAGCTCCCTGGAAAGAGCAGGGCCATCGCGTTCAACAACATGCAGACCAGTGGAATATCAATACTCGTTCATACTATCATCTTCACTGCTATAATCACCATTCTCCTTATTGCTATTGGAGCTCATATTTATGTTGGTTAGCCAGCTCGTTGTTCATTCTAGATGTTTATTGTCTCTGAATACTGATAACTCAGAGATTTTGTACTTGTCAAAGTTGATTTCATCATTCACATATGCATATGATCGATTGATATAATATAGCTGGGCTGGGTGTTGAATTAAAAAAAAAATCATAATTCATAGAAATAAAACTAATTCAAAGTGCATGTGGAATTAAAAACCCGGGTGCAAATTCATATGTTGATGTTAAAAATGACAACATGGGTTCAGTTCAGGGGTCTTCTTGCGTATCAACATCTTCGATTCTGTCCTGTACTAGTTCTATGATATGGATTTGAGGAGAGATGTATGCACTACCCTACCTACTACAAAAAAGAATGTGAAGATATCAAATAAACTCCATCCACACTATCCTCCAATCCATATATATATATATATATATATATATATAATAAAAACAAGAAATCAGAGTAAGTAAACGAATAACTCTACCTGCAATGCAGTACAGCTGAGTTTGCTTGTTTCGGAAACAGGTTGGCATGGATTATCTTCCTTTCATCTCATTTCCTTTTCCTTTGAGACAGACCACCATTTTGTCCACACATTGTACATTATGCAGAGCTGATTCTGCTTTTGATTGAGATTGAATCTTGATATAAAAACATAAACATAGGCTAGGTAATCGCTCTTTTTCGTTAACAATTAATAATAATCTGCTTGCTTTCGGTGATGATGAGGAGCAGGAGGAGCAGTTCCAATATTTTTAGTAAAAAGAAAACGATATCATAGAGAAATGGGGATGAAGGAGAGGAAAGTTGATACATGTTATTGTTTTTTTTGTGTTGTACGAACATTATTATACTGCACTTGTTCGAAGTGGATCAGTTGGGCCTTCTCTGATACTCCTCCTGAATGCAAAAGGGCCTCCGTTGGGTTGCACGACAGGAGAGAGATAATTGTGCCTTTGTACCACTAATATGGTGGAGATACTGTCGGTGTCGTTGATGGCAAACATGTCACCAATTGTCCCAAGCTCAGTGCCGTCGCTCCAATCTGCCAAGCCCTGCATGAGAGGCAGCCTTGCATCGTGATTTCTTCCGACTATGATGAGCTCATAAAGATTCTCGATGGAGCGGATGAGGGCAACAGTCCCTGTTCCTTCCTCGACTTGGTCTTCCATGTATGTGACCCTCATATTGCCAGCCAAATGCCTCCTGATCTCGTTTATTACGTGATTGTCAATCTTTGTTTCCTTTGCATGCTCGGGGGAGATGTTTGCATTTGTGGTGATCCTTACTATGGATAGCTTCACGCTGATGTTGGATGCCATCCTTGCCCCTATAGCAAGAGCCTCCCTATCATCTGGGCCGCCGATGAAGAACACCGCGACGCGGTAAAGAGCGCACTCTTCCGCGTCCGCCGCCGGTGGTGGCCGATGATTATGGTTCATGGACGGAGGTTCTCTTTCGATGATAATCGCGGTGGTGCAAGGGGACGTCTCGAGGATGTTCTCGTTCACGGCCCTGATCCCAGATTCAGAAGACTCAGCCACCCCTCCTAGCCTGCTGGTTGTTGTTCTCCGGTGGAAAGGCGTGACGATGAGAGAAGCTCTTCTGTCCACCGCCATTTCACAGATTTCGTCGTGCATGGTTTCGTAGGAGGAGATGGAAGTGTAAGGATGTATGGTGATGTTTCCCTGGTGCCTTTGCTGGAAGATTTTGAAGGCGTTGATGATGCTCCGGGAGGAAGCGGCCCTTCGAGAATTCAGCTTGTGCAGTTTGTGGGGAATAAGGATGGGATGTGCACGGCCGATGAGCTCAACCAGGTGGACAAGGCACATGATGATGGGGCTGCCCTTGCTGGGGTTTAACATCTCCATGAGGTGAATTATCCCAGGAACATTTTCCTGCTCGTGTATGCACACAACCACCCGGAATTCAGAGTCTGGTTTCAAGTCCATTACCGTCCTCCTCTTGCGATTGGCATGTCTGCGCAGAGGATTGTGCAGCTTTCTCAGCAATGTTGTGACAGTGGCTGTCACCAGCAACATGGATGTACAGGTCACCACGAATGCTTCTTCGTGTATCACCTGCACTGCTGACAACTTATAAGAAATAGTATGAAAATGAATGATTGATATATATATATATATATATATATGTATGGAAGGAAGCACAAGTAAGTAATAGTTAATACCCACCCGGTTCTGCTTCATCATCTTGAAAATGCCCAGCTCGATGACTCCCTGGACGTTCATTATCAGCCCCACTTGAATTGCTTCCATGAATGGTGCCCTGTTGTATAGCGAAGAAACCAAGGCTCCAAGCAACTTCCCAGTGCAGGCAGTGAGTATCACAAACTGAACTATTACAAAGTCCTTGGGTCTGACCGAGAAAACATCGGTGACCAAACCGTTCTTCACGAAATAATGAGGCATGAAGAGCCAGGAAGTGATGAGGTCAAGCTTCTCAACGAGTGCCGAGCCCAGAGGCGGGCCCGCCGGTATAGCTATTCCGTAAAGCAAAGGCCCATAACAGATGTTGAGCCCCACCACTTTGCTGCAGAAACCGGTCACCAAAACTCCTACGAATACCATGAAGATGAACCCTTGCTTCATAGTCTCTCCCTCTGAAGATTTTCTCAGCGCGTAGAGGATAATTGGTCGGATGACGAGAAATATGATCAGCGCTAGGGCGATCCCTGAAACAACCGTCTCGAGGGTCTTGTACAAATCGCTCTGATTCGAAGTGATGGAGAAGGTTATGATACAAATGCTGAATATGTTGCTGACTAAAGAGGCAGACAGAGCCGTTCTCCCAACTTCAGAATTGATCATTTTGACTTCTGTGAGGTAGTGAGCGATGACGGGGAAAGCAAGAACCGAATTCGACATTCCCACCGCCGGAAGTGAGCTGGCTATATCTGATTCCATCTGGACCCCACCCTTGATTAGTAAGAAGGACCCAGACATGCTCAAGAGTATTGCCACAAACACCGTAGAGATGCCGATGGTGATGTCTTTTCTATCAATTCTCTTTATCACCCATGGATCCATTTGGACTCCGATCAAGAAGAAGTAGAACATGTATCCGAATACTGCCAACGTGTCCAGGACGATTAAGCTCTTAAAGGGATACAGTATCGCTGTGAATCCAGCCATTTTCCCCAAGAATGATGGACCAAGTATCAAGCCACCCTGGTTTATTGTTTAGCCAAAAAAAAAAAAAAAGAAACAACAATAAAAATTAGCCATTTTGTCGTCGACAGAAGATTATGGATCACTGCAGTGTCCATGCATGACGTGAATGCTGCATTCTCACCAGAATCTGTATAACCATGGAGGGTTGGCCTATTGGTTTAAAGAAACAAGACGTGAAGAGAATGACCAACGAAGCCAGAGAGAGCTGTGCCAAAAGGAGAGGAACTGAATAATCGAAAGGGATGTCTCCGTGAAAGATTCCCCCTGAGTTGATCTTCCCAAACGGCAAGCAAACGGACGTATAATTCTCCCCTGGGAGATAGATTCCTGCGTACGAAATGATGTCGATGGGTTCCATCACCATTGAGCCCATTCTTCTAGTGTTTGTGATCGATCGATCAATCGATCACCAGATTCTTGGCCGCCTGTGTATTTGGAAAGCCCAATAGGTGGTGGCTGGGGATCGGATGGATGAATCTCCCCAGCAATGTTTTGGTGGTAACCCAGAGAAACTAAGGACAGAAAAAGAAGATTGATTTGAGAATGCTAAAAAAGAGCGGCTGTTGAACAAAATAACTATACAATGGTTGGTACACGTGTTTGGCTTGGCTTCGGACGATTTTATTAATTTTTTTATTATAACCTGATGACCGATATTCGCTAGGCAATTGTATTATTATGGTTGTTTGTATTGCATTGTACAAAATATATTTAAAATCTTACCTATTAAGGTAACAAAAATCCATAAAATAATTACAAATGGCAGAAGCACCAAAATCCTTTACCACCATTCCAGCGAGAGCCAAATTTCAGAATGAGAGATTTCTTAGTTAGTTATATCCGCAATATCACCGTCTGCAGATCAATTCATTATATAAATATAGTTGCGGCAATCGTATCTCTCATTTTGAAGAAAATAATCACCTCCGGAAAATAATAAAAACAAGGTTGGAATTACATTTAAATAATACAGTACGTAATACAAGCAGGGGTAGTGCATGCGTATTATATTAGATACGTAAGAAGAGATGAATAAATTATATATAATAAATGGATCAAAGCCAAATTGCTCCGGCGTCTTTGAGTAGCGGTACTAATGTGCCATTGATATGAGAGGCCAAAACTCTATCGACTGGACCCACTAGCTTGCCCCCGATGAACACCACTGGCACAGATGATGATGATGATGTTGAAGCACCTCCGAGAAGCCTCATTAGAGTCATCTCGAGCACACAACCCATGGGATCTTCATCCAATTCGTACACAGTTGCGTTCACTCCCATTCCACTGAATAGACGCTTTACTGCGTGGCTCATGCAACACGTGCTCTTGCTGAAGATCACCACAGGGTTTCCACAAGCCATTCTTTCAATTCGCTCCAACGGTACACTTCGTTTTGCTAAGCTGGAATAGTATGAATGCATTATTATTATTTATTATGGTTTGGTAATATATATATATATATATTTATTAGATTTTGGAAAATTATTACTTCATTTTTTTGCTTTTCTGGTGTGCATATGCATGTCGATAGATTGAGAGAGATCAACTAGCTAGCTATGCCGAAAAACATAAACAAATAGCTACGCCTATAATATATATATTTATATATACATAGATAACTTAAGCTGCTAGGGTTTTGAATTATCAATTGCCTGACGTGACGATATTTTGAGCTAATTGCATTGATAGATAAACAGGGACGAAACAAAACACTGGAGATGGCACGTATTTATAGACACCGTAAAAGACCTTAGCTAGGTAGCTAATATTAATTATAATATGGGACAATATATTAAAAGATCACCCACACACAAAGCGTATGTTGAGACCCATGTAGTTGGAAAAAGAAGGGCTCCGCTGTGTTTCTACAGTATTAAATTTATCGGACGACCCCCACTCTTGCCACGTCATCTACTCTTCACACTTTTCTTTTCCTTCTTCAATCGAGCACATATAGTTAGGTCAAATCTAACACACGTCAAAACACAGAATGTGGTCGTACGTACATGCCGATTAAAGCTGAACATGCACGGTTCAAAGTATAACACGTGGACATATCAAATCGGTGACGGTAAATCGAACAAGCGTGATAACCGCATATCAAACTCGCTCTGATACCATGTGAGATTGAGAGTTCCTTCCTAAA